>OU383776.1:41578963-42165933 GCA_910950805.1 Acrocephalus scirpaceus scirpaceus
GCTATACAAAAATGAGGCATCCATTCAAGGCTTTCTCTGCTATCAGTAGAAAAAGATTTGCTGCTGCAGAGATTTCAGACATAGATATCTCAGAGCCTGTTCTGCAGGGACTAGCTAACTCTGCCTTTTGGGTGGTTTAGGTTGGGCTACCTAGATCCCATCATTTTTCCTCCCATTATTTCATCTGGCACGAAGAAGATAACGAAGTTTTGCATCTCAGATCTTCTCTAGCCTGTGAGACTGGCACAGAATCCATTCATTGTATGCTTCTACTACCCAACACCCTCTAAAATTTGAAACCCAGGCAGTAATAAGGAAGACATTCAGAGAGATAATGATCAGGGTGGACTTACATGAATGAGAATAATTTGCTTGTTTTTATAGACAAGATTGGGTGACAGAAGTGAGGAAAAAAATGACAATTCCTTTGCAGGCCTCCAGAGGCTGTGCAGCAGGTCCTAGGTCAACTTTATATGATAGATGCCTTAAGGCACTGTACCAGTAATATTGTACATCTATGGTATTTGAGGTCATGACTCATCTATATTAGTATCTGATGAAGCAAAAATTGGTGCAAAACATATGATAACAATCACAGTAAAGTTGGGCAGCTAGGTGCTATAACTAAGTATTGTGATTTTTTGTCAGAGCATCCATTAATATATTATTAAAAGCATCTTAAATCAGCCTGCATTAACTGCTTAAGGAGGGATGTAAATATGAAGATATAATTGAAGCCAGAGCATGTGTTGAAATGGAATGTGCATAAAAGAAAAGTGCATAAAAATTTCAACTGTCATTCATTTATACTACAGAAGATGCAGCAATTTTGAGTCACAGGTGGAGAAGGTAAATATAAATTGGCAAGACACACCTTGGATTCAGGGAGCAAATTCAGTTAAAATGTTCCAGGGCCACAAAGGCGAACTGTGAGAACGAGGAGTCGGTCGGGATGGATGGAGACGAGAGATCTCTGGAGTCAAGCTTAGTTTTGGAGCATGCAGTTTATTGCATAGGGTGTGGGTGAAAGGGCCCTGCTATGAGCTGCCAGCTGCAGCTCAGAGCATGTCTGAGAGGGTGAGAAGAGAGTGAAGAAGAGAAGGAGCAAGAGATCAAGAGAAGATCAAGAGAGAGATTCCCATTACAATACATTAAATCTTCTTCTATACTGAATATTCTAATTTACACTAACTAATCTAGTACAAGATACAAATCCTATAACATTTACATACAGCCTATAAGAATCACCACATAACCATACAGTGTTATATTTTAAACCCTAAAAACTACTCTTTGGACCCTTCTTGCTGAGTTAGTAGGGTCTGTTTTGACCCTTAGACTTTTGGTAAGGAGAAGGGCATTGTTTCATCAAGGGGGGATTACTTTCAGCTAGCTATACCATTGTTTTCTAGTTGTTCAGTAACTAAAGCTTGACATCTTAGACATCGAAACTTGCTTTCAACTCTATTTCACTTATATGTTTCATATTCTCTAAAAATAAGCAGTCATATTTATAAGGCTTTCTTGTTTCATCCTCCCTAACAGCGAACATTAGGGGAAGACCTGACAAAGAGGAAAAACTGACACACAGTGTCAACTGGGCATCACAGCATGTTGGTGCCATGTCAAATATCAGCACCAAGACAAGCAAGAGTGTATCAGTGATTGTCTGACATATTCACAATATCAATGAGCTTGACAAGGAAGAGCAAAGGGTGAAATTCTCTAAGCAGACCGATGAGAAATGAGCAGCAGTGACAGCTAACATCTGCTGGAACTGAAGTGTTGCTAGCTCAGCCAACAGGATGCCCTTGTTTAGAGATGTCTAGAAGCCTTGCAATTCAGAAAAGGTCAAAGTATGCAAGAAGGCAAAAAATTAAATGAAACCGTTTTTGTAAGGAACACTTCATTTTTCTTGGTCACCTCTGTGGCCAGCAGAAATTTTTCAGGTAAAATAATTTGTGTTTAAATTCTAATTTCTGGGATTTTTTGAAGTTAGATCTCTTGAAAAGAAAATGGTTCGTTTTAGGAAGGGAAAATTATTAAAATTCAAAGCCAGTCTGATAATCACCTCTAGATTTTGCTGCCTTGGTAGCCTGTACCCACAGAATACTTTGTTACTTCTTACCTAATTAGCTATCAAAGGTATTTCTCAATTCTATTTTGTTTCTCTTGTCACTGTAGTTTGTTTCATCCTTCCACCTTCAACCAAAAAAATCCAACAATTGTGAAGAAATTTTTATCAGTATGGCTGAAGTTTGCAAAATACAAGTCAAAGAAGAGGATCTGGTTTAGAAATATAAGACAGTCAGATGGAAATTTGGGAGCAGCAAAATATGCCCCATGAAGAAAAATGAAGCTACCATTTAGAAAAATAATGTAGGATGTCATCACTCTGAGGAGACCTGTTTACAGACAGTAACACTGACTGACAAGAAATTGAGAGTTGACTCTCTTGGTAAGAGGAATATTTGTGTGTTAGTGTCTGTGCATGCATATACATTTTTACTAATCATGTCGATAGACAGGAAAAGATAAGTGTACGGACTACTTGAAAAGGATGCACTGTGTTAATGTCATCCCTCCAATAGTGCTGCTCTGTCCAGATTAGGCTGCACCACAGAATGTAACGGTACAGATGCATATATCCAAAAAATCCCAAATGAGAGTGCAATGCTCTTATCTGCTGAGCTCCTAAATGTGCTTTGGGCTCTGGAGGAAAGAAGTTATGCTCCAGTTCAATGAGTTTACCAGTCCATTTTAAGAAGGAGGTAAAACTGGGAATTCTAACTGTGCAGAAGAATTCATTTCTGTGTGGGAAGCAGCTGCAAACCCCTGAAGCTGAATGACCTTGTGCTCTCTTTTAATATATTGTGTGATCTTCAAAACCAGCCCATTTTAACATGCATTATTTTAAGAGTTCTTTTTCCTGAAAGAGTACTCAGTTAACTTGAGCACACCCACTTCTCCACTGTGCAAATAAGAAAATCTTATATAAGAAGCAATTCCATTAATTATCTATCCACAATTATAACCTACACCCTCTCCTTGAATGGAAACCCATGGGCAAGCACAGCAACAATCCTTCAAGCCATGAAACAAGTCCAGCTAACTTTAGCTTGGGTACCACTGTGCCCATGCAATTTCAGGATTACTTGTTTTCTCAGTCTGCATCAGACTAAGCATGGCCATAAGGCTGAGGTGCAAACCCTGGGGTTTTCACATGACAGTAGTGTATGTTTTAGCAGACTTCTGCCATTACAAAAAGCCTCTAGGGAGCACTCTCTAAAATGGTGAAGCAGCTGGCAAGAGACTGTTGCCCTGGGACTGGTCATTGCTCCTGTAGAAGAATGGGCTTCATGGGGAAGCTGTATGAAATGCTGGCCATGAATATTCTGCACCATCATTTGGAATGGCAATGAAACGGGAATGTTAATCACAAACTGTCACCATTTATCACTGGCTCATGTTCAACTGTTACAGGTAACTCTATCAAGATACAAGGTCTGTTATGAGTCTAAGACAGGTAGTGCAGGAGAGGATATATGCCAAAGAATTATACGCAAGTACCTAAAGGAGATGCACAGCCATATCACAGACAGCTTGAGATTGCCCAATTCTGGAGGGCTTAGGGCATAGATTTGTTCCAGTCTTGCAAGGCAATGTACCTGCAGAGCTGCCCAACAGATCATGTTGTTGATATCTCTTCCTTTCTCCCTTCTGGTGCCTTATCAGATGATGCCCAAACACTGGAGAGCACAGAAAGGTTTTTACCAGCCTTTCACAGGACACTGCCAAGTGCATGCTAAGACAGCAGAGGTATCTGTCATTCCCTCTACAGCTTCAGAGAACTGACAGTGCTACTTCTTGATGAACTGAGTAAACCCATGAAACAAAAAATATTGCAAGTCCTGCACTGCTGAGAAGACATCTCTGAAGCATAACTCCTCTTTTAATGCACTAGCATTAAACCTTTGCAAAACAACTCACACAACTTAATAAATTATTAGGCAAAGTATTTCCAGTGGCTTTTCTGAGCTTTAATCCTTGAGTTTCTAGGTATCACTTAGTGGCCTGTTACTCTGCTTTGTTCTGCAGTTTATGACAAAAATAGAAAGGCTGGAAAGCTACAGGGAAGATACTGATGGACAGCTCTGCAAATTGTTCCAGCTGAACCATAAAACTGTCAAAAAAATGATACATGTTAGTTGTGATGGCCCTGTGCTTCCCAGAAATAAAGTGAATCCTTAATGGAAGACTTTAGTAAGGAATTAAACATTAATTAGGGCTTATATGAGATAGACATAAAAGTTATTAGAGATACCACATTTGCTGTAGCAATGATAGAATGAAAGAGCACTTCTTTTTGAACCTTGGTTGACTGGTTATAAGCAATAAAGCTGAGAAGGCAGAGGAAAACATCTTTCTCCCTTGTTTTGAAAGGGGTAGTGGCCCAATGCCTTTAGTTTTCTTTACTTGCTTCACAAGCACAGTGCTGTGAGCATAATTATATTCTCAGTTATTGACACGGTTCATAACTGGAAAAGCTTCTAATGGGTTGACTCACAAGCCCATGTGATAGCTATGTTAGGGAAGACTAACATAGAAATTATGGATATACTTGGTGTCAAAGCAGCAAACAGCTTTGTAAAGGAGATATATTTTTAACTGAGTACATCTGGGTTGACTTGTTCAGACAAAAGTGCCAATGTAAACTTTCCAAAGGACTCACAGAGTGGCCATTCTATTTTTCTAGAGGACTCTTTGATTTGCTATTATTTTTGCCTCTGCCTCTCCACAGCCCCCACAAAACATCAGCTACAATCTATGTCCTGTGGAACAAACAAGTGAGGATGTGTACATCCTGTGCCTTTCTATGTTGGGGGCAGACTTCCAAATATGCTTATTAATTGTTGACTGGCATCTAACCCAAACCTAAAGTTCCAATAATGAATCATCCTTTGTACTAGCACAACCAGCATCACAGATTTTCAAAACTTGCTTTCAGACTAAATACAGAGGATTTTAATTCTAATTCACACACACACACAAAAAGTCTCTTAGATTCTGTTTATAGAGCATTATAGCAAATGATAAGTTAACTGATCAATTTAACAGATCAGTGAAAGGTCAACTGGTTAATGTTCTTTGCACGGTAGCTCACAGCACTACTGCTGCTGAACCATAGAATTTGAAAGTTTCCCTTCTGGTCTTCAGATATTCCCAATCACGTAGAAGAAAGATGCTGACAGAGGATGAAACAGATCCACCACCCCTTCTCATCCAGACCCAGCACACATAAAGCATCAGAGAGTTGCTGACAGAGTGATCTTCTCCTACAACTATACCCTAGATCTCTGACAGGCCATGGTGGTCAGGAGAGGTGCCTGAGGACTGGAAGACAGAAAATGTCTCCCTAGTCTTCATAAAGAGCAAGAAGAAGGACCTGGGGAATTACTGGCCAGTAGCCTTACCTCCGTCCCTGGAAAGGTGATGGAGCACCTCATTCTGAAATGAGGCCATCTCTATCCATATGGATGACAAGAAGGTGGGCAGGAGTAGTAGGCCTGGATTCATTAAAGGGAAATCATGCTTGACCAACTTGACTGCGTTCAACAATGAAACAAAGACCTGGATCAATGAGGGAAGAGCAGTTGATGTTGTCTACCCTGACTTCTTTTCAAAGGAGCTTGGCAGAGCAAGCTGTGGAAGTCAACTCCCCATGCTCTGTCCATCCTGCGTACTGATGCCAGTTCTAGGAGCAAAGACAATTGGGGTTTGAGGGATAAATCTGTTCTTTCCTCCACACTCAGCCTCCCTTCCTCAAAGCAAGAGGTGGAACATGCTCTGGCTATAGGTAAATATATGCAAACGCTCATTCCACCAAGGGACCTAAAGGAGTTGTAAAGAGAAATTATGCTCTTTAAGAGAAATGCCACACAAATACTCTTCTCTGTAAGAGAAATGCCACACAAATACATAGTAGTTTTTATGCTGAGGAGCTGATGCGGCCAAAGAGGCAACTGAGGAGAAAAGGTGGGTTATTAGAAGGACGCAAGGCAGTGTATCATACTCAGCCTATGATATCAGTGTATCATAACAACATAGTGCTGCCTTTCTTCTACCTGACTCCAGTCATAACAGATGTGACTGCCATTAACATCAATGCCATTCTCTCTGGTAGCTCTACAACACTCCTCCTACATTCTAAAATAAATTTTGCTATGGGCAAAAGGGAATACAGATTATACGTGGAGCTCAGAATTTATTGTTAGTCTAATTAGGGTCTCCACACTCTAATTAAAATACAGGAGGTCACTATCTCTGGTTCAGTAAAATCAACACTCTGAAAATAAGAGTGAGACTGATACATATTAAATTCCTACTATCTGTCCCTTTTCTCTGTCCTTAAGTTTAGCCTGTCATTGTCCTTCTGAGTCCTAAGACTCAGAGAGGACGCAAGCTCTCCCCAAGCAGGAAGTGGGTATCACAGTGAGTCCTTGGCATGACAATTTCTTCAGCAAATGTAGGCTCTTGGTCATTGTAGTGTGGTTGTCTGAGCCCCAGTTGGGGCTATTTTGGATGTTTTGTTAATAAAATTTGTTTTGCTTTGAGTAGCTCTCATCTAAACTTTGACACTCAGCCATAGTGATCCTCTTTGCTCAGGGGCAGTGGAGCAAATCCAGAACTTTACAACTGGCAGTAAAATCTTTCAGATTTATTTCCCTCCCAAGTTAAGTGCAGATGGAATACACACTAGCCTCAGGCCCAATGCCCCAATCCTCCTGAAGTGGAGGAACTGGTACTTAACCCAGTATAGGAAGAAAACTGCATCTTTACAGTGGTCCTTTCTATGTGTGAGAACTAAATATTGTCATTGTTTGCAACACAACCTTCCCCTTTCAGCCCAGCAGCCCCATTTCAGAGGGGCTTCAACCCTTACCCTAGCTACCTTGCATGAATGCTGATCTCAGTACTGCCTACATCTGGTCACAGACCTCTGATCTAGACTCTGATTCATAGACTGACACCCCAGTTTGGCCCCAGAGTTGCCCTGTCATGATACTTGCCTGGTCCAATTTAATGACCTGGACTCTGGGCTGACCACATTTGTCAGTCAGTACCTGCCTTGCTCCTCAGTTCAGAAGCAGTGGATGGGGCTGGTGATGAGGATGCCAGTTTCCTCAGGGATAAACTGGCCCTTGCTGAGGCTTGTCACATTTTACCATGGATGCTGTTCACTGAGCTAAGCTGAAAAAATTTAGGAAGCAGTCACAAAACTATCAAACAGCCCTTACCGCAGCTAAAAAAAACTGTCTCAGGCCAAGACAAGCCCTGAGACAACACACTGTCAGGCTGATGTGAAGCCCTCAGCCTAAAAGTCATAATGACAGAATTAGATGTACCAGGTTACATCTGACGACAAAAGTAGTTGTACAGTGCTGAACTGCAGCAAAATAATCCCCTTGAGTCATGTTCAATCATGATGGAATGGAAGGTGACATCTGAGTGATAAGGTCCATGTCCCTGGAAAAATGAGAGAGCATTTAACAAATAACTCTAGGCTACATGCACTGGATGAAATACACTGACATATCACAAATGCAGGGAGATGTCAAATCCTGGCCTTGAATATAGTCAGATTTGGGATATTAGAGATACGCACCTTGATAGTGCCTAGGATTTCAAGCGTTCACATAATACTTGTTAAAATTGTTGTATTCAGCAGAGGTGATAATAAGACTTCCTAATCACCTCTTACGTAAACTAAGTAATTATGAGGAAAGCACTTGTAAAGGGCTGTGGAGTTTTTTTATCACTCTGAGTTTGTTTGCACCTACAGAATATGTTGTATACCAGAATTTGGCCTTCTCAGAGCACAGAACTCCTCCACTTTAGCTATTAGGTACAGAAAGTCCATTGGAAAAGCCAAGAAACACTTTTGAACTTGTCAGAATTGTATCTAGACCAAAAGTGGGAGTTGGAAAAAAAATTATGGCATCACACTAGGAAAGAAGCAGAAACTAAAAAATCTGAAGCCCTCGGGAGGAAATAGTAAATCACACCCTACAGCAGAGTAATGCACCCTGTTCTCTCCCATACAACTGATCAACCCTCAATAATCCCATGCAACTCTAGCATGATATGTCCCAGGTACCTTCAAGCTGTCAAGATCCCTCAGGAGTGCACCTACGTTCCTGCATCACGTGCTTCTGTGTAGGCCTGATCACTGCAAGAAAACCAAGTCCAGCACAGGGAATCATGACTAGGGAGCAGGTATTATGTCTGTCTGCAACCTGCACAGCCTATGGCAGAAATTTAGTGCTAGAGGTACTGCATGTCTTGAGGCAGCATAACACTGTCCCACTGAGGGGAAAGGCAATAGATAGCTGCAGGCCACATCCAGTTCAATGACTCAACCCAAAGGCTGGAAATAAACCAAGGAAGAAGGGAATCTTGGGTCTCACAAAGCCCACCAGATCATGGGCAAAAGCTGCAACACTGTCATAAGCCATGCTTTGGAAACAAGCTGTCCATAAGAAATGCAGAACTAAGATCCGTGCTGTGTTGCTGATAAGATTCCCAATATGAGATATGTATGTCTGATACCTTTAGTGTGTTGCAGAGATACTATGAATGCAGTGGCAGTTTGGTGGTTGAGATGGGTGTATAGAACTGCTAGGACTCCTGCAAGAAAGAGGATCACTTCAGAATTAGACTTTACAAGGCTGACCATGCTATGGAAGCCGTGAAGATGCATGAATTGGAGCACAATTTCATGCTATGCCTTCTCCAGCCTACCAGCAGGCAGTTCAGTCAGGGCTGGTCTCATTCTCTCCTACCTCTGTCCCTGTGCTTCTTCTGATTTACTAAAATATGAATATCGATCTAATATCGATACCCAACTGTGACGGACAAAAGACTCCCTAACTGTTAAAGTTAGAAAGTGTATGTTTATTACGACGCCGGGCAGCGCTGGGATATTTCCCTAATGAGCGCTACAAAGATCAGAGGTAGTTACAAAGCCTTTTATCCACAACAGTGTTGAATACACAAAATACAAATGCATATTCATACCCTTGTCACCTCCTCTTCTCCGCTTCGTATGCTAATTAACAAAAAGGCTATTAAGCATGCGTAGTTTGTTCCCCGAAATGAGTCAGGGGTCTATTCTGGGGAGGGGTCACTAGAAATGAAGAAGTAAAATTAGTCTTCCTCGTTCTAACCTTTCAACCTTTTGCTGTGTCATGATTCATGGATCCTTGGTAGGACTCCCTGTTTCCTGTTTTCCAGGCCTATTTCAATAGGTTGTTTCTGAAAACAGGAGGTTTGCAATTGTTTTGCATTCCTGGGGTATTGATTAGCTTCTGCAAGGAAGCTTTACACAAACACAGAGTTGACAAGCAATGAGTTATTTGATCCGGGATAACTTATCTAAAATCCGGTCTCTCTTTAACCATCCTCTAAGTTTTAACTGATTTCAGCAAAGCTTATCTTTTCAGCTAAGTCAGCAATACACATAGTTTTTCTAAGGTCTTCAAAATTAGTGTCTCACTTCTGTTGTGGACTACCAGGCTACACAGTGTCATGTCTCTGCAGCTTGCCCATGCACAAGAAAACAAACTGAATCAAAAAAGGAGATGCTTCCCAGGCAGTCAGCTGGATGAATTATCCTCCTTTCAGCTTCCTTGGTGCTGTTCCCTGACACATGGGAAACAGCAGCAACAGGCAAGCAGTGGCAGGGAAGAAGAGCAGGACAGAAGTCCTGGTTAGATAGATGTAACATGAAACTTGAGAGTATTCAGCTGAGTCTATCTGCCTAAAGACCAGCTGCTACCATGCGGAGAAGTGAAGTCATCCAAGAAGCAAAAGCTGTCATAAACCTTGCAAGACCTCACCAGTAGTTAGTTATTTACAACAGTAGTTAGTTATTACAAAAATATCCAGATAACTCCAGATGATTTTCTAGGCTTCAAGTTCCATATGCTACAGCAAAATCTTGTTCCTGCCACTTGGCATGAGATGGCTGTGTGACAAAGCCATCTTGGCATTTCCAGGGATGCTCTTTGAAGCCAAGTTTATAACTCAATTAAGTACTAAATTAGCTGGAGGCATCTGAACAGAAAAGCACACACACACATTCACAACTCACACAGACACACACACAGAAACCCCCTTAACACATACACCCAAGTCTCCTCTGCATTGTGCAGGTACCTCTTCATAAAGAAAGAAAATGCAGCAGGAAGTTACCAGCTCCCTGACATATCTGAAGGAGCCTGGAATGTCTGTGTTTTCAGAACATCTGCAGGGATGCTGCAGGGAGAGCTGCTGGGACTAAATGCCTTAAGCACTCTTTCTCAGACGAATTACTCAGGAGTAACAGGTTTTATATCTCTCATCTGCCCAGTTTGAGACACTGGAGGATTTTAATCTGGCCAGACAGCTGGAAAGGGTCAGCCTCAATATACTGGAAAGGGCCAGTGAACAGTGCTGCTTTCCATTCCCCATGCCTGTGTGCCTCCTCAGGAATGCCTCAGTCCAGGAAGAGCTCTCACTCAGTCTTTGCAGGGAGGTGGGAGGAAACTATGGTAAAATTCCCAGTGTACTTCAGGTGGGAGTGTCAGCTGTGGGAAACCTCCCTTGTAAAATACTGCACAGAAAAACTTCCCAGCCCTTGGAGGAACAGAAAGTCAAAGGAAAAAGGGGAACATTGACCAAGGTTTTTATCATGGCTCTGCCTGACCGTCTCTAGAACCATGCTCAGAGAAACCTAAGCATATAGGTTTAGCTCTGAATCAGATTTTTAAACCTGGCAAACTGCATGTTGGAGGTAATCTGAGGTAATCTTGGCATCTGCACTGCCCCTGGAAGAGGAGGATTGGAAGGATTGCAGAGCAGACAACTGAGTTTCACCAGTGTAGCCTGGCATCTGACCTGCAAATGCTGCCAGAACATGTTGATCCAGTTGACTACCTTGACTGGGAAAATGCAAGCCATATGCTCCCAGCTGCTCTCCCTGCAGCAGCCCTCCGATGTTTTAGGAACAGAGGTGTATTGGGCTCCTTCACAGGGTGTAGATAACTGATGGATTTTCTTTCTCTGGCAGGAGGCACCAGAGCAGCTGTGGTGAGCAGAAAGATTTCCTGCAGGCAATTGCAGTTCTTCAGAAGTACCTTAAAAAAATCTTGTTAACTGCTTCATTAGACATGGAAGAGAAACCTGTGGGTGACAGAGCCTTTTGCTGAGTCTCTCCTCTAGCAGGGGTTTTGACTTCTCTTCTGTCTCTCAAGTTCAGGCCTGGTGTGGCTGTTCTGCTACATATATCTCTTATCCCTTGCCCATGCCTTGGGATAAGTTGTAGAAAACAACGGGACGTTCTGTTTAGCCCCTACCCCAATCTCTGAGAGGGACCCTCCTGGAAATGCTCTAGAGGTCATCTTCTTGTCAGACTCTCAGGGAAGAGACTTTCCAGGAGCTCTGAGAGAGACTTCTCTAAAATGACATCAGAGCACCCTTTTACATCCATGGCTCAGTGGTGTTTCAGGACTTTCTACAACATGCCTGAGGACAGCCAAAGTTTCCTGGCCAAAAAGAGCATAGTATTGGTTTGACACCTTGTCTTCCAGGCTGGACTTTGAAATCAGCCAAGCTGAATGCAACAGTTCTGTTTTAGCAGTCTCTGAGGAAAAGTCAGCTTGGTCTCCAAGGCTCAAGCCTTCCTGATATCAATAGGAATGGTCGTGGTAGAACCTATGGGGTTCAGGGGAATCCTGCCTTGAAAACAACTTTTTGCTGAAATTTGTGGCCAAGTCTTTGATTGGGGACTGGGCTGTTGGTTCTTCTGCAAGGGACAGCTTCCATTTCCATCACAGCTAGGTGTTGGAACTGCTGGCACCTTTTGCTGGCCCCACAATGAACCTTCCCCACTTAAAGACAGAGAGGCGCAGAGTTGGTGTTAATAAGAAATAAAATCACAGTATGGTGTTTGGCTGTTAGGTGTTCATATCCTCCAATCTATCCCTCTGAAGGGAAAGTACCAAAAGAGCCAACTTAAGTGTGTGCAAGGTCCTTCCCTCATGGATCACCCTTTCCAAGTGGCAAAATACCACCAAGCCCAGGCAGCAGTACTCACCCAAAGGCAGCTTTTGTCCCAACTCAGGGTGCAGCTAGAAGCATAGAACTAGATTTCCTGCCTGGAAGGCTTGACAAGATTCCTGAAGGCACAACAGGTAAACGAGAATGATCCTGAAGACAAAGTCACATCCCATGGAAAACCAAGTCCTCGGGTATACACGGTAACAAGCAAGTATTTAGAGAATCAAGCTGAAGGCTGTGTGTGATACAGCACATTTAAAGCTCTTCACAGAATCATGGAATCACAGAATGTTAAGGGTTGGAAGGAACCTTGAAGATCATCTAGTCCCAACATCCCCCCTGCCGTGGGCAGGGACAAATCCCACTAGCCTAGGTTGCTCAAGACCTTGTCCATCCTTGGCTTTGAACAGTGCCAGGGGGCATCGACAACCTCCCTGGGGAACCTATTCCAGCATCTCACTACTTCCACAGTAAAGAATTTCTTCCCAATAACTAAGTGACCCTTCTCTTTTTTCAATTTGTATCCGTTATTCACTACGACTGTCGGGATTCTCCCGACCTTCTTAGCCTGTCTTTGTAGGGGAAGTTCTTCAATCCCCTTATAAACTTCACGGCCTTTTACTGGACCTGTTCCAACAAGTCCACGTCCTTCCTGTAATGGATCTCAGAGCCGGATGCAGGGTTCCAGGTCTCACGAGAGGGAAGCAGAATCCCCTCCGTCGCCCTGCTGCCCACGCTGCTTTGGAGGCAGCCCAGGATGCAGATGGCTTTCTCGGCTGAGAGCGCACACCCCTCTTCGACATTCTGAGATCAGAAAACTGGTTTACACGTAGTCAGCGGACACAGCTCCCACCCTGCCACTACGCTTTTCCGGGGAAGGAGGGCCGTTCCGCCCTCGTCACCGCGGCCTTCCCGGGCCTGGTACAGGGAGCGCGGGCGTGGCGGTGCGCACCGCCCCCGCGTGGGGCGCGGGAGAGGCACCGCCGTGGAGAGAGTCCTGGGAACTGGCGGCACCGGGACAGCGGCCACAGCGCTGCGAGTCGTGAGCAGCGCGGCGGGCCGCAGCCCCCCGGCCGCGGGTCTCCGAGGGGCGGGGTCCTCCCGGACCCTGGGCGTGCCCTGGCGCGCCGGCAGCGGGCGGCGGTGGGGCCCCGCTCCCCGGCCCCCCGCCGCTCGCGGCGCCATGGGGTCGCTTCTGTGGCTACTGCTGCTGGTGCCGCTGGGCGCGGGCTCCGCGGCGTACGAGGTGTACGTGGATGCCCGGCGAGCCGAGCGACCCCTGCAGCACTTTTGGAGGAGCACTGGCTTCTGGTAAGCGCGCACCACCCGGCTCCGGGTCCCGAGCGGCTGGGCAGAGGCTCTTCGGTCCTCGCCTCGGCTGCATCCCGCCCTATCAATCCCCAGGGCGTGCGGACGCTGTCTACCAGGAGGAACCGAGGCTCTACCGGGCTTGCCTCCGTGGGATCAGAGGGCCCTTGTTGCCCCTTGCTGCGTAGCCTGGTGCTGGACTAGCTCCACAGTGTAGGACAGGATGTGGGATTTGGCCAGTTCATGTGAACTGGCCAAAAAATAGGCCTTAATCGACATTCCTTCGCCTTCTCTGACTTGCTTCCTTGGCCCCTCGAATATGTTAAGTCCATATTCTTCCCCAGCACAGTACATAGGTTGATACCCAGAACTTACTTCCCTTTACTTTTCAATGTTTCCATTGCCAAGCCCCCTAAAAGGCCCCAGGAAAAACTTCTGATAGTTCTAGTACTACCAAACAAAAGACTAATAGTTCTAGGAGTTTTTTCTTCCTGACAGACGTTTTCCAGATGCACCACCGGATGCAGCCAGTGGGTCAAGTTGACCCACGTTAGGGGGAAGGAGGTGACCATGCAGAAATCCCTGTATTCTGGTTGTGCTTTGCTTCTCGGAGAAAGCATGGTCTTGCTCAGCTAACTGGGATTGGAACAACCTTTGAGTTTTGTGAGACTCCTAAAAGCTTCTAGCAGACATGGAAACAAGAGATGGTATATTCCATTGCCGTGCTTGTATCTTACTCGAAAGTGATTGTGATGTCGTTCATCTAGGTATACAGTAGGTTAAATAACACTTATACGAAAAAGAGTTGCAATTGGGATGGAATGAGCATGTGCCTTAGACAAAGGAATTTTTTTGTATAATGCATAAAGGTCACCTAAGAAAAAACTTCCAAGATTTTTTTTTTAGTTTTCCATGGGGGGAGGGGTGGGGGCAGGGGGAGCAGAACAGGACCTAAAGTACGTTCTGATGAAGAGAAATGTTTAGACTTTCAGGACTTTCAGGATTTTTTTCTTTTGTTGCTTCTTTTGTTTTGTTTTAAAATTTTCTTGCAATTTTAGGAAACATTAATGAAAATCTGCCTTTAAAATAATATGTTTAGCCCATTTAAACTGCAGCCTATGAAACACTCATGGTTTTAATTGTGTGAAAAACTTAGGAAAGCTGTAAGCATGAAAGACGTGTGAAGGAAAGACAGAGGAGCAGTAGCAGAGGCAGAGGCTATCTATGGGTCAGCAGTTACTCTTCTATAACACCTGGCCAACACTAGCATTTCTGAAAGTCCCTTGAAAGCTTATGCAGTGGCGCAGCTGAGTTCCAGCTGCTAAAGCTTCTTTTCTAGGCAAGTGCCCAGCTGTGAATCAGCAGCTGTGAAAACCTGGGAGCAGGGCTTGAAGTTCTCCTGGATGGGCACTTTGCACTCAGAACAGGAAAGGATAGATACTGATAGCACCACTAACAAAACCCACTTTCATCATGGTTTCTGCAAGATTTCTCTCTAACAGTGTGAATTTCAGAGTGTTTATTCAACATGGACTAAGTAAAAATAATTATCTCTGCCACTGTTGAATGGAAGCCAATTTGAATTTCAGAGTAGTAGTAAAGCACCCCATCAGGATCTGATCATTAACATTGTCCTCATTTACTGGAACAATTAAAAAGACACAAATAGCTGATACATTTTAGTAAGAGTGGAGCTGATAATTTCTCAGTATCACTTAGAGAACATCTTCAAGTTACTTGAAGATGTTTTCTAAGTGCCTCGTATGCTGGTGAAACTGCAGAGAGGGGCTCACATATACTGGCTGATTTGTAATAAGCATTATAAGTGCATGTGGTTTGTGTAAAGACTGGAACTTTCAGGTAAGGATGCAGGAGATGTGGTAATAGATAGGCAGTATCTCAGTTGTGTCAAGTTCTTGTCCAGTGGGGTCAGGCTTTTCTCCCTTTGTACACAGATGGTTATACAGTAGCAGATGCATTCGGTAGGGCCCTTGATGGCAGGATGATTATATGGATGGGTACAGCATAGGCAAGGATGACATAAATGACTCTTCCCAGCTGAGTTACAGTCAGCAGAAGTCTGGTTGACTTCATAGGAGACAGACTACAACAGGTAAGGTATAGACTAGAACAGGTTTTGACTTAAACAGTTTGTATCTAGTATGTAGTTAGACACAAGTCATCTCTTGCTGCAGTGTGGAGACACATGGATGTATTTTACCAAGCCTGAGGGACAGGCTTGTCAAGTTTATATGATTGTTGCTGTATAACCATGAGCCTGTTAAACTTGTAGAATAAAGCATAGAAACCTCAAACTGCACACTCCTGTGCTTTCTGATGCTTAAGGATTAGCTGAACATGGCTGAAGAATGTGAAGGCTCTAAGCATCTAATTCTGCTTCTAAAAAGTGTAGTGGGGTCCACAGCAGACAAAGAAGTTCATGCCGTTGCATGACCTTCAGCAGGAAGGTTAAGCCCGTATTTTTCTTACTGCAGACATCAGCAAGTCTGACTTCCACTCTAAAGCCTAAATGACAGTGAGCTCCTTTATGATCAGTTACTCAAAGACAAGGCAACTGTCACTATATGGTTTCCTCTGGCCACTGTTGCCTGAGATCGCTGTCTGTGCAGCAGTGACTGCTGGCAAGGTTTTCCTTTGAGCATGGTGCTGAGATGCACCCAGGTTGTATTCTACATTGCCAAACAACATATATACCAGTTGGCCCCAAAACCTGCAACTCTGTTTTGCTTTTGTCTCCCGTTAGGCAGTGCTCTTTGTGCTATGCAGGAACATGGTGGTGGTGTAGGAATGTAACATAGGAATCTTTGCATGTCCAGTGGAACTGTTATTTAATATTTCAATGTGTTTCTTTTCTGTCCAACTTTTCCTGAAGTCCTCCTTTACCTCACAGCTATGCTGACCTGTTTGACCTGAGCAAAGACCAAGAGCTGAACCTTGCCTACATTTCTTCTGTTCCGCATGGCGGCATTGAACAAGTTCGGATCCACTGGTTACTGGAATTAGTTGCTCTTAGGTAAGCAAATACCTCAAGTTGAAATCTAGGAAAATGTGACACATTAAAGAGTCCAACAAGTGCTCTCTTTGATGTTTATCTTAGCCAAATTGCAAGCTGGGCATATCGTTGCTTCTGTGGAAGTCAGCTAAGTTCCACCAGATGAGAATCATTCTGGAATTTTAAGAGATGAAAAAGGACACAGTTTCTGCTGAGAAGCTGAGAGACTAGAAAGATGGCTTACTTTTTAATGTAGATGTGATACAGCAAAAAAGTCCAACAAACCCTAACCTACTGAGAGGTCCAAATGAAAGCTGCCACTATTCCTTCCGCCTATATTAGGTATTACTTTTTGCCTCCTGAAGCCACCTGTGCAATGCATTAATTGACAGGTAGTGAGAATTAAAACAGGGTGGATCTAGATAATTCCAGTTAATACCCTGTTCCAAAAGGTTTCATATACAAAACGACATTTTTAGTTTTAGGGAAATACATATCAGATTTTAGGAGAACACTTGGAATTCACTGCCTTTCAAGTCTCTTTTAATTCAGCTTGAACACACTCATATCAATATGCCCGGTGGGAACAGCTAAATAGCCAGATGCCTATAGCAGGAGTAATTAGTCTATGAAGAAAGACAAACCATAAAAACCACGTGAAAAATTGTAATAGCTCTCAAAAGTTCTGCATGGCTCAGACTCTTGCTGAGCTGAGCATATTTACTATCCACATCATTGTTGCATCTACTGTCCTAGACACAGAAGAGTGGGAATCCACCACTGTGGGAGAGCAACAGGGAAGGAGAGCTCAGATTCTAAAAATGCAGTGTGAGCAGAGGAGTAGGGAGTTTCAGAGTGTGCATTAGGAACAGAATTTTTCTTCCTCAGTATTAAAGTGTGCTTGTGTATGTCAGTTGTTTAGGAAGGCGGTCATAAATCCTGCACACAGGTAAGTATTGCATCAGTACTCCAGGGTGGCCTCTGTTTGTTAGTCCATCCGTGAATATAGCAGGTAACAGAGCTCCTCGCTCTCATCTTTCCCTGTGGAAGTTTCCACTAAACACCCTTTCCTCTGTGTGTCTCCCTCTCTTACTGGACTGTGGAATATGTACTCTTGGAGTGAACCAGTGTCAAGGACGATTGTCACTGCTCATCACTTCTGAGTCTCTGTTTTCAAGATTTCTGCTGGGGGATGGCTTGGGTTTTTCAGGTTTTTATAACCAATTCACTTAGAAAAAGCAATGAGTACTTTTGGAAAGAAAGTAGCCACATCTGCACTTGGAGCCCAGAATCCCTTCTGGCAGCCTGTCTTAGCTGTGCCATTGTGTTGAATTGGGCCTTCCACATGACTGAGGGAGAGGAATGCGTCTGTCATGGATTCTGCTCAACCTTTGTGGGGACTGAGCCACTGAGTCTTTTTAAAAAAGTGGTATACAATACTTGACACAATCAAAATTCTAGGACCGTGGAAACAGCCATCAATCAATCAAGAAGGCCCCGAAAAAGCTGTGGTGTCTCAAAGGTAGGATTCTAACCTACTAGCCTCAATCTTTAGCCCATATTCGACATGAAGAAATTAGAAACTCCTACTCTTTAGAACCAAGCTAAAATATCTCATTTTGCAAAAAAAAAAAATGCGTTTGTCAAGGACAAGAAGACTTTTGTTGGAGGACAGTCAGTGGATTAAGTGTCAGCAGTTTTGGAAGGGGAAGGAGCATGGAGCCTGCAGACAAACATTGGGACTGAAAAAACCAACAGGAGTAGGAATGCAAGTCTGAGCAGGGAAGTTCAGTGCTGATGCTTAATTTTGTGCATGAGTTAATCTCTTCCTGAGCCAGTAGTTTGCAAAAGGATGTAAAGAGGCTTTGAGTGCAACCATCTGAATGCAGAACTGTATTATGTCATGGGGTTGGTGAGTAGAGAACACTCCTTGGAATGTGGAGATGGGCACTTGACTGAAGAAGAGCACTTAGAAAAAACAGAGAACCTCTATGGAAGTCTAACAGATAGAGGCTTTACTTTTTTTCACATTGCCGCCATCTGTAAAAAAGGTGCAAAAAAATGTTTCTGCCAAGAAATAGATGTGCTCAAATAAAAGACTGCCACCTTCCCCTTCTCACTTCTGTAATGGTCTTTCTCATTATGTTTTCTAATTCCCCAACACCAAGTGCATCCCTTTATTTTAACTTTTTCTAGAACAGCAAGCCCCCCTCTTCATCTTTGTCTTTATTCAGAGTTAGCCCATTATTTTCCAACCTGTGAAAGGGTACCACAAGGCAAACTGTTTTCCAAGAACTCCTAGTTTTATTTTCCAACCAATAGCACACATTTTTCTCTTGGTCTTAGTCTTGTGACACAGGAATATTCATGATTGTGGGGAAATCCAGGTTGTGTTTCATGGGCTGGATAGTTTTTAGTTACCAGTGCCAGTAAATAGAGCTATTTTGACACTTAGACCACACATTCTGGATGTGCTTCAGTAGTCACAAGACAGGACACGTTGAGCTGAAGACTCCGGCTCTTTGCCCGGTTCCAAGGGACACACACAGTCCACAAGTTAAGAAGGCTTTCCCATTCTCATGTAGCAGTACTAAAATCTCTTGGATACAAGATATATGGTAAATTACGAGGCAGCACAGTGAACAAAAGTATAGTCAACCTACATGAAGCGTGTAACATTTCCTAAAAGGCATATAATGGTTTTTATTTCAATATTAGCATTAACCTAGTTGGAATTACAAGCCTATCCCCAGCTCCTTTCCAAGAGACTACAGCTAATTTCTGGTAGATTAGGAGAGAAGAGAATCAGCAGTTTTTGTTAATTTTCAATCTTCATATATTTAGTCTTATTTTAACTCAGTATAGCAAACACAGATGTACCAGAAAAAGGCTTGCTTTTTAAATTACCTTTTACATACTCCTCAGAATTAATTGGCAGCCTGGTAGCATCCCTACATCATAGCACTGAAGCTGTTTCCATGCTGTTTGACAATGTCCAGCACAGGAAATAGTTCTTACAGTTTTTTCTGGCCAATAGTTTCTTTCTTCATAGTATAAGTTCTAAAGTTTACCTTCTCTCTTATGGGTAGTCAAGTTTCTTTACTTAGGTATCCTTTGGTACCATACTTAATATGGTGAAAAAGAGACTTTCAACTCTTACTTTCTTATCCTTTTCATTATTCTCCAGAGACTCTTGCAATGATACACCTTCCATTGGAACTCCTCTTTCTTTTTTTTTTGTTTTTTAAAATGAGATTAATGTAGAGTTAAGTGTATCTTTGCGCTTTTTTTCTTTGTGTTCTATATTGGTAGCTGGATCCATAAAGTTAAAAAATGTGTAGATTGATAGGATGTTTTATTTGACTTCCAATGACAGCTTGGTTTAGCACACTGGCCTAAGAGTGTCTGTATTGATACTGTCTGGTAGTAACTCTATAAACCCATTTGCCTTGTTAGGCCCAAACTGGACCTTAAAAGAGATATTCACTGATCAAAGAATGTTTACAAACAAAAGCAGGTACAAAGCAAGGCCCTGCTCACTTCCTTTTAGAATAGAAAGAAGCTAATCATACCAAGTCAGCAATTTAAATAATAATGTGGATTGGTTTATGACAAGAAAATGCTGCTAATGGTCAATCCTTTAATCTCATGTCAGATGTTTCTGTCAGATTTTACTGCTTTAGCAGTACTAACTGCATGCAGCTGATACGCTTCTTTTGTAATGAGTGTGTGAAAACATCAGCATTGAATAACCAAATACTGTGCTAGTCATAGAACCTCTGAAGATATTTTTGGTCTTCTGGAAGTGTACTACTTTTCCTCTTAGAAAATACTTGTTTCTGAGAGCCAGACAGGCTCTGGGACACCTGGAGAACCTCAGTTGGACTGTTCCTTAATTCAGTGACGTAAATAATTGAAATGAGCAAGTCATATGATGTGTTGACTTTTTTTTAAATGGAACAGCAAAGAAATGGCTTCTGCATATATGAAACCTGGTTCTAGAGTTTTTTAGTTGCAAGAGGCACAGCTGTGGTAGAACTTCCTTCCATGCTTGGTGATGTGTGAACCTGACATGAAAAAGGAGACAGAACGAGCACAGCTGTCTTACCTTCTATGCAGGTAATTACAGACTTTAGTATGAAACTGAATATTCTGCCCATGCCATGGGTCAGAACACTGAATACTGTGTTAGAGTCAAAATCCAAGTCTATTCTTATTTGTGAAGAAAGAACATGCATATACAACAATACAACTGATAACATAAAGCATAATGAACAGCAATTAGCAAATTATTATTTGCTGCCCCAGAATTATTATTTTCCAGCCCCAAAAAACATGGTCTAGTAGACCTCAAATCAAAGATTAATGATAGGAAAAAAACACCAAATGCCAAACAGAACCCCCACAACATCTGTAGTGTGTACAAACAGTGGTGAAAGCTTTTCAGCGTAGAGGGATACACACAAGTTACAAAGCATTACTCTGTTTTCTTGACCCATGTTACTTGTAGTACTTCATTAGCATTGCTTCAAAGAGGACCAGCCAGGCAGTTCTGGCTGATCCTTCAATCCCCTTCAAGAGAACTCACAGATCTACGTTCCCACCCTACCTTTATTTTCTCCTGTTTCTCTTTGAACCCAGGCAGGCATTTGTAGGAAGATAATGATGTGCTGCATCACAGCTCTGAGGTTTTATGTTTGATGGCCTTATGTATCCCTGAATTAGAGTTGCATCTACCCACCAGAGGCAATTTATTTTACAGGATGGTAAAACTAACTGGGTAGCTGCCAGTTAAAGGCATTCATTTTTCTTAATCCCGTTTATCCTTTTACTAGTTACAGAATTGTGCATCAGAGTCATGTTTCTTCTAGCATGATTGGAGGTATCACAACCTTCAGTAACTCAATATGACAGATTTAATCCAGTAGAAGGGATGACTCCTATGACTCCAAAGCCACCAATTTTTGGAAATGATGATTTTGAGAGGAACCTGTGATGGCTCATAGTTTCTTGTCCTGTGGCAAGTTAGGCTATTAACCTTGTGTGATCAAGGAGGAGAGATATTCTACATTCCACAATATTTTATACATTTTATTTTTATGCAAACAGGAGGGACTTCTTTAAGTGTACACCTAGAATGACTGGAAGGGCAGGGCCTTGCAAGCCACAGTTTAAACCATTATTTGTCCAGAATGCCACATTGATTGCATTTTCATGGAAGTGGCTTAGCCTTCTTAACACAAACCAGTCATTAAATCACTGGGAGAGCAACACTGGGCAGGCCTTCCACCACAACAGTCCCCTGACATCCATGTTGGGTCACAAATGATGATGGTATGATGGAAAAGTCAATGCCAAACTGCCTTTGCCTGCATTTTAAAGTGAAGGTAGTAGTCTAATCTTTCCGTGCTTGTCCTGGACTGCCTCCCTAGTGGCTGCTCTATGTGGCATATTACATGAAGTGGAACTCTTTGGGGGGAATGGCTTTACACAGCCAACACTGTGTCTGATAATTTACTTGTTGCTAACTACCTGTCTCCATCTATCACTTTGTAGTGAATCACCAAGGAAGACACAGGGTTAAACTGAGCAATCTGCTGGAAGCTTTTGGTCTTTTGCAAACAGCACAGCATTATGTATACTGTAGAATAGCATTTCCTGCATACATCCAAAATCCTTTCCAAAGTAACCCCCTCTTTTCAGAGAGTCTATCACTGAGGGATTGCAGCAAGCCAGGAGAACAGAAATGTTTAAATTCTTGTAGTCTTTCAGGATTTCCTTTAAAGTATTGACTCCAGTGGTGTCCAAAAATGAGATGGAAGAGCAATCCACAACAAGGGCTTGGAAATCCATTTGCTTAGGGACTAGTTGCAAAGTGGTTTCTCCGATGCCCAGTCCATTAGCAGTTCTGTGATTTCCCTTTTTCAGATGCTGCTTTTCCTTCTCATATTTCTTCCTCCTAGCAGCTTCTAGGTTAGGATCTAAATTGGTCAATCTGTACAGAGACTTTAGGAAGTAGTTTCTATTTGCATAGTAAAGTGGGGCCTCAAACCGAAATATTTTGACCTTTGGAACAGCAGAGAGATTTTCATATTCTAAGTCATCCTCATAAAAGCTTGTGTCTTGGATCTGACCAAGCAAGGCTGTCCGTGGCCGCTGGGTTTGAACAATGATGCATAACATTGAGAAAACAATGCCAACCAACAGCCCGATTTCTGTGCTGACCAAGGCAGAGGCAGACATTGTAACTACCCAAACAAGTGCATCCACCTTATTCACATGGTACCGTGCTGGCACATCTCGGAACTTCCTCAGGGCTCCCCGAAGGCTGACAATGATAATACAAGCCAGGACACACTTCTGCAGGGAGTAGAAGAGAGGTGCCAGGAAAAGCAGCACCAGCAAAACCACCATTGCACTAATTACTCCAGAGATTTGAGTCTGGCAGCCTGTAGATGTTTTGACAAGTGATTTTGCCAGAGCTGCACTGGTTGCAAAAGAGTGGAAGAAAGAAGGAATGATATTGCAGAACCCCACAGCAAACATTTCCTGATTGGCTCGGATAGTGTAAGCATACTTCTTTGCGAACATTTCGGAAAGGGATACAGTGAAGACAAAACTGACTATGGCAAGAGGCAAAGCATCTAAAGCAACTCGGAACATTAAGTTGAACTCTGGTACCTTTGGAGGGATAAATCCTGTTGGAATAGCTCCAGAAACACTGGATGCATACACTTCATTTAATTTACCATAGTGTGACACCAGTGTTGCCGCAACAATAACTAGCAGCTCTGTGGGAAGAGGAAATTTCAGTTTATGCTTATACCGATCTCCGAGTTCCTTAGCAGTGACCAGCACCACGATACAAATGGCACTTGTGATGACATCACAAAGGTTAGCCTGAGAAATGTTCCGGAAAATGTTAATCCAAGTAATAATAAGCATCCCATGCCCTTGACTACGTGGAATTTTTATTCCAATCAGATACTTCACTTGAGCTGTTAAAATGGTTAAGGAAGCACCAGTTGCAAAGCCATCTAGTACGGACTCGGATAGGTACATAGATACGAAACCCAGACGGAGGATCCCCATTAGAACCTGAAGAAACAGAAGAAGAAAAAAAACTAAACCATGAGCTGTAACCATTGCTGCAAATAAGTAGGTACAGATGGGGGAGAATTTTGCTGAAAGCCAATAGCATTTGGCTATTTCAATCTTGAAACAGGAATTATCCTTTTTTGTTTCCAGTCCACTTTTAAACTGTGATTCCATTTACTGTTGTTGAATTGTTATAAATGACTCAAAACCTGGGTGGGAATGAGTAAATAAAATTTAATTAGAACCCATTGAAAATTGCAAAGCAAAAGGGATGAACAGTGCTGGGAGCTTGATGGGACTCCTTCTGCCCACCAGAGGCTCGCCTCATAAAATGCCATCTCCACCTTTTATACCCTGAGATTCTATCAGCCTCATTAATATTCATAAGCAGTCCTTATATGCCCTTTTCATTAGTGGATCCCTTCTCATCTCTTGACTGGTGGTGTGATGTTACTCTGCCAGGCCTCCCAGCAACAAGTGCCCCTAACTCCCTGCTTCCTCTTAAAAGGGGCAAATATACTCCATCCCCCACATGTTTTTACAACCCTGTGAGCCAGAGCTGCCAGGCAGTAATCACAAAAGGGGAGAGGAATATTGAAGAGAGAACAGAAAAGGGTTCAAAACTATACCATAACAACAAAAATACATTTCGAACTGTAAACCCCAACAAAACTTCTCCCCACCATGCCCAACAACTCTTTCTCGTTTGCATGAGCCAACTACCACCCCTTATTCATAACAGAATGCTACAAACCCAAGAGGTGAAAGAGGAGTTTGAAACAGGGTGGTCAATCAAACATGTCTGAAGTAACTCCACTGAAGTGACTTGCCTGATTTTTATTCCCCATGCAAAAGAACAGTGAGTCCAAAATACTTCTGTTATACCAACGTCAATTTTCCTTTTTTTTCTGTCTTAAAGTGAATGAAGTTAAAATGTATGGCCTTTTCTTTGTAAAGAAAACTTGAATGACAACAAATAAGATCCCTACTTCAGCTTTTGTAATAAACAGCTTTTAATTTTAGCCCTGTGGACAGAAGGGAAAATGGAGCATAGATGGCCTTTGTGGCATGCCTAAGATCAGAAGTGACAGAACAGCTCACAAACTCCACAATTCTGTCCTTAAGTAGTTGATTCTCCTTCCTTAGATGACTTTGGAAAATACAACTTCACAAGGGCATTTTTTTGTTCATATATGTGACCTGAAATTTCTTACGACATCAGGAAAATAGCTAGCTCTTTCTGCATTCATATATGTGTATATATATATATATACACACACACAGACAGAGTTAATAGGTAAGTATGTTCATGATGCTTCATTCTGTGCTCTCTTGATATCCTTGTGATGACAGCAAGTGTCAAACTGACAAGTGTCAAGGAGTCCAGCACAGCAATTTTCTGAAAAGTAGGCTAGTCAGTCTGTTTCTCCTCTTGTCCTTTCTTTGAAGTATCTTTTGGACAGCAGTTTGATAGAACATAGCACCCCCTAGCAAAACACTGAGCTGCGCGTTCTGAACCTGTAGAAGTAGTTGAGTAGGTGTACACCTCTATTAATATATCTAGGGAAAGAGAGTTACTTCTTCATTGTTAAGTACACAGCTACCTGGGAATTTCCTATATCAGTATTAGGCCTCATTGTCCCATGAAAGTAACAAGGCCAAAAAGCAAGAGAGTATCAAAACAATGTTAATGGTCTTTCAGAAGACTCTTGTTTTAGCTGTGTTTGCTAGCAACTAAGAAAACTACCTGCCTCATGCTGTCTGGGTAGCCCACAGTTAGGCTTCCTGGAGAAGACAGTCCAAGGTACATTCAAGTGAGGTGATGATGTATCTCATTGAAAGACAGTCAATCCAAAGCTTAGGCCATGCAAAAAAAGTTCAGGAACTTCATACCTTGCCTCTGGATGTCAGCAACCACTTACCTGATACACTCCAGCCATGAATGTCAAGGCTGTAGCAATGCCAATAGCATAGCAGTCTTTCCCACACTCAGCATTTATCCCCACAATGGTAAAGTTGAAGGCAGTTGTGTTGGACAGATTGTCATTCTGCAGAGAGCCATCACCCGAGGCTGGTGGGGTATCATCATTCAAGTCAAACCCAGCCAAGAGAAGTTCTCGGTCCACAACTTGTCCCACCATTAAGCTTATCAAGCTGAAAATGCCAACTGAGACATGACGGGATGTGCCCATTAAGAAATAAATGATGTTGGCAAAGAATGATGTGTAAAGGCTATAAATGGGCTTCAGACCTGCCAGCAGTGAGTATGCAATTGCTTGAGGCACCAAAATGATCCCAATCACTAACCCAGACATGACATCCCCCCAAATGTACTCTTTGATTCGATACTTGGGAAGCCATTGTAAAACAGGAAAGAAATCCATAAGAAAGTTCTTCAGCTTCTGTGGTGTGCAGGAACAGCTCTTTCTCAGCTTAGCTAGCATGACTTCTTTCCTGTTAATCTTGACATGTGTCTTTCTTTCTATGAGAAAGCAGGATGAGGTGTTGTTTTCCATTCTGGTAGCCTCAAGTGGTCTTTCCATTTTCCCAATGTTTACTTCATTTATGTGGTCCTGCAAAGTGAAAAAAACCTCTGTCAAGTTGCAATTCATGAAGGTTTTTTTAGCACAGTCACTTAACACTAAAAGTTTGTCACCTGCTTTTGCGTTTAAGGAAACATCATCCCAACAAGAGCACTCTCAGAGGGCTCCAGTGATGCACAAAGCTAAGAAATCTGCCCTTTCTTGTACGCGTTCAGGAGTACTTTCAGTTGAATCCAGTTTGTTCTAATACAGAAAAATGGGCTTAAATTAGTAATTTTTTTGTGTGGTAAAGATTTCCATCATCTATTCTAAATGTTCTGTCATAAAGGTCTTTGTGACCAGAGACAGCACTTGATGGTGTGAAATAAACATGCACTAGTGAGGTAGGTTGTAGTGTTTCTGTATAGTGAATACATCTTGTAATCATTGATTAGTAATTCTCATGAGGTATAAAGATCTGTTACTGCAGTTGTTATCATTGTAGAGGAGAAAAAGGTTGCTGGTAAGGATCTGTAAAGTAGAGTTTTCTGGAGAGCAACAGTTTCGTCTTACACTGACCAAAAGATATGTACAGAAATCATTGATGGACTCTTCATAGCTGCTATGTAACATGAACTTGTTGAATTGTAGATTGTTTTGATATACAGCTTCTGGAAATAAATATCTACTCAAAAATACCACCACATTGGCAACATACAGACAGAGCACCATGACGTTACCACCTCAGAAGAGTGCTACATGTTATTATTTTCAGGTTTAAACCTGTAGTTACCCAACTTTGTTCTCCCTGTAATGAGATACAAGAAATAATTATGTGTACAGCAGAACAAATACAGTAGTGTTTCCTATGGTTCTGATTATTTTCTAATATGTGATGGCTGGGATTATTTGTATTCCCCTGATGGGGGTTCTTTTGATGTCTCTTGCCTCAGTGGGCACAATTGTTTCCACCAAACTCAAGCTCTGCATTTTTACTCAATTGTCAAATTAAATTGAAATTAGCATGGTGCATTTGTAAGTAATTTTGGGGTAGGTGGAAACATGACTTAAGAGGCAAAGCATGCAAGTGCTCTAACTTACATAGCTAGAAAAATTAAATAGGAACACACAGGTAGAAAACATCAAAGAGACTATGCCAAGTGGCAAATCTTTTCTGGTTAGCAGTGGAGGGAAAGAGGAGACTTCCACATGGGGATACCCATATATGAATAGTGGGAGATAAGGAGTGACTCATATTGCTCTAGATGAAGATAGTAGGTACTAATACAACAGTATGCAGAACTTTCAGGAAAGCAGACCTTCTCTAGGCTCAGCCTCTCCCAGTGTCATTAACAGCTAGGATCTCTGCATCAGAGCTGTTTGGTGCCAAGAGTGACACTGCAATAGTGTCAAAGCTTGTCTTCACTTAGAAGTAAAAGCTGTTTCTTTCCTCTTTCGGTGTTTAGAGACAGACTCTGTACCCATCAGTTTCATAGAACTTGAAGTAAACTTACTGGCACAGTATTCTGTTGGTAAATTTTAATGGTTTTAACAGTTAATGCATAGTTTAAATGCTACTGACAGAACTGTCTGTAAATTCCGTGGATTTTTTTTGTTCTTAAGAAGAACATTTTGATTTATTAATGTTTGGTAACAGCCTGTTAAGGTGTAGAATTCTGAATTTAGAAAAAGTGTTAATAAGTCCAACTGGAAACATAATTGAAAAGCGAAAGAACAGATTATCAATAGCCTGTAAGCATTTGACCTGGAGCAGTCCAAATAGAGAGTGGCTTATTAGAGTCTTTTGTCTATCCAGCTTAAAAATAATTTTCAAGATTTTAATAATTATGTTTTGCCACCAGATTGAAAATAATAAGAAGATATATATCTGTAACTAGTGCAGAACTTTTAAACAAGTTCCCAGGTGTTATGATACAGCATACAGATAAGTGATACAGTATGATTTCTAAGGCTGTGCAAAGCTTAACCACAATTCAAAGCAGGATGTTCAGGTGTTACAGGTAATTTATAACTTGGTAAAAGGCAGAGTAGAGATTATTGCTAGAATGTGTGGACTGATAGTCCAAATTGAAAAGGACCTGCATAGTAGATCTAAATAAATTTAAAAAAATCAGTAGTTTTATCCATCCCAATTTATGTAATTGGGAGCTAATTTGTTTTTAGCTCTCATTCTTTGTGTTTGTAAGTAAGGTTTATTTCCATTACAAGGGAACACTAATTACAGTGTAATTTAATAGTATTATTTATAAAGATCCATGTCTATTTTTTATCAATGCTAAGTTTACTTTAGACCCTAATGTGCTGCATAGTTATGCTAGCCACGATCTTCTTGAACAGGAAAATAGGTTGGATCTAGTCTTTGTTAGAAGGCAAAGGTGACAGAAAAGATAAATGAAGTTGCAACTCTGGGTGAAGTACTTAAGAGCATATGAATAAAGTTTACCAAATACAGAATGTTAGCAAGTGTAATAAAGACACTCATTTTTAAAAGGCAAAATCCCAGTAGTTCCTGTCTTACCTAAATTAGTTTGGAGAATGAGAGACTTGTGCATGAGGTCAGCAAGTCCTCATTCAAATGCCGCTCACTTCTTACAGCCAGGTGATAAGCCAGCCAGGAAATAAGTATTGTGCCCTTGCTCTACATACTTAAAAGCTAGTGGGCAGTTCTATATCCAATGAGTGCTTTTTATAGGCTACATAAAAAAGATTGCATCAGCTTCTGTACACTAGGCTTATATATTTAATCGCATAGTTGGTGTCTGCCTCTCTCTAATCTCACACAATTTACCTGTAAGTAATTAAGTATTTCCAAAAAAAAAAAAAATTATAATTCAAATGAGTGTATTGTTTGTGCAGGTCCCTGAGGGATAATAGTGACTTTTAATACATAAGATGATTGGAACATAATTTCTTTGGAAGTCTATTAAGAGATCTTTTGTTTGAATGATAGTTTAGTAATATATATGTTAGCTATACTGCCTTTCTGGATAATCAGAGTAATAGTTTTTTGTAAAAAACAACCAAGCCTCCTCCCCATCCACCCCCCCCCCAAAAAAAAAAAAAGGTAGTACAGTAAAGTATGTATTTTCTGTGTTCAAGCTGACAGGAAGTAATTTTCTTCAGTTCTTTTTTCCCCTGAAAATGAAGGTTTCCTTCCTGTAAGTAACTGTTTATTTTGCTATAGATGCTTTAGATTCCATGTCAGATGAACATGGTAGCTGTTAAGCAGTCAGCTCTCAACCTAGATTAGTATCCAGAAACTGTTAATGTTTAAAGTTTCCTTGTTGCTTTAGAATACAGTAAAGCCACACCAGATAAGGGAAGGGGCATTGTTATCAGCAGCCTATTTTTCAGCTGTGTAACTCAATGATTGTCAGGCTGTGATGCCTGTAACTCATTGCTTCATGTGAAGGAAATGAGATTCCACCAGATGTGTGCTGTCCCCTGTACACTTACGCAGCCTAGCAGAGTTTGGATCTTCCAATGTTCTTGCCATCTCCAAAGACTGAACTCAGGAGAGATCTGTCTGCTGTTGTGCACATGAGAAGACTCCAGCCTTCTCATTCTGGCACTGAGATACAATACTGTCCTTCAAAAGCGGGAATACTTGAGCAGTATGGAGGAGCTCTAGGGGGGGTCAGTAAATGGATTCCATTGCTGATTCACCAAATGACCCATTTTCAGCTTAGGCCACAGCAACAAATAAAAACCCCTTTCTTCCTCCAGAGCTCCACAGAACATAATGTTTGCATTTTATTTCAGTCATCCTTTGCTGAAAGAGCTGTTCTTAACAGGGCTGCACAGATGAAGCAGCATGTAGCATAAAACAGGTTAGTTCATTGCGTTTGACTTCCATAGTGGAACAACTATTTAAAACAAGTGAAAGTTTAGTTGTCTGCATGCTTATTTTTAATTGTACTTTTAGCTTTGGAATCTTAGCAGTGAAGTTTTTTCAAGTTTCTCTTGACTATAATATGAGCAAAAGCAATTGAGCAGAACCTTGTCTGAACCACTCATTCTTTCAGGTTAAGTGCATTGGCTCAGTTTATTTTGTGAAAAGGAGAAACAAGGGAAAGAACCATTCAACTCAAACAAACTGCTGACTTTCCAACTGGCCTTAGTCCTACGTTTCAGCCTGTCTTTTCATCATGCCTGTGACCTGACAAAAATCTCTCTGCAGGGACGGAAACATTCATCACAGTATGTGTGGGATTTCTCTTTGCAGATTCTTTGGCAAGCAGTTTCTGCTGCTGCATGTATAACCATTCTAAATGGATGAGTTGTTCTTTGTGAAACAGCACAACCCCTCAAAATTTTATTCTTTTGCATCCTTTTGCCTTCCTGTCCTGATTGTCCGCCAAAAAATCTGAAGCTGTACGTTTATAAAGCCCAGGAGGATGTAGCAAGGGTGAGCCTGTCTCTCTATGCTGAGATATTTTAAATGTTTTATTTGGAACAGAAGTCAGACGGTATCACAGCTCTGTAGTATAATTACTCACTTGCTGAAACAGTGTAAGTCAGGACAGAGCCATTTAAAGAGTTTGAGCCAAGTGATGTTTGCTGTTTTGTCCATGTTTGAGCTACGAAAAATCCACTAGAAACTAATGTGGTTAGGGTGGGTTTTGTATTTATGAAAAACATGAGAAACATCAGTCTAGTTAAACGTTTGATTGGAAGCACAGGTGTGAGTTAAGTTGTTCGTGTTGCTCTTCCATATGAGAAACCTTTTCTGTATCTTTCTTGGCTCTGGTTTTGAGCAATGACACAATTTTGAAAAAACTCCTTGGTTAGCCTCATAGATTGAATGTACAGGGGTGTGTTATTCTTGCAAACTGGGGGGTTTTTAGAGGAGGGTACCTAGAAACTATGCCCCAGTGCACTTTGACCCTTTATGGCGGCATAAAAATCTAACCAGCAATTGGTGCTTTGGACATATTTGAACAGATGTGGGAGTACATTTAGTTTGTGAGAACTGACTAGTCTGAAAAAAATTCCCCTGAGCTGCATATAAGGCAATACTGCTTTAGCACCTACTGCTTTGATTTATTAATCTGCTTTTGTTCTGCAGAGTTGCTTAGATATGTCAACGTAACCTAAAAGTTTTAGAAGTCATCGGATGCTAAAACAGAACAAGTGAGATGAATGTTCCTCTCTGTCTTGCATTAGCTATTGTATTTTCATCTTTAGAACTAAGACATACTTGGAAGCAGACTTAAGCAAGGTGCCAGCAACCAAAACCATTTATACACTGACCTAGGAAGCTGTCAGACTACTGGCACAGAACATGGCAATGCTTTTTAGGAAAATCGTGTGAAACTTGATAGGCTTGGTTAGTTTTTTCACTATATTGGGGTAAAATATTATTGCTTCAAAGCATTTTTGTGTTGAGTTTCAGTGTTAGAATAATTCAAACGTGAAAGAGGAAATAACATTCTGGCTTAGTGGTGTCTACAAGTCAGGAAAGCCAGATCATGTCCTCTACAAATTAAACTGCTATACTAAGGAGAGATTTATACTGAAAGTCTTTTAGATTTGTGTATTTCTAATTAAAATCTCCAATTCACAGTTTTTATTTTCAACTGTAAATTGGTTTAGGATTTTCCAGGCAAGTTAGGCTCTTTGTTAAATGCCTGCAGTGACCAGCAGCTGTGACTCAAGTCTTGTTTTCCCAAGGATTCTCAGTTCCATATCCCAGTGAGTAAAGTGACAGCCACTGACAGGTAACTATCCCAGAGCTGATGACCAGGCTACAGTGGAACTCATGCAGTCAGCCAGCACCTGTTGTTAAGGCTGTCCCATCAAGATCATCTTTTGAAATGATCATACATGCAAATACATGATCAAGTGGTTTCGCTTGTTCTGCAGAGACAGGTTTCGTTCAAAGATTCCAGAACATGCTGATCTAACTATTGACATGCTCTTGAAGGCAAGACAGCATTATTCTTCTGGAGTGTCCCAGGACATGACCACTAAAAAGGCATTTCCTGTGGATTCAAAAAACATTCCTGAAAATCAGATTCCTTGCATTTGGGAAAGTAGCTGTTTCAAAGTGAAAGTCTGTTATTTAAAAAAAAAAAAAGTGTTTGAAAATAGCTTTTCAAGGTCCTGGTTATCATTCACGAAGTTAAATACTAAGCTCTGTTTTCTGCCCTGTGGTTTTGCTGGACATTGTGTAGCCATACTAAGCTGTCACAGAGAGAACCAAATTGATAGTTTATTCTCATGGTTTTTCCTGTTGTTTTCTGTGGCATCTTTTGTTTACTACATGCAATAAGGACAATATTTTGGAAACGCTCTTTTGTACTTAAGCACTAAGAAAATGCTCTCAGTTTCAATATCAATGTAGTACTTTGAGAAACAGATAAGCCTAGTATATGCCATTTTCTTATATAGAAATAAAAACTAACCAAATAGTTGAATTCTTGGATGAGGGTTGCAGGAAAGATAATTAATGTACCATTTACAGCTGACTGTATGTTTTACAAACTTGTGCCCAGGGTCTACCTTAAAAGCAATATTTATTAACAACAACATAATGATAAACCAAAAAACAACTACATGAGCAAAGTAAGTGAAAAGAGGTCGTTTCACACCTTTAAAAATGGGAAAAGAACAAATTAACCTGAATTCAGAGGCACAGTATGGGAGGCAAATCTCTTACCTGGATAGCTTTTTGACAGGAATGTACCAGCTCTGTTTTTGCACGTTGGAATGAATGGAAGTCTTCAGCCAGACATTGCTCTATTTGCATAAAGGATAATTATTAGCTAAATACTCCTCAAGGTAAGAATGGGTAGTTATGGAATCTTGAGTTTTCTGTTAGGTAGTGTGTTGTCACTTGTATCACTTAGTAAAGCTGGATATATATGTAGCACTAGCTGAGGATTTGAGTTTAAATAATGCATAAGATTATTTATTAACTAGCACTCATACAAATATTGTGCTGAGTTCAGGTTACACATATCTGACCTTTGAAGGGACTTCTCATCTAAGATTTGATCTGGTTTATGCTTCCTCATGTAGCATTAGTTTTTGATTTTACATATTCAAGGTGTATGAATAGAGCTTCCGTCTTGCTTGAGATTTGTGTCCTTTGCAGTCTGGAATAAGACCTGTTCTGCTGAATGCATAGCATGGGAGAGCTGAAGGTCAGAGCTCTGTTTCTACATGTCAGCACATACAGATCACAACATTTTTTGCTTCTGTGTAAGCCAAAGTCTTTATAATGTAGGCAGGTCAGCAGGACAAAGATAGGCTTCTGTTGAAAGTCTGCTTCTCTCTTGTGAGGTATATAAATGACCAAGTTCTCTCTCAGTTATCTTAGAATTTTGTATAAGTGCAGACTTATCCAAGTGATAAATAAACATCCATCTCCTCCCCTTGACAAAGGTGATAGGTAATGTTTAATGGTTACTAATCAGTGCAGATTAACAGGTTGGGCACAAGGCCACAACTTGTAGGAACTGTATTCAGCTGGCCTACAAGCTAAGGGATGAGGAGATGTATCTATTTCTCAGCCAAGGATGAATAGGCATGCAGTAAGAATATGAGATGGGAGTTGCAAGGCCACAAAAAGACTGTGTTTGCTGGCACACAAGCGTGACTAGAGAGGGCCAGGTTCCAACATTGTCTTTTGTCCCTGTGCAAAAAGTTGTTTGCTGCTCTTTGGAAGTAAGAAGGAAACATAAAAATTATGTACATGAAAAGTCAAAACTTAGGTGAGGGAGGAATAGAAAGGGAAACATCTCACATCTCACTTCTGTGATGTTAAACTGGTCATGGATTCTTAAAACTACTGGCTGCTACCAGGAACTTAGACTTGATAGTAGTAGTTGTGATGTTCTAAACCCAAAATCTAACAAAGGTAATTTCAGTCTTACTGAAATCCTGTTTCCTGCTTCTTTGTTATGGAAGGCCTTGTCAACTACTCCTATCCCTTTCCCCTTTGCTAAAGTACCTCTTGTGAAAAAGGGTATAGTAGTACACCTTATGCATAATGAATTTTGCACTCTGGTTACAAAGATAGTGTGTTTCTTTGGTCTTGTGCCCTACAGAATAGGAGATTTCACTGCTTCTCTTAATTTAATTTTAGCCTTGTCTTATTTCTTCCTTAAAAAAATGTTACTTAAACTCAAGTCTCTCAAATTCATTCTTTCATCCATTTTGCTATCTAATTCTTAGAACCAAGAGTTACCTTGACTAGCAACCTCCTAAAATGCGTGTGCCATCTACTTCAGTATCTAAGAAGCTTGTTCCCCGTTTTAACATGTCCAGTATTTGGAAACACTGTTACTTCTGGTTTGCAATCTTGGAATTTGCAGAATATTTGGGATTTGCCCAATTTAACAATTTTTTTTGGCAGAGACCTCTCTGCATTTCTCACCAACAGCATTTTTCCCAATATCAGGCTCCTAAGAGAATGGAGGATATTATTTTATCATTATCACTTGACCTCTTTCATGTAAAGTTGGTTGTAACTTTGTTTTGCCTCAAGCTAGCCTAAAAATAACAGCTTTTGAAATCTAAAAGAAGGACACTTCAAATAAATTGAATGTTTTTTCAGTACAGCACAGTACCAGTGAGGCTAAATATCTCTGGACAGTTCCACATGGGAAAAAAGTGATAAAATGAAACAAACTCTCATTCTGTCTGTAGAAATTTTGAAAATTATGAAGTTTTGACAGAACTGTGTTTTATCATGAACAAGTTTTACTTAACATATAAAAATACTGACAGCAGAAAGTTCATTGGTGGATTATGGAGATGAGAGTTCATAACTCAGTTACATGAAGTCATTCATCAAGATTTCAGTCCAGCAGTAATTCTGAGTGGGCTGGTCCTGGCATCCTGGTTATATTCCACTGACAATAACAAAAAGGACTCAGTTCTAAAAGTCCTATCTTTCCTTGTCAGCTGCAGAGTTGTGGAACATTGATAACTGGCCAAAACAGCCAAAAGAGGTACTACAATTAAACTCCTATCTCTAAGAATAGGAACTCTGCTAGAAAAGAACCATGATTAGTGACCAGTAATTTTGAGTTTACATATAATTTTTCTTTATGTGACTTACTATTTATCTTTATGAACAGATGCACAGTTTCAATTGGTTTAAAAACTGTAAAGGGTAAAAAGCAGAATTGAACAGAAGTGTTTATGAAAGAAATGATGATACATAAAATGTATTTGGCTTAGTTGACTTTTACTTAAGGATTTTCAGATGATTTCAGAAACATTCATGGCATTGCTACATACAATTCATATCTGGTAACCTAACTGTTAAAAAAAATAATGTTAAATTAGTCACATATAGATGGTTATCTTAGAGTCACAGAATCATAGTTAAAAGTGTTTGTTTACTGGGCCACAGTCAGTAATATCAAATCTTCAAAAGTTCATAGTCCAAATGTAATAGCCATGTTCTTCCTTCTGTGCAAGTGTTTGAAGTTCAAAAATTCTTTGAATTAAAAAAAAACCTCTTAAGCCTAATGCCTGCACTGTTTAGAATGCCCCCAAGCCTCAATTGCTCTGTAATTTACTTTTATATCACAGAGACCAGGTGATGTACCTAAAAAGCACATGGTTGCAATTTAATAGGAAAGTTGGGTGCGCTGAAAGTAAGTATCCACTCCCTTCCAATTTACTATGCACTGCATCCCACATTCCTTCTCTAGCTGTGACAAATGCCTAGTGCAGCTGAAGATGATGTATATATGCAGAGGATCATGTTACTGATTTTTTTTAAATGAAAGAATCTGTAGTTCCTGTTGTAGGAGAAACTGAGATGTGCAAGATTCAGTGCAGATTTGTATATTCAAAATTGAGTATGGCTGTCATTCAGCATGCAAGCACCTTTCCATTTCCCACTACAAGTACAGAACCAATGGATTAGCACTTACCAAAGGCACAAAATAGCTGCAGTAGTTCCACAACAGTCTTTGTATCAGCACCCAGTAGCACAGAACCTCAGGATCACAGCTTTCTATAAGAATAGATTAGAAATTGCATCATGATATGCATGTGGGCCTTTCCAATTGGGTATCACTCATAACGTTTACAGTGAGATAATACAGATAAACACTAGCACTGGAAAAATCTTTGTCCTGTAGAGTGTAATCACAGGTAAAAGATAAACTTTAAATCATTATGTTGCAGAAGCTGGTAACCTCTGACTTCTTACTCATCTTTGCTATTCTGCTTTAATAGATCTGGTTACACTGTATGGAGTTCAAATAGAATTGCAGTCCTGTTGTAGCTTTTTACAGTCTTTTTAACAGTTTCAGGGATTTTATAGACTTATTTCAATTAGATGAAAAAATAATGTGTTAAATGAGATTAGGGCAGGAAGTGTGTGGAACTGCCCTTACACTTAGCTTAGTTGTTAATGGTCACTAACTGAGATTTGTCCTTTGAAAAAGGATTTTTATTAAAATGAATCATGAAGGGGGCTGATAAATCTTATGTGTAAGAAGAATTTATATACATCATCTGACATTGACTGTAAAATATCTGAGCTTTCCTGCCTTTTAGAAAAACCTGCCTGTTGTGTCATTCCCCAAACAGCCAGAACTGTAGAACCAAAGCCTGCTTATTGATGAAGATGAATGTTACTACTGATATTTGTATATCTTAGAGGCAGTTTTAATATAGCAAGGATAGTCTGTCTGGAATTCTGAAGCTTGTTCAGCCATTCCTTGAAATTTTGTGTAATCTTAACTTGATATTGAAAACCCATTTCTGGGTGCAAAGAAAAGAGATGATTTCTTACTGCATTGTGTAGTAAATTTTTGTGTTTCATAAACACATAATGTAATACATCTTTATATTGAAAGGGGAGATATTTTTTATATTAGTGGAAGGTTTTTAAGATAGGGGAGGAATGAAGGAAAGAGGGTAATATATGAACATGAAGATTGTGGAATGTAAGAACTATCACTACTATATTTAATAATATACCACTGGTTTAAATGGTAATGCCAAATAATCCAGGTTCAAAATAAAATTATCAGATCTCAGTTTGTAGAGACCTGTAAGTTTGCATCTCATAGAAAACTATCTGTAAATGCAACTGGCTAGTTTTACCTTCTTAATAGGTTTATTATGTTTTATATTTGAGAGTGAAGAGCAGAGACTGGCATGCCATTTAAAAAGCTGCTCTTTCGGGATTGGCTTATATTGGTCATTTCTCAGTTCTGAAGTACTCAGAAACCATTCATCACAAAAACTCTTCAGGATTAAGAACAAGACATGGAAGGCATATTCATTGTGCCTTTTTGTCATCAGAATTTATTAAACACTAGTAAGTTAGAAAGTACACTCAGTATCATTTTGCAAACAAGTGACATACTCAAGTTAGACATAAAATTGCCCATGGCAAATCAAGGATTAATACAGAAAGGCACTCCTGAAACTCCATCTGATATTGCAAATAGATCCAGCAGCTGCTGGACTTCATCAGACACCATGTACTATCTGTATTTTAGATATCAGAGAAGTACATCAACTGAGCTATCTAGCTGCAAATCTTCACACCTTCAGTATTCACCTCCATGCTTTTGTTAGACTGTTGGTTTGTCCATTACAGCTCAAGTTTTGAGAACATGAGATGGAAAAAGTTAAAATGCCTCGTAAAAGTGGCACATTGTGCATTAATGCAAAATTTCAAGTCCAGTTACAGTATGTTCATGAGCAACCAAAGTGCTTGCAAGAGCACACTAAGGAAAGCATTGCCGAATTGAGTTCTTGTTGCTTATTTGGCAGCAGGGAGGGCAATCATTCCCTCTCAGTGTTACAATTTACACAACAGTAAATAAGCTATGTTCTGTAATATAGTTGGAGTCACATACTTTTGGGCTGTGTTTCCTTGTACAGCTAGCAGGCAAAATAGTAGATGGAGCATAAACAGCAAACAAAGATGTGAACATGAGGATCTGTGAAATGAAAACAGTAAGTTGAATACGTACCATGGAGGCTTGTTTCAGAAGGTGCAGTATTGTGTGTACTTGAATTAGAATGCTGGATGCGTACGGAGAACTGTTCTGACACTGCTTGGGAAGAAAAGTTCATTGACAGCTTTCTCAGGCACTGCCAGAAGTGTGCTTAAAGTAAGTCAGTTTTAGCATTTGGTCATGTTTTCTCTTCCTTGTACATCTTTAGTCTTCATTATTGATTTAGTCTTCCTGACACCTCATTCCAAAACTTTGGCTTATAGGTGACATTATTTGGAGTTCCATCATCAAGAGCAGCATCAAACTACAGTGAACATTTTACTTGTGGCCAAGTGTTACGCAGAAGGAAATCAGTTTCATACATCAAACTCAAATCAGAAAGGTATCCTTTAGCAGTCAGCTCACATGCAGTGATTGAACCTTTCAGTCACTTGCAAAGCCTTTAAATTTGTAGTGAAGAATCAGCTGAAAAGCATTTCTGCTATTTCACCTTATTATTTAATTGTTCCGTTTGCAAATAGGAGACAAGAGTTCTCAAGTTCTCAAAACACTGAATTATCCAGGCCTAGGTAATCTGATTTGCTACGTTCACATGTCTAGAGAGGTGAGATACTAAAATAGCATATGCCTTTGCCTAAATTGCTTCAACAGCCTGTTTCCCCTTTTACATTTGGAATTTGTTTTAAAGTGGAAGAAGAGGGGGGAGAAGAGACACAACAGTCTAACAATATTTTCCAAGGCTAACTCACCTCAGCACAGGAAGCTGTTGGTGCTTTGTCTGCCTCTCTCTTCCCCCCACACACAGCACGCTCACTGCTGAAAGAAGAACTGAGACTATGCTCACAAAAGCAGGCTGAGTAAGAAATGGAAAATCATAGGCCGTGATTAGCATCAGCTTGAAAACATCCATTGTTTGCTTGCACTTCTGTGCCTGTGAATTTCAGCCAGATCATGGCAAGGATTTTGTTAGTTGCTTTGCAAGGTGAAGCTCAAATACTGCTGATTTCAAAGAGCAAAGATGCTTATTAAGATGCTGTGTAAATCAAAGTCAATTCTGGTTTTATGTTTTTTAAAAAATAAAAAGATTAATGGCTGGCTTGTAGAAGAGGCAGTGATTTCCAGTAAATAACAGCTGATGTATTCTCCATTTTTGAAGCAGTTTATTCCTAAGTCACAGAGATTCATATCCATCCTTCTCTTTGCGCATGTACCGTGCTGGTTGATTGTGTGGATGGATTAACTATGACAAGATGTGACATCAGCAAAGGCTGGATGCTGCCTGGCTCTGTGATTTTGTAATGCATCCTCCCATTACTGCTGGGCTGACTCATTCCCGCTGTAGGGCGAGTGAATTGTGCAAAGTGTGGACCAGCACCAACTGAAGTGTTGAGCATTGTGCATCTGTGCAGAAGCTGTGCCTTGTAAAGCAAGCAGAGCTTCTAACCCTGCTTACACAAATGATAGAGCTAAGAAGCAAATGCAGAAAAATATTAATGCTAATAAATGGACAGAGAAGTGGTAGGATATAAGAGTTATTTAGTGTGGGTGCTGTAGTCTTTGGCATTTGAAAAAGCCTCTGAATTGGGTTTTTGGTCTGCAAAGCATGTGAAAAGCACAGGCTGTGTATTGCTTGGGAGGAACAATCAGTGTTCATCTGCCTGAAAAATATCAAGTTATCATGGATTATTTTGGATTATGGGGATTTCATGAACAGGAGCCAATTTACTTTACTTGTAATGACCATAGGAAGTGAGAGCGAGTGGAGCAAGAACATGGTGGAAGCAGCTGTAGTGTGAATTGAGTACTGTATTGTTAACTTCCACTCAATTCAGGAGGGGGAAGTGTTGTTTATTAATAACCCAGGAGTCTACTGATTTCTTAGTTGTTTATTAATGATCTTGTACTTAAACCTGAAATACCTGACTAGCAGGGTTTTTGGTTGACACTGAAGAGACCTGGAGAGAACTGCTGAGAATTCAGCCTCTTTAAAGGTGAATGCTAATGAGGGCTATTTTGCCCTTTGTATACTCTGAGGTATCATTTCAGTAATGCTCACAGTCTGTTAGGATCTGCTTTTAAGGTCCAGAGGTTTTTTAAGTGCTCAGCAGAACAAGAAGCTTATGTAGACAGTTGGTGGGTTTGGAGCAAACAAAGTCTTTGTAAAAACCTGACCTTTAAACTGATGTAATTTAGTTCCTCATAGCTGCAAAGGTAATTAGAAAAACTAAGGAGGCGGGATCCTTTTGTGTTGTAAGAGGCACTTGGAGGGCAACAAGTTTCCCTTCTGAAAAGAATAAATTTGCTGACATTTTCTGTCCAGAGATTTTGACCTTCATCTTGTAGATGCTCTCCTCTTAAGCTTACATGCTTCCCTGTCCATTTAACAGCCTGTTCTGGCTAAAAAACAAGACAAGTACTTCTGAAGACCATTCCTTCTGGAGGACCTTGTAGCAGTAAGAATTTGAAATGGCATAGATTAGTGTTGTTTGTTCCCCCAAGTTACTGTTGTGGGAACATTTGGAAGTTTATTGTTTGCTCCCAGTGAACAGCTTGACTTCAGACACTAAACCCCTTTCCAGGGTAGATGGACACTTGTGTGTGTTCTGGAGTTTTACAATCCCTAAAGTGGCGTCATGGATTCTAGAAAGGTGGTAAGCAATTGCATGGGACACTGGATCTACAGATGCTCCTTATAGTAGTTACTTCGAGAACTGTTTTCACTTCATTTAGTCTTGACCGGGGGTATTTAATTATCATGCATATTTATACTCATCAAGAACAAGGGTGATGGTGTTACCATTGGTCCACATCCTGGACCTGGACACTGTGGACAAGAATGTATGACTGCAGGAGATCCCTTGCAAGGGTGGGCAAAGGTAGTCTGGCACATGGCTAAGGATCTCTATCAAATAAATAGTGGTATGTAATATGATCATTATCTCAGCAGATACTGGATACTGCCATAGCAGGGTAGTCTCTTAGACTGAACTGTTGCTTCTCTAAGATTGTAACACAGAAAACCTTCAACAGAAAAAGGGGGTTTTAAGGTGGCACCTTCATGGAGTCCACCTTCCAAGTGTGAGGTTGGCCAATAGCCTGCTGAAAAATTTTACAGGTGCAAGTTGCATCTCTTCTTTGCTAACACCTTGTGCCAGTTTTCTGTCCCTGCTTCTTGGCTACATTTGCAACTAAATGAGCAATCTTTCCATGTAGAAGCTCCCAATGAGGATGTAAGCAGGCTGTGCTGTTATGGGAGTTGTGTTAGCCAGCCACTATTGCCAATCTGCCCAAAGAGGCTGTTCTCAGATACTTATGAAAGCGAGCCAGATTATGTCAGTTTTTGGTGTGTGTGCTGTGTTTACCAGAAATACAAAAGGTAGACCACACTAGCTGAGTGAGAATGTCAGTATGAGGATGAATACTGTTCTATTATATTGATATTTTCCAATCATCTTAATTCTAGGCTCTCTTCAACAGAGTATCTCTGTTGATGGTTATCCTACATGGTACATTTGAATTCCTAAATGGGCTGTGACTTACTGACAGGGGTCAGCCCAAGGCTTCCTATCCCATGAAATGTAGTTCAGTACATTACAATACATTCTGATAAAGTTATCTTGACGTGTTATCAGAGATTCAGTACTTGACTGAAGATCACCTGGAATGGAAACACTCCCTGCCTGTGTTTTTTATTCTCTCTTCTCTGTAGATAAGGTACTTGGTCCAGTGTCTGTGTGTGCACATGTTTTCCAGGGCATGCAACTATATTCCTGGACAGGATCAACATAAGGCAGTAGAGAAGCACAAGATACTGGGCACGGGAGGGAAGCAATAGCTGTAGGCTAAGGAGTAGTATCTGTAGCTGTGCTAGCTGGAGCAGATCTGGCTGTGATGCAAGGTGTTGACAGCTAAAGCTATCTTACCTCTGCCCTCCCAGGAGATTAAGTTGGTGAATGGGAGTAGGCTGAAAGTGGCATGGATAAGAAGCAGAACATGAGTGTCTTAAAACACTTTGGCAAGCTGTCTAGTGCTACCTATGCACCTGAAAAGAATTTCCCTCCATACTTGAAAAAACTTTACTTCAGTAATAAGAGGTAGTAGAAAGCTGTCAAGGTGGGCCTGTAGCCTTTGATTCAGCAAAGGATTACCCACAAAGCAAACCTTTCCAAGGAAGGGTACAACCAGATTTTGTGACAAGCAGCAGACACCACTCTATACTCTCCATATTCACAGCATGATTGTTGTTCCCAAGAGGTGCATGGTTCTGGAACTGAGACCATGATACAGACTGGAAAGATTCCTCACCAACAGGCAACAGTCCCTGGAATATAGCAGTTTCAGACCTGATGCTTCTATGGGCCTTAGTGCCAGGATGCCAGTAAATGTGCTTTAGTGTAGTTGTTTATAATTACTGAAGATGAAGGTCTATCAGGCAAGTTTCTCAGAAGAATACCAGCTGAGGAACAGCTGAAAGCCAGACACAGACTGGACAGTGATTGCTGCTTGACATTCAAAATACCTGACAGCAAACAATGAGCAATCCCAGACTTGCAAGCACTCAGATGAAATGATGAGTACATAACCTTCTGCGTGTTTATAAATGAAGGCAGTGGTGTCTAGAAACCATGACAGAAAGATTGGAAGAGGAGCAGGCAAAAAAATAGACTGCAAAATTCTGTGAGCTTGCAGTCAAGAGCCGAATCATAGGTATGTGATGTTCCACCCACAGTTTAGATGTAGGAAGATGTTTTGAACAACTTTGGCAGTGTTGTGTGGATTTATCCTCCGCCATGGGTTTACCTTGTCACATGCCTGTAACAATTTTGATTTGGTCTTCAGTGTCCTAAAATTGTCTTCAACGCACTCCTGGCAAGGGCCTGGAAGATGAACCAATCTTGTCCATGCAGAACGTTTATAAATAGTACCAGTTTCTGTGCCTCAAGTGCAACAGGCAGCATGGCTTCCAGTCACTACTTGGCAGGCAACCATGCAACCCAGATTTAGCGGTACTGTATATGCTGTAAAAAAATGCATCGATCTCACATCAGAAATGTATAGGAAAGGATAAAGTCGAAATCTGAGAAATTGTCAATCCTGTCAGTCAAGTAATCATTTTATTAATGGGAGCATACTGCCTGGTCTACTTGGGAGGAAGAAGAGATTCTTATAAAGTGACAGATCAGCCAAAGAACATACAAGTGCCTCTACACCTACACACATAACACAAGATCTCATGTACCATCACTCAGGCATGGTTGGCAGTGGCATCCTGTTTTCAATGTGTTACTTAATTGGTGCAGTAGGAAAAATGTAAATGTTCTGGCATCTTAAGTGTACAGGCATCAGGTAAAAGGTTTTATTTATGCACATATGTCCACATAGTGCTGCATAGACCTTAGACTGAAGTCAGGAAGACCCTAGTTCCTTTGCTTTTATCTGTATGACATTATTAACTTTTTACAAGACAGTGTAGTTAATCATTCTTTTGCACACTGACTGTAAGTGTGCATGTAAGCAAATATTTCAATAGAACACAGGGTACAACTGGAAATAGTTAATAGATCTGAGGGAGCAGAACTAGTTTTGGCAAAAAAATATTTGTCTTAGACAGAGGTTTAAAAAAAAGTCCTAAAGTTCAAAGTGAAAAAAACCTGGTTCCAAATGGCCATTCTTTAGTTCAACGGTGACTTTTAAAATACTTTTAAGTATACTAAAGCAAATAAATTTCTTTCTGCTATTTGCTTCTTTTAAAGCTGCACTATTTGACTTGGGCAGGAGCCCCAAGCCCATCAGTGACTGCATACATGACAATTTCTGTTGTGGTAGTAGGACATACTTTAAAAATAAAAAGCCTACTTCAGTCTTTGGTAAAAGAGTGTGACCAGGCTGTGGCTAAGATTATGTACTTTGTTACATAACGTGAAGCTGGCGTAGTGGATATGGCCTGTGTTACACACACTTTGCCTGGCTTGTCTTCCTTTTCCAGATTCTGGTTGGAGAGTTGTCTTCTTCATTGCACAGTTTCCTTATTTATTCACTGGGCAATTCTGTCAGACCTTCTTAATTCTCTGAGAATCTGGAACTGCTATTACAGTTTCTTCACTGAAACCTTTCCTTGACAAGAAAGCACAGAGGAAGAGCCTCTCTCAAAGAGGCAGAGAAATGCATGGAGAGGTACAGAAAAAAACAAGTTGTGACTCTCAGCATTGATTTAAGAGCTCTGTTGATGGCCCCCTTCTCACATCTTATCCTGTTTGTTTGTCATGCTTTGCTAGCATTGATCAGTTGCAAGAGCAGTGATTGTCTCTCCCCCTTCCATCATACCAGCAGCATCTATAGTTGTATAGCTTTCCACCCAAGCAAAGGCAAAGTGCCTAGGAAAGATAAGGCAAGACTTCAGGAGAAGTGGTCAGGCTGCACTGTATACCAGAAAAGTTAGTTGTAGTGCCTTGACATGGCTGGACAAATCAGCTTTGAAAGGGGTTGCCAAGGCTACACTCAGTGCCACTGTGTGACCAGGGCTGGACTTATCAAGGGAGCTTAAAAAGCCTTTTGCTCAGGTTACACTGAGGACAGAATTTGGCCACCAGGCTAAGGCTGTTTCTTGGGCCAAACAGCAGTAAGTCACATTAACAGAATGTTCTCAACAGAAGTTCATTGTTAGTTCCTATTTGGCACTTAATACTGGCAAAAAGTCTCCATTCCTTTCAGATTTCAGTTAAATCAGGCCTTATGTTCAGAAGTCCTGGGAAATTGACCCGCATAGTACCTTGTATTTGTTTCTACTAGATACCAAGCAAGAAAAGCCTTTCAGGAATTTAAAGCAAATCTTCTAGAGTATCATATAAATTGCAAATGCTATTTTTTATCCCCTGTGTAGAAGAATTCCAGTGTTCCCATCCCTGTGCATGTCCACATTTCGGTACCTGTGTTCTGCAAGGTTCCCTGACGCAAAGGAATGCATCATAGGGTACTAAGTCTTTAAATGCATTTATTCAAAGCTGAATGGAAGATTTGCAGCCTGGGATCCTGGGAGTACGGGAGAAATATTAAGCAAATGCTTCCAGTGGGGTAAAAATTACAGGCATTGTATGCATACATTCAGCCTTCTTTGAAAGATGCAATTATGATTCATCTAGTCTTAAATCTATAAGGAGTGTTACTAAGTAATCTATATTAAATACTGCAGATTAGGGGTACATTAAGAAAGACTGCATATGGGGCAGTGTGAGAAGAGCTGGCTTAGCAGAGGGTAATCCAATAGAAACTGAAAAACAGCTTAAGCAAAAAAAGACAATCTATGTAAATTTTAACTTCAGCAGAGAGTTAGAAATCTTAATGTTCTGTGAAAATTCAGAATTCAGCAAGCAGACCCATTATATTGCTTCTGTTGCTGCTGAAATAGAAAAAAGGCATGGATTGGTTAAGAGATATTACTTGCTTATGATGAACACCTCTTTCTTTAGAGGAAGGAAGTTTGTGTACAATTCCAAGAACCCAAGTCTCATGTAAATTTTGAGAAGGAAGCCTGACTCATTATCTACTAATCAAGTCCTATCTTTGCTATAATATTTACACTTGTATTTTTATTACCTTTGTTCTTCAGAGCGGTGAATGGCAAACTTAACTATGATTTTACTGCCTTGGACAACCTTATGGATCGCCTGTGGGAAAATAAGCTGATTCCAGGTAAGGGCAGCTCCCTGCCTCCACAGCTTGGTATATTTGTTCGTCCACATTGTACAATCATTAGATTATTCTTAGAGAGCTTTTCCAAAGTTGATTTTGATAAAAATTCATTATTTACTTATTTACTTTGCTTTTACATCATGTCCATGAAAAACAGTGTAAGCAACATGGTATTATAGCAATTAAGGCAACACAAATGGTTTTGCATTGCCTCTGAAGGCAGATTCAGATGGTTGAACTTGTAAAATGAGATCTCCTGAAGAGAAGATTGTACCCATTGACATATGCCTGTAAGGGCCAGAGAAGCAAATACTCCAGGTATAACTTCCCCTAAATTTATGCAAACAGTCACTGTTTTAAGTTTCCTCTGAGCCCTGCATTTATGTTGACAGTTATTGGCTTTGACTGCTACAGTAACTGACGAGTAACAAGTGAACAACTTCAAATCTGAAATATTTGTGATGGGAACATGTGGAAACAGGAAAGAGAACCCATTTAATGATGCTTCTTCATTAAGCTTGTTTCAGATGATGTGATAACTCCTTCATTAATAAAAATGAGATAGCAAAGAAAGGAGACCAATTTCTTATGTCTTTTTTAGGATTTGAATTGATGGGGAATCCATCAGGATATTTTTTAGATTTTGAAGATAAAGAACGTATACTACAATGGAGAAACTTAGTTACTGTTCTCGCCAGGAGATACATAGGTAAGTTAAAAAAATAAAAGCCTTGTTATTTGTTCTGTGGTAATCGTTTCTAGCTACTTCAAAAAGTTTTGTGTATTAAGATCAATTTCAAGACCCTGGATTTCAACATAAAATCAGAAAACAAACATGCCCGAACAGACTGTGGAGACCATGGGATAATAGTCCCTCTTTTTACTGATCTGTGGCCAACATCCAGAATGAGTACAGTGTTCTGGATAGCACATTTGGCCTGCCTCAAAGAACTGACTTTTAACCTTGTTATATTGTTGTGGTTGTAAACTACCAGCTTTCACTGGAGCATGATAACCTGAATACTTCTCGTATGCCAGCTTCAAATATTTCTAACAAGGCAGAAGGCTCAACCTGAATTAAGGGTAGGTGAGTGACCTAATCACAAAGCTGTAAGTCATCTCCCTCTCACTTCTATCTTTGTCAAATGTTGCTGCATTTCATCAAAAGAGATAATTTGGAAACTCCCAAATTACATTTCCCTTATTATTAAAAATAATAAAAAAATGATGTAGTAGTAGTTCTGGATGCTGAGCCTCACCTGTAGCCTGAACTAATAGAATTGTCTGTATAAGTCACATATTGATTGTATTGTCTGGATATGCAGCTGACTGATAAATGAGGCCTTTCCTACAGATAGGTATGGATTGGAGCGTGTTGCTAAATGGAATTTTGAGACATGGAATGAACCAGACCACCATGACTTTGACAATGTGTCTATGACAGTAAAAGGTGAGCATGTTTTCGAGCACTTGTGAGTGTGGTGAAGTGAGACAGATGTGTGGGGTGAGCAGAGGGGTGACAGTGAAATGTAAATTATACTGACAAAGAAGTAAGGTGGACAGGAGTGATAAGAAATGGGACAGGTACACCAAATCTGTTTTGCTAGTCATGTTACTGACTACACTTTATTCCCTACTTTGGGAATCAGGGATAGTGGAACAGAAAAAAACCCCAGGAGTTACACTAAGAAGATGCAGTTCATTAATTGGCTATAAGGTGTAGTTAGTAGCAGTAAGGGAGTGAAGGGTGAATAAGAGAAAAACTCCTCATTGAAGTTGCATGTTTTGGGAACATGCTCATACAGGACCTTTAGAAGAACCTTGTGAAGGCAGCTGAGGTTTTGATGTCTTGTTGTGTTGTCAGTGCGTAGGAAAGGATAGTCCCAGTTTGTGAGGTCTTGCCAATAAATCAAGTAATAAGGTGATAAGATCTCCTTGTAGTTTTAGATACAGTTTCTGGTTTGGGTTATCATCTTTGATATATTCATCTGCTTGGACTTCAGGATTTCTCAACTATTATGATGCTTGTTCAGAAGGATTAAGAGCAGCCAGTCCTCTTCTAAAATTTGGAGGGCCTGGGGATTCCTTCCATCCCTTACCCAAGTCACCCATGTGCTGGAGTCTTCTGTGTCATTGCTACAATGGGACCAACTTCTTCACAGGGGAGACTGGTGTAAGGCTGGATTACATCTCTCTCCATAAGAAGGTTAGTCCAAGATTTCAGTTTAAAGCCATTTTTTCAATCAGTTCAAAGTTACAATTCGTTCTGATTTACAGAGCTGACGATGATGATGATGATAATGAATGTCCAGCCTATAGCAGGAAGCACGGCTACCTATTCTAGCAAAACTTTGAAGGTGTTCAGTTACAAGACTTCAACTCAAGCCAAATTTGTCTTTGCCTAATTCCCAAAGGGAAACAACTCTCCTACTTCTTTTCCATTTTATGTGCTAGGAGGAGCTCATAAAAATAGCACATGCTGTAGTAGATAAGGTAAAAATACTAATTTTGTTGGTCCACAGCAGCTTGGTGACCAAGGAATATGTTTTCAGAATGTTTTATGTTTATGACTCTAGGTTATGTCTGTATGTTTACCATTGTTTTCTCACTACCACTAAGCAGATATGAAATATTGTTGCAGGGAGATGGGAATTCTCTCTACATCTTGCAACAAGAAGTAGAAGCAGTTCAACAAATTCAGAAGCTTTTTCCAGGTTTTTCTTCTGTTGCCATATATAACGATGAAGCAGATCCAATGGTTGGGTGGTCCATTCCACAATTCTGGCGAGCTGATGTGACCTATGCAGCTATGGTTGTAAAGGTAACAGTTCATTGGTGGTTTTGGCACAGTAATGTGCCTTGATGTCTTAGTGCAGTTGAAAATTAGACTTAACAATTAATTTTTAAGCAGCTACTATGACTAATAGATCCTAAAACCAGAGATCTCCCCACTGATACAGTGGGAGTTTTCCTGAATAGTCTGGTTTAGTAGCTTGATTTAATTTGTATTAGTTTTCTTCATCTTTCCTTAAAAGTCCAACCCAGAACCAAACTGAGAACTTGTCAGAAAAGTGCTAGAGAACTGAGTTGGAGAATGTATACAGTGTCCCAGTTAGATCCATCTGATAGAATTAGTGCCACACGTTCCCTCTCCATGTAATACTACTTCTCTGGTGTCAGTAATATTACTGCTGGCTGTGTGAGAATTATTTCCCAGCTCCTTCATAAGTTTATCTCATCAAGAGACATCTTGATGTATAATAAATTGCTTGAGCTCTCAGCATTGTCTGTTCTTTGGTTTGGGATTCTGGTTGCATACATGATCTTAGTAATTACTGATGTTGACCAGAAAAGCAGAAGAGAATGCTCAACACTCCCATCTCTGCCGTAATTGCACTCTGGCCCCAGAGCAACCTCAGCTCTTCCCTGCATAGCAATAATTTACACTGCAGGCCTGGTGTTTTGTGAGCCACTAACTTAAACAGCACATAGAGTCCAAGTGCTCCTGTGCAAAGGAATAATTCCCAAACACAGGAGCATGTATGTCACCCAGAAAAAAGATGCATCTTATCACCTGCTCCTGAGGAGACAAAGGCTCCCAGTTCCCTGAGACTGCATATACAAGCAGTCTTCTCTAAAGCAACAAGTCATTGACTGCATCACAGAAAGTTTGCAAGACAAAATAACAGTGTCTATAATGATGTGGCAATATGAAGGGAGAAAGAAAGACATCCAATGGAAAATTAATACTTGGTTGTATAGAAGCTGAAGCACTGTGTTCCTTCACTGAGACAATTGTGAGACTGTTGTGTCTTCAGTTGTCAGCATTCTGCTTAAGAAGTTCTGCTTAATTCTGATACTCAGGCACAATCTAATAAACAGAGAACTTGGGAACTTTGATGTTTTGCAGGAAAGCAGCACAGCAACCAGTGAAACACCAGGAGAATTAATTCCAAGTTAGCACCAAGTGAGAAAAATGACTAATTGAGAAACAGAATCCAGACCAACTCACAGACACTGATGTAGTGGATATAAAGTAACTCCAGATTTGGAGAACCATTTAGATTTAATTCAGATGGTAAATCCTGATTACTAATTAAGTATTCAAGACAGAGAAGCATTATTTGCAGTGCAATAGATAAGGAAATATGTTCATTATTTATGAAGAGTACTAGTAATGATTATTTCAGAGACTTACTACTGGCAAAAACTATGCAGGTACTTCAGATTTTACATTGATTAATATATTACAATATAAAGTACAGTTTCTCCAAGACTTATGATGAACAGTTATTTTCTTTGGTCTTTTCTAAAAGGCAGAGTGACAGTTCTTTACAGAATGCTGTAAGATTTTTAAAAAATACAGGGACTGCACGTTTGTAGGTTGTTCTCCAAGGTGAAGGTTCATGTTCTCTGTGACTTTGCAGGTAATCATCCAGCACCAAAACCTGCTCATTTCCAAAGCCAACAACACCATCAACTACTCATTGCTGAGTAATGACAATGCCTTCTTGAGCTACTACCCCCATTACTTCACCCAGCGGACTCTGACAGCACGTTTTCAGATGAACAATACAAAGCCACCTCATGTCCAGATGGTGCGGAAACCAGTGCTGACTGCCATGGGCTTGCTGGCACTACTAGGTATAGTAACCCCTGATTTAAAAGCACATCAATAACCCCTCCTACCAAGAAGCTTCCAGCCTAGGAAAGATTGTTCCAGCCATCTCACTATTCATAAAAGCATGAGTTCTCCTACTCACTGTTCACTAGCTGTGTTAAGAAAATGCAGCTTCATTTCCTCAGAGAGATTGATAGCTCAGAAAATATTCCTGAGAGTCTGTTATCCGTTTGATTTAACCTGCTGCTTTGTTCATACCCTCTGTGTGCCAACCACTCATTTTTTGTTGACTGGTACTTCCCTCTTGTGATGCAAGGGGTACATCCCATCAGGCTGCAACTGTCTTTAAGAAATCCCTGCAGCTGGAAGACTCTTTCAGCGTATTACAGGGAGAACCTCATTCACTGTCACCTGTTTGCATGTTGCTAGCTGAACTGCTAAGCATAAGAACTACTGTAGTACCTACATACTCTGCTGTTGTAAAAGAAATCTGACTGAAGGCTGTAACTGGTAAAATAAGGCAGAACATAGCTCAACCTATGCTCTGTCTATTTGCATGCTTTGACCCTGCAGCTTCTGACACAAGATTGACTAACAGTAATGCTTACAGTTGTCATGTTTTTTAAAGGAGAAAAGCAGATTTTTGCAGAAGTGAAGATCAGTGGAGATGAAAGTACTCAAAATAGCACAGTTGGTGTGCTGGCATCTGTGCACACTCCAAGTGAGACACAGCCCTCAGACAGCTGGCAAGCTACAATACTGATATATTCAAGTGAGGATAACAGGACTTCATCCAACATCAACACGGTCACAGTGAATGCCACTCACTTCCCCAAACTTAGAGGTAAACAAATAATGTAGACAGCTCATGTTAAGTGATCTTTAAGACAGAATATCTGCTGGAAAACTTCTACTGAGTTGCCTTTCATTGCAAGAGTGAATTTAATTTCCTAACTTCCTCTCTCATCTTTTGTGCACTCCTAGATTTTCTGAGGTATAATGGTGTTCTTCTTTGAAAGGTTCATTCCTAATGCCTACACTTTGACCCCTCTAATGGCAACTGCAAAGTGTGCTGCCTTTTTTGAAAACTGTTGATCTCAGTGTACTTGGCTAGATATTGCCAGGCATCAATTCCCTTAATGAGATGACTCCAAGACAGCCAACACGAATACACAATTATGCAGTTACCCAACAAATCTGTGCAGCATCTGTGCAAAAAGAGGATTTCAGTTCTGGTTGTGGAAGTAATTGTTTGAAATGTAAACTTGGCAAATGTAAATTGTAGAGTCTGTGAGAGTGTAGCACCATGAGAGTGCTACATGGGACTTTCCAGTGGAAGTCAGGCTCCAAAGTGCTGAAATCACTTCTGAAAAAGTAGAGTTACACACCTGCTAAATTTATTCTTTGTAATCTTTAAATCAAATTAAAGAGTTTGCTTTCTTTTGTTTGTGTTCCTACAGAGCTGGTGTATGTGTCATATTACATGGATAACAACCAAACCAATCCCTATCTGAAGTGGAAAAACCTAGGAAGCCCTGACTTTCCTTCTCTAGAACAGTTCCAGCAAATACGGGATGCTGAGGTATGTGTTTGCTTGAAGCTTTGTATGGATAAAGTGCTTGTGAAAAAGACAAGAAATCATGCCCATAGCTAAAATTTCCTTAGCCCACAGTCATTCAGTTTTCATATACACACAAAAATTCATCTGTAGTCCTGCAGAAAAGTGTAGCTTATACTCAACTTATGCTTTTGTGTTTATGTTATACAATCTTTTTGCTCTGGGCCTACACATAAAATAAGGAGGCACAGTTGCTCCTGGGGAAGTTCTGCCTTCTCTCTGAATCTTCAGTGAGCTTTGAGGCTTTTTCTGTTCCATCTCCCCTCCTGTGTATATTACAGAATGGCCAAATTGCTGTATTAGAGAGTTGAAATGAATCCCCTTAATAATAGAAAACAAACACCTCCCTGAAGTGGAAACTACCCAGTGCAAGTTCAGAAAACTGTGAGGGGCTCACAGGAATACTGATAGTTTTCCCTCATCCTCACTAGTACTGAATGCACCATAGAGGTAGTTAAGGAGTAAGTCTTCTCTGAGAACCCCTGTCCTCCCCATGGATGAAAGCTATGTGGAGATTACTTACTGCCTGTAAGCAGCAGCCTGTCACTTCAGCTCCCCCATGCATAGTTTCCCCTATGCATTGAGACTCCCAGGTAAAAAAAGGAGGTCATTTTTATCCCCTTCAGGGCCCACAGACAGTACCTGCTTTCTGGCTTTGGTATACAGTACTGTGTCTTCTATTCCCAGTCATCATAACTGACTATGGCTAAGGCCTGCTGGATAATGTAGGAGACATCAGCTCTTCCTTGAAAAGAGCAGCAGCAAGATTTTAGATGATCTTGGATGTCTTTAACAGCCTCTTCCCCGAGAGACCAGCTGTGTAGCTGCTGTAGCTAGCAGTAGCTTGCTCTGCATGCTAGGAAGATATGGGGCCATGGTTTGTAAAGACCTCTAGCCTGAAAGGCATCCATGGGAAGTTAACAGAAGTGACAGACTGTGCCTAAGGGCATTTGTGATCAACCCAATTTATGAGATGGACAAACCCTCTGTTTCCTGAAGAGCTGGAAAACAGGTGAGTATAAAGTCTCCCAGTGTGGAGAACTTTGATGCCTGTAAGCGTTAGCAGTACCAACTCTATTGGAAATTTAGAGTCCTAAAGCAAATACGCAGGCACTTTACACTGGTTTATCAGTTGATCTTCAGGTGCTGTAATGAAAGATTTTTCACAACACTACTCTTTGGCTCTGCAGGACCCACTGGTAACAGGCCCATTCCCATTTCCTGAAGCTGGCATCCTGACACTGAAGCAAGACTTTCCCATTCCTTCAGTCTTTCTTATCCACATCTGTGCACGACCCAGATCAGCTCCTGATCAAGTATGTGTTGTATTCTACCATCAGCCACATCAAAACGGAAACTGCTTCCTGCCTTAAATCTTAGAAGATCATTTGTGTTAATTTTTTGTTAGAAGTACCGTGTAAAAATTAGTAAATAAATAATTCTTCTCTCTTGTGATGAGAAGTCTCTTTAAGATATAATTCAAGATAAAGTACTACATAGCAAATGATAGGAGCCATCCCATGGTGGGAAATTAGTAATGCAGTACTGAAATGTGCAGTATGTCTGTAAAAATCACATGATATACTGCAAGGATTGACAACATCTCTCCAGTTAGTAATTGATAGCTAAAGCTAAAATCGAGTCATGGCTGCCATATTAGACATCTGTATCTGCTCATTCAGTCTCACCCATGTTCATAGTAGTACCCAGAGTCTCTGAAGGTCCCCTGCAAGGTTGACGAGTGGAAGACATAGACTGCAAAAAGTCACAAAGCCAAGAATTTTGGTTTTATACCTGATCTCAATGGAAAAAAAATCAAAGCAAGTAATTAGTAAGGAAGGATGAACACAGAAATTTGATCTGGCTGATTGGTTTGTACAGTTTTCTTACATGGGCTTGTGTCTTTGGACAGGTGACTGGTGTTCGTTTGATCCCTCTTACAAAGGGACAGGTCATTGTACTGTGGGACGATGACTGTGTGAAGTCAAAGTAAGTAGCTTTAAAATAAAATGGATACAAATGAGTAATCAACATACTACTCCCTAAGTTTCCACAAACCCTACAGAGTAAAACAAGTTCACAAATTAATGAATTGTTGCTCCTTGATACAGTGCGTTTATCTTACAAAATGAACTGTAGGACCTGTGTGCATAAATTGAAGAGCAACCCTGCCTAAGTTGCTGCATGATCAAAGGAATGCCTGTTGCTTACCAGCATTCAGTGTCATTTCTGGGGGAATTCTATTCAGCATAGCAGACAGAAAGATTCATGGTAAAAGTTATATTATCAGCAGATGCCTAAGTGGGATCTTGAACATTTCTGTAAGGGATGTGAACTGGAAGAGAAAACCTCCAGTTGCTTGCTTCAGCCTCTGAAGGTGAACTGTGAAAGATGATCCAGTGTACAACCAGATTGTCTCAGGAAGCAGTGACTTAGCTCCTTTTCAAGCCAGTTTCCCTAGATTCTTTGTTCTTGATAACCGCGATGTCTCAGTGAAAGACGAATGACATTTTGTGATGCTGCATATACCCAAAGCAGCAAGTCAGGTGTTTTTCTAGGGGCTTTTGGAGCCCTGGTTCTTCCTAATAGTGACAGTTCATGCCATCCTACATTTGGTAGGAATGAATCAACTGAACATTTCGGTTTTTTGTCCTTGTCATTGAAATAGCTCTGAGAGTAGTATTTGATAATTCACACATTATCAGTTGTATTTACAAACCTCTCTGTTTCTCTTTTCTAGGTGTATAAAGACATTTGAAGTGGAATTCTCATCGGATGGAAAAGCGTACCAGCGGATTAATGCCAAAGACACAATATTCACTCTCTGGGTCTACAGTCCAGGTATGGCAAAAATACTCACATTACATAATCTGTTGTGATATTGCCACTCATGAGTGTGTGAACCATTATTTAGTAACTGCTGAAGGTAGGTAACTTGATAGTAACATACAGTCCCTCACAAATAAGAGCACTTCCCTTCCTTTAGGATCATAATTTCAGTAAGAGCCTTAGTCTCACGGACAAACAGTGATCGACAAGTAGTCATGAGGATATTATTAGTAGTATGTCATGGGTAATTCCTTTTCACAAAAGCCACTCACTGAACTTCAGGCCTGGCAAGGTCCCTGAGAAGGTAAGAAGCGCTTTTGTAGCTGGTGTAGAGATATGCAAAACTTAAAACAAAAAAAAAAAACCACGACAAAAAGCCATGACCAGACCTTGCAATAGAAGCTTACTCAGACGAAACATCCAAGTGAAGGAAAATAGGGATGTTTTATTTGGGTATTTTTTTGTTTCTCTGCGGCTGGAGGGTGATGGCTGTTGTTTGTTTACTTTGTTTTCTTCTTTTTTAAGCAAATGCACTCTAGTTTGCAGCATGACTATCCAACAAATATTGATAATAAGCACTGATGAAGGCTGGGTGAAACACAAACCTTGCTATATATAGATACTACTAAAAAGCAGTTGAGAGATATTTTTACCAGAAACAGGGGTTTATCTTACCCTGAGAAAGTCTTTAACATCAGCACTGGTTGTATAATAAAAGTTCAGAACTATTATTCCAATGTAAAGGCTACACAGGCAAGGAAAGACTGTAAACCATGGCTATGAGAAATCTCTGAAATTATTATTAATTATTATATTATAATATTATATACCAGTTTTAATAGTTCAAAACCAACTGCAACACAAAAGACTGCTTGAAAATAATATCATATCTCAGCAATCCTTGGAATTGCTAGGAACAATTGTCTAGCAATCCTCAGAAATTGCTAGGAACTTTCTCCTCACCCATTATTTCTAGCATTCTTTTTTTTCTAGAATAAAAACACTAGAACACTAAAACACACATAAAAATCAATTAATTAGATAAAATACCCCCAATTCTATATTACTTGCATGTTCAAAGATTCTACTTGGGAAAGCTCTGTTCTTTGAACTGGATCAAGGAAATAAAGCAGCAGAACCACAGAAGGTCAGCTCACATACCTTTAAAATAAGTGGTGCTGCTTCCTGAGTAGAGCAGAGGGTTTTCAGTCAGTCTGCATGCTTCTTGTTCTGCTTCTTTGTTGAACTTGTCCTCACATAACCTGTTCGAAAGGCAAAATGCAGGCAGAAAAGTCGGAAAAAAAAGGAAATTATTAATTGTGTGTTGCAGATGCCACAGCCTTCTTCCAAAGGAACTGCTGGAAAAGCAGTCCTGTAGCTGTACTTGCAAATCCTAGTGAGTAGAGAGGACATCCTTGGTGAAACAAGATAAAAAAGCCAGTAGTTGGCCATGAGGAATTTGTTATAATTTTTAATCAGACAGGCACAGACACACTTATGTAGGGTGCAGATCTGTTTTCCCCAGCCCGTTCCACAAACCTACATTTTAACAGGAGTAGTGCCTGCTTCACATCCTCCCAGTACCACAGGTGTCCACGTTTCACAGTGACTGTTTCTAACCTTTTCATTTGCAGGAAACTCAGTCTCCGGCTTTTACAGAGTGCGTGCCATTGACTACTGGGGGAAGGCAGGCCTGTCCTCTCCTCCTGTGGGGTATGTTGAAGCTTTCAAGTGACACTGAAGAGTGATGCCTGGCTTGGTGTCAGAGTGCTGTGTGTTCCTTGCAAATGACAACTTCCTAGAAAAATAAACTCCTCCCAGGCTGAGGAGGGCGTATGGAAATCACCTGATAAGCTCAGGAACGAAAGTTAAAAGCAACTGCCCCATTAACACTTCATAGCACAAAAGACAGCATTGTCAACCACAACTGTCAACCCAACTGGTAAGAGGCTGCCGTGGGACAGGGATTCTGCCTGGTAATTAGGAATTATGAGAACAAATATTTATTATTCCCCATTTTTCATGGAGCTAATGGCCAGGGCAAGCTAAGATTTATAGACTGCATTATATATATATATATATATATATATATATATATATATATATATATATATATATATAATAACTGCGGCAGGAACAGAACCATTGCTTCACTATGTGAGTGAGGATGATAGCAAAGGCACATGAAAGACCTGTCTTGAGAATGAGCTGGCTGCTCTAGCTGCCAGGCTGTCTTGACTTAAGGGTTTGATGGAAAAGTGCACAGCAGCCAGACACACTCAGAGCATGAAGTAAAGGATCCCTTTTTCCCTGCTTGTTAGTCACAGTGGGTTATTTCAGAAGACTTGCCATGTCTTCAGGTATATAAGGTTTTTCACTCTCTCACAGAGGGGTTTCCACCCATCTCTCAGTATTTGTGACCATTACATGGATGCCAGAGCTATTTCCCATAGGCAGGAGAAGGGGTATCAGCCCATTCTCGGGGGGGAGAAGGCAAGAAAGCCCTAGCTTCCAGACTTCCCTGCCTTTTCTCTTTTTTGTTTTTGCCCAAGTCACCTGTTTGCATTTTGGCTGTCAGCTGCTGCATCTTTGTGGTGGAGGCTCTAACCCTGAAAGTCCCTCTTTGTCTCCATTGCTGTCACCAGCCTGGTGTTCTTCAGCCCCTACAGCTAACACCTCCCCTTACAGACTGTAGGTGACCACTCAGCTCTTCATGGCCAGGAGAAAGCTGAAACACTAGTTAGAGCCTTTTGTGTTTTCATACGACAGGACAGTACACTCTTGAATGTAGCAGAGCCTACTTATGACACTTAGGAAATTAGAAGGAACAGTTTGAGCTCCTGTGCTTTGCAAAGCATGTGCACAAATGTGTGATAGCCTTAGATCACAGGGTACATATCACCACTGGCTGTGCTTGCATCTGCCAAACACTTTATGTAAACAGCAGAGTTTCCTGAAGTTGCAGGGGTGCTGCTTTATTCTTCCCTTTTCACAACTGGCACAGTTTGAGCTGTGTGTTAAACAGGCTTGCAGAGAGAAGGATAATGCCAGTGAAAACAGATGGAGTGTTTTCCATAAGAGGAGTGACTTTGTCACATAAACAAATCCCCTACTGCTCTCTTTGCTGACATCAGCCACCTCACCAAAATAACAACAGAAACTGAATATTTGATGAAATATTCACATCTCAGAAAAAAGAATTGCCCAAGTTTGCACAGTAGGAGAGAGCTGAACTACCTTAAATACCCTCAACTTTTACAGCACAGAAAAGAAACATGCAAAAAGTCAGTGCATGTGAGATGTGGCCTTGTATCTCCTTACTTGCTGGTTACTTGTTCATGTGCTTGTACTGAAAATTAGCCTTAAAAGATTTATTCTGTCACAGAATTCAGATGAAATATTTCTTGCCTCTTTTAAGTTTTAATAAGGGGTACTCGTCAGTCACATCCTAGTCCTCCAGTTCCTTGTCCATACAGGCAGAACAGAAAAGGGCCATGGATCCTACTGAATTGAAAACCCGCTCAACTTAAGAAATTTACTGAGACATTCTACTTGGATGGAGATAGTAAAAATACATTTTTGTATAACTTGTGATAATTGCCCCTGAGTGAAGAACCAGTGTATACAGTTAAGTAAAATCTAGTGATTAACACATGTTGTTTTGCTAGTATGAGGTGGAACCACAAATAAAATGATTTAGAGAAATACTAAGTATAGGGTCTTGAGAGATTTTAGTGTGTCTGAAGCAGGGGAAGATGTAGGAGCTTGAGTGGACAGTTTAGTGTGTTAGGATGTCCTACCTGAGTAGCTCTTCTGCTTTAAAATTTTCCCACTCTGGCAATCAGAATATAGCAGTCTTTATCAAACCAAGGACTATGTACTAGTTACAGGTGTATTAAAAAAAAGAAAAAAAAAAAGAAGAAGAAATATAGCTGTAGTGAATAATATTGATTTTGTTATGCAGGGATAAAAATGTATAGACGTGCAAACCATGAAAAATAGAAGATTTCTTCTGAAAATCTTCTTTGCTGCTATAATATAAACTCATTCCTTTAAGAAATGAGCATGTATTAACAATAACAGAGAGAAGAGAAGTTGGTATTTCCAGGTATGAGTTTATTTCTAACAAATTATAGTTTTGAAATGGCGTTTTCTTTTTTTACCATTTAATGCCTACAGAAAATGCTAATTAGTACTTGAAACTTGAGATTTCTGTAACCATATGTTGCTGACTGTGATTGTGTTTCCAAAAATTGCATGTTTAACCTCTTCTGTTACATGTAGTCATCAGCCCCCCATTACAGTTTGAGTTTTAAGAAGTGCCAAGTATCCATAGCACCAGGTGTGAATGCTTAGTAGTTCTTTAGTATCCTAACCAAAGCAAGGCTGCAGAGCACTCATGTATGTCTTTGGCTGTTCATTAATACAAATAAAAAATATGTAACTGCAACTGCAACGTGGGATTATTTGCCTGCGCTTCAAACGAAAGCTTGTGAGGCTATATAACCATTTTGCAACTGAAAGAACCTTTCAGCTGAGTATTTTACATTGTCTAATTGTGTATATGCTACATTTGGTACCATCTTTGGCGAGAGCAAATAAAACCGGGTTTTAATCTTGCACATGAACCCTGTAAAAACAGGATCTGATCATTGTGTTGTAGAAGCTGCTTACAATTCTTATGTCAAAAACTTAATCTTGGAAAGTAAAGACTATTCTCAAGGATTGTCGTGTTTTTACTCCAGCCAGCAACCAGGTACCACACAACTGCTTGCAGTGGCTACCAGCACAAGGGGTAAAAGGTAGCTCAACTCGTGGAAGCTCCAACATTACATAAAATTGAAGCATGAGGGGAACCTTACCATAAAAAATGTCAAGACTGAAGTAGAAACCTTAATGCATAGATAGCCTCAGTTACCACCACCCAGGGAAAACTGGTCAAACTCAAGGTGGTATCTGATACCAGGACTTGGAGTGTCCTTGCTGGAGGAGGTTCACTGGTGTGTGAAGGACAATATCTGTGGAGGGTCCCTCCTGCTGTTGCGCTGTCATAGTCTTTCTGCCAGCATTAAAGGACCTTCTGAGGACAAAAAAACAGTCCATTTAATGCATAAACATTTTTTTTTATTTTGTCTTGTTAGTGGAAAGTTTGTGCAGGACAGAGATTATTATTTGGGATTAAAACCCAGGAATAATAGACTGTTTTTCATCAGGCAGCTAAAACAGCAGACAGAAGATGTCTGCCTCTAGATATACCTGAGATATTTCTTGTTGAACTCAACAGAATTTCAAGAGAAGTGTAAATCTCATCAGAATACATTCATGACTGCCTACCCTATCCTACCTTGTCTTTCACAATTCCTGCAGACATTGGAGACAAATGGATATGATGTAACTCTCATCTTGTTTGCTTGTGGAAACATGCTCTCCCAAGCACAATTCCTGGGGCACATGAACTCTATGGTGTATTCAACCAGAATGGCTGCTCAATTTCTATGATCCTGCAGGCTTTGCCTCGTGGCTGAAGAGGAATTTTACTGCCTATCTCATCTGGACAGACTACACCAACTACAACAAGGATGCACTGGGTCGTACATATTGATTATCTCTTCTTGCTACCACTGTCTTCTGCTCTGATCATACAGTTAGTATAACCACAAACATTAAAAATGCCACTTCTCTAAGACTCATAGTATTGGTCTGATAGTTTTGACCAAAGGCCACACTCCTTCAGCTGAGGGTTTGTGTAGTCTAATCAGTTGTTATACAAGTCCTAAGGTCACAGATTCCACCCCAATACTTCCTGCCTGGAGAAGGGTGGAAGTTGAGAACACTCAATCAATGCACTGACCTGACTCACTCATTCAATGCACTTAGTCCAGCAGAAAAGGCTCATATTTTTTCAAAATTCAGTGGTTCTCTGTCTATGTGGGGTTTTGTTAGCATTGCCTGCTAACTCCTCTGTTTCAGTCACTAGCTTTAGGTGGTAGCTCAGTCTTGTTCCCTGTCAGGGTAGCTTTCCCTAGACCTGAAGAGCAAGGACACCTTTGTTCAAGTGGGTTGAGAGCCTTACAAGTATTGCCAGGAAATCCTGGGAAATACAAGTTTGAGAGACTTTGCTGCATCCCTGGGATAATGTCTTTGGTCCTGGAGAGTGCCTCTGGTCTTTGGTTTCTCTACTCTTTCTGGTTATTGTAGGTAAGATTGTGCAAGCATCTTGCAGAAGCTGTTTAACAGTGTAGTACTCTGAAGGTCTTCAGTCAACATCAACCGTGTTCCACACACCTTTTGGAAGCCTCAGGAGTAGGGGCTGTTGAGCTTGGTCTTAACCTCTGTGCTTGGTAATTATAACTTGTAAAAATTTGTGTAGTTGACAGGATTCAGCAGGATGCTGGGGTGTTCTAGACTGGTATTTTTATTACTAGGAAAAACAAAGTGAATATGATTTTACTAAAAGCAGTGGGAAATACATGTCAATAACGCTAACTCTGGTTACCCTTTTTCTATATGGAGATTTCTAGGTACTCTTCTTTTGGTTTTCTCTATCTATGAAATTCTTTGCCATAAACCCAGTCTGTTCTATATCTTTCAGTTCTATACCTTTCAGATACTGAAAACTGGATTATGAAGGCAGAGGATAGCAAATTGCTGGCAATGCCATTAGAAATGCAAGCACTGGCTCATTTAAAGCAATGTCCAGTGTTATTGAGAGTAGCATATGTTTTATTGCATTTATGGTTCTCTCCTTAGGAACCTTGCTTGGGAACGCTCTCAAGTCCTGTTTTTGGCTGGAACCATCTCACTGATGTGCCTGCACCCTGCTCTGTGCCTTACTGCACTTATTGCTGGCTGGACTTTCTCTGTGAATCTCAGACTTAGCCTGTAATCATGCATTTGTGTGATGATGAGCACTGTCAGGGGACGTGCCCCTCTCACCATCCTTGCCCTGCCCTCCCTCTTCACTGCCGGGGAGTGACACTGCCCCACTTGTGCTTGGAACACCCTTGACTGGTGTCTCACCACTCCTCAGTGAGCATCTTCAGTCCTTCTGCTCCCCAATAGACAGGAAAGCAGGCAATAAAAAACAGTGCCAGAGGTGCCTTTTTTCAAAAGCATTTATTGACAAATGCCACATTAGGTATTCCTGTGAAAATTCAAATATCACTATTATATTGCACACTGTTTAAAGATCCCCCAATATTTTCATGTGTTTTTCAGAAAAACACACTATTCCATACTATGATTTTTTTTATTATTAGTTGAGTGGCAACTTCAAGACCAAGAGGTCTGGTTTCTGTGCTTAAGGATACAATCAGAAGCATACTTTTAGCAGGCCCCTGGAAAGAAAGAAAAGTAAACTTTAGTCTGTGTAAGTAAAGTGCTTTAACAGCCTTTGAGTCTCCAGTGAAGCTGTGACTACAACTTTCCTAGGGTACTTCTGAATCACAGTACAAGATTAAGTTGCAGGGTGCAAAAGCTGTTGTGTGTCTCTTGGCACAGACGCAGGCAGCTTTTCCCAGCTAGTCATGGGTTTTGGCTTTCCTGAGCACCCAGCCATGACCCTGCAAACCAGCTACCTTCCCTCTGCTACAGGAAGCAGTACAGAGGGGTATGGGGCAGGGATACCCATGCCATGCCCACGGCCTTGGGTGATGCCAGTACCTGCTCTGTAGTGGAGGATTGGCTGACACAACAACGTGGTGTTCAGGAGGTTTTAGCTGCCATTCCTTGTCCCACAGTGTAGAACACATGTGTTACGTGGCTTAGTAAAGTGTCAACTTCCAGGTGAGGCAGTGAGGTTGTGAAGGGTGTGGGTGCTCAACTGCCAGCAAAGAAGAGTTTCTGCCTCCTGCATAGCCCTAAAAAATACCTGCATATTTCATGGACACCATTTGAACTAGATCAATTCCTATACCTCCAGAAAAATATTCTCAAAATGGGCTTTAGACTGTTTGGTCTGTTTGCATGTATATGGTGCAACTGCTGACTCCCACTGGCAGCAGACACAGTCAGAAATGCTGCTCAGAGCTCCTGCTACTCAGACCACACTGGACACAAGTCATGATGAAACTTAGGAGTTTGAGAGTGGACCTTCCTGGAGGCACCTTCTCATCTTTTCCTGGAGGACACTGCACAGACCCAAAGTAAGATGCTATTATGCAAGTGGCCAAGACAAGCATTTCCAAGTGCAGAAACACCCGCTTGTTGCATCCATCCCTGTCCTGTCTACTATGGTAACAAGGCTGATCTTCTGGTAGCATACCAGTTTCAACACACAGGATTCATGTAAATAGCAATCTTAAGGCTGCAGAACCAGACTATAGCAGGCTCTTGCATGGATTTCCCTTTGTAGCTCTTTTCCTGTTAGATCTTACATGAGGAAAAGGTTGCTAAGAAAGAACAACTGAGTTTGCTGTGGTTCTGTCACCTTAACAGCAAATACAGTCACCTACTGTGCCACTCAGTGAGTTTGCTAATTAGCCCAAAGTACCTGACTGAAGCACAGGCTGGAACTGGCCAGACATGCAGATTTCCTCCTGCTTCTGGCGCACAATGCGCTGGATGGCTGGGGGGAGGCCACGGGGGTTGCGCGAGAAGATCAGGGAGTAGCCATCATCACAGGAGCCATCGTCCTTCAGGCTGCGGCAGGCGTAGGTGATGGCATAGTTATCATAGTCCGTGTCAATCACCCAGTAGTTGTCCCCTGAAACATCAGAACATGCAGATTTCACACAGTGGAGAACTCTGAGCAACAGAGCAGAGGTGGATCTGTCAGCAGAGAGATGGCAAACTTCACATGGCAGGGATAGCTGTCCAAAGGATCTCTAATTATGTAACACATCCAGCTTATCTCCACACCATGAGGAGAGGAACTGGGACAAGCACAGGGCATTTTGAGACCATGATTTTCCCCCAAATGCTCCGTTTATTTCCACCTTTTTGTTTCTTATGCTACATGTATTAGGAGGTCTGGGATTTTCTAGGTTTTCAATGACAAAATACCTCTTTACGTTGCTTGCTCAAGTATGGTGGAAGGGAGGACACACAGTACAGATTACATTTCCTATACAGAAAGCCTCAAAAAACATTCCGCCTGTTTTCTAGCCTTGCTCAACTAAGTTCTTTTTGGTGTGGCTTATCTGCCGGTACTAAGGGAATAGTACTTCTTTCTTACACATTAGAAGTCCTCCCTAACTTCCCCAAGTTCCCCAGCTGAAGAACTGCAGCTATGGGAGGCTCGGGCGCAAAGGATGGGCTTTGAAGGGCATGTAACTGAGGTTCAGCATGAGCAGTTTCTGAAAGGTGGTCTTAACAGCACTATTTGAATCCAGTTGTGTCTATCTGAGGAGAAATGTATCTTGTTGGTGGGGTGCAGCTGTGGGTCCACGTCTCCTCTATTTAGCTATGAGGACTACAAGGACGACTGGCCTCAGCACTTCTATAATGCCCACAGTGGGCCCCAGGAAGTATGGCTTCCCTAGTCCAACACCACACTTGGCTGTACAAAACCCATTGTGTGCCGTCCAATGCCTTTAAACCTTCTTGTTAAGATATATATAGTGTATAAGATGAATCTCTGGGGAGTCTCTGGATGCCACCCTTTCTGTGGAGATAAAATGCACTACTTGGATAAAACATCCTCTCCAAAAAGGATGTTTTGTCTTCACTTGGAGCAATCTGAGCTGAACAGGTTTTCCTGCTTATATGTTGAAACACACATCTGGACAGCTGTAAGCAATTGACTATTGTCAGGGGCCTGGAGAATTTAACTCACCACCACTGGAGAGGTAGCTGGCCAGTCCCTGGTAGGTCATATACATTTTTGCTGGAGTGGTTGGGTCAGGTACCGTGTACTGAGCAGCCATGTCAGCACAGATCACCCAGAAACTGCAATGAGATCCATAAGATTCAAGGTAAAACCTGGAAGCAGGAGAGCTTCAAATGGGTGTCCTTCACTCATCCTTCATTCAGGACTTGGGCACAACTGCCTCAGGAATGGGCATGGGCATGGGCATGGGTTTTCCTAATGCAAAGTCACTGTCATTAAGTAGTGCAAATCTGTGACACCCCCCAAACACTGCCAGTGATTGCTGCTGCCCAGCTCTGCTGTACAGCTACGCTGTGGCTGGGGCAGTGCCCTGACCCTCCTTCAGTCCAGTAAACTTTTGCCACCCATTTCTGTGCAAGCAGACAGCCATCAAGCACAATAATGAACGTTGTTTCTTGGCTCCTTGCTAGTAGTCTGCAGGGTGAGCTCACCTGCATTTGGGGTCTGTAGCTGTGCCCCAGGTAGAGGCAGGGAGTTGGCTCTCCCCTGTCTATCTCTTCCCAGCAATATGGGCACAGGAATGTCTGTTACAAACACGGTTATAGCCACAGCCCCTCTGCCAAGCTAGTGAAAAGCTGTCACCCAGCCTTTGAGAACCCTGTGGGTGTCCATTTGTTCCAATGCCTTTCTCTGTTTGGTATCTGTTTGCTTTGAATGCCATCCACATTTCAACACTCAATTGTCAAGCCTTACCTGGGTTTGTGGAAGGGTCTTCATTCCCTTCCTTGCTCAGGCTGCACTTCCCCTTATCCTGCCTTTGCAGAAATAAAATTTGCAGCAGCCTTGAGACCCCACTTGTTTTCTGAAGAGTCCTTTCAGGCATCATCCCCCTTGCACAGTATGGCATGCCTGTAAAACCTCATTTGCCCAGTCCTAAAATATCTTGGAGTGCTGCACTAAGACGTACAAGGTTCATAGCCACCTGCTGGTTCTGCCATATTGGAAGCCACAGGTTTTCTCTTCTGCACTCAGAAAGCTATTTAATCTCTTTACATACTGTTATTCCTTGTAGTAATCATGACCAATAGGCAAAACTCTAAGCTTCCTCCCATTGTCCATTCAGGCCTTGCAGTTACACCTAGGAGTTAACCACAGATTTTTCTCAGAAACCTGTCCAACACTGTGTTATGACGTCTGTGAAAGTCCTCTCCTTCCCCATAACTTCTCAGTGAAATGAGAGTTCTCCTGCCATCACAGCTCCACAGCCTTCATAAGCTCCTTTACTTGATTGCAATTAATTTATCTAACCATCCCATCAATCAAGATTTGACTTAATAATTGACTTTACACAGTAGTTTTGTGATGGACGCAAACCTGAGCCAGGCTGTGAGGAAACTCAGGACTCAAAAGTCTAACCTCTAGCTTCTAATCTAATAATTCGGCTAAACTTCCCTTTTTGATGACGAAAACTCAGCCATGTTGTGTGTTGAGGATAGGTCATCATCCATGTCCCCCTCATCCAGTACCTCATGATAGCAGCTAGAGCTGAAAGTCAAGAGAACTCACCCAAAAAGCTTCACTCGGCCTTTGGAGGACGCTGTCATTGTGCCATCTTCCTCTACAGTGTATTCAGCAGAGATGTTGTCCTGAAGGAAAAGGCCTTCTGGATCCTTCTTGGCCAGGGCATACCATTTCCCTGCATACTGTCATGAAAGTGTATTAATATCTGGATTAGCCACCATGGTAAGATAGCACAAAAATGATTTTGTGATCAAAGTGCCTAACTCCCCACTGCGTGATAAATGTCAGTCTGAGTTTGGGTAGGAATGTAGCACACAGATCCTGCAGTGCTGCCTGATGAACCCTTGCCTCTGTGCTAGGTGTGGGTCTAGCAGCTCTGCACTGCTGTATGTGTGTAGTCCCTGGCAAGGGAGACATTCCTGCCACAGTGACCCCACACCAAAGGCAAATCTCATCCTAAGCTATCTCCTGATGGTCAGTCTGGTTCTTCCCTGTTCCTGTTCAAGCCCCTTCTCTTCAATGGAATACCATACCAAATTCAACAATATCAAATTACAGATACAAAGAGTGTAGCAAGCTGGCTGGAGACAATTTTTGTGGCTGCCACAGGCCACAGTTGATCTCTGATGGGGAAAAGGGCCTACCCAGCAAAGCAGAAACTCAAAACAAGGAGAGAGTGAGTTGGGGAGAGTAACAGCAGAGAGAAATGAAATGAGATTAAGGGAAAGAATATATCCTTGAAAAAAAAGGCCCCTGAAAATATACAAGAAATATCTAGTAAAATGAAAACAAGATCTTAACAGGTGACTGACAGAGAGGAAGACCCTCAAAAGTTAACACTATCAGTAGAAATGCTGAGAAGAGCAGGAGCTAGCTATGGTAAATTTGATTCTGCAGTGAAGCTAATGACATCTGTTAGGCAAGTTATGTGCTTAAGCCTGCAAGGCCATAATCCCCAAATACAGGAACCCGAGCGAAAACTTTGACTTTTTAAAACTGAGATATTCTCAAAGCTTTCCCTGAACATGATTTGTTTCCAGCAAAGCCAATCATGTATAGAGAAGGTGCTCGTCACACTCCAGCTGCCCCTGGAATTGTGGTGTTTGCTGACCATTAGTTAAAATAGGTACTGACACATATCTGGACCTTTCCAACGGCAGGTTAGCTCTCATTTTCTCCTCAGAAACATAAATGATGTGTTTAAACAAGAGTCAGTGTTCAGCATACCGGACTAGGTAAGACTTCATTTGCTATGACTCCCAAGAAGGAGTAGTGATGGATGCAAGTACCCTGGGGCTTGTGCTTGAGCTTGCTCTCTGATGTGGATCTGAACTGTTCCTTTCATGGAACGGCTTGAAGGTCAAAGTTGTGCCAAGCTAACAGAATATGGGCTCTAGTAACCTCCCTGGCTTTCAAGGCCAGTTTCACCATAATGTTCAGAAGGTTAAAGAGAGAAAGGAAAACTACAGGAACAGCATCAGCAAGACAGAATATGAAAGAAGTTAACTTTTTGGTGAAGAATCCCTTTAGATGAACAAAATTCACAACCTGGAAAAACAGCTTATATGTAAAGCTTCTTCACGTGTACTATTGAAGTAACCATAATTACCCTTTTTGGATCAAAATTGTCTTTCACAGAGAAAGACTCCACTGCACAGGTCTGAGCTAGGCTATATTCAACAGTGTAGAAGACTGAGGCCAGGAAAACATACTGTGCGTATTTCATTCTGCAAGACAAAAGCAAACATGGGAGTTTATTTCATGCAGTAGATGGAGGCAGCTAGTGCTACAGATGCGTTTCCATCATTTTAGTACTAGTTTCTTTCTGTACTAAGTAAGCAATCAACTCTTCCACTGATACCGAGTCGTTGTGGTGCCTAAATTCAGCCAAAACTGAACATCAGTGGCAATTACTTCGGAAGAGTATTTTGCTTGCCAGTGGTAGTAATGCAGTTAATTGTATTTTTGTATTATAAATCAAGCCAGACTACAGATAAGGTCAGTAAGAATTGGTAAAAAATTGAAATGTTTTGAATTTTGTTTTCACAGGAATAAAAATGTTCTGATGAGTACTGTACATTGTAAGGATGTTGTGTCTAATTATTTCACAGTGAGTGTCCGCTTTGCTTTCAAGTCAGCAAATCTGTGTTCTTTATCACCAGTTCTCCTCGCCAAAACAGGCCTTTCCTAGGTGCCTACTCTGATGGCAAAATACACCTTGGTATTGGCTGCCCTCTGACCATTCTGTCAACAAATGTGACAAATAATATTAATTTTCTCGAGGCTTGATCTGTCATTGCAGCATAACCACTAGGTGCCTATGGCTGTTTTTCTCCTTGGGTATCCCAGCTCATCCACATTCCAGTATATTTGTTTCTCAGACTTTGGGAAAAGAGAACATTCATGATACATTCTTGCAGAGTATTTGACACTGAATACCTGTCCTGATGCCAAGATAGAAGTTATCTAATGCTTGTCAGCACCATCCAAGCTGAGCTACCAACCCAGAGCCCGAACACCCATGCAGCTACATAGGCTGTTCCTAGCCACTGCCATGCAAGCTGCATTTCTCTGCAGCAAGAGATGCCAGTCTGATCCACCTCTGCTGAAGAGAGACCTACCTGCTGAGTAGAGATGTTGGAGATCCTTGAGACTCCTCTGCTTCAGTCTTTGGGCTGCAGGGAGCAGGAGAGTTTTGTGTCAATTGCCCTCCAGCTCCCTTTAAATAAGGAATCTGCAAAGTCACTAATTGGTTATTTTTGCTTGTGTGCCTGAATAAAACACTTAATCTTGGATAATCCATTATGTAAAAACCACCTGTAATCCTCACACTAGTGGGTCTGACTGCTGTACTAATACAAACACAGCTTTTACATAATGGAAAAAGCTGCCCAGAAAGCTAATGAATCTGATGATTTGATTGTACCACTGTTTTGTCTCATTGAAGTCTTTCTGATTCTAACACATTAGGAGAATAAGCACAGAGCATTGATTAGAGGAACACTTGGACTATACACATGCGTCTGCATAGGCATGTGTTCAAGTTTGACAACTTGCATGGAGCAGGTACATAATTAGCTCTTCTCATACCTGCATCATCAAATTAAGGTGATCCTTTCAAGAGTAGGAAGACATTATGCATTACCTACATGGAGGAGGGGACAAAAAAGTGCAAAAATGCAGTTTAGCCTTCATGTTCATATCAAAATCTTGGGAGTCCTCATTTCTCCTGTGCAATGAAACATTTTTATGTACATTCTTCCTAGCTAATTTTGTCAACATTTCCAGTTACATAAATACTACAGGTCTCTCCTTCCCAAAATATTCCTTCTAGTAGCCTTTCATGGGAATACAATATATGAGAAAAAGACAAGAAGGCAGAAGTCTCTAGAAGAGTATTTTTGGCAGCAAGCCATGCCTGCCATCCTCAAGTGCCCAAAGAATTTCCCTGACTGCAAGGGCCACCCCTGAGCTCTTTTTCCCAGGCTTACCTGGGACATCTAAGACTTCAGACATTCAAATAGGAGTTGGCAGTACTAGCAGTTATTCCTCACACTGGGTGCTAAGTGCTGGGGAGCCTTGGACCTAACCACTAGGGACAACACTGTAATTCCTTTGTAGTCAGCCCAGGAAGTCCTGAAGCTTTTGATTCTAATCCAACAGTCTAGACATCCAGAGTGAGGCTAAAGACTTCTGGATGTTTTGGGCTTGCTCTGGTGACTATTTACCATCTCTTGTCCAGGACGTCCTGAACAGAAGCTCACAACTGTGCTCTGTAGCTGGTTGTTTCCCTGAACTCTGTTGCTTTCTAGACATCTTGTTTAGGGCTGTCCATTGCCTGGAAAAAGCTATCCTTGCTGCCAGAAGCAACTTTGATTTGGCCTCTGTGCATCTTTCATTTACACTTTAGAGGGAGGCAGTGGTACTTTTCATGCAGCATAGTGACTGAACCTATCCTGTTCATGCCATTTGCGTGTCTTCAGAGGCAACCTGGGCAAGTCCACAAAGGAATGACCTCATGGTTATTGGGACTGCTTGGCCACTTAAAGAGTTGCATAAAAAATAACTTCTTAAACTGCACTTCAGGGCGGGATGCCCATTAGATTTTAAAGGGACTGAAGCTGAACATGGAATGTTCTCTTTCACCCTGACATGGGGATTTGACAGAGAACAAACTGCAGTGTTTTCTGTAAATTAGAAGGCTTCCAAACACTTATCACTTCATCTGTTTCCAACAAAAGAGATTAGTTTATGTCCATGTGAGACACAGGTGATACTCGAAGCCATGCTTAGATGAACCACTTAATCCTCTGGGGATTAGACACATGCTAATAATAGCTAATCACAGCACAAGATTTTGCTTGGTGAGCATAACATCTGTCACTACATTATTTGCTGTTTAGAGCAAGAAGAAAACAAAACCAAATTTGCCTTCAATTTTGCAGTGTTGTGGCCATTTGTTCTGGGCATAGGGGGAAAAAAAGGAGGAATCAAAGCATTGAAACATACTCCTGGGCTTGTTGAATTTGAAGTAACATGAAACAGATTTTATAAAAACAAGGATGCCCTACTGGGTTTGGTTGTCAAAGAAGATACCCTGAAAGTGCCTGTTCCAGACTTGCTCACCAAAACAGGTTGGTTTTTAGCAGAAGAGGTGGCCTGACCATTCAGTGTACTGAACTCATCACAAGGGTAACTGGGAGTTTTAATGACATGCAGCCAAACAGGTATGCAGATGAGATGGTTAATCTTATCTTCTTCCCTATCCTGTGAAATACACCACCAGCAGTTTCATATTTCCTGCCCCTAGCAGGTCCTCCTTTTGCCTTATTATTGGAATGAGCATTGGGTAAACTGCTCTGGGAATTACTGCAATTGCACGGCCATTTCAGACTTAGTAACTTGTGCTGCTAGTTCAGCAGCTGATGCACAAGATGAGAGCTCTAAATATGCTCCTGCATCAGGCATTAAGTTCTCTGCTGCCCAGTGGGCAATCAAGTAGTGGGTTTGTTTGCCAAGACACAGGAGAACAGCTACATGTCTGTGCATTCTGAGTGGCCCCTGACAGCTTCTGGAGTGGTTATTGCACCATGAGTCGTGGGCACTTGATCCCCTAGCTTTAGTGCTAATTAGTGCTTCTGGTGCTGGGCTATTTTTTGGGCGTGTCACACAGAAGTGCCTGTATTGCTGGAGATCACACATCCCAGGCCCAGGTGTGCCAAGGGCTGAGAGGACCGTGATAGTCTGCTCCACTCCTTTGTCTGGGCAGGATGCAGAAGAAATAAGGGTTCCCCACAGTGGGACACCACATTTAGGCTGTGGACATAGAGATTTTCAGTTTCTGTGACTTCTACTCAGAGACATGGAACTTTTCCAAGGAAGTGAGTGGTGCAATACAGATGAAGAGGAAATTGTTTGAAGTTTGTTCTTCTGTGTTCAAGGATAAGATTCTTGGGTGTGTTATATAATTAGGTTAAAAAGGCATCATAAATCACTGTCTTAGGACTTTCAAGGCAATATTTGAATACCTCACAGCCTTAAATGCCAGAACTGAGAGACACCTTTCCCTTCTGAAGAATGATAGTGTAATTCTTGCTGAGTATATTAACTGATAATTGGGTCAGAGCAGGGTCTCACATGCTACCCTGCATACAACACATCTCAGAAAAAGGCAAACACTTGTTACCCTGATTTCAAGTGAAACTGAGGGTTGCTCAAAGCAGGAGAAGTCAAGAAGCCTCAGCCTCTTTGTCATGATAGGCAGTCAGCCTCAGGGGAATGGTTTTCTGAGAGCCATTGACAAGAGCTTGGCAGAAAAATTAAGTTCCAGCTTCTCTTCCAAACCCTTCCATATCTTGCTGCCTTGGTAGAGCAGAGTGAACGCAGAGCTGGCTAAAATCTCTCCTTCAGTGGGATTTTACCACATGATGATCTGCTGGCCAAAGAAGCAAATTTAAGGTTTTGTACCATCTGCTGGTTTCTGCACAACTGTGTGGATGGTGGTTGCAGCTTGATCAGTGAGCTGCTGGATTTCCTCCCCAGCCATGACAGTTTCCCAAATGGCCTGTTGCTAAGCTCTACCAAAAGGCCATTCAGGCCTGAAGCAATGTCATGAAAAAGAGACTATTTGGAGCCATCAGATAAAAAGATTAACTTTTTGTTTGTCATTTTCTAGTACTTACTATAAGGCGTAAAGTTGACATATCTCTATACATATCTAATATCTCTATACATATCTAATATTTACTACTACTAAACTGATCCATTTCCAGACATTGGCAGGTTTATTCATTTTAGTTGTGACATTTGTTTAAAGATAGAATATTTGCCTTTTTCATGCCAAGTTGCAAGGTCCTGGAGGGCAAAACCCAGTCCTTTCAGCACAAGAAGACTGGAGAGTCTGTTATTTCATTGTAGACAAGGAGGGAGGCATCTGCAAACAGGAAAGGAGCTCAGTTCTCTGGAGATAAGGTCTTTACACTTGAAAAGATCTCAGATACATCTCTATGGCCTGATCCTATTGTTCTCTTGTGGGAAGGTGAGAGGAAGGAGATTGTTTCCTTTGGGCAGCTGCAGCAGTAACCTCTCCCACATTTTGAAATGAGGTAACAGACCAGAGTTAATTTAATCCCCGGTGTAATTCCCAGGATTTTTTCCAAAAAGCAGGAGGCACAGAGGTCATGTGAATATCCCTGAACTGGTATAAACCATGCATGTAGTATTCTAAGTCACTTCCTTTTTCTGTCCATGCAACAGAAACAGCTTAACACAAAAAAATGCAGGAATAAATCTGTAGGCTCTAACTGGTTGCAAAGCATGATGTAACAGGAGACCAGATGTCCATATGTTTCAGACAGTAAATTCTGCCTCCAGATTATTGCACCAGATTACTCCAGTGGGATATATACAGCTCCTTACGTAGCATGCATCTCAAGGTGCTTTACAAAAGTGATACTGCTGGCACAGAGCTTGAGTAGTTATGGGTAAGCCAGGACATCCATGCCAGCCCTGATGATGGATTTAAAAGCTAAAACCAGAAGCACAGATTACAAAAGCCAAGGAAATCTGTAGATGCATGCAGTCAAAAGCCATTAGCTGGGCACCTGGCCTTAGTAGGTGTTGGAGGACACCGTTTCCACGCGCAACAGAAGGTGAAAGGAGGGAAGGTTTAGGTCAGAGCATCTTCCTGCACTCCAGAGGGAGGGCAGCTGTGAACACAAGACTGATTAGTGAGTCACAGAACTAAGAGAATAAGCAAAGGCTTTCACATACAACTGCAATTCAGATTTCTATATCTGCTTCTTCTGCAGGAGAAATGGACGGAAGTATGTAGTGTGGGGAATGAGAGGAGTTTTCTCAATTGTCAAAAATGATAGAATGATTTTTTTTTATGGAGGTTTTTTTGTTTGTTTTATATTTTAAGCAGCTGATGTTTAAAGCTACAAGACCTTAGATAGAATAAGACTTTCATGGACATGTTTTCACCATGGTACTCTTCTCATCACTTACACAGAAAAATAATTTATTTTACAGAAAAGTACAGATGTTCCAATCAAATCTCAGAGTCCCATGGCGTTTACCACCTCTGTAAATTTACAACTGGACCTCAACCTGAATATGAAACTTACATTTGCTTCAGACTGGGCAACAAGCCAGAAACACTGAAAATTGCAGGGTTGCCTCAAAGAGAGAAGCCCATTAAAAATACCACCACTGCAGCCACCTCTGCTGTTGGAACAGGACATTAAGCATCCCTCTGCCCACAGTAGGAGGCAGGCCACGGTGTGTCCCAAGATCACCAAAACCTCTGCAGGACTTACTGCAGTTCTGTGCCTGCAGGCCTAGCATGGAGAGCTATGGCCACTCCTGTTAGGACCAGTGAAACTCCTGTATGACCACTCCTGCTGCTGTTCTCTGGAATATGAGTATTTGCTTCCTCTCTGTTGCAGCCTAGTGTCTGCCAATGCTGCAAATCTCTTTATACTGTGCTGACAGGTGAACTGAGACTACACAGACATTTCCAGCTTCTTCTTGCGATTTTTTGGCTTGAATTCTTCTTACCTATGGTGGCTATGCTTGGTCCCACCCTTCTGGTTCCACAGTTTTTTATGGACTCAGTAGTCCTTTTTAATTCCTCATTACTTGCTCTTCCCTTACTCTTGAAGTTAATTTTCTCTGTTACCTTCCTTTTCTGCTAACCATCCTGCTGTCTGTCTTTTTTCTCCCATGGTGGCCCTGTTTCCCACAAATTGCTTCCCTCATCCATCATGCAGTCCTCTTGTTCTGGAAACTTCTGCAAATCTTTCCTTAGAGCATCTTCTCTTTTCTTCATTGTTTCTTCATGACACTGCATAAGCAAACTTACTTCTGGATACATCTGAGCATGTATTTTGTGTCATTAATATTTCTTCTAGGAGTTTTCATATGTCCTACACCACTGTACTTTCCTTAATTCCATGCCCAGAGTATTTTGGGAAGAGACTTAGGAAGGAAGTGTTTTGTGCACATGGCTTAGTTTGAGAAGAGTTTAAAGATCCCTTTAGTCCTTCACCTTCACAGAACATTTGATGAATGAAGTAATCTTCTTATTCAAGGTCCAGTGACTTGTGCTAAGAGCTTTGGATACAATCTGTCAATTGAAACACAATAAACTCATGTAGACATGGGGCCGAAATTGCCACTGCTACAGTATTGTAATATTTTTTAACAGAGCCATCTCTCCATGAAATTAAGAAAAAGAGAACCTGTGCATATTTACAACATACAGAAGGAGGAGGAAGTCAAGAGGCACATCCAGCCTGTGGTGACTTACAGGTTCAGGTACATTTCCAGTCTTCTGGCATGGCAGAGATACATTTCCTCATAAATACCTTTCAAAAATAGTAACAATCAGACTTGACAAACACCAAACTGTCTGCTTTCAGAAACCCACCTCCCTTCTATGAGAACCATTCAGATGGAAATCTCTGACTAATTCCTGCAATTCACCAATGCAATAAAAAAAGCTGTATGCTGATTTTAAGGTGACTCTCCAGAGGAATTAATAAATTGAGGGCTGATGTACCTTTGTCAATGTACCTTTGTCATGTAAGGTGGAGTCAACATTCTGGCCAAAATGCAAGCATATGACAAAGTGCTTCCCCTTTGCAACCAGACTGCCAGCAGCACACTTTTTCCTGAACACAAAAGTGCAAGGGATTTATACATGGTTGAAAACATTTAATGATCTGGCTACAACTCAGCTATCAACTGTCCTGCCAGCAAACAAATACAGAGCTAGCAAAACCAATTGCTGCTCAACTGCGCTTTCTGCAGACCTAGAGTCTGCTGCTGTGCTCCTGTGTGTGAGTCAGATTGCTGTATTTTTGTATGATAGTCAGATTGCACTAAAACAAATACATCTCAAGCTGTGCTCATGCACATGCCCCAGCTGACACTTGTCCCCATGGCTGCCACCCTGCACCTCTGTCAGGCTCCAACCAGCTTTAGGGGCACGACTCAGTGCTTGCCTAGGCCGGAAGAGGTTCTCCAGCCCCTGAGCTTGTGATGAAGGGTTAACCTGATCCCTGCACCCCCAACCTGGTGCCATCTCCAGGTGCACTCTGTCCCAGTCCAGCCCCAACCAGCTTAACTACGTGTGTAGAAGGGAAGCTGTGGCAGTATCCTACCCACTGGTGGCTGCATTAGCTGGGATCACAGGCCAGGACAGCAGAGTCTGGGGTGAGATCCCAAGTGGCAAGGTTGTGCTGTGGTGGCATCTAAAGGTCCCTGGAGAGCCAAAGATGGGGGAGATGCTGAACAAGAGCCATAAGGTTTTGCATGTTAGCCCTCCACGTGACAAGTGACAATCCATGTGCAACTGAAGAAGGGGGCCAGACTTTGGGGGGCAGAAGAAGACCCAGGCCCAGGGGGAGCAAGGACACAGCTCTGATCCTCACTGGACTCCCATGGCTACAGGCAGGAAAGCTTATTCTTGTATACAAGCAGGTGGCATGAGAATATTACGTGGTAAATCAGATAAGCTGCAATCTTGTTATGCCAACAGATGAGTGGGTCAGAAAGGTTTGAGTATAGCTGTCAATACAGCACCTGTAAGGATAATGTCTAATCAAATTAGATTAAATACTTGCAGCTCCCGTCCCCACTGCTTCTTCATTAGGGGGTAAAACAATGTTCCCATGAAGGAGGAGCACAAAGCATCTTAGCAGCCTGAACATCCCCAGCACATCCCATCCCTCTTTCTGCTTTCCAGGCAGTGTCTGCACCCACTGCTTTGGGAATAGTCCCATAAATAGCCCTAACATTACTGCTTTTCCTGGGCAGTATGTTTTGCACCGCATCAGCCAGATGATTTTACTCCACAAATTTTCAGTAGTTTTTGTGCTAGGTCTAAGGAAAGACTGTCATATGAGTTGTTGGAAGGAGAGGAATTTTAAGCCCAGAAACTCTACCTTGTTTTCCCAGCTACCAGACAAGCCTTTGGGACAGTTTAAATATTTGAGGTTTCCAATTGGAGCACTGTTTCAATGACATCTACCAACATGTGACAAAGCAGGGGTCTTATGCCAGTTCTGCAATTTAGGTTTAAAGCTATTGGAAACAAGTATGTGCAACCACACATGTTCAGATGTTATTATGCTGTGTGACAGTATAGTGCAAGTTTCCTGAAATAGCAATCTCATCCTCCTCCAAAATCCTCTATTGTCTGCCTAAGGCCATTCAAAGAGCATTATCCTATTGCAAGCTTAGATTTTATCCACCTCAGTTATCATTGTTATGCCAGCAATGGCTGTCAATTACACGGCCCTGGCTTGCCTCAAGAAGTATTGCCTCAGTTTCTCCACCTCTGCACCTATAAATACCAGTACGTTAGGACCTTCATTCTTTCTCCTTGTTAAGAGGAAGCTGTCTTGCTAAATTTCAAACCCTGAATGCAGAAGCAGCAACTGAGCCTGGATCTTTCATATTTGGAGCCTGAAGTATCACTGCTGGACTCTGTTCTTCTTACAACTGTTTTGAAACAAAAGCATTTATCTTGAACTGAACATAACCCTTCGTACTAAACAAAGCATGAATATCTGGAAGGTTTGGATCCAAAAGCGTGCCAGTTTTGATTCAGTATGAATAGTACATGTTTTTGCTATTTTTCAGCTCCCAAATCACAGCTGAAAAGCACTTAGAACAATTTTCATAACCCTTCATGCATCCACAAAACCTCTTTTTTTGTCAGGAAAACACGACATGGTAGCAAGCCCAAAGGACTTTCTGCTCAGATGTAGGGCATCCTGAATACATCCTCTAACTGCATAGCTCTGTCCTGTGATATCCATTCCACTTCATATCAGTCCTGGACATCTGATTGTTCATATGATTCCTGGACTTTTAAACATTTCTGAGAAGTGGCTATGAGCTCCCAGGAGACTTTCTCTCATCCACAGATTTGACCTGGCACAAGGAGGATCCAATGGATCATAAAAACTGCCAGGCAACAGTATGCTGGACTGTAAGAAGAGCTAAACTTCAGACTTTCTTCAAAGACCAGGTGTGAGGAAACTTCATTCCTTTGGGATACCAGAATCCAAGATGTTAGTCCCCTTAAAAGACATTTAGTTGCTTTTACTTTACCCTTTTACTTCCCTGTCACTGTGGGATGAAACAAGTATTTTACCATGCACTAGAATGGCCCAGATTGCTACTGGAGTAGACACACTGAAAGGCAAAAGTCAGATTCCAGCTTTTCTTGTGTTAATCATAAATAAAATTACTCCCATTTGGGAGGTTTACAGAGCTGCAAATGAAGATTTAGTGGTCTACAAGCAATGATTTCCTTACATATAACTGGTCTGACTGGCCATGGGCAGGAAGGCTGGACACACAGAAAAATACGCTTCCCTCCAGAGCTAAGAAGTTGTCTATATCAGTTCCAGCTGGCTGGTGTCATTACATGTGCACCTCTTCTGACTAGAAATGCTCCCTGGGAAAAAGGATGACTCCCTTATTTCTAGGGGTATCTAAGATAAAGTGGGACCAATCTCTTCCCACTGTTTTGGAAACCTTTTATCTGTAGGTCTAAAATCTACTGTCCTATATGATTATGGCTTTTTGTTAGCCATAGCCTTTTATATAATTGAGGACTGTTTTGTTAGAAAAGAGGTGACTCAAAAAGAGACATGAGAAACCTCAGTCTTTCCTCAAAGGTCACATTTTTCCACTGTGTTCCTGGTGAGATGTTTGTTTAGAACAATGTGACATAATCTGTTAAGCAAGAGAAGGTTTATCCTAATGGTTGTACACCTCTTTCTGCCTGGAAGTCTTGACACACAGTGCAGCCTTTCTGAAGCTGAGGTAGTGGCTCATCCCCATGAATTCACCAGGTGACTGTTTTCCATGTAAGTAGGACTTTCCATGCCTCCTTGGTAAATTCTAGTCATCTGGTCCTGAACTCACCTGTCTGCAATTTAGTTTTAAGATGGTACTCAAACACATTTACAGACACCTGACCATGGCTTACTCACTGGCTTAATATTTTTCCACCTATCAGTGGAAATACTGAGGTGTTCTACATCTGTTATAACCTCCACAGAGAATCCTACTCAAGAAATACTACATTTCATTAGTGAATTACTAAAACAAACTCTTCATCTTTGAAATACCTTTGCCATCACCTTCTAACTATCTTGTCTAAGGCCTCAATGTAAGACACAAAATATCTATTGTGCTATTTCCTCATCAGTCAAGAATTGTGGCAGCCATTACTTTCCTTCTGTCCAGAGGCTTCTGGCTCTGCCATAGAGGAAAATGCTGTATGACACAGTTTGCCCTTGACAAAGTCACACGGGCTGTTATTTGTCTCCTCTAGTTATGGACATAAACAGGTTTGTATTTGTATTTTCTTAGAAGCCAAAGTTAAAATATCATCTGTTGTAGAATTCTCCAGTTCATTCTTTTTCCTATTTTGCTGAAAGGATCATTAAATCTACTTTTTTCCCAGACTTTCAAAATCTCAGAAATCCTCCATTAGTTGTCAGAAAAAGTCATTAAGAGTCAAAAGGTTACTTTACACAACCATCTTCATTTCTTCATTTCTCTATTTCTTAATTTCTTCAGTACTTTTCTTGATATTCTTCCTCTTCCCTATATGATAAACAGAAAATGTTCATTGCATTTCATATTCCTAATTTAACTTCATGTTTGATCTTGAATTTTCTGACTTTCCATTTTTACTTGGTCATGGTATTTTTATACACATCTTCAATAATTTCACCACACTTAAATATTTTCTGCCTATTTTTCTCTTGTTTAAGATTAACAGGAACACATAATTTACAAAATGTCCTGGTTTTTCCAGTTTGAAAATTTCATTTCATGGTCTCACTCACCCAAACTGTCTTCCACCCTCATTTCTCAGCTAGTTCTTGCTGTTGCCTCTAGTCAAAATCAAAGAAAAATGCTTCTTTCTCTTTCTGACACCCTTTGTACACAGAAGACTTCTGCAACATGTGAAACCTTGCTGAACAGACTGCAACCTGAAGCGCTGCCATTCCTACTAAAACTCCCTGTTGCCACCAAGCCCTGTGCTCGGGACAGTCCTGCTTGTTGCTCACAAAAAGGCTTCATGCCTTCATCCCATTCTGGAAGCCTGGAGCAGCCCCCCACCACGTCAAATCTTCGTAGGTCCTTGCTCCTCTGCTAGAACATAGTTGTGGAAGGCAGTGTGGCACATATCACCTCCTCCAAGTCTTCTTTAACAATAATTCTATTTTAATATCTTGACTGAGAATTACCACAAGAAGCCATACCTTCCTCCCAAGCATCCACATTTGGGCTGGATCGAACCGCTCCTGGCAGAAGTGACAATACTCATAGTTGCAAGCAGCTTGGACCCTCAGAACCCTTACTCCTTCAGGAGGTGAGTCTTGCTTATTTTCCAGCAATGTAGTAGCTGGGATTCACCCTTGTTCTCCAGAAATGAAATCTCCTGTGCATTATTTAATTCTTCTGAAGTGTAATGACCTCTGTAGCACTTTGCCTCCCAGCATCAGACTGACCCAAACCGGCTCTTTTCAGTGCTGTGGCTTCATTGATGTGAAACTACTCCTGTTCCTCACAGCCATAATTCTCCCTCTTTCTCCACTGATAGTGACAAGGGAAATATTTCTGCCTTCCCAGTTTACTTGGGTTCTGTTTGGTGTGTGTTTTTGATTTTGTCTGCAGGGCTTCCCACATTTCCTCACAGTGCTTCAATTCAGCAATCCCAAGCAGAAGCTCTCCAGATTCTTTCCCATATGGATGCCACTAAGACAGCATGTTTTCCTGTCATGGCTCTTACTAGCAAGAAACAAAGACCACAGACCCTGCCAATTCAGTTCAAACCCTGGACTAAGGTGTTCAGGATTGGTGCTTCCCTCAGAGAACAGCCCTTACAGGAGCTGCAATAGTAGCTTATAGAGCCATGCAATAGTAGAGAGAATCCTAAAACAACAGCGTTACCTCACCATTTTTGCTTTGGCCACTGAGTTCTTTGTGAAGAATGTACTTCCTATTACTGCTGGGATCTAGGAGAGCAGAAATAATAAGATGGTCACCTTGTCAGCCAAGGATTAGGCCCAAGCAGTATATATTTAATTAGATTTTAAAGAGCTTATTTCAATGTTAGGAGATGCACTCCTTCCCTGTTGCTGCTCCCTCAATAGAATTGTTTCAGTTAGTGTTCTGTTTATCAAGAGAAAGGGGAGTGTTTTCTGACATTGTGAGTACTCAGTTTTTGTTTGCAGTTAGATTAAGAAGAGTAAAGTTGACCCAAAGCTCTTGTAGAGGTCATCTAATCTCTTTGGTTGAGAAGATCTGTCCTCCCACAGACTCACCTTCAGCATTATAAAGGAATACATCTTGATGACAAGCTGTCTTTGCAGGGATACCTCAAACTTGGTTAATCCAGAAGCAGCATATTCTATTACAAAAATTTAAGAGACACATGAGAAATTAGAGTTCTGCTTGCATATCTTTGGACTACTACTTACCCACAAGATCCTAAGCATTCACAATGAGCATTAATGAAGATGACGTGGAGAAGTTTCTTGATGGCAACCCTGCTTTTGCCAAACAGTATTTTGAGAAGAAACTAAAAACAGAGTCCTGGGATAACAATGAGAGTGAAATACTGTTTGAATTGATCCAAGACATGCAAGAAAGCATCAACATGGAAAAAGTGGTTTTCAAGACCTTGAGAAGAATCAGGTCCCTCATTCATGCTGACCGCTGTAGTCTCTTCATGTATAGACAGAGAAATGGCACTCCTGAACTGGCAACAAGGCTTTTCAACATCCAAGAGGGAAGTACTCTGGAGGAATGTCTGGTCTCTCCAGACTGCGAGATTGTCTATCCACTGGACATGGGCATTGTGGGCCATGTTGCTCAGACCAAGAAAACCATGAACATCAAGGATGTCCATGAGGTATGTTTGCCATTTATTTATTATCTGGGTAGAAGAGATGCTCACAGGGGTCAAGAGGGAGCAGCACATCACAGTGCTTGGTCAAAGCTCTTGTGGTGTACTAGCTGTGTACTGGGAACAAGCAGCAAGTCTGAAAGTTCCTTCCAATTTCATTTATGGGATGAGGTGAAACTAAGCACATCGATAACACCAGGTCTTAATACCTGCAAACAGTGCACTGCTACACCTTGCCTGTCTAACTAAAGAAAAAAAAATCACATCTAGTCCAGCAGAGTGACATAGTCAGATCTGCACTGAATGCACATGGAATTTTCCACACGATTTTATAGTCTGTGAGTAAGTGGTAAAGACATAGAAATTCTTTACAGTGAGTCCAAAGAGGGTTTTCCACCACAAAAGAGTTTTGAAAATGTTTGCTGTTGTGAAGGTTTAGCTAAGGGCATTTAGAGGCATTATTATCAAACAGAGCAGGTACGCTAGCTGCAACCTGTGTATGGGCAATCTTCATCAGAAGCAGCAAGAGATAATCTTAGACTAAAAAAACTCTTCCAGCAAAAAATGCAACTGCAATATCAGGAGGGATCTGAGGAATTTTAATGTTCTATGTTTATGCTGTCATGACAGTATTTACTCCCCATATTTCTGGTTCAGTCATGTAAACCTGGGTGGCAGGAATAACAAACTGCTTGTTCTAATTACAGGTATAAAACTGAAATCCATGTGACCCAAATATGGCATTCAGGATTACTCCATCTATTGTTTGATAGTTATAAACAAATCATCTGTTTATTCATTCATTTGTTGCTCAGTGCAGGCATATTCCTTCACTAAAACCTTCCTTGTCTTCCACAGAACACACTGAGAGATTGTTTTGGTTCTGCAACTTGGGTTTTTGTGGGTTTTTTTACTGGAGGTATTGTTGGTGTTGGGGGAAGCATCAGAATGAGACTCAAATTTTAAAATTTTTTGGTTTCTGGTGTTTCTCCAAATGCAGGGGAGGATTTCAGATCTGTGAGCTAAGTGCTGCACTGCAACTCTCGTGCTTGTAGACATTGCCATAACACAATTCCTTTGAAGAAGACCCAGAGACTAAATGCTTGGTCTACCCCACTTGGCAGAAAAGGGCAACAATGGGGAAGGTATGGGGAGAAAATTCATTAGGGAGTGATCATTCCTTCTGTTGCAACCTTCTAAATATGATCAAAGTTGTGTGGCTTTTTCTAGCCCAAACAGAACGGCTTTGAGATGACAAGTTATTCTCCTGAACAGGGAGAATATCTTTGGTCAGCAAAATCATCCCTGCACTTCCCCAGGCAGGTGGCAGGTGATGATGGTATCAATATGGCCCTGTGCAGGTGAAGTGATTGGCCATCTGCTTTCCCTGGACTATCCTTTCTCTACTTTTCAAGAGAAACTAGGGGTAACTGCAGAAACTGCTGCAAGCTCACAACAAGCTTCATGGTAAAAACAGAAGAAAAATGAGGGTGAGTGAACTTGCCAGTGGTTGCAGAGGTTTATACCCTGTGTCTATGCAGTGCTACCTGGCTCTACCCGCTCTGCAGTGCTAACAGGAAGTCAGAGGAAAGAGTGGAGGAGGTACCATGAAGAATGTCATTGATCTGATAATAACCAGTCCCCTTGTTCTGAGAGAGTTTGACATGTTAAAGTTTATGATGGGCAAGACCTTCACAGAAATTTAAAAACGCATGTGTTGCAGTCAAAAGCCACACCTTCTGCTCTTGATATTAGCTTTATCATCCGTACCTGATCCAATTTTCTGCTAGCTCATTTCTTTTCCTCAGTAATTTTTTAACCAAAACTTTCTTTAGGCAGCTTACTTTAAGGGGCTGTGCTTTTACTCGGTTTCAAGACATGTTGTGAAAAATGCTTATTTGTAAATTCTCTATTAAACAGTGTGCCCAGTTCAGCCCATTTGTGGATGAGCTCACTGACTACACTACAAAAAACATCCTTGCTACACCCATCTTGAATGGCAAAGATTTGGTTGCTGTCATTGTGGCTATAAATAAGCTGAACGGCCCACACTTCACCAGCTCTGATGAAACAGTAAGTGGTCAGTAGCTGAATTCCTATCAAAGAGCTGTTACTTTTGTCATCTAACAGAGATCCTTTTACACTAGTGATGCCTGCTTTAGTGAAGCTTCACTGGTGTGAGTTTCCCTAAAGAGCACTCACACTCTCATTGAAGTGGCTTGTAATGAGGATGTTTAGCTCAGATCTTTCAGGGAAGATACAGTGGAATAAGCCTCATGTCATGGCAGTGCATAGCAAAGCATTTATCCTGGGACATTACCTTGATGCTTTTAAAGCAGTGTTATGAACTACAGTACACATGAAATTGCTACTGCATTCAATTGAATCTCACAATTTGCCTTTTCAGCTTTTTCTGAAGTATTTGAATTTTGCATCCTTGAACCTGAAAATTTATCACTTGAGTTATCTTCACAACTGTGAGACTCGAAGAGGCCAGGTAAGAGTGAAAATGCGGACTGGCTATCTCAAAATCAAATTAATACATTCTTCTGATTTAAAGGGTGAATCTGATCTTCTTCAGAGATCTGCTCTGATCTGTTCTTGAAGAGCAGAAAGAAAGAGATGCCCTCAACTGCTTTCAGACACTGCGTCTTTCCCAGAGTCCTTCATTTCTCCTTCTTCTGCTATTGGCAAAACTGCAGGATCTGATGCAGTGGCACCAGTTTCAGCAGGACCAGATGTTTTGTTGACTTGAGGCTGTGAAGCATTCTTGGATCATTTCATCATTTCAGACAGCAGCATTGAGAGATCTTCTGAAACATTTAAGAATAGTATTTTTCCCCATCTGCTCATTAAAAAGTGCTATTGAATTTCCTTTTAGAGCCAGTAAAATTGTCATATACATGTTGTGTTGGCATCCATCAGTAGAAAGGTACATATATTAGGACTATATATTAGGGGTTTAGGATATTCTGGATTGAAATTCAGGCACCATTCTTTTCCATTAGTCGGGTTACAGTAGGACTCTCAGATTTATTGGGATGGATGTGAATCCCTGCAATCACTTTGTGCAGCAGGCAACAGTTGTCACTCAAGAGGACATGGAATTGCATCTGTGCTTCACAGCAGCCACGCTCTATTCTCCAATGGGATTGCCATGGAGAATAAATGCCTATCCTAGTGAAACAGATGCAGAATGAATGTTTATTTTGAAGCTTTGGGACAGCACTTAAACTTCCTAATTCATTGATTATGCTTTGCCTAATTTTTTTCATTTATCAAAACCTTGAATGATGGTCCAGTGATACAGACACCAGCAATGATGAATAGTTAACTAAAGTAGAACCAGCAAAGGTTTATTCCTGTTGAGAGCTTAGCAGTAGGATTAGTTAGGGTAAGAAAGGGACTAGAACACAAAGTGGAGACCCATAAAGTAGAAGGCCTAATGCTTCTGGTCTGGGACTGAACCCAGGACTCCTGTGCTCATATATTACTGCTGTCTGAGCAGGTCCCACACAAAAGGTTGAAAGCAAGAACAAGATGCAGGACACACTGCTCTAGTTCTGCCAACAGCTCAATTGTCAAACCTCTGACTAATATAGGTCTATAGGGCTGTGTGAAAGTTACTATAGTTCATTGTCATTTGTACAAAATATAGAGTGAGCAAATGACATTGTCAAAAGTCGTCTAGGATTCTAATATTGCAAATCCCAACAGCAAAGACTGGGTGATACTGTGGGTAAATTGGCTTGTGCAAAGACAGGTCAGTCTGTTTGTGCTCAGATATTGTGTAAAAGTCTTATTAGAAGACCATATAATACATTTTTACCAAATTCTTTGCATCATTCCTTGACTTAAATATTTTTCAGCTATTTCTTTCAGTTCTTTTCACTGGGCTTGTGGCTTTCAGTACTTATTGCTTGCACACACAAAACAGCTGCTCAAACACTTTGAGGAAAGTTTCAAACACCAACCTCTGGAATTTGCAATGCTTTTGGTGTTAACTGGTTTTGGATGCAACATTTTACTAATGGGTATAAAATTTAAGTGGGGACAGCTCTTTGTCTGACACTAATACTTTTTTTTTGTGTTGTATTGATAACATTTGTCTCCTACATAACATTACAATGACCTGACTCTTTCTCCCTAGTAATTCCCAGTGTGAACAAGTAGTGTAGGTTTCCTGCACTTTTCAGGAGTTGTAACCCAACATTTGGGAAGCCCAAATCTCTCTGAGAAAGGCTTTGCTTTCATTTTGATTTTATCCCGCAGGTGCTGTTGTGGTCAGCTAATAAGGTTTTTGAGGAACTGACGGATATTGAGAGGCAGTTCCACAAGGCTTTTTATACGGTGAGGGCATACTTGAACTGTGACAGGTACTCGGTTGGTCTCCTGGACATGACAAAGCAGAAGGTGAGTGTTCATATGCCTACTGTGCATCTTTCTGATTGCTGTTATCCGCTGAGAGTCAATGAATGCAGGATAAGATTTACTGAGGGAGTAAAAGTGCAAGCTAACTTTGAGCCACTATTCTTAGCTTTGGTTGGCATTTTTCTACTCTGCAAAGATTAAGATAATGGGTTAATGAAAACAGAGGAAAGGGGAAGAGCTTATCACTGGAATGGGACTGTTGGAGGTTGGGAAGACAGAGGAGGGGAAGATGAGCCTGACTTTGGCAATCCTGGTCAAAGTTTGCAGCACAAACAAAACCTCACAAAGTCTGTGAGTATTCGAAGTATAGCAAGACACTAGTGGAACCACCAGCAAGCCAGCCATCTTCCTCAAGGACTCATTCATGCTCACGATATCCAGGTTTTTAGATGAAATTTGGCTTGATGAAAACAAGCCAACAGAATTGAAGTTACCTCTGATTTGGTCTGATGGTTTGCACCTTTGGCAAACTTTATGTGGCAGCTACACAGCATCCTTGTCAGTGGAGCCCTCTTTGTCTCATGGTCAGGCTGACTGCTGGTGACAGAGCTCTTGTAGCGTATTGTCTTGTGAAGAGGTGTATTAAAAGATTAGTGTATGCTAAAGAGACTTTGATTAACATTATAATGTAGCGTAAGGAAAAAAAGTGAAAGAAGTATTTTGCTTCTTCAATGTGGCAAGTAGTAGTCACACTTTGGAAAATTAAGAACACAAAAACATTGTCATAGCTGCTTGCTCTGGGTACAGCCACTGCTCACTGCGCACAGAAGGAATCAGCACTCTGTGTATAGGCAGTATATGGTAATATGCAGCCATATAAATGCACTTGACACATCCAGATTTGGGTATTTGGGTATCATTCTGCTGTCTAGTATTGAATTAGTTTTATTATTTCATGCCTTGTTTACACAACAACAAAACAAGCATGGTAGAGCAATGGTTACTTTAAGGATTGAGACAGAATGCACTTTTCTACTCTAAAAATACTTTTTTAATTTTAAAACCAGGAATTTTTTGACCTGTGGCCAGTCCTGTTGGGAGAAGTACCTCCCTACTCAGGACCTCGAACCCCAGATGGCAGGGTACGTGGAAATAAGATTTCTTTAACTCTCTCCTCTCTGGATGGATTGCATCACCACTCATTTTAACACCACTCTTTTTTTTACTTGTAGGAAATAGTCTTTTACAAGGTCATTGATTATATATTACATGGAAAAGAAGACATTAAAGTCATCCCGTAAGTGCCCAGTCCCTGAATGCTAGGTACTGACACAAGGTGTAGCTAAAAACAAGATTCCCCACGTTTTAAAGATATCCATGTGGAGAAATGTAAAGGACTGATAGAGGATCGAGAGTCAGAATGTAAGTTGGTGCTTCAACTCACATTTCTGTGGGATAAAGTTTTCCTCAAGGTCATTGGGATCCTGACTTGGAAGTCAGGCTCCAAATTCACTGGAACTAGTGATTCTTTTTAGATGCAGAAGTGAGATGCCTTGACTGCCTGCAGTTTTCCACTCTCCTTGCCAGGCAGACGCATCACTCTCCTCCATGCCTTCCCTGTGTCAGTGACTGAGCCTCATCCAGGATGCCCTTGTGCTGAGGTTTCCTTACTTCTCTCCAATCCCTCTATCACTGACCCCATCTTAAGGCTACCTCTGGCCTGTTCTCCCATCCTGACACATTGGGACTCCCTCTTTCTAAGAACTGTCCTCTTTTCTTGTGACTGAATTTTTCAGAGGATCCTTGGGCAGCTTAGGCAAATCTGACACAAGGGAGGTTTCCCCCGGTTCTGGTAACACTGCTTTACATTAGTGTATGTGTTGCAAAAAAAGGCCCCCATTTCTTGGGTGCAGCAATGTTCAAAGTTCAGGCTGGCAGACGTCCTTAGCCAGGAATCTCCTTTTATCTTTCTCTGTGTTGAAGGTCTGAAACACGGCCTTCACTCCCAGGAATGACTTTTTATAAAGGCTCTGCAGACTGATATTTTATCACTTATTTTGTTTCGAACCCTTGGAGGGAAAGTATTTACTTATGTGGAAAATTTTTGCTTGTGCATATAGATCCTTTGGATTTTGCTTATGCACAGGATCATTTACAGACTGGGGGTTCCAGGTGTAAACCTGGATTATACAGTCAGCTGAATACAGCTCCATGATCTTTTTTCAGTAAACATATACCTTTAATTTCCCTTATACATTTTTCTTTCATTAGAAATCCTACCCCGGATCACTGGGCACTAGTTACTGGACTGCCAGCCTATGTGGCTGAAAGTGGATTTGTAAGTACTTAACCTAGGATTCCTCAAGTCATTCTGAGATGTATAATACTCATGCTGCTTTCTCAGCAATTCTGTCCTTTTTTTTGGCAGTTAAACTTCTTGTTGCCCATATTGTAATGCTTTTTCCTTCTTTGTGATCTCCTAGATTTGCAACATTATGAATGCTGCTGCAGATGAGATGTTTAACTTTCAGGTATTGTGAAAACTTCCAATTCTATCAAGAATTCAACTTTTTTTTTTTTTTTTCAGAAATGTCATGTAGAGTCAATATTAGTTATATAAATACTCCTTTTGCTTGTAGTCTGAACGTAAAACTGGAGTGCTCATGTATTTAGAAAACATATTAAATAAATGCTGTCTTTCTGCTTGCTGTTGCTTCAAGGAAGGTCCTCTAGATGAATCAGGATGGACTATCAAAAATGTTCTCTCCATGCCAATAGTGAATAAAAGGGAAGAAATTGTTGGTGTTGTCACATTTTATAACAGAAAAGATGGGAAACCATTTGATGAACAGGATGAAACCCTCATGGAGGTATAATTTCTTGCTGGAAGAAATTCATATAGTTGAAGAGGTCACTATTGTTCCATGTACACCTGCAAAGCATCCTGAGTGTTTTGCAGCTAGGTGGGCATCTTTGTGTCTTAGAGAGGTGTTTTCAGCTTGAAAATTTTGAAAGCAATTGTTCAAAATACTGGGGGAGCCTGGTATGTGAAACCCACCTATGTTCTTGTGATTTTTTTCAGTATTCTTGGATTGTACACCTAGCCGTGAGCAGCTACTGTGTCCCAAAACAACCGTTCTGACCTTGTGACAGTCAGACAGTGTTCACCTACGTGACAGTTGGCTCTCACTGGTTAGGCAAATTACACAGAAATTATCTATGTAGCTAATATAAAAAGGGAGGCCAGCTATTAAATCTACCAACAGTGGCTGTGATTAGAGTCCTTGCTCCTTAGAAATGCTCCTATGCTAGTTTCAATGAAATATAAGTATTTAGCTCTTGGCACCTGTTATCAATCATAGCATTTCCTGAAATGTTTGACTTTTCTTATCAAACAAAAAGACCATGGGAAAAAAATCTGTTTGAATTGGCCACTGGACAGCAAATAAGTTGAAAGCAAATGCAGGATGTGGGTAAATACAGGTGAAAGGTGATGAGACCACCTTGCTCTCCTTTGATGTGAGTGCTCCTGACATGCGGCCACCATTGTGACAGAAACCTTTCCACAGGCGTGGAGACATCTGCAGCAACACAGAAATAGTTTTCCATACCCTGATCTGGACAGAGGGTCTTTCAACCTCCACAGCATGAATGCTTTCAAGGCCTGGGCAAATTCAACAGCAGGGGAGCTGCTTTGCTGAGGAGCAAGTCACAGTTGGGAGCAAAGATGTGGTTGCTCATTGCTAGAATTTTGGCCAAAGTTAAACTTGTGTTTCTTTAAAAATGTATCATACATATTTGAAGAAATTTTAAATTTCTGTGTCTTTGAGAACAGATGTTATGGCTATTTCACTGTTTCCTTCTCTTCCTCTTACCAAGTCCTTGACACAGTTCCTGGGTTGGTCTGTACTCAACACAGACACATATGACAAGATGAACAAGTTGGAGAACCGTAAGGACATTGCTCAGGACATGGTGCTCTACCACGTGAAATGTGACAAGGATGAAATCCAGGAAATTCTGGTAATGCCTCGCGATGTGAAGCTCACACACAAGTGTATTGGCCTGGCCCATGACTTATGGCACAGACACAGGCCTCACACTTTACAGAGATGCTTCCAGCCACCATGATGTGGCAGCAGCACCTGGGCCCTAGTAACTGCATAGAGGCAGAATGAGTCTTTCTTTTGGATCTGTGGCCTGCCTTCCACCTTGGCACACTGCTCTCCTATGTTCTTTCTAACTTCCTCAGCAAAGCCAGCTTTGGAGGTGCTACTCAGGGCAAGGCTGTAGGAGTGGAACAGAAACTGATTTATTCCTCAAAACCTCCTTAGTGGTGAGGATGTGAAGTTAGAGGACCCAGCTGCAACACTGGCTCTAGGGGGACACTTGCAAGTGAGGGAAACACAAAACAAAATCAAGGAAAGCAAGAATAATACCAGGAAAAATGTGTTGAAAGACAAGGAATTGAAGTAAAAATCCAGGAAAGAAGCACAATATGCATATGAGGGCTGCCCTAGATTGCCCCAAAGCCACCCAGTGCAAAGTCCAGTGGGGTTGTCTCCTTAACACACCCATGCTTTTTGCAGCCAACACGAGAAAAGCTGGGGAAGGAGCCAAATGAGTGTGATGAAGAGGAGCTGGCAAGCATTCTGGTAAGAACAATACACTGCTGGAAAGAACAGCCCTGGCAAGTAAATATTGCCTGCTTAGATGTTAGGGAAGAGTTCCCAGTCTTGGCATACTGTTGCCTGGTGAAAGGTGAAGGCAAAGCATACCCTGCCTTCCTTTGCTGCCTGTGTTTGAGATTATCATTAGTATGTGTTAGCAAGTGCCTTCCGCAGCTCCTGGGGAGTCCCTGCTCTCTGCCTCTTTATCTCAAGGAGTTCAAAGTCCATCTGGAAATACATCAACCACTTGGCTTGTCATGCATTTTGTTTTCAGAGTAATTAAGGAGGGCTGCATTCATCCCCCATTTTAAGTCTTCAAACTATATCAAATCAAATGCTTAACTGGAAACAAACAATATTTCCTCCACAAATTGCCCTCCCTCTTCCTCCACTAATGTGATTATCACAAAAAGCTTCATTTCAGTCTACTTACATGCTATAGTCCAAAAGAAAAGCAGCATCAGACTGATACATTTTTATTTAGCAAAGCTTAAGAATGACATAAGCAGCAGAGCAATAAACCAGCCCACTTCTCTTGCAGAAAGAAGAACTCCCAGGAGCCACTAAGTTCAAAATCTATGAGTTCAGGTTTTCTGATTTTGACTGCACTGAGATAGAGCTGGTGAAATGTGGCATTCAGATGTACTACGAGCTTGGCGTGGTGAAAAAGTTCCAGATCCCACAGGAGGTATGAGCTGGCAAAAGCTAGGATCTCCTGACTTGGATGTACAGCAGACTCGCCCATGCTGCGGCTAGCACTGAGGTCCCTGTGCATGCACAGCACAGATCACAGAACCGCCATAGGACTGGGTTCACAGGGGTTGTAGGGAGGGGGTTGTGTGTCCTGAGCCCTCTCACCCTGCTGAGGGCAGGGAACAGTCTCTCACGTAGGACTGGAGCATAAAGTTGGCCTCTTCTGCTCCTCACTGGCTGCCACAGATGAGGGTCTGCTATGAAGTCTATATGGGTGAGTGGTGGACTCTGCAAAACATTTCACACAGCTGCAGTGTGAAAACATAACTCCCAGGAGTGACGTGGCAAGTGCCCATCTGTGTGCCTATTTCCTTTGCTGGTGTATGTACCCCTACAGATTTCAGCCAAGATACACTGAAACCCACTCGGGCAAGCACCTTTGTTTTCATCCCCATGCAAACATGGATCGGCCTTCATTTGGCACAGTTGGCACCAACCTGTCAACAGGAATGGTGTGACCCTGTGGGAACAAGGACCCCATAAGCCCTGACCTATGAAATCAGACTTTCGCAATTCAAGCCCCTATAGGAATTGTCAAACTGGCATTTCAGCTCTGCTGCTCCTGAAGGGATTTCTGTGCACATCATATGAAGTCCATTTCCATCTAGTGGGATCTAGGGGTAACTGCAGGAAAAATTTCCACCCTGGAAAGGCAGGATGGTGATGGGGAGGTAAGGGAAATTACCTCTCTGCTTCTTACACGCAGAATGTCAGTGTCAAAACTATTCAAAATATCTACTACGGAACAACTAACCCCTGGAAGAGGTGTGAAAAGCAGTGATTCTTAATAGTTGAGATTTAAGGAAATGAATATTCATTCATAAATAATTTGCTCTTTAATGAGAAAACCTGCATAGCTACAAGAGGGAGTACACATGGAGAAGTAGACTGCAGAGAGAAAAAAACAGTTTTCTATTTAATTCCTTATATTGTAATTCTTTAGGTGATATAAATATCATTTATGTCTACATCTATGAATTCATATCTCTTGAAGAGAGAGATAGAGAGATCAGTATTGACAAATCACAAGACAAAGGGACAAATCTTATAAGTGACAAGCTAAAGAAACACAAAAATTCAATAAATTCACAAACAGTAAGATGAAATCACTTTTCCTCTAGGCAGTGGTTCTTATTTATCCCAGAGGCTTCTCTGTGATTTTATTTTTTTTTACAGAAAGAAATTTTAAAAGAGAGAGAAACATTAGAAAACAGCTATATTTTAGTATCCATTTTTGCTCTCTACTAGGCTTTACTCTATCACTATTGTCAGGGTAGCCTGATGATATTACAGCTTCTGATCCCTTTCTGGGCCCACCTCTGTAGAGCTGGCTTGAACCTCATCTCTGATTTCTGTACATGACCCTTATTGCAAGATGAACAGGCAGCAGCTTCATCACCCACACTAACATCCTCTTCCGCACTGACAGGTTCTGGTAAGGTTTGTGTACTCTGTCAGCAAAGGCTACCGGAAGATAACTTACCACAACTGGCGTCACGGCTTCAATGTTGCACAGACCATGTTCACACTCCTGATGGTAAGGAAACACCACTCTGGTTAGTTCTGTGGTACAGCTTTACAGCAGGTCTTCTGTCACACCTGAAAAATACACAGGGCTCCCTTCAAACCCTGGTGTAGGAAAAAGGTTTGTCATTCCTAGAACAGGTCCTGCTAAACAAGGTCTCCATTTGCCTGCAGTGACAGTCTCTGCATTACATGTGAAGAAAGCTTTGGGCAATATTGGCCAATGAACGGAGAGCTTTAACTCCCACAGATACGGATGCATATGGTGTTGAATAGATTCCAGATTAAATCCTTCTGCAGAGTAGAGGAGAGAGGACTTCCACCCTTCTGCTGGATTCTGACAGTAAGAGCCAGACCAAAGTCAGCTGGCTGGGATGGACACAAACTCATGTTTTCCATTTCCATCCAGAACAGACATAGGTGTAAGTCTGTTGCTAGTGTGAACATGGCACTTGTAATTTCTCACGGGTCCTCAGGGCAACAGGTACCTCAACAAGACTGATGCGCCACACCAGGGACTGACCAGCCAGGTAACCAATGAAGATAGTTCCACACATCTGTCACACATCTGCCCACACATCTGGAAGCAGACTTATGCCTACCACCCCTGGACAATCTTTCAGGTGGTTCAGCTTGACAACCACATTGCCCAGAAAGACAAAGATCCTTATTTCACTGGACTTTGTGTCCAGTGACTGGGAGGGTTGCTTATGACAACCTGGGTGAATCCTAGGGCCAAGGCTTCTATATCAGTGGTAGCCAACCCCTGCATGTGTGCATCAAACTCATAAACACTACAGGTGCGCCTGCCTGGGTCTGAAATGTTTTGTTTCCAGCTCATTGCCCATTTTAACCTAAGTCAACCATGTACTGTGTTTCAGCTCACAAGTATTTTCAGTTCTCCTGGGCTGTCCCAGGGCATCCCCAGCACAGCGCAGTCACCTTGAGTCAAAGGCTCAATACCTTTTACTATCAGAGATGTTAACACATGGCATATAAATTCTTTTCCTTCCAGACTGGCAAACTGAAGCGTTACTACACTGACCTCGAAGCCCTTGCAATGGTAACTGCTGCTCTGTGCCATGATATTGACCACAGGGGAACCAACAACCTTTACCAAATGAAGTAAGCATTCTCTTACCACTTCAAACCATTTTCTGTTGCTCCTGCTTGGAGTGGAATCAGGTTGTGATCACACCTAACTCCAGTACAGCTCTGTTTAATACACAAGGCTGACCATCTTCTTTTACAAGTTATCTTGCTTTTCAGCTTGCTGCAGTGTTTGGGCTTATGCTTTCGCCAGTGGGGAAAATTTGCAGTGCTCTCTGGGGCTTTCTTTACCTCCTAGCAAGTCTCCTTTGGTTAAAGCAGAGCTCTACATTACAATTACAGTGTGGAACAGGTCTGCACTACCTACAAAGCAGAAAAAAAGCACCTTTGAGAATGTTGCTCTCAGGTAGTCATTAGCTACAGATAAACAATTGCATAATTTCGTTACCTAGTCAAGGCTCTGTTGTGCACTTAAAGTAGTCAGATCACAGCTCTTCTGCAATGCTTGCTGGCTATATTGTCTTATATTTCCATGAGCTTTGGAAAAACGTTAAGAGAAGTTGGTTTGTGTTTTTGATAAAAGAGGGCGTTGCTTTTCAGCAAGGTGTCCAAGGATTGCAGGTCCTTCTGTTCCTATTACCAAATATCAACATGTAGTTATTCAGGAATTAAACAAACTTACTTAGCTGAGTAATTACACTGCAGTCATAAACAATATTTGGAGTGAAATTTGTAGTTGGAAGACTGTTCTACACAGCGTCCAAAGAGTTATAAGCAATGTCACAAGAGTCTTTTATTAGACTGAAGTCATTACCTGTTAAAAAGTTCTACTCATAAGCCTTTTAAAAAGAATTGAACTTACGTGTGTGACAGAAATGAAATACAAATTTAGACACTTCTTTTCCTTTTTAAGTGCTTCACTAATGTCTTCAATTTTTCCTTTATGCAAACAGATCTCAAAATCCTTTAGCTAAACTTCATGGATCCTCTATTTTAGAGAGACATCACTTGGAATTCGGAAAATTCTTGCTCTCTGAGGAGGTCAGTAATGAGCTGTAGTATAAGGGCATGAATAATTTCCTTTTAGGGAAGTTTTTAATTAACAACAGAACTGTCAGCACAAGACCTTTCTCTGGCTTGGATGCCAGCTGCCTCATTTCCAAAGGACTCTATGCTCACCCAAGACCAAAGCACACAGGCTGCCTAAGTGCATGTCTTTGTGTCTTCAGAAACCACATTATTATCCCCATAGGAGTATGTTAAATACAGGGTTGTTCTGTAACCCCTCTGACAGAGCCAAGCCTGACACATTCCCACAACTAACTTTTAATTTCAGGTAAATTTGTACTGGAGTCAGGGGATGGAGTTTGTGTAGACACTGTCTAACAGCCTTCACCTGTTCAGTGAATTAAATAGGAAATGACACTACATGCAGTGAATGGGCTCACACCCCTGGCACCTGAGAGGAGCAAGCTATTGAAAAAAAAGAAAAAAATGAACATATTTGGGAAAGGGAGGTGGCCGGGAAAGGGAGGTGGCCAGGAATGCATAACAATATAGATCTTGGATTTTTCAATACCCTCTCCTTTGCTTTTCAGTCACTGAATATATGTCAGAACCTAAACCGCAGACAGCATGAGCATGTGATTCACCTGATGGAAATTGCCATTATAGCAACAGACCTGGCACTCTACTTCAAGTAAGTTGGTCACAAACAGGGTGTGTGAAAGGCAGAAAGTAGCTGGCACTTTACAAAGGCCAAATATGATGCTTTGCTCTGAAAACTGGCTCTGGAAGGCTGCCTTTAATACTGACCTCAGACCTGGTGGGATAACTGAAATAATTCAAAAGAATTTTGAATTTCTACTCAATTAAATCATATACATGACTTTTTAACCCTCTGTTGCCAACAAGGCAGGGCCATGTTATCCCCCATGGGAAGAAATGTCAGGATTTGTTTTGTTTTGGTTTCATTTTACCTAGCATTTTAACTCTGAAAATACACATAAATGGCAAATGGGTTGGCCAGAACTATACTAACTCCTCTTTGAGAGTGGCCTGACACAAATAACAAGTAGTTCATCATACGTGAATGCCTAGCTCACACCCAAAGGCCAAAAAAGCCAAAATCTCAGAGCAGCACCTGCTAACTTTCTGGGACATGAGGCTAAAGCTCAGTGACATATAACTTCCTAATTAGCAAGGAACTTTCAAAATATGCTTTCAAAGTACTGTGTCAAGACCAGAGACTGCTTCTGTGTTTTGTACTGCAGTATAATTACACAAAATTTAAACAACTCAGAAAAAGAGGAATTTGAGGGAGGTTGGAATACCCAGAACCTTACTCAGAGACACAGTATCTATATGGCACAATTTATCTATAGACCACCACTTCCCCACCAGTTGGGAACAAACTGGTCCTTCCCCTCCTTGGTCCATGAACTCCAAGCAGTGGCTTGGCTGAACTAAGACAAAGAATTATTGATGATAGAACACACACATACAAGTCACTTTGTGATATGGCCTAACTCTTTTCTCTGCTAATACTGAAACCTCAGATTTCTCCAGACAAGGGTGTATTGTGCATAAAAAATTCATCAGAATTCCTGGTATATGTTTAGATTATATAAACAAGGTTAACAATGCCTGACTAAGTATATAAAGCCAGGTAGATTTAAAAATACTCTAGCTAGCTCTAGGTTTTAGCAGTTTGCTTAACATTTAAGGAAAAAGACTTCTTGTACTGCCAACAAAGGTGGAAGCATCTCTCAGCTGACATAACTTGCATTAGCTCGTACTTTCAAGGACCCACTCATATCTCACCACTGTACTTATTTTTAAGGCATTTACAATAGTTAAGGAAGCAGATGATGGTGCTTGGTTTTGTTGCGATGTAAGTGTCAGGACAGCAACTACTGGAAAGCGTTCTGGCAGAGTTACCAATACCAGGACCAGACATCTGGTTTTGACATATATATTTCCTTGTTTCATAGATGTTTCTTTTTTTCACCTTTCTTTTTTTTTTTTTTTTTTTTACCCTTCCTCCCCACCCCTCCCCCCCAAAGAAAGAGAACAATGTTTCAAAAGATCGTTGATGAGTCTAAGACGTATGAAAGTGTGACTGCCTGGACTGAGTATCTATCTCTGGAGACAACAAAGAAAGAGGTTGTCATGTGAGTAATTCACTCAGGGGAAAGGTTAGTGATGTGGACACCTGGTGAGAGTTCCAGGATAAGCTTTGCTGCACTTAGTGCAAAATCAGCAAGTGATACATTACTGGCCACTCAGACTTGATCTTCTGGAGAGGCAGGGAAAAATCACCCAGGGGAAAAAAACTCAAAGTGGTTCTTCATCCAAATAAGTGTGTCCTGTTGGTCATATATTCCTAAGGAGATGCAGGGTCTTTTTGGTTATATACTCTTACCAGATCACCCTGTAGGCCAAAAACAGGGACATCCAATCCATGAGCAGTTCTTCTCAGTGGCAACTAATCCAACTTGCACAATGCTGCTGCTGTTGTGACCAGAGAGATACTTCTGGTGAAGAATTGTTCTTCCTACCTCACTGCAGACTGCACTGCTACACACCCATGGGGGAACCAATGGTGTTACTCCAAAGTCAAGGAGTTCAGCTCAGCAATGACCAAAGCAGCAAGCATCTTAGTACCAGAAGCAAGTAGTTCCCCATCATAATTCCATTTTAATCAAGAGAGTAGCTTTTGATGAGTGTTCCAGTCAGAACCAAGGCTGTTACAGCAACACATCTATCAATTCAGAAGGGGCCAGGGGATACCTGATACAGTAGTGGGGTATGAGGGTCCTGAGCCTGAAAAAATAGGGAATAAATTAATTTCTTTCCCTTTTATAGGGCCATGATGATGACTGCCTGTGACTTGTCAGCTATCACAAAGCCTTGGGAAGTCCAGAGTAAGGTCAGGTGCTTGATATCCTGATGAATTTCTGTAGCTTACACTTCAAAGTGATGCAATTTCTAAGCTGCCTAGAAGCTAAATCAAAGAATCCAATCAAAATTACCAAAAGGAGTACCTGTGGTTTTGATGTATTAACCAATCTTTCAGATTGTAGTTGTGAGTTCTGTACAAAATTCATGTTTACAAAAAAAAACCCCAAACAACCCCCCTCAAACAAACCAACAAAACAAAAACCAAAACAAACCTCCCAGTTACATAGATTTTTGGGTCACAGTGAGATTTTTTTACGTGTAACATATGTATTGGCTTTATTACAGCAATATCTACCTGCAGTTTGCATGGTTGTCTGATTTCCTGTAGGAGTTCATTCCGGAACAGTCCTTGAGCCATTCCTAAATAATAAACAGTAAAATCTAAAGGAGGGTAAAAGAAATAAAACCTACCTTCCTGTTCAGCATGAAGAAAGGACAACAGGAAAAAAAAAAAATAAACACCCATAGAGTGACCTGTAGGTTAATCCTCGAGGGGGATACACTGGAAATGTTTCTCAGTAGATGAGCAGTGGCCTAATGAGACCCAGTGCAATATGACTGTTGAGCTATCACTAGGCAGGTGCAATCCTATTGCCACAGCTGCCCTTCCTGGAGAAAGAGTGAGACTATGGTTGGCCAAGAAGAAACAGAAGGATAAGTGAGATTTGCTTCAGAATGGAGACGTGAAGGGCATCAAATTATGGGGCTGAAGTTGGTGCTAACTTTTCTTTTTCCCTCTGTGTTAATGTAGGTAGCTCTACTGGTAGCTGCTGAGTTCTGGGAGCAAGGAGATTTGGAAATAAGCGTCCTTCAGCAACAGCCCATTGTAAGTATTATGCAAGAACCAGGCAGTTCAGCTCAGACAGCAAGCTTCAGCAGAGACTTACTACAAGCAGTGCTGCTCTGAGTGCTCTGTGTCTGCCTGAAATCACAGCACTTGCCAAAATCCTTTAGAAAAGAGTGTTCTGAGATAGTGAAGAGCATCCCTGACAGTGACCAGTACCTCTTGTCCAGCTGTCCATGTAGTTAGATGGGTTCAATGGCTGTGAACCATCAAGGGGTGATTCCCCCTGGAGATTTTGAGCAGGTCCCTTACAGAAAAAAAAAACAACAAACCCACCTAAATAGATAAATCACAGAAGAAAGAAGAGTTTCTAATAAAGAGAAAAACTGCAAACACAAACTTCATAGAGTCAAGGAATTATTGGTAAATGGAAGGGCATTTCTAAAATTTTTTTAATACATAATTTTGACATTACAAGAGCCGGGAGTCATTCCTCAAGTGGCCTCCACCTGTGTGATTTGGGGATTTTTAAAGTAGATGTTCATGCACCCCCTCTACCCACAGTGGCATCACAAATTATATAGTAATCAACAAGATCTTGTAAGAATATAATTTCTTGTTCAGTCATGTTTTAGACAATTTAAAACCTCTTCGACGCTTGACAACATGAACTTTTTCTGACATCTGTTTGAGAGGCAAGAGTTGTTCTCCTCCCCACCCATAGACACTTGAAATACTGTCTAAAATTTCTGCTAAAATGGCAACAGAAATGATCCCACTTCATTCCTCTGCAGCTGAGGAAGAGGGCTGAGATGGACGGTCTTTAGGACAGCATGACAGAACTGCCAGGCTGGCACAACAAGGCAGTTTTGGGGAGAAAACAGAGGCATGTTTTTCAATTAGGTGTTCTCATAAATCATGGTGATTTTTTGTCCTCCCACAGCCCATGATGGACCGAAGGAAAGCTGCTGAGCTTCCAAAGCTTCAAGTGGGTTTCATTGATTTTGTGTGCACATTTGTCTATAAGGTAAGCAAAATGCACACTTACACACCCACCCTTGTCAACAGGGATTCAAATCCCAGCTGACTGAGTCCTGGTGCAGCAGCACCAGTCCTGGGGAGAGGAACAGGTAGACTAGTGAAAATCTGCCCTTTTCTGGGGCATTGTCACATTGTGCCTCTTTCTGCCATTGATGCTTTCTGCAAAGCATCAGCTTTGGATGTGAGGTGCCAGAATCTATCCTGGGGTATGATGGACAAGCATTCCCTCTGCACTGCATTGTACTGAGAGGTGTGTTTTGATTAGGAATTTTCCCGTTTTCATGAGGAAATTCAGCCTATGCTTGATGGGCTGCTGAACAACAGAAATGAGTGGAAGACCCGTGCTGATGAGTATGATGCAAAAATTAAAGCTCTAGAGGAAGAGAAGAAAAAAGAGGAAGAGAGAATGGCTGCAAAGAGAGGTCAGCAAAAGTAATTAGCTTTTCATTCCTAACTCAAAAACATGGTTATGAATACTCTCACAGATTACAGCAAGCTTTGCTGACAAAGCAAAGTAAGATGTCCAGAAAAAGTTGCACAAATTCGGCTCCACTGGCAAGGCTGAAGACACCTTGCCTTCAAACCTGAAACCATTACAGGTGTTAAAAAGGCCACCAGCTTAAAATTCCAGACACTATTATCTGTGAAACTAGTGAGAATACATTCAGCACGAATTCCTGTGAAGTTGGGGACAGCAGAATGTCATGTGCTGTCTCTGGAAAACAGCAGGTAAACATCCCTTTGGCTGATCTGCTGTCCCATAGGTCATGAAGCAGAAGCTAAGAAAAGTTAAAGTCCTAAAGTCCTAGGAGAACATTTAAGAAACAATGGTTCATCCCATTTCTAGTCCAGATTAGGTACTACCTAGAAGAAAGCAGTAGTGGCAGTACCCAGTAGCAATTTATTTCGGTTGAACATGGTTTTCTTCTTCTGTGGGCCCAGCCTGTGTAGTAGTGAAAACCATCAGCAGTAGTGGGCACTGGTTGAAAGCTTTTCTGATAGCCTAAGGATTTGTTTGACTCTCAAAAAGGCAGAAGCAGGAGGTTCTCCTGGCCTCTCCCAAATGTCTGATCAAATATCTGCCATGAGTGTGTGCCTTCACTCCACAGAGACTGAATCTGAACTCTTCTTTTGTTCCAAACTGGACCAAAATTCTAACACTCTAATTGTGTGGACATTGCTCAAATGATACAGTTTAGAAATTATCAGAGCTGTCTAGATGTTTTGTCTCAGTTTAATTCACAGTAGTTGACTTCAAATATCAAAAGTGTTTTAACTATGATTTAGAATATCTCTGAAGAATTATTTCCTGAATAAGTAATTAATATTCAATCAAGGAAAAGTTCCACTAACTCTACAAAACTCTTTCCAAGCAGCCTTACATGTACAATTACTTTGCACAGCAGACAGCTCTAGATATGGTGCTATAGGTATAACCTGTGCTGATCATTGGATAATATAAAAGTTCTAAAAAAATCCTGCAATGACTGAGAAGGAAATTTATGTCTGTGCCTCTAATTCTGTGTTTCTTTTTTATATGGCAGGTGAAATAACCTGTAATGGAGGAACAGCTCCAGCTTCCAAAACCTGTAGAATACTTTAGACCTATTCTCACAGGAATATATGTCACCCAAAATTAGAATGACCATAATTTAAAAAAAAAAAAATCATGGCATACAAATGCATGCTTGATTGGACTATTCTGATAATTTATTAGGCTTGTGACCAGTCAGAGAAGGGCTAGATCTTGTTTGCCTTAATTGCATCTTTTCCTGATAGTAGGGAGCCAGTTCTGTCCTGTCTCCTGTCCTCCATTTAATGCACCTGGTGTCAGATGGCATGTGAAAAGTCAGAACAATATTTAGCACCATAAATCAGGTTGCAAGATTATGGAAGAGCATTTTTCCTGCACTGAAACACTTCTTACACCAAAGCTGATAGGGATAGTCCTGCTCCATACCACCTCATGAGACTGACAGTGAATGCAACCATAGCCTGCACAGTGTGAAAAACAAAGAAGAGAAAAACTTACTGTATTTAAGTCTGTATTTGTCAGGATATCAGAAAGGTACCTGAGGGTAAGGATAAAGCACAAAAACTGACAATGGTAAACCGTTGAACTGCTCTAAAATGTTACGATTCCATGTAAATCCAAGAAACACTCTGACAGATAATAGATCTGCATTCACTTCAAGAATCTGGATAGGTTGCTATCCCAAAGCATGGCACTATCCATGCAACACACAGTAGCTGCCTCCTCCAGGAGTAGGATCTACACTGTGGGCTGATTGAAACTACGTTCTTTCATGTGTCATTTTAAGAAGACAGTGTTACCATTACCCATTACAGTTCCTCTAACAATTAACCAAGCTACCTGAGTTGTGACGTTTCATAAATTTGTTCTGTTTTGCCTCGTAATGCCAGTTATTTAACAAAATTGATCAGAACCAACTGTCCTTCCTTTCCTCCTCCTGTTCTGAGATGTCTGGTTTCTAGATTATAGTCCAGATTTGTGACCCTTATTTCAGATGAAAGTTTCTTTTCATGTTTATTCATGCAAAAATTAGAACATTCAATTACACTCTTGTAGTAGTAGAGACATCCTCATGTCCTGCTTACCCGACCCCCCCCCGCCTTTTCTTTTTAAACATTGTTTGGAGATCTATTTTGCTGGGGATTTTCTTCTTCTATTACTCCTGCTATCTTCAGGGTTTTTACCTTTTATTATATTGTTTTGCATTATAAAAATACTGCAAGTAAAAGAAAAACTAGAGCTGTGGTGGTACCTGGTGATCATTTACCCTTCTTGGTGTAGTAAGAAAGATGCAATCCTCAATCACTATGCAGCAATTCTATGAGAGGCAATTTATCTTTCAGGAAAATACAGAAACTTGTCCACTTGCATGAAAGTTTATACACAATAGGTAGAGACTCAATGCTGTATATCTTGGTTTCATTAAGAATTTTAGGATGTTAAGGATTGGAAGGGACCTTCAGGACCATCAAGTCCCAACTTCCCCCTCCCATGGGCAGGGACACCTCTCACTTGATCTGCTTGCTCAAAACCTTGTCCAACCTGGCTTTGAATAGTGCCAGAGTTGGGGTATCCACAACTCCCTGGGCAACCTCTTCCAGTGTCTCACCAGCCTCACAGTATTCCAATATTGGATGTTAATTTCCCTTCTTTCAGTTTGTACCCATATCACTACAGCTGCTGATGAAGAGTCCCTCTCCAGCTTTCCTGTAGGACCCTTCAGATACTGCAGGGTTGCTAGGAGGTCTCCATCCACACAGCCTTCTCCAGGCTGAACAACCCCAGCTCTCTCAGCCTGTCTGGGGAAGGTGCTCCAGTCCTCTTATGGATGTCTGGCCTCCTCTGCACTTGCTCCAACAGTTCCATGTCCTTCTTATGTTGGGGCATTGGAACTCAAAGTGGGGTCTTACAAGAGCAGAGGACCATGTGGGAAGCTTTTATCATGCAGCAGAAGAAGTCAAATAAGTTTTGTTCTTTTTTTTTTTAAGTGAAAAAAAAAATACCACAAGGTTATTGCATGTCACAGTGGTAAGCAGTGGGCTTTTGATGATCACCACAAGACACCATACCCTTAAACGCTGATAAAAGCTCCTTATGTTTTCAAATGTTTTCTGGGAAAAAAACCCTGGAGACTAAACTCCCTGCTTCCTGTAACTAGTGTTAAACAAAATGTTTTCACATCAGATAGGGAAAAAGGCACATAAGAAGGAAATCCTGCTGAGGTAGGGTAATGCTTTTCATCATGCCAATCTCCTTCCTTCTGGTGAGGCACAACTGCACCTAACAATGTAAAACTTTCCCTCCAGGGAGGTGTTCACATATAGGCCTGAGGGTATTCCACCTTTTTGATAGGACACAACTGGCAAAACTATGCCCCTGCCAGAAGCAGGGCCAAACAGCAGTTATGCCATTAGAAGGCAATATAAGCCATCAAAGATCCCTGAAGAACCACCTTGACTCATTTCCACAGTGTTGCATCAGATAGTGTAAAACCCCTCTCCAGGGGAGGTTTTGGGGTGTTTTTGTTGCGTGGGCCTCCACCCCCAATAGATCAACACTGTGACCATCAGAGTGATGACCATGGAATCAAAATTGAAACGATCAAGTCTTGTCATTGGTTTTTTTCTTTCCACTATCCACTCTTGCCTTTTCCTTCTGCTTCTTTCTTTTCCTTATGTATTTTCCTTGTGAAAATGTTAGGGGTTTTTATAGAAAAGAACCAAAATAGCTACATACCTCCTTACCACTGCAACCAAATTGTTTTAAAATAAACCTGCCACATATACACATACTAGTCATTCAGTGTTTCACTCTAATCCATCCAAGGAATCTATCAACAAGAACTCAGTTACCCTGCTTCAAAGGCAGGTCATAACACCAGGCCTGAAAAAATACGTATGTCATTGCAACAGTTTCAGGAAAAGTCTGTTGAGGGCTGTAGGGAATTTAAATCTGCTCATTGCATATTTGCCTACAATACAAGGCAAAGTGTAGTTAACACAAGTTAAGTGTTTTCACCTTTGGCTTGATGCAGCTCTCAAGTGTGGTGGGAGACCAGGGGGACATGTTTTCTAAGTGCCTCACTGAAGTGGGTAATGCATACAGACCTCCATTCTTGGTTATGAATGTGGTGGTTGGGGGGGATAGGAAAATGAATATCACTGTGAGACTGGCAGGAGAGGTTTCTGAGAGAGATGCTCAGGGCTTGAATGTAAATCTTCTGTCCATGCAGGAGAAGAGGCTTGGTTTAGTGAGAAACTCTCAAGGGACTTTTAATCCTACATCTTGGCCACCTTCTGCTGTTCCTCATGTTCCAGAGGGCAAACTGACAGAAAACAGGACCTCTTTGCTACTGAAAAAGATCATGTGTATGCCCTTCAGTCATTTCTTCTGCTGGAGCCTAGACTGCTGCTGGGTTGTGAGTGGAGATGCCTGACCTGGCACAATCAGAGATGTGGGACCATGTACAAGGCCTCTGCTGCTGGCAGAGCTGTGAGAGTGACAGTTCTGGCAGAAAGGGGGGGGTGGAAATTGACAGGGAGATGTGGAGAATGTAGTCTTCAGACCTCTCTTGTAGATCTGAGAGAAATGTTTACTATCTTTTCCTAGCTGGCCACAGCTTGACCTCAACCAAGCCTGTGAAAGTGCTCCTCTCCTCCCAGGTAGGCAGGACAGGAACAACTCAACTTTCAATCAGTTCTTCCAACAAAGAGATGGTATTGAACACTAGGGAGGGTATGGATCCCAGCTCCACCATTCACGCAGATGGGTTGCATGTCTTGGTGCTCAGTAAAGGGGTATCTCCAGATCCCATATAAGGAAATCTCTGTGAAGGCCCAGAGTACTGGATCCAAGATTTTAGATCCACTTGGTCTAGGCTGAGTGTGGTTTGCATCATCTATCATAAAACTTGCAAGAGGAAGACCTTTTTTCTTTATACCTCTTCCTCTACTCCTTCCACAAAACTATAGGATTAGAAAAACCTTCAGTAGGTTCAGTAGAAAACCATTCCACTCTCTCTCAAGAAGCAGCAGAGTACTCAGGAGTCACACAAATGTAGTTTCAGCAGAAGAACAGGTGGATGTAGTGTTTTCCAGAATACAGAACAAACATGAGGGGTTTTCCATCTCATACCCTTTGAAAGACGATTTTCATTACTTCCTTCCTTTTCCTGGCCTTTTTTTTTTTTTTTGCTTGAACCTGATAATCATCTATTGTCTGGTCAGAATGGGGTGGCAGAGAACTAATTTAGTCCCTGTGGGATGGCTGTAAAGAGATACATGGTATCTTTCTCATTCCAGGTAGTAATTCTTCCCAATCTAAGAGGTATTGCAAGGACAGCGTTCTGTATGGAAAGCGTGGCAGACCCCTCCTGCATTATCAGGATGCTTAGGAGGTCATTCCTTACGAAACAGACGCACTGCAATTTAGCTGTAACTTAGTTTTGAGGAACATTTGTATAGAACATCTGACTAATGAGTCAGCAGAAATTCCTCAGATCACAGCTTAGCTTGACAAGCCAGAATCAAATCTGACTGCTGTGCCACAAGCAAGAATTGAGCAATAATCCGCTGTGATAACAAAGATGAAAAAAACAATGACAGAAATGCAGAACTGTGATCAACAGCTCATTGTCCATGCAGACCAGTGACAGGTGGTGTCCCTCTGGGATCAGTACTGAGGCTGACACTGCTCAACAGTTTTGTCAGCGACATGCACAGTGGGATCAAAGGCACTCTGAGCAACTTTGCCACCAAGATCAAGCTCTGTGGAGCAGTCAACTTGCTGGAGGGAAGAGATGCCATCCAGAGCAGCCTGGACAGGCTGGAGAGGTGGGGCTGTGCAAATGCCAAGTTCAACAAGGCCAAGGACAAGGTCCTGTACCTGGGTTGTGGCAATCCCAGACACAGCTACAGGTTGAGTGGAGAACTGATTGACAGCAGCCCTGAGGAGAAGCACTTGGGGGTGATGGTTGATGAAAAACTTAGCATGACCCAGCAATGTGCCCTCACAGCCCTGAAATGGGATCCTGGGCTGCATCCAAAGCAGCGTGGGCAGCAAGGGAGGGAGGGGATTCTGCCCCTCTGCTCTTATAAGACCCCACTTAAGAGTACTGAGAACAGTTCTGGTGCCTCCAGCATAAGAAGGACATGGAACTGTTGGAGCAAGTGCAGAGGAGGCCAGACATCCATAAGAGGACTGGAGCACCTTCCCCAGACAGGCTGAGAGAGCTGGGGTTGTTCAGCCTGGAGAAGGCTGCGCGGATGGAGACAGCCTAGCAACCCCGCTAGGTTGTATCAACCAAGTATCTGAACCAACCCAACCAGTATCTGAAGGGTCCTACAGGAAAGCTGGAGAGGGACTCTTCATCAGCAGCTGTAGTGATATGGGTACAAACTGAAAGAACGGAAAATAATGTCAAATACTGGGAAGAAATTCTTTACTGTGAGGCTGGTGAGACACTGGAAGAAGTTGTCCAGGGAGTTGTGGATACCCCAGCCCTGGCACCGTTCAGTGGGGACAAGGCTGGACAAGGTTTTGAGCAAGCAGATCAAGTGAGAGGTGTCCCTGCACATGGGAGGGGGAAGTTGGGACTTGATGGTCCTGAAGGTTCTTCCAACCCGTAACATTCTAAGATTCTATGAAACTCCCCAGTCAAGCCATGTAAGTAACAGAATCAGGCAGTCAGCATCTTGCCAGTCTTCCTCACCTGCCCATATATATAAAATTGTATGTATTTTCTGATCACAATCATTACCTGTGGGTAATGGGGGCAGCGACTGGCTGTTGCTGGGGGAATATAATGGGGCGTTTCAGTTGCAACAATAGGTAGATTGTAACAGTTGCTTCCTGTCACATTCTGTTCCTATTTCTGCTGCCGTTCTGTGCAATTCACACAAAAAATACCAACTGAAGTGTAGGAAGTACTTTATTGATAGAGTATCACACAGAGATCAAACACCACTGGACAGCTCAGAGCCTGGCCATGTATTCCCATGTGCAAAATTCTGATGAGATCTGTTGTTTATTTCAGTATGGAGTCTTCACTTGCTAAAAGGGAAGAAAACACAAACATGGTTAGGACTATTAGCCACTCCCATGCAGAACTAAAACATGCAAAGCATTAGTGGAATCAAAGACTATCTTTATGTGATTTCTTTCTCACTAGTATTTATGATTCCCACTTCTGTCTATTCAACAGAATTGTAATTCACAACTATGGGGTGAAGGCAAACTTTTACGTTTACTCAGTAGTAAAGGACAGTTTTCTGAACTGGCAAGTCAAATAAGCCCAGAAAAAGCTACCACTGCAAGTATGTCCATCTTCAAGGAACAATCTTCAGCAACTGTACTGCACATGAGAGTTTAACAGTTGCTTTTCTGAAAAACCAGACCAAACACATTGTTGTGAGCAACAGACCTGTCACCTTTTGCCACTTTTGAACAGATTAAACATTCTAAAGCTATAATCAAGAAAACTTCCTAACTAGGTGGCCTGGCAACATTACAGCATCTGGAGCCTCTACCTCCAAAAATACAAAAATTTTCGTCTAACTAGAGAACATCTAGAAGACCCATGTATTTAGTCCATGACCAAAAGACACAATGTATTTAAGAACGCAGAACAGCTCTATCTCTAGTAAGTCATATACAAAATATATATATTAATTTCTGTATGTGTAGTTAATTTCGTTTTAGTGCTTTGTTCAACACTAGTTTTGTTTAGAACAATGCAAATGTCACTCCTTTGCATGGAAAGAGTTACTGAGTGTGTATCTGCACCAAGAACAGACTGAGTTATTAATCAATTTTTAAAATTTTTTTCTTATTTTTAAGTCTACCTAAAAACCCTTTGTTTTGTGAAACAAAGCTAGAGAGCACATTTCTCTGTATGGCAGTGGGGAAGGAATCCCCCGTTAGAACCATACAAAGAACACAAGAAATAATCCTAAGGAAAAGGGAAACAATGCTGCAGCAGGAATACTACAGGTGAAAGGGAATGAGAACAAAAGCAGCAGTATTAGTTGCAAGTTATGTCCTCTAGCACATCCTCTTCGTGTGAGAGATACAACAAATGAAGCTGACCTCTAATACTGCAAGACACAAAAAAATCAAGCTGACCTCTAAAAACACGTGTGACACCACTATAAAGTCTCAAATTACAATTACATACCATTGCCTGTGCCCTATATTCAGTTATATTTGTGAGGTTTCTACACTGCATGGAGAAAAGGGCTTGCACCAGATGAATAAGGGACTTGCCACCACAGTTGATACACAGATTGTTATTCCTCACAGAATAACCAGCAGCTTTTAGCAGTTTGTTTCCTCAGTGGAAATTCAGCCATTTAACAAGTCTTGACTGTTGCAAAAGTCTTAACTCTTGCCCTGATGAGCTTTAAACAGCAGCACTATTTACTCCTCATGCGGCCCTAACCACCACCTCCAGGGATTAGCTGCAGGCCTCAATTTTTCCTAAGAGCACTGCGGTGGAACACCAGTCCTGCAGCCTAACACCTGCAAGACAGCGTGGGATGAATATACTAAACCGAGGAACTACCTTCTGCAATCTCTTTTGCAATCCGCTCTAGTTCTTCACGTTTCTTTTTCTCCTCCGCCTCTATTCTTCTCTCTTCTTCAGCAATCGGCTTCAGATAGTCTGCCATCAACACAATACCTTTAAAACACAACTTCCCGAACTGCCGGCGGAAAGCTCCGCTCCTGCGAGCTTGCTCAAAAAGGAGGAAAAGCCAGTTTGCTGGCAGAAAGGCACATTTAACAAGGATGAATCTGTGGCTTCACACCAGCAGGGCCATGGCCGGGCCGGGGGAGGGAAATGGCGGCCAAGCCATTTCAAGGTGCCCTTGCGGGGCGGGCGCGGGGGAGCGGGGAGCGGCCGCCCGAGACGCCGCACTCACCGTATCTCTTCTTGCCATAGATCATCCCCACGAGCAGCGCCGAGTACCGGGTGAACTGCGGGAGGCAAAGACAAGGACGCGCCCTTCGCTCAGCTCACCGGCACGGCCGACCCCCGCCCAGGCCCGCCGGCCCGGGCGGGCCTCCCCGCGCTCCCGCGTCCCTGGGACAGCCCGGGCGATCCCCCCACCGTCCTCACCTTGATGAGCGGAGAGACCTGCACCGGCGGGATCATCCTGGCAGCGGCAGCGGCGGCCGGAACTGAGGACGGCGGGAGGAAGGGGCGGGGAGCAGCCGTGACCGGGAAGCCAAATGCTGTGCTGTGCTCTGGTTCCCGGCGAGTTCCGTCACTCAAAGAGCTCCGGCGGCGCAGGAGCTATGACTATGCAGCCTGTGAGAAGGATGGAGGGAGATCTCATCGATGTTTTTCAGTGATAAATGGACACAGAGTGAAATGCAGAAAATTCCTTTATATGGAAAAAAAATGACCACCCTTTTGGTTTTTGTTGTTGTTGTTTAAACTCATAAAGATAATTGGATATTAAAACCTCTTGAGCCCTTTGCAAACAGATACTGGAAATATTTTTTTCACTGTCAGAATGGTAAGGTATTGGCATAGGATGGTGGTGGAGTCACCATCCCTGGACGTGATCGAGAGGCATCAGGATCTGGTGCATATGATGTGGTGCACCATGGTGATGTGGTTTAGTGGTCTAGGGGTTACAGTGGCACTGCTGGGTGGATGGTTGGACTGGATGATCTTAAAGGTCTCTTCCAACCTTAATGATTCCATCATGCCGTAAGCTCTTGAGTGGTTATGATGTCTCTGTGCACATGCTCAGTCTGACTGGACACAGACCTCTGCAACCAAACAGTCTAGCCAACCCTACTTTAAACTGGAGGGCTGGACTAGATGGTCTTCAGAGGCCCCTTCCAATGACATCCATTCTGTGATTCTGGGATTGTAATAATTATTGCATTTAATTTTCATAGATACAAAACCTTGTGGCCCTCAGTAATTCTATAACGAACAACTAATTACAGTTATATTTGGGAATGATCTTTCTACTTGAGAATGACACAATTCAAATTAATGCAGTTTCTTTCTCAAGAACTTAAAATTATGCTAAATGGGCTCTGTTCATACAAAGTGTCATGTTTGTCCTCAGATTTAAGTTCTGAGATATTACCAAATTTGGGCTGAATAATGCTATCTTGACCACAAGCAAAAATAAAATTGATCTTTCTGCAGAACAAATTACTTATTTGTAAGTGGGATAAAGAAAAAAACCCAAACCCAAAAAACTAAACCAAATCAACCAATCATAACCACACACACATGCACACACACACACACAAAAGAAAAAAAAAGAAAAAAAAAGAAAGAAAAATGCATTATTGAGCCAATACAGTGCCTTGTAACACTTATACCGTGCTTTATACAAAGCATCTTTATAAACACTGAATTGAAACTCCTTGGTCAGATTCAGTTTTTGGGTTTTATTTTCTTCAGGTACCATGAGAAGTAGAATCAGCATTTCTTTACATCACATTAAAAACATCTTGGTTGTTTTATAAAAAAACCACAAAACTGCTGAGGTTGAAAGGGACCTTGTGATCTTGTAGGAAAAAACCCATCTAAGATCATTTTAATTATAGACATTGGCCTTAAAGTTCTCCCACAGAGAAAAAATAAATTGCTAGAAGTTTTGTTTTTTCATTGATTGCAATTTATTACAAATACACATATTCACTACTTACTATGTGTCTGCTGCACATTAGAAACAAAACCACACAGAACCAAAAGTGCTTTTATTAAGTATCGGAAAAACTGCTATACAAAACACAATGCAAGTAATTTAACCACAACTAGATATAAATCCCCTTGAATAGCTGAACATACTCTTCACAAGAAGTATGTAATATTCACAATTACATATTTGGTATCGAGGTGCTTCAAAACAAAAGCACAAGTGCTTTCAGGACTGAACTGAAATGAGATATTTCAATTTGTTTTCACCTATAATTTCTTCAGGCATATTTTGCCACTTTTTTTTGTATGAACAACAAAATTCCCCAAATGCCTTTAATTATGGCATTAAAGTTGTCAAGCACTAAAACAATTCAAGATACAAATTAATCACTCTGTCAAAGGGAATGTAATGCCTTAAGTTTTAGCTTTCTTGTTTTTCAGATTCTGTGCTGCCTAGGGGTGTAGTTCTGAGCCTCACATTAAGTGTTAGTAAGCTCTCTTCACAGAGTAGGTAGACAAAACAAATCCTTTTCCTGCTGAAGACCAAGGACAACAAGTACAACTTTCAGGCCTAAAAGCATAAACAACAGTGGACTGAAAGGACAAACAATAAGCATGGGACATCACAATCTGAAGCTGTAATTGGACAATTAAACCCCAATATGCAAATAGACTAAAACTTATAAAAATGTAAGACCTTGTGGCCGGTTAGCCATTTTGTGACCAAGTCTACCTTGGGTGTAGCCCAGGCTCTTGTTCTGCCCAAGGTATATCCTAAAAGCCTTTCAATAAACACCTGCTTTATTCTCTAGCTCTGTCCAGTCTCATTTCAGGTCAGCCCTCCTAAGGCATCAAATATAATGGCTTCTAGGGCAGCCAGAAGTTAGATGATTTGAAAAGCACAAAACTTATCCAGCTGCATGTATCATGGACAGGAACTTCTAGGGGTTGGTTTCTTCTGCTGTCTTCCTGAGACTCAGAAATCTATGGGAACCCTTAGTTGTTCACAACTCAGGAGAAAGCTCAACTCCCTTACCTGATAATGGAACTTTCACACATTGCAGTCTCATACTCTCCTTGAATATGACATCATGCCTTCTGAGTAACAGAAGAATGTTCCATTGACAGACAAAACAGACACAAAAAGCCTGAGAAATTCAGACATTTCAGATAAGCAGCTTCTGCAGAATAGAAAAAAAGTACGTCTAATCACAGAACTCTTTTTCCTCAGAAAGTATCAAAGCTAGTAGAAACTTGGATGCAAAGCCACATGAATCCTCATTTGTTACATCTTTTTTTAAAAAACAACAGATATGCCCAAAGAACTTGTGTTCAGATGGCTTGGAAGACTGCTATCACAACAGCAACTCCCATCTAAACTCATATACAGAGCCACTCAAACACAGTTAGATTTCCAACTGCTATCCCCTGTTTGTGACTATGCAGAACAGACAGTGTAACCACTGAAAAAAAACAACAAACAACCAAACAAACAAAACCCCAAAAAAACCAAAACCAAAAAAAAAACCCACCAAAAAAACCTACCAAAAAAACCCCCCAGTAACTTGTATGCACATATGTTCTACTATGATGTGCCATCCAGAAATCCAGAAGTGTCTGCCTCACGCCTCACATTTTCTTACATAGAAGCTCAACCAACTTCTATGCCTGTGTTTGGCTGCTATTTTGCTGAGTATCTGAGGACCTCTTAATCAATCATTGCTGCAGTTACATGCCAAGCAGCATTTTTTCCTATAGGGCAACCATAGAAGAAGGGGAACATGCTTTTCTTTGCATCCCCTGTTCACCCAATATTTTCAATAGCAGATTTTGGAGAAAAGGTCTTGAGCATGACCAGCTTAAACATAAATATGCCCCAGTTATGGTCAATACAGGCTTTGGTTTATATAATATAATCCACACATGAATATAATGCAAGTCAGAGGAACTGAAGTTGATCTCATAAGTTCACACACACTGTGCAGAAATTTAGGAAAGTGTTTCATTTGGAGACAGACATGCCTCCTCTTCTTCTAACAATACAACCTTCCGTCTGGAGAGAGACATCAGAAAGTTTATGGCAGTTAAAGAAATTCTAACAAAAATGCGCAAGGCAAGAAAAGCAAACGGGATTACAATCTGCAAAAGATGGAAAATTGCTGTGCTAAATTCACTTAACAAGCAAGTTAGAAAGAAGGCCCCAAGGCTTATGCAAGGGTAGAGAGCCAGCTTCGCAAACATGAAGGCATGCTCCTTGCCACCATATCTAGCAAAGGCATGCAAAGTTTCCTCTTCATTAAGAAGGGCTGTAGTCCATATTGCAAACTGAAATATGCTGGCAAAGAAAGTGATAACACAGCTGACCTGAATGGCTTCTATTTCATTATGAGATTTTTCTGCAAATTCACTGGTCAGCTGGTAAGCTAGCGGAAGCCCACCAATGAAAGCCAATGAAAGTATGTTCAGCAGTCCCATTAATCGGGTAGCTTTTGTTACATAAAGGAAAAGAGAGTGATGGACAAACCACAGGAGACCAATTGTAACAAAGGAGCCAAAGTAAGCAAGGTAGTTTGGCCCATATTCACTTAAAGCTTCAAGAAGACTGCCATGGAACTTCTCCTCAACTTCTCCAGGATCAGGAACATTGTCCTCACTGTAGAGAGAAAAATTACTTTACTTTGCATATTACTGCTATAAAAACACATCTGGAGCAAGACTGAACTATGCTGCTTTACTTTGTACAAGTAGTGAACAACAAAAATCCACTCCCTACTTCTCCAATTTATAATTTAGAAACGGTTTCAAGTAACAGTTCTGCAAAGAAATTATATGTAAAAGGAAATCTGAATGCAGGTTGACATTCCTTTGGGTTAATAAAATTGCTACAGTGACTAAACAGCTTTTACTGATAAAAGGCTTTCATCTGAAAACATAATTAAGCACAAAAGGAAACTTTGTTCTTCAAGACTCCATACTCCAACACATATTACACACACTGATGATCATTACTGCTGGAATGTGGGTGTTACGAAGTGTCTTAGGTTTGTGCTCTGTGTCCTTCCAGAAAATCATACTTTAAAGTAACCACTGCAGATTTTGGAAGTCAACGACAATGTTTGATTAATTTTATTTCCTCAAATATTACATACAGACAAAAGTTAATATACTTAACAAGACAAAGTGTAAGAACCAGCACAAAGCCTTACCATATATCCAAAATGAGCAAGGTTGCTACAATGGCATACACTCCATCACTGAATGCTTCTACTCGTTCCTTACTCAGAGGCTCACTGAGGTAAAAAGTGAAGGTTTCTAAGCTATGATGTTCCTCCTCATCGCCTCTCTGACCTGGAAACAAATCCAGAGGCTTAATAATGAAAAGAAGAATAAAATAAGGTAGTTCAACAACCTACTGTGACCTCCCTTTCTCCCCATCTGCCAAAATTTTTCTTTAGGCAAAAAGATGCCACTCATCCACATGTCAGTCACTCCACTTTTTTTTGCATAGGTGCCTCTCCCTGAAATTTATATTTCTTCCAAGACAAGCACTTCAGGAACAACAACAACAACAACAACAAAAAGCTCTGTCTTTTAAACTGTATGGCAAACCATTTCCACCAAGTGAATAATGACTCAAAGCTGTAATTGGACAAAACAAATCAGATGCTGTGCCTCAGGAAGCCCTAACAGCTGTAGGGCCTCTATGACAGCTTGGAGAACTTATGCACATGGCAGAAAAAATCCGTCTTGAGCATGGGGGCTGAACTGGGTTATCAAATGACCTCTTTTAAAAGAATTCAAGCCTTTTGTCAAAAGGTGTCATTTTTTATAGGAAAGTTTCTAACTGAACTCAGACTGAACTCAGAACTGCCTAGCTAGCCAAAATACACTGCTTCAGGTGTACAGACTGGACAAAGAAAAAGAATAACGTTCCACAGGAATGCAAAGCAAGCGTAATCACAAGAAAATCAATAAAGTAGTATTTCAGCCATCTGACAGGGTGAGAGGTAGAGATGTGACCTGACCACGAACCACAGTGGCCTCATCGCAATAAGCATGGACAATATTTGTATGTGCTTATTCTCAGGCTCTGAGAGTCTGGCTTCATCCTTTCAGAGCATCTCTGCCTCACTGTTCTTGCTACCACATGGGGGCGTGAAGAGTATGCTCCCACTTGTGCTGTAAACAGACAGACTGGTACTAGTCTGAACAGCAGCAGAAGTACAAAGGTGTCATTCTTCTGACCCAGCTTGGGAGTGTCAGCTCCAAAGACATTATCTGTTCAGTGGTTTTGTGGTCCTTCTCAGAGGGACATTGTACCTTTCAGCCAAGTAGGTTGCATGATATCCCCTTCTCCTTTTATTTTGGCAATGGTAATCTCTTTCTTACCAAGATTTAAGAGCAGCTCAGGTTGTTGCTATGGTTGTGGAATTGTTAGTCCTGAGACAAGGAGGGCAGAAAGCTTATGAGGGAAGGAAGCATGGATTTAGGCTAATTTAAGACACATGTGAAGGCACCCCTTTAGATCACAGCAGTTAATAAAACGTACGTAATACCCTGAACAGTTAACTATTGTGAGAAAGTTTGATTTACAGGTGCAGTGCTTGCCCGTTTGTAAATGTGTGACTATTCAGCATTGCAGTGAAAAAAGTGATAAAGGCATAGAGCTTACTTCCTTATGTTCTTCCATCTCCAGGCTCCCTCTTGAGGAGGGAAAAGGGATAGATGGCCTGCAGCCATCATTCACATAATACCTACGTGTGTCTGTGTGCACTTGCATTATCAGGACAGATCAGAAAGGTTTTGCACTGGGTTTTGCACCTGATCTTTACATGTGTTCATCTTTACACAAATCTCAATACAATTATGGGAAACCGGGGAGCAAGGGAGACACTGTCTAGAAGCACATCAACAAACCCTAAAATCACTATGTTCTGAGACCAAAAATGAAAGCAGAACTGAAATTACTTCATTCTGGGCTGTCTGCATAACATGCTGACAACCTAATCTAAACATATGCCTAAGAATTTTGTTACTCACCAAGAACATTGGTTTTACACCACATAATTAATCGAGTGAGATGCGGAAAAACAATTACAAGTCCAAGAAGTACGTAAGACTGTTGGAGAAGATGAACAGTTTAAATATAGTTATCAAAATATAAATTACCTTCCAGATTTAATATTAAACTATAACTCTCAATCTTAGGACTAATCACATTGAGAAAAAGAAATCTTGACTTTCAAAAAGAAAAAGGCTCAACTAAAATGCTCATGCACTTCTGAATATTGCATATGGAACCAAATACTGCTTTTTCCTAGCCAATTTAGTAATGAAGTAAACTAAAAAAGCAGGGAAATAATTCTGTAAATTAAAAAGTGCAGGAATAACTGCTTTAAAAGTTGAAGAACTATCCCAATAATACTTACGGGTCCTTCCAATTCATGATATCCTAAGATTCTACTATTTGTGTCATAAAAACACATTGGCGGGTTCTAAATGGTTCACAGGCTTTGCACAGGTCTAAGCATAGGGTAACTTGGAGACTAATTTCACCATTGTCGATATTGGAAACAAAAAACCAAACTACAGTGAACAGAGTGAGGAAGAGGAAAACGTATTTTCAGATAAAGCTAGCCCTTTTCATGTTGGACTCATAACAGCTCCCTTCATCAAGAGCAACCTGATTTCTCAAAAACTTGGGGATTATTTAAATACTGCTAATTCCTGTGGAATCCTTCTCAAAATTCAGTTAAATCCATCTTTTCCTAAAGGACAAGAGGAATAGAAGCTCCGGATACATTAAAAAACTAGATTCCAGTTCCAATTAGGGGTTCCAGAAAAGAGTTAAAGCTATTAATAAGTAGTAGCAATTCACTGACATCAAATAAAGACGGAAGAGAAAAGGCTATGTAAAAGCAGTCCTCAGACAAAACTATTTGTTTTAAGGTGCGGGTGGGCTAACTGGTCTGCCTACTCTGTTTGCTCTTACACCCTAAATTAGTGCAGCAATTGCATTCACTCTACTTCAGTTTGTGCAATGTGGTATTCATTTCATGTAAGCTTCTGTATTACCTCAACTGCTTCTGATGCATAAGATATTAAGGTAGATTTTAGAAGACCTGCTTAAAAAAAAGCAGGCATAACAAATAATATTGTAGCAGAATATTCTTTTTAAACTATACAAACTTATGGATCAAGTTACAGGTTTGATACATGTGATTAAATACATTCAATGCAAAATAGCAGTCATGAATTCAACACCCTAGAACTGGCAATTGAGAAAGTCTGCATAATTACATGGACATCATTATTTTCATACACAGTCCTAAAGCTAATACAAATTGCTGGATCAAAGTTTTCCATTAACTGAGAGAACTTACCAAAGGAATAAAGAAAAAAGAAAAGATGGCTGCTAGAAAGCATAAAACTGGTCCTCTTAAGATAATCTTTAAGATATGATGTTTATAGAAATTCTGATTTTCAGACTCCTGTATCTGTTGATTCAGTAAGTGTGGGTGATAGAATCCATATGCTACTATCACAGCCTGCAAAGAAAAGAGCATTACTGAACTTATTACATATAAGTATATGCAGGATTTCAAATATAAGACAGAGAACTATAAATCAACACATTCCATAACATTTTCAATCTTTTTTTTCACTCCCATATGGAAGGTTGGTCCTAGAAACTCTGACATTTGACAATACACTGCATGTGAAGATTTTAGTATCCTCTGCAGAGTCTGCCATGACCTTTGATCCTTGATGAAGAGGAATGAAGACCTCTGTAATAAGAAACTGAAAGCAACAAAGCACTGTGCCAGGAGGAAGAGTGCTGGACTTGAGGCTGAAAGCCTGTGTTCTCTCACCCACTGCTGCACAGCTCAGAAAGACATCAATCAGCATGAAAAGTCAATTGTTCTTTCCCCAAAGCATTTTTGCAAAGAGTGGGAAAGGAATTTTATGAACATTGAGATCAACTGGTTTAGTTGCATCAAACAGCTTCATGGGTCAGTAAACTTTTGTCTTACATACAGGCACTGTATTATCATAATGGGCACAATTTTGAAAAAGTGTGCTATATAACTAACATATTTAGCAATTATGCCCCTCAATAAGAAACTTAATTTCCGTTCTACACAAGAAAGTCTATTTAAAAGTGAAACTGTAAATGGATAGCTCCAATACCTGTATAAGGCCAATGACAACAGCACAGACACTGAACAGGAAGATGCCAAAAGGTACCCCTGGAAAGGAGGCCATCAAGGAAAACTGGGAAAAAATCAACAAGATCATATATTTAATTAAGAAGCAAGGTAGGAATAACAGTAGAAAAACAGAAGCAGTTTTCATTCAATATTGAAACCCATAAATCTAAGTAATAATTTGCATTTCATCCTAATTCCATTAAATGGAATTTCTAGCCACAAATACATGGATGAATCCCAACCAAATGCATCTGAAGAGAAGGTTTTGCTCAGTGATGTTGACGGTGCTAAACCTCAGCCACTCTGGCACAGTGCCTCCGTAATAATTACAGAGTGGCTTGTACCTGAGCATAAAGTTTAACTGGTTTTGGCTGACATGATATCATAGCGGTGAAAATTCTTGATATTAGAATACCTTTCTGAATCTTTTATTTTGTCTACCTCCATGGCTCCCTGTTGTATTAATTTCTGCAGCTTCTTTAGGGGAGGATAAAAAAGCAAAAAAAAAAGAAAAAAAGCAAGCAGGGTGTAGTATCAAGGTAACATTGACAGCTTTCCAAAAATAGTTTCAGCTTCAAGGCAAAATGAAAAGTATGCTGTCTTGCTGATAAAGATAGTCTTACTGACAACAGCCTTATTTTTTTGCAGATGAAATGTAAGACATACATATATCCAAAGATAAACAGGTGTGTGTCTTACAATACAACAGTCAAGATGCATTTTAAGCAACTTTTTTTTTGTTAATATGGTATTCATTTGCAAATATTCTTTTGAGGTCATATGACCAAAAATTGTGCAGATTTTAAACACAAACCATCAGCTGCCACAATCAACCTTGCAGAGCACATCAGAAGTGATACTAGGAAATGTCTTGCTATACGAGGAATTTGAAACACAGTTTTATTTATCTTACCAAAATTCTTATCAGATAACCTGGACCTTTTTCAATACAGTTGCTTTTTTAAAAGAAATCACAGGAGATTTTTTTACCGTGAGGGTGGTGAAACATTGGCACAGTTGCCCAGTCCGTGGAGGCATACAAGATAAGGGGCTTTGAGCAACTTCATCAGTTGAAGATGTTCCTGATCTTTGCACGGGTCGGACTATAGGACCTTAAATGACCCCTTCCAACCCAAACTATTCTATGATACTATGACTTTCCATAACTGTAATTTTTGTTTCTAGAATACCCATTTTCTGCCAGGTCTGAAATGGGCAATATTTGAAGGTTATAAAATAGCTTTATGAATTTTCAAGAAGCAACACTTAACTACAATAATGGATTCAGGGTTTATACTACAACAACACTTTGTTGGGTTCCAGAATACTTTGGTAAAGTCTTTCCAAATAAATGAAGAAAACAAACACTGTAATTTAAATATGTCAGAATATAGAAAATTACTTACTGTATATGGCAAGAAGGTTATGATCATCATACAAGCCTAAAACAGAAAAAAGCATATTGAAATACTATGTATCTTCTGGGCACATCGTCAATGAGGGCATTGCTTGCTTTGTATTTTACAGAGAGATCAAATGCTTGCATTGCATAATGAAAAATACCCACATTTCTGAAGTTGCTGAGTTTTGACTACAACAAGTGGCTGGTTTTGTACACATGTACAAAGCCATGTTCTCTATCCATATTCTACAAACTTATTTTAGAAAACACTACAGTTTTGTTACGAATACCCCAGGCAAAAGTTTTTCTATGGTTTTAAAGAAATTTCTTTCTAAAATAACAATGCTAAGTATACCACACCTTCTAAATAGGTGTTTCTGATTTGTCAAGAACAGTAATATCAGATCATAAATATCTCGTATCTATAAAAGCAAAATTAAAAAAACCCAACTAAACAAACAAAAATATAAAGAAATGCATTGCTTTGATAGATACATTAAGTAAAAACTAGATGTCTTAGGCTATTCTTCTAAAATAATTTCGCCTAATGTTATCTCATGGAGCTCCAACAGGGCTTTTATTAACAACATTAGAATAACTGTGGTTGCATACTTTCAGAGAACAGAGTTTATATTAACATGGCAAAATACTCAGTTCCCCCAGACGAACTTCAGACTAACCTGCTGCAGAGCTTCTTTTGGTTTATAGTAAAACATTTCCAAGTTAAAAGCAAGCTATTTATCAATCAGTCACATTGAAATTAAGATCTTTGTATTTTCTTGACTTGGAAATATGTCAAAGTTATGCAATTTAACATATAAACTTTTCACAGACACACTTAAGTTACCTGTATACGCTAGCATACGTTAGTTAACCATCCAGCTTCTCTGACAAGACTCACCAGATTTAGAAGAGCCAGGACATCATCGATATGCTCTATCACCTGAAACAACCTGTCAAGGCAAGGCAAAGTAGGGTTATCATGAACAAGCCAACTCACAAAATACATTTTACAACACTACATACAAATTGTACATTTATGATAGTATGGGGGAACCCAATTTCCTTTGCCCCAGAATTTATACAAGTATTCCAGGCGCTACCAAAATTCATGCAGCTCAAATATGAAAGTAATTTGTTAGAAAAATCTTAAAAGTGACATACAATCAAGTTCAATCATGGAGCAGTTATTAAGAACCTGATTTCTATTTTAATGGCAGAGTATTTTCAAAATTTTAAGCCTTAGAATCATTTTTCCTGATGAGACAGCACACAAAGAAAAAGCTTTCCTTGCAAATGTCCCCAGATTTTGCTAATGAAACTTCTCATTCACAAAACTAAGAATCACTAAGAATCAACAGCACCCATCACCCTCCACAAAACCCTGAGACTGTACCTCAGCATTTACTTATACAAATGAAGAAAAGCATTGTAATAAAGGAATGGATTTGAGGTATCAGCTTCAAATATTGAATTACAGGTTGCGTGCCTTTATTGGAATGCAGCCAATCCACTTGCATAGTGACATTTTAAAATTTCAACATTGAAACAAAAATTGACCTGGTTCCAGTATGACATCTGCATGCCAATTTCTTTTTAACCACCAAGACATGGCAGGTGGGGGTGTCCACAGCTCTGCAGAGTACAGAATCTGCAACACTACAATTGATTTTGTGACAACTACTGCTGAGAACAAAGAGATGAGTTTTAGGCCAGCTGTACTATATCAGTTCCTTTGTTGTGGAGCACACAAGTTACAAATTCATGGTTTTTCAGCATAATTAGAAGTCTAATTCCATCTAGCTTTCAAGGTAAAATGAAAAGTAACTCTAAAAGATACATAATGCTTGTTTTTCTCTATATCACAACAGCAGTGGTGTAAGAGTAGCTATTCACCGCTAAGGGTGACATTTCTTTACAATGATTTTCTAATATTATTCAACAACAGACAATTCAGAAGTCTGGCAGCAAGACAGAAATACATCAGAGACATGTTTATCTCCTGCACTTTCTTGCTTTTAACTTTAGATTGAAACACCATGTTCCTACCTTACATGAGCTGCCCATGCCACTGTGACTATTAAAAAGGTCATCAAGTAGACTGCAATTTTTGCTAGGAGAAGTTGCTGAACACTTTCACCTAATTTCTGAAACAGAAAGTGACACCCAAGGAAGCAAAATTTACAAAATTACAAATTTTACAAAATATGTTACAAAATTATTACCAACATCTGAAAAACAGATGTACAGTAATGTAATGTTATTTTAGGAAAATGTCTCCCAAACATGCAGTTCCCATTCAACAATCTCTTTAGTACATTGCAGAGAAACCAGTTTATTAGGAACTTGTTAAGCAGGCTGAAATTCAGTATTTGATGTACTAACACACCTCATCAATCCATAAGAGGGCTTTCCAATGGTCTATTCACTTTGTTATTCTTTTATGCATTTTCTCCTGTTACTATAATAATGCATTTCAGAGGATTGGCTACAATATGCCTCTTTTACTTTCACAGCACTGACTTCTGTAGTAGCATCGCAGAGGTTTCATGCGACAATTGTTAACAAGGAGAAAGGAGAGGGCTTAAGCTCAGCAAATTTTGCAAATACCACTACAATGGCTTAAACAGACTCATATATTTGCTGTGTTGCAGATCTTATTTGAGCTTCTTAAACTAAGATTTAGGTCTATTTAAGAGTAGAAAAATAAATAATGATAAAAGAAAAAAACTGTAAATGTTCTCAAATTATTAATGTTTCCTAAAATTCCTGGGTATTCTCAGAATTAATTTATTTTCTGTAGTCTTCTTTTTCCACCTTTGTTTATTCAAATTATATTTATTATGAACCTGACTTTAAAACTAGCATTCTCATTGTGCTATATATTTGGTTTCTCTCAGTGATGGTTTATTACCAAGAAGACCAGATGTTTTCTGAAAGATGTTTTGGTCAGATGGCAATTCATTTTTCATCAAAAACTAACCAGATATAATCTATGGCCTACAACATATAGCTCATTCAGGCTTTATGTCACAACATCTGCAGATAACACAAATCTTTATCTAGAAGTTTTACACCCGAAGTTCAACAGCTTTCAGTAGGGAAATTTCTGTAAGTTTTAATGTTGCATAATGGCTTCTGCTTTTGAAAGCCTGTAACTCGAAATGAAGCCGGCGTGCTAAACAAGGATGTTACATCTACTTGCGAGGACTCAAGAAACAACAAACGGCACGTGATACCTGGTCAGGATGTATTTTTGTGTGAGCCACCGGCAAAATCTGAAATGACAAAATGTTTATTAGCACATGACGGTTTTTTCCTTGTTGAGCACTTCCCTAAAACCACACAACCTTCAGGTGCCCGCGGATCGTGTAGCCACGAGCAGCTCTGGAAGTCACAGCCGCTCTCGGGCCGTATCCCGGCCCGCCACGGCCGGCACTGCCGACACCGCTCCGGCACGGCCGCCGACATGTTGCGACAGCGGGCGGGCACGGGGTCGGACGGCACCGGCGGTCGCGGACCTACGGGGGCGGGAGGGCTGGCCGGACAAGCACGGGCGCGACCCGGAAACCCGGGACCAGCCGCGGCGGCCCCAGGCTTCTCCCTCCCACCCGCCGCCTGGCGCTCACCATCACGGTGGCGATGATGGACAGCAGCGCGTCGCTGTAGGCCAGCAGCCGGTGCGATGTCTGCGTGCTGCTGCCCGGCTCCGGCCCCAGCCCCGCGCCGCGGTCCTGCGCAGCCGACATGGCCCCGCTGCTCTCGGCGGCGGCGGGGGTGGCGCTTCCCCTCGCCCTCAGAGCAGCGGGATCCGCCCGCCGCCCCTGGGAGGCGGAGGAACGGTGCTCTCGGAAACAATGGGTTAGATGTCCGTGAGTGGTCGTAACGGTAGGCGTCCAGCGGCTGAAGCAGTAATCCCGCCTTTAAAAGGCTTTCCAGTTCTCCTCTCCGTTTTCTGTAATAGCTTCCTGAATCTAGTGACACTGACGGTCCTTTCTACACCAGCCAGGAAACATCAACAGAAGAGGCAAAGGAAAGCATGATCTTACAGAAGCAATTGGTTTTCCTCAAACAAATTCCTTTTTTAAACTGGGAAGAGCATGTCAGCAGTTGAGGGAGGTGATCCTGTCCCTCTGCTCAGTCTTGGTGAGTGCTGTATCCAAATCTGAGCTCCTCAGTGCAAGGAGACACGGAGCTCCTGGAGCAGGCCCAGTGGAGGGTGACAAAGATAATTAAGGGACTGGAGCATCTCTCTTACCCGGAAGAGCTGAAGAAGGTGGGCCTGTTCAGCCTTGAGAAGAGGCGACTGAGAGGGGAACCTCAGGAGTGTCTGTAAATATCTAGATGGACATAGGTTCTTCTTTGTGTTGCCAAGCAATAAAATGGGAGCCAGTGAGCAGAAAAGCTGCACCTATATGAGGAAGAACTTCCTTACTGTGTGGGTGATCACAGACAGGAACAATTTGCCCAGAGAGGTTGTTGGGTCTCCCTCAGTGAAGATACTCAAGAACTGTCTGTATGCAATCCGGTGCCATGGGCTCTAGAATAACCCAGCTTGAGCAGGGAGGTTGGACCAAGTGACCTGCGGTGATTCCTTCAAACCTTAGCCATTTTGCAATTCTGTGGTTTTTCTTTGAAATAAAAAGAATTTTTTTCTGTCCAGGTGCAGCACCTTGCACTTGGTTCTGTTAAACCTAATGAGAGTCCCATGGGCCCACTTCTCCAGCCTGTCCAATCCCTCTGGAAGACTTCCAGTCCTTCAGGTGTGTCAACCACATCACTCAGGTGAGTGTGATCTGCAAATTTGCTGAGAGTGCACACAGTCCCTTCATCTATGTCACAAATGAAGATATTGAATAACACTGGTCCCAGTATGGACCCCTGAGGGACACCACTTGTTACTGATGTCCATCAGGACTCTGAGCCACTGACACTGACCACTACCTTCTGGATGGTCAATGGCTCAGAGTCCTGATGGACATCTATGACAACTTCTGATACTACATTTGAACATATTGGAAAAGGATGTATTTCTTATGTGAACCCTTTGTGATCATGTATTTATAGATAATATTACTGAAGATAAAAGTCATCATTTGAATATTTGTGCTTGTATTTTTATTAGAATTGTGTCTTTAATTATCCAGGTCATGTCACATGTTACAGTTGTTATGACATGACGATTTATAACAACTGTTAAAACAGACCCATGAAAATGGATAAAAGGCTCTGATCACTGTCCATCATAATACAGATGAAATACATGGTGTCTTGGAATGGGTGAAGAAGGATGGAGAGCATCAGTAGTGGGACACCCTTTTCAGATGGTCACTCACTGCTGTGGAAATTTTCAGTAGACTGCTTCACTGTTGTTCTTTTAATATTCACTGTAAAAACATGTGTAATGATCCATCAGCTACACATAATGTCTGTATGGATGAAATTGTGTTCAGGAGAGGGATAAGGAATTGCCCTATAGGGATACCCCCAAAAATTGATTATGTGCAGGTGTAATGGAGGCACTGAGTTGAAGGTGTGACTGTAGCCATGGCATAAATAATGTAGGAATTGAGACCTAAAACCATGAGATATGCTGGAAGATATTCAGTGAAGCGATTATGTGGGCATGATAGCCACTTGATGGGAGTATAGGTCACCAGGCAGAGGCTGGATGACCCTTATTGCTGTATGACCAATTTCACTGCAATCAGCAGTGGAAGAGGGAGTGACACTACTGGTTCTGTCCCGTTTTTGTCAAACCCCATGGATTTTCTCTTTGTAGTTCTTAATGTCCCTCATTTACATATAAAGTATCTGCCCTCCCCCAATGTTTAAGACAGGATACCTGACTACAGTCTCACCCCCACTTCTCCCAAAAGTGGAAATGGGCATTTGAAATCCCCTACCTCACAGACCAGTCTATGGGCTGGCTCCTCCCCCCAAGAAGCACACCTCTTTATTAAGATTTCTGCCTCCAGCTGCATCAGAGCATGCATCCAGGAGCACATGGAACATTTGTACATAGCACTATACACTTATGTTTTCTAGGTCTACTGCCTTTATCACCAGCAATCTAACAGGAATCTACAACCTGTTGGTTGTGGTCTAGAAATGGTACTCTGCAACTCAGTTCCCCTACCCAGACTCTTCCAAACCACATGCAGTTGGTTTGGTTTCTCCTCCCTTCTCCTCCTCTGGGAAAGGAGTTGATAATTGAAGCCACAAAGGGTGAAAACTGGGTTGAGACAAGACTAATTTGCTGGAAACAGCAATGAGATAAGGTATTATAATGAACAGTTACAGCAACAATAGTAAAAACAAAAGTATAAAGAAAAGAGGGTAATTCGCATGCAAAAATGCTCAACATATGAACAATGAACAATGAATAATGTGTGACAAGTTCCCCACACCACCACACTTTTTGTTCCACCAGAAACAGATGTCCGTCTTCCTGGAAGTGAGAAATTCCCTTTTCCCCACGGCTGGCAGTGAGGTAAGGTGATACTAAGTAACATGATTCTTGGCCATGCCCCCTCCTGCTGATCTGGGCTGGAGGAATCAGAACACCATAGTTTCTATAAACTACGCTATTGGTTCATCTGTGTTTGTGAAAGTTCTTATTGACCCAAGCAAATTTCAGCATTGAATTAATGAATCACATTATTTGTGAATCTGGGATCGCTAATGTGGCTGGATTTTTGATGTGACCCACACTATCTCTCCACCCAGGATCTCACTGAACATGACCAGACCTACTGTGCCTAGTTGTTTACAATCAGAAATGAAGCCCAGATGGAACCAGCCCCTCTGATCTCCCAGGACTAACTGGAATGCCAGAGGGTTTATCTTTTGCCGTATTTCTATAATCTTGATGCAGCACTCAGAAAAATTGATTTTTCTTTGTATATTTTTTTCCTTCTACATTCAAGATTGGAATTGGAGCATACCCTACTAAGGATTATTTGTTGAATGAGAAGATACAATCACAGAATAGGCAAGGTTGGAAGAGATCATTGCAGGATACCTAGTCCTGCAACCTCTCTGCTCCAGTAGAGTCCCCTAGAGTACATCACTCAGAATTGTGTCCAAATGGCTTATGAATATCTCCAGAGAAGGAGACTCCACAACCTCTTTGGACAACCTATTCTTGTGCACAGTTACCTGCACAGTAGAGAAGTTCTTGCTTATGTTCAAGTGGAACTTCCTGTGCATCAGTTTCTGCCCATTACATCTTGTCCTATTGCTCAACACCAAGAAGAGCCTGGATCCATCCTGATACCCTCCCTTCAGATATTTCTATGCAATGGTAAGATCCCCTCTGAATCTTCTCTGGGCTGAACAGATTCAGCTCCCTCTAACCTTTCCTTTTAAGAGAGGTGCTCCAGTCCTCTCACCATCCCTGTTGCCTTCCATTCGACCTGATACAGGAGCTCTGTGTCTCTCTTGTCCCAAGGAGCCCAGAACTGGACACAGCATTCCAGATGTGTCTCACCAGGGCTGAGTAGAGTGACAGGATCACCTCCCTTGACCTGCTGGCAATGTTCTTCCTAATCCACCCCAGGATCCCATTTGCTTTCTTGGCAACATGGCCACACTTCTGGCTCATGGACAACTTGTTGTCCACCAAGACCCCGCAGATCCTTCTCCACAAAGCTGCTCTCCAGCAGCTCAGCCCCAGCCTGTGCTGGTACCCTACTTGTTCCTTCTCAGGTGCAGGACCCTGCATCTGCTTTTGTTGAACTTCAGTCAGTTCCTCTGTGCTAATTCCTCCAGCTTGTCAAGGTCTTTCTGAAGGGCTGCACAACCCTCTGGGGTGTTGGCCATTCCTCTGAACTTTGTGTCATCAGTGAACTTGCTGAGGAAGTATCTGCCCTTTCATCCAAATGAACAACTTAAGCAACCCTGGGCCTAGTATAGAACCTTGGGGGACACCACCAGTGACAAGCTTCCAACTAGACCCTGTGTCACTGACTAAAAACCCTCTGGGATCTGCTATTCAGCTAGGTCTCCATCCACCTCAGCCTCCATTCATCTAGCTTCCATTTCCTGAGCTTACTTTATGAGCATATCATGAGAGCGTGTGTTGAAATTCTTGCTGAAGTCACGGTAGACAATACCTACTGCTCTCATCCATCCAGGTAGCTGTCTTATTGTAGGAGGAAATTAGGTTGGTCAAGCATGATTTTCCTTTTGTGAATCCATGCTGACTACTCCTGATCATCTTCTTGTCATCCACTTGGATAGAGATATCCTTCAGGATGAGCCATTCCATCACCTTTTCACATGGAGCAACGTAAAGCGTAAGTATTTTATAATGCAGCGTAACATGAATTCCTGATGGAGGACACTGAAATTATTCATTCAAATATTTTCCCATGCTTTGTATGAAGCGTTTTATGTCAAGATGTAACTTGAGCTCAATATGTATTTATTACACAGAATTGAAATATTTCAAGGCACACAAATCTCTGTATAGCTATTGTATTTTCTACTGTATCATAATAAATTTGGAACTAAGGAAAGGGAATTAAATAGCTAATGGATTTCACAGGGCATGTATGATAATTATTAACTTGGTTTAAAGTCTTCCTCTTTATTACTCTTCTCCACAAACACTTAAGCAGTCGTTCTCTGGAGAACTGGTGTTTCTTAGTGTTGTGTGCTGAAACCTTTTGTTTCTAGGATTTAAAGAAAAATAAAAAGGTAAGGCAAAACCAAAAAAGGTGCAGATGATCTTTTTCCTTCAACTAAGTCCTGTTCACATATCCCTTTCCAGAGGAGTGGTTTTCACTGTTAGTGACTGGCCTATTGCAGCACACTAGCTATCACTTGCGTTGCCACAGTTAGCTTGTACCTCCTTCTGTCATTGCAGCTGAAATATAATTTTTTGAGGATTGGCTTTGTCTCATTTGTTTAAGTGCTCTGCCTTCATTACTGATTTTATTACCTCTTGTAATACTGGGAGGTCTCCTGAAGTGAAGTTGTGCCTCTTCCTAGTATTGAAGACTTCAGAATGAATACGCATCTCTTGTGAGATGTGTGCTGGTGGCCTGGTAAGGAATGTAGATTACTCGTGATGGACAGTTGTAAATCCTTCTGTTGTCAGTGAAGTTGAATCTACATTTCAGTACCATTCTTGCTGCTGTTTAACATGCTTAGGTTTTGGAGCAACACTTTCAGAAGTGATGAATAATTTAGAGAAGCTGAGTTCACCATGATGTATAGCAGCAGTGTAGAGCTGCTCAGAAGGACAAGGGTTTTCAAGACCAGACACAACTAATGTTATTCCTAGGCAGTTTTTTGACACTGCTGTATTCAAGTGCTCCAGTGTTTCATTGCCCTGTGTTCTGAAACAAGCCAAAGGGAAACGGTGCTTCCAAATGTGCAGCACTTCCTTGCTTAGTTTGGATACTTGAGTCTACCTGCTTCCTACTTCTGTCTGTCCTTTGAGACAAAAAGTATGAGTCTTTAAAATGAATTGTTAGAGCCTGACCATTAACAAATCAAAAATTTATTGAGCTAGGCTATAGCGTTCAGTTTCAGAATTCAAGGTAATGAACTTGTAATGAACCCACTGTCTTCATCCCTGTTTCTAGAGTGTGCTGTTTTATTGTTGTACAGCTCCTGACTTAGCCACAGTATTGTGGAAGGAGAGAGCAGTTCTTCCACCTGGAGCGGTTAAGAACATTTGTTCTCACATAAAGAGAGATACATTTCTGCACAGTTCATTACTGCAGCTGAGTAAAATGTATGGATATTATGCCTAGTTGAAAACATCATTTACCCCTACAAGTTCAAATAAAATCTGTGTTCTGTGTTAATGTATTAAAATGCTCTTTAATTAGCACTTAGAATAAAGAGTAAGGATGGAAGCTCTGGAAAATCTGCAAGAGCACTGAACTTTGGATTAGCTATGTTCACATTTCTTTCATAATGATACACTTCTGCACAGTTTAGGAGGTTACCCACACTGAAGTCTTAGGAAAGAAGTCTCTGTAGCAGTACATTGTAAAAGCCACACAGATCAGTTTTACTTATTGAACCTTTGGAGAACAAACTGCGGGGAGCAATGACATCAGCTGTTTGCAGTAAGACATGACTTTTCCACTTCACCTTCTGCCTGTGTTTCTGTAGTCCAGTTGCTTTGGTTCTTTCTCACTTGCAGACCTGTTAAAGATACCAGAACATGTCAAAAAAAGTAAAATAATTTCTTTTTACCTCAGAATCTGTTGCTGAAGGACATTCTGCTAAGTAAAAATGCTGATTGTATCTTTGCTTTTATTGATGCTCACACACAAGAATGCTATCTGATGAAAGTTCAGTGATATCTCCCCCAAAGGAGAAAAGAAAAAAAAAATTAATTCTTTTGAATAGACTTTGCATTAGTGTCTTTGCTTGACTAGTATTTGTCTTATTTGTTTAGCATGTAATATAATCTGACTTGGGTAACTAAAGTTTTGCTTGAGAAAAGCATGGATCAGTCTACAGGTAGAAGTGGAACTGCCATGTGTACTAGTGTTGCAATTTTTTTTTTTTATTCTGTAATGAAGAAAAGAAGTACTTTATGCACATGTATATTATAGGTGATCTTTGAATTTTGATTCTCTGAAACATTTGGGATATTAATCATTCATTTGTGTCAGAGCTGCATTCCAGATACTGCTGTAATACTCTGCATATGTCTATTTGTCACACTGGTTTCGGTAACTTGTAATTGACAAGTTGATGTATAAAACCATTGTATTTTCCAGGTGTTGAACTGCAAGACAATGCTTCAGCTCTAATTGCTCACTAAATTCAGCTGTCATACAGCTTTGTTCGCAATGATATTTATCTAGAAGCTATGGCAAATGAATCATTGGAGGAGGTTTGGACCTCCAAGACACATGGTAATGACTCAAATTTACAGTAAAGGTAGTACTTTCAAATGGAGCATTTTAATGTTAAGAGTAAAACTAACATTGCTTCTTATTTTTCCGTAGTAGAAGAAAAGACCAATAGAAAAAAAAAGATAAATGGAAGGTGGTGTCAAACACTAAAGGTTTGAGGTGACTTTTTCTTGTGTGTCCATATTCTTACTCATTAGAGGAGAATGGAAAACTGTGAGACCAGTTATATTAGCTGGTCTGCCCTGCCCCTAATGAGCAGCCTAACAGCTCTGAGACCTCTGAAGCATATGGCACTGTATCTTGAGCTACCACTTGTTTGCTGTGAAACAGTGCACTGCATGTTGTGATGGTGCACACAGGCAATAAAACTTACCAGTGGTTAAAGGTTATGCCATTGCTGCTTGAGCCTTTGGTGTGAATGAGTTTCTCAATCTTTAGAACTAGTTTACCTCAGAGTATCAAACTGGCCTGGTGATGTGACATTCCTGATTTTATGCTTGCTTGCGCAAATGACTTCTGGGTCTGAAATTATGACCACATGTTGTTTCTGCCTTTCATGTTATGTCCTCATATCTTCAATCAGTGGTCAATTTCTGTCAGTGAAGGTGAAATATAACTTATGGAACTGATCAGAATTCTTAACCTTGTAGCAATAAATTTCAGGAAGATAATGTTTAAGGTGGGAAATAATGCAGCACAAAGAGCTGAAGACAGGATTTTACAGTTATCAAGATGGTGGGGGTTTTGTTTTGCTTTTTTCCAAGCCTCTAAATTGTTGGACTTACTTTGCAAATGATTAAGAAATGCAGTTAGATGTTTACTTTTAACTTGTTTGGGGGAAATGCTAGAAATAAAATGTGAAAAGTACAGAAATTGCTGATTCATGTTGTGAAAACTGTCAGTGAAGAAGCAACCTGTTCACTTCCATAAGGAAATCCCATGAAGACATTGAGACCACTGTAGCCTGTGTGAGTAAAAGGACCTCATGTATTTTTAGCACTCATGCTTTGCTTCTGGTTATAATTTGTATTTGAGTGTGGTGGTATTGATGACACAGTGGTTCATCAAAACTACTTGCTAGCATTTCTCCCTTTTCCTTGCTTTTAGATTGTGATGAAAGATAATTATGGTTCTCATACTAAAATTCTATTTATACTTAAACCCTGCATTGAGTTACAGATTTTTTGGAGTACAGAATAACTGTACTCTTGACTTACAATTTCATCCTGATGTTTGTGTGCTTCCAGGCCAGATTATATGCAAAAGTAAATAAGTAGTTTAAGGTGGACATTCAATGTTTTGCTTCTATATTAATTTTCTCTGTGGGCCCTTAAAAGATGCTCCTTTCAATTGGCAATTACATGTATAATTACACAGACTGTTACAAACTATGTGGGCACCTGGCTCACTACTACAGGTAATCTTGTAGATCCAGCTGAGTATCTGTGTGGCTGAACAGATTCTGGATGGCTTTTTTTTTTTTTTTTGTAATGATAGTGTGTGAAAATTAATTCCAATTCCTCATGTTGGTTTTGCAGATATGCTACATCTCTCAACTTGTAGTTTAGAAGTAATAACATGGATTGTTATTAAAGTGCAATTGTTTGCACTGGTTCAGTTATCCTGATAAGACAACTGCAATTTGTCCTCTAAATTGTTCGTTAACTTTTAACAAACCAAATGCATTTGACATATTCAGGTCTCATGTGGAAAACAGGTCATAGGTGCTAAAAATGGTATAGGTAAAACCTTGTTTCTCCAGTGCTTATTTCCCCAAAACAGAATGACCAGCATTTCAGAAATGTAACTCTAAATCTTGTGAGGAGCCAATGCTTGACCCTGTGAGAATGTTTGCAGGAGTTTTTCTGAACCTGAATGAGCCAGATAGCAGTGCATGATTGCAGGAGCAGATTTCAATATAATGTACCCTTTTGTAGGGATAGCAATTCATCTTGTCATCCAAAAAATTCACACATGGTATTTCAGAGGTCCACATTGCAGGTACAGAAGGGATAACACTTGCAGAAGTGCAGACCTCTCACAGTTACAAGATGTAGATCAAAACAGGTATTATACATAGAAAATGCAACACAAAGCTTAAAATTAAAAGAAGAAGAGTGAAAAACTGCTAAAGAAAGGTCTTAGCTGAAATACTTTTTCCAAAATTACTTCAAGATTATTTTATTATCCTGAAATTATCCTGGTTATGTCTGCCTTTGCAGACATTTTTCTTTGTCCCCTCACCAAGGCGGCTGTTGGCCTGTGCAGGTGACAGTAAAATATCAGAACTGATTTGAGGAGAGGAGTAGAAACAGGGTAAGATGTACCTTTCAGGATGCAAGTTGATAAAATTGCTTCTTGGCAAATGCCCAAACCCCAGAAGTCTCTAGACCACTGGAAATTACATTGTATTAAGAAATCGGATTTTTTTTTTAAATCACAGAAAATAAATGTGATATCTGTCTTATTTTTATCTTCTAGATAAGCTATGTGATCAGATAGGTGATGCTGTTCTTGATGCTCATCTCAGAATTGATCCAGATGCCAAGGCTGCCTGTGGTAAATGCAATACAGATAGAAAAACAGATTAATGAAGTGAAACATGTAATCAATGTTGATATAATGTCTTCTGTTCCAAAATTTCTCCAATAGCTGGCTGCCAGTCAAAACTTGCACAGTCAGCAAAGAGCTCAGCTGTGTCAGTCTGATTCAGAAGAGAAGGAAAAGCAGGAAAAAAGCTGCAAAAATTGAACAAAATAAAGACAGAGTACTCCAGTGCAAATTAAAAATTATGAAATCTAAAAAGTACACCAGGTGATATAATGGAAAAGTAGGGTTGTCAGAGTGGATGTTACTGGAATTAAAAATTATGAAATCTAAAAAGTACACCAGGTGATATCATGGAAAAGTAGGGTTGTCAGAGTGGATGTTAGAGGAATCTAAGAAAATCAGGAAAAAAGTGAAGTGTGGAAAGATACATATAAATGTAATGACATGTAATTCATGACGACTTTACAGAGTAATTAGGGCAATGCCCTTTATACACAGGAGGATAAGATCATTTGAACATGATTCTGATCAAAGTAGCTTGCTATTTTGTGTGACTTTCCATTAGGACTATGCAGGGATGTTGTCACTAGCAATAGAGGCTATGAACATTTTACCAATTTGGAATGAGCAGTATTGCCACAGAAGAATAGACACAGAAAGTGAATGTACCTAAACAGCTTTCCAAATGCAGTGATTTTATTTCTAGAACAAGCCACCAAGGCCATAGTAACAGCACAGAGGACTAACTGCATCTCATAAACACAATGATATAATATTTTTCATCTGAAATATCTCATGTGATCCTTGGTGCACAGATGTGAGAAGTGAGATGTGAGGAGAGGATTTAGCATATGTGTTAGGCTTGATGAAGCTTATATTTCAATACTTCAGGCAGTTATGCTTCTACAACTGTTATGCTGAAAAGTTGAATATGGCAACAGAGGAATGCTGCAAAAATGTCAAGGAAAAATGTGTGTAAGAGATGTGAGAAACAGGTGTGACATGATTACATAGACCTAGTAGATCATATTGTTGTACATGTTTTTACATAAAACAGAAAAGTTTGCAGACCATATGGACTCTTGAAACAAACAACGAAATAAAATATTAAACGATTCTGCACAAAATCTCTAATGAAGTTGCATAGCTTCTTGTTCTTGGATCTTGTAGACGCTACAAGTTTTTGTGGTTGCCAAGGACAACTGAGTAAATTACTGTCATAAAAATATATCAGACACTGGTAATACCATCTGTTAATAAAATATGTTCCTTTGGCTTCAGGAACACACTGAGCTGAAATTCTTGTATTTGGAGAAACAACCCTACATACTTGATCTGCTCTTATAGACATTTGCTTTTAGCCCATGTGAAGATAGGATAATGGCTATGACGGGCCCCAAATGCATGCCGGCTTTTAAATGTTCATATTAGCTGAAGAGTCACTGCACAAAGACCCATAAGTGTGAAAGGCTTTATGCTGAGTTTCCCCTGTGATTAATCCTTTGTTCACAGAATCATCCTCAGGACCTCTCTGTTTAACTGTAAAATAGCATAAGTAAATTTCTGACATTTTACTGACATATTTTCTCCAGAGTGTGTGACAGAAACTGGAATGATTTTGCTCCATGGAGAGATCACATCCCAGGCTGTAGTATCAGCAAATTTTAAGAGGAATCCTTAAGAGGATATGATATGATGACTCTACCAAAAGTGAGTGGGATGCATGGTGCTGATAATACTGATTGTGGGTTCAAATGATGTATGGATCATTCACTTAAGAATTGCACTTGATGATCTTTGTGGGTCACTTCCAACTCAGAATATTCTGTGATTCTCTGTGGTTCTCTAATGAGATCCTACATGTGTTCATTCATGAGTCTGTTCTGCATGTCATCAAAGTCATGTCTTTATGGTCTTCTGAAGAATAAAATGAAGTGTGTATCCAGGCCCACCCCACACAGAGGAAAGGTGCATTTGAGAAGACCTCCTTCCACGGACGGTGCTCTCACCACCACCCATGGACCAGAAACTGCTTGTAGGGTTCTCCTTTTTAAGGATACCTCTGGGACACAAGTCATCCCCATTTCTCCCTCAGGGCAAAGGGTTTTAAGAACAGAAGCCTCCTCTGAGGGCACCACCACACCCTCTTAATCTTCTGTTCACTCACTCTGGCACTGGCATTTCTACTACACAATGCCCACCTTGCATCCCCCTAAACACAGTTTCTGTAAGTTACAGGAGTATTAATTCAGTCTCTATGGCCACTACAAGGAAAGTCTAGCCAAAAGCCACTCCATCTCTTCTTCTTATCATCTGCTGGCATCACAAGTCCCAGGCTGTCTCTCCCATCACTTATACAAGCCGCAGCTGATGAAAAAGTTCTTGATACCAGATTTAAAGTGGCGCTGGTTGAACTCTCTGGGGAGGGGGCGGCTCAGCACCCAAGATGTCCCAGTGATAAATCTTCTACCCCTACATTCTCAGTCGGCCTGGCAAGCTACACAGTTCTATTCTCTTTTTTTCCTCTGGTCTGAGGGAGGGGCTCAGCCAAGGCCAGGCTCACAGGCAGCTGTGCTGGCCCAGATCCAACAACAGCGAAGCTCGGACAGCTGTGCCGACAAGCCGGCAAATGCTATCCAGGCTTACCCCAGCCCAGGCCGCATGGCAGGCCTCGGCCTTGGCCAGGGGAGGCCTCCCGTCCCCCTCCACAGCCAGGAGGAGGAGGGGAGCCTGAGGAGCCTGTTCACTCTCTGAAGGCCAGAAGTGAAAGAGGACCACCCCACCCATTTCCCATCCTGAAATGTGTGTTCACAGAGATGAAATGACTTTTCATTGGTTCAACAGGGTTCTAATCTCTGAGCCAGCACTCTCTCACTTCCTAGGGTGGATCAAACCACAACACACTGATGTTCCTTGTCCTTGGGGTGCACAAGGCTGTGACACCAGAAGTTCACACCAAAGAAATTCTTTATGTATTCTTTACATGTATCCCAAAGGAATTTCCTTTCAGCCGCTGAACTACTTACATCACTACTCCCCTTCAGTCTTCCCTTTTCATGTATGTTGTATACATTTTTCTCTAATTCAATCGAATCCTAGAACATACTACAAGAAAAACTGAATACCAGTTTCTGGTAACATTTCCCATACTCCTCTCCCAGGTTTAATACCCAAATGGTTTGAACCCTAGTCAAAATAAGCAATGTCATAATAAGCAACATCATCATAAGTGTAACAAGTTTTGGCAGGGTAGCTTGTAGGATTACAGGTATCCTATCAGTCTCAAGAATTCAAGTTTGACCCAATAGCACTAACCTACATACATTCTGAAACTGTTAAATCAATGTACTGATTGTCTGCTTCTGTTAGCAATTAAAAATGTAGTACAGGAAGCTTACATGCATAGAATTTTAAAAGTTTTAGCCAAGATGAATAGATAATCCTTAAAAACTTCTCTAGTTTTTGTGAATTTTTGAACTCTCAGGGATGTACAAACTAACTTTACAAAACTCCTTTCACTAATACTGGACTATGAGATGCACTGTTTTAGTGGCCCTAGAACAACAATGTAAAGAAATCAAGCCAGCTGTCTCCCATGGCAAGGCTGGAGACGACATTGGCGCAGGGGATCAGGTAATTCCAGGCACTTACTCAAATCTAGTTAAGCACAAGCAGTTACAATTACAATGGACTGGAGCCTTTCCTTAAAAACTGTGCAAATTTCAAGAATCAGCAGTTGAACACTGTGCACTCTCTTAATCACCAGAAGTGTGAAAATATATCACAGACTTTACCCATTTCAAGAAAAGTGGCTTTCCCCATATTCAGTGGCCTTGACAGGATAGAGTTACAATGAAGATTTTTGTCAGTCAGTGATTTTCTGATCTTTCAAGTCCTTTAGCCTGGCAACAATTTCTTTGTTGTGTGTGTGTCATGTGTGGGGAGAAGACTGAGCAGTCTTGATGAGCTGTTGTATTGCACTAAGTAGTTAGTTCATTTTGTTATTGCACAGAGGTGAGTTTTGCACACACATACTTTAGTACAATTTGCACGTGGTCTATCCCACACACACCCCCTCTCTAGGTTTCAGTGTTGGTTGCCCCCGTTAGCTCCTCCCCTCGCCCTTCCCCCAAGTTGCCCCCCATTGGTTGTGGTTCCCCCCCTCTCCCCTCCCCATTTCAGAGGGCAGAAAACCCCTTGCATGCCAGGACCTGTCATCTTTTTGCTCCTTGGTGGCGTTCTAGGGGGAGTAAACCTGGGACTGTACAAGAAGAAGGAAGAGCGCCTCTTGCCTTTTGTCTTTGTTCACTTATCCGGCCATGCACTCGGGGGTCTAAGAGCTAGCCTGGCTAGACCCCTTGAGAGCACAGGAACTGCGATAATGAGCTTTATGTTAATGAAGCACATTGTTACGGATGTGGAAGGCAGAGCCATTCTTGGGAACCAGCCCCTGTTGTGGCTGTGATTTTTGCACATAAATCAGGCTGGTTGTATGCGAGGGGTATTCACTCTGCTTCTTACTGCTGTCTCTTGCTAAGCTTGAATGGTTCTGAAGTACTATGAGGCAAAGGTGCAGAATGGAAAGGGAACATGGAAATGGGTGGCTTATTTCCCCATTTTTCAATGCAGTTCCCTGATTTTTAATGCAGGGTTTGATGTTTGGCTGTGCTACTGATGAAACTGAGGAATGTATGCCCTTAACAGTCCTCCTGGCACATAAACTGACTGCAAGCATAAGGTCTCTGGAAGGGAATGGAACATGGCCCTGGGTCAGACCAGATGGGAAAACACGGGTTTGTCAGAGATGCATCAGCTGTGAGGGTGAGAAACAGCAGAAATCATTTACCCTGTCTGCTACTATATTAGAATTTATGTCTGTCAAAAATAGTGCTGTCATTCTCATGTTCCTAGGTGATGTGAGTTTCATAAGGTGTGTATGTATATAGCACATGCGTTTGTTTAAATTGTTCTATCAGTGTCTCAGCAGGTCTCTTCAAAACAGTACTTGTATTTTCCTTGTTTTCCCCTGGAGATAAGGAACAGTAACAAATTACCAACAATCAGATTTGGGTTTTTTTCTGAAAAATTACCAGCTTCTAACAGCTGTTTTGCTGCGCTCAGTGGTTTAGTCACTGAGCCTACTGTTAGAGCAATGCACTTTGGCTGTTTCAAAGACAGTAAGTTCTCTGTTTTCTGGGCTGTGAAACCTGAAGGACAGGAAAGGCAAAACATACATGTGGCGTTTCCAGTACAGCCAAGTGTTTTCGTCTTAATTTCTGTTTTTTAGTGTGGATCAAGTGCACTGAGTTACACTGCTGCTGTTGTTGAAATGCAACATGGATTGTGTCTCTACCTCTTGTTAGGAGTGTACAGAACATGTTAACAGGCTGATTTATGTTATATCTATTGAAGCATGTTTGAAGAGTAGGAAAGTAGAGAGACCACTTTAGTCTGTGAGAAAATGGGTACTAAAAATGGAGCAATGCTAGTTTATACTTGCATGTGCATAAAAGCCATGTAGAAGGGAGTGAAGGATACAGCCTATCATATAATCTACAGTTTAGCATTTTAGCAGGGCTCTCCAAGATTTATTTTGGCTTTACTTTGCTAACCCACAATTTGAAGTTATGTTAACATAGCAAACCAGGTTGATTAGCACCAACTACTAAAATTGTGGGATTTTGTAGCTTTCTTTTTGTTATTTTAGTTCTCTGTGGCAATACATGTAATATCCCATAGTTAACCCTTTTGGTAGTGTTTTTACTTCCCTACTGTGAGTTTAAGCATTGACAACAATCCATAATTTTTCATCCCGTTTCCCTTCATCTGTTTATCTTTGGCTGCAGAAAATAACTGTGAGGTTCATTTCCAACTTTCAGACAGGTGCTTTTGGCCCTAAGTGCTCATTTTGGCCCTGCGTGTTCATCATTCTTTTTTTTTTCCTCAGTAGGTAACAATGGAATACAAGGAATGTAGTGGTGCACTGGAGCCCATCTGAGTGCACACACTTGTGGTTTCAGTAAATCATGCGCCAGACATACCGCTACAACAAATACAGGAGGAGCTGATTGAGAAAGTTGTTTAAAAAGTCGTTCCAGAGAAGTACCTTGATGAGGGCACCATTTATGATCTCCTTCCAAGTGAAAAGTTTGTAGAAGGTGGTCCTAAGGTATGGTACTTTGATAAATAACAGTCTATGCAGACTTGGATTCCGCCACATGCTTGTAAATGTTCTCTTGAACAGTAGTGCAATGGAATACCTTTAACCAAAAAGTCTTTGCATTTTTAAGGAAGCTTCAGTTAATTCTACTGGAGCTTTCCTACTGGACACCTGCCACCTAAACTGAAGATATACCTGCTCAGAGAGCCACATGTACACATTCCTGGGTCTTTGTCTTGCTTCCAGAAAGTATTTTAAGTAAGGAAAACCCAATTCTTAAGTTATGTGCTAAAATGGCTGGCTGGAAGTGTCTCTTTACTTCAGTAAAGAAATCCAGTAAAAATCAAAACGAGAAATAAAAATCGATCTGATATCTACTCTGAAATTATTTATAAAGCTGAACAAATTTCAAGAGAGACTTAACATACTAAGTATCAATAGTCATTAGAATTTGACATATGTTCTTCTTTCCAAATGTTGGCACTAGATAAGGAAGCCACTGCTATGAAATTCTAAAAAGTTCCATTACACAAAACTGTCTAGTTTGTGTAGCATTCAAAAGGATTAAAACTACAAGGTGTGCTTTTAATCACACTGGGATAATGAAGGGATACCACTTGAATTAAGAAATTAATGTTGGCTTTGTTCCTATGTTACTTATTTTGAGATTTAAAAATAGTGGATTAATGCCATTTATACTCTTTCGGGATGGAATTTTTCTGAGCACTCTGGAGTTCATTTATCACCATGTAGTTGCCAGCTTTATTAATCTGTCAGAGAGGCAGTAAACCTCTCTTGATTGAGTAAGTTGGATTAACTGATAAAGTTGGTAGGAGGCAGACAAAGTCTATGGAAGAATCTGGGACCATTATCAGAAGCACCGGAAGGAAGAAAGATGTGTAGTATCACTTGTGTCAACACTGAACCATTAACATGAACTATAATTTCCCAGTACTCTTGTGCTGACAACTTTGAACTGCAGTTCTGTGAAGCCCCTGCTTCCTGTTTAGTATGTTGTAAGAGCCGGGACTTGGTGGTCCCTGATTTTGCCTCACGACCTTTCGTCAAGGAAGAAAGCAAGGGGGCTTGGGCGCCTAAGCCACGGTGCGTGTTTGGCAAGCATTGAACTGCAGGTATGTCCACTGGACCGGAGCTGGCTGCTCCCATGGGAACTTGTATGAGGACAATGGACAGTTTGGACAGCCTGTGCTTACCAGCAGCTAGGGACTAGACCAGTTTGTCCCAAACTTGCCTGCTGAACGATCGTACCTGGTTCCCAGAGCAACGGACCTCACCACAATGACACTCAGGTTCCCCCCACTTCTGAAAAAGACTATAAAAGCTGCCCCTTTGTGACTCACACTTTGAGATCTCCCCAGGAAGACGACGGATCCATTGGCAGGACGCCAAGAGGACGCCGCTCAGCTGTGGTAGCTATATACCCCCTGCCCCGCCTTTCCTCGCTCTGCATCTTATGTTTCCTTTCTTATTCCCTCTGTCGCAAGTGTTCTTGGCATCAATAAAGGTGCATTTGTGTGTGTAATTAAATATTTGTCCCCTTGAGTACTTTTTGCACTCTAAAGATCACAAGAACCTATCACGATTCCTTTTTGGATCGTGACATAAATTGGTGTCACAGACAGGATTCTGACACAGAGGGGTTGCCAGGTTGTGTGTAGTCTGTAACAGACTACAGGGGCAGGAAGTTTCGCTCCAGCCGCATCTAGCCCATCACTTCGGTGAACGAAGCTAGAAAGCAAGGGGGGCTTTCTGAATCCTCGCACACTGCACACGCCTAAGATGTAAAGGCACCCCAAACTCGATTGAGGGTTCTGTTGTCAGAATTTCACAAAAGAACTTTGAGTGCAAAAGTCGGGACTGACTACCTGGTGTTAGGGGGAGACATCCTGTGTTGTAATTGAAGGTGAACCTCCCAGGTAGATAGGTCTCCCCACCCACCCAAGGAAGAGAAGGGAAGACACAGCTCTGCTGTGCGTGTTTTGTGTGTAACTAAGCAGGACCTCCTTGACGTGGGCTTTTTTATCCCTTCACAAAACATGACTGAGGACTTTAATGTAAAAGATAAAACAGCATTTTATGCCTTGTTAGCAAAACACAATGCCCGACCCTCTCCTGGAGGGGAAGAATGGGCGAAAGTTAACTGGTTTGAGGAACAAAAAATAATAGACTCTCTTCAAGATTTGGTTACAATTTTGCAAGATGAAGAGAGGAAAGAGAACTTTTTTATTGAAAAAAGCTGCTATAGAAAACCGCTCTAATTGGTGTAAAGAAACGACAACTATTATGTACTCCCTTCAAAACCTGGTTGAGGTGTTGCAGAAACAATTACATGAAGAGAAAAGCAAAAACCATTTGTTGCAAGAGGAAAATCATTTGCTACGGGCTGCTTTGATAAACGAATGTTTTAATAATTCAAAAAATGCTGACTCCAGAAAAGAGGGAGAAGCAGCGGAATTGGGATTGGTAAAAAACTGTGGGGAAAACTGTTGCTCTTGTTTTAGATCTCTAGTTGAAACAGAACATAATTGTGTTAATAATGATGATTTTGAATTGCATATTAAAACAGAACGGGATGCCAGTAAATATGGAATTTTTATAACAATGGGAGATAAATGTGACACAGGGTCCTTGACACTGTCCACAGCTTTTTGGGCCAGGGAAAATATAGTTAATACCCCTGACCAATTTTTGGAAACTGTCCACAAAGTTGCTTGCCTGCCCGTGCACCCTGAACTAAATTTACAAAAAACAATTCCCACAGAAAGGAACCAAACTGGTTTTGCTGGTTTTAGGCACCCAGCCCAGTGCACCCTTCTTGTCTCAGAACTGGGGCAGCAAGTCAAAGAAAATTGTTTAAAAATATCTTTTCACTTAGATTTGCAAATTCTCTCTGAAAAAATTCAAAAACCTTTACCTGAAGTAAAAGTTTTGGGAATTGGGTGGAAGGGACATACCCTAATCTGTTTAGATAAAATTAAAATGCCTGAATGCAGGAAAAACCTACAACATGCTTTAGGATTACTGGTGTTTTGGAAAAAAACATATCCCAGATTTTTCTATTATTGCCAGACCCCTCTATAACCTGCTGAGAAAAGGGGTTAAATGAGAATGGAGTAATTCTCAAGAGAAAGCATTGCAACTGTTAATTTTTGACCAAGCCATTTATCCCACAGATTCTTATCAGGTAGAGTGGAGTTTTGCTGTCTCTGGATTGTCAGTGCACAATTGGCAACAAGGGCCAGAAGGCTCCACTAGGCCTGATGGTTTTTATTTTCAAGGCTTTAAGGATGCTGAAAAAAGATACACAGTTTGGGAGAAAGGATTGTTTGTGGTTTGTTTAGCTTTTGTAGAAGTGGAAAAAATTATACAGCAGCAACCAGTTGTTCCGAGAGGCCTTTTTAAAGTTAAGGCTGTCACTACTGGGACCCCCCCACCTGACGGGGTGGCCCAGAGAGCCTCAGTAAGAAAGTGGTGTGCTCAGATTGAAAACCTAGCTATTCAAGACACAGAAAACCTGAACAGTAGCGAAGACAAACCTACCTCAGTCAAACCACAGGAGGGAAATTGGGATGTTCAGTTAATTCCCTCACTAAAGAGACCAAGTGATTTTAAGAACCCACCACATTATCCTAGACAACCTGTCTTGGTGGATCCCCCTACAGTAAGAGAAGTACCACTTGTGTTAAAACCCCCTCGGAATAAATGTGCATGTGTAGCCTTTGACAGTCCAGGGAAAGAGCCTTGGAATTCCATCATTTTAACTTTCTGCCTTCTGCTGGCAGATTCTGTTGTGCTTAATTTTTACAGAAGACCACTGTGGGATGTGAAGACCCCATAAACCATGATAAAACTAGTGATACTTTTGTAGTAACATGATTGGGAATTTTTAAATAGTATTGATATAGAAATATTAATTAATACATTTGTTACCATAACTAGAGATTTTACCAAATTATAACAACCACTGCAGTTGTCCTAATTGGCCTGGGAACTTATTAGTGGCTGTTATTAAACATATTACCAAATTGGAAAAAAGGAAATGCGACTATAAATTGATAATTGATACACTTGGTGTTATATTTTATTGGCTTTTAGGTGCATCCAGGTTTAATTGTGGATATAGTTGTTGCCTTAATTTTTATTGAAATTTGGACAAAATTTTGGGACAGTGCCAATGATTTTAAAAAATAATTTTAATTTTAGTAGAACTTAGTGAATTTTATTTATAACCCCATTATAAATAAAGCTATAGTTTTTATGTTAACCATATGTAATGTTTTAGTATATTTGATATTTTTTATTGTTGTATTCAAGATTGAATTATGATGGAGCTATTCCCTATTCTCCGAGCATAGGGAATGGGCCCATCAAATTAGTGAAAAATAGTAAACTGTTAATTTAGAATTTTATAATGTTTAAGAACTATTTGTGATGTAGTGTTTGTAGAAAATGTAGCAGTGATTATTAAAATCATTTAAATTTTTGTGTTTGTAATTTTATTAAGATTATAGGATGTGAATTTTCCTATTTAGTTTCAGTTATATATTGATTTATAATTTTACTTAAATAAAGCAATTGTTGCTTTACCAGGATTTGATTAAAATTTTAGAAAATATTAAAAAGGAAATACATTATGTTTTAGAGAGAGTTAAGAAAGATACTGAGCATAGATGGTAAAATACCCTTTTTGGATAGTTATTTACTACCACTGGTGTTTTGGACAAATGGCGTCACCCTGTTGTTGTTTCGTTAATTTTAGTTTTGATTGGTTTTGTTTTGTTAGCAATTTTATATATTATAAATTAGAAAATGATGAAACAAATGAGACAATTAGTTTTAATAATGAATGCACATAATTTGGTTAATAACTTACTTGCTATAAAGATCCCCAAAGTTATTGACACAAGGCTGTGCTGGTTTGAAAGCAAAACCAGTGAAAGACTCCAAGTCAGAAACACAATTTAATAAGAGGAAAAGAAAAGAAATAAAAGAAAGTAAAATAAAAGTAATAGTACAAAAAACCACTGACAGAGTCAGAATACAACCTGGCACCCTGTTAGGGTGGTAGCGGCAGTCCAGATGAGATGATCTTGTCGAAGCAGTGATCCTGTAGAAACATCTGGTAGCTCTTGTCTCCTCTGGGTGTCCAGTGGATAAAAAGCTGCCTGTGCTGTCCCAAACCCTGGATTTATCCAGGTGGGAATGCTTGGCTTCTCCCCCTGGGCAGAGCATCTCCCAATGGGCTGATCTCATTCTATGAGTCATTCAGTGGGTCCTTGATGGCCCATTAAACAGAGATAACTCCTGGAGGGAGTTATGTATGACTCATGTGGCAAGGCATTGTTAGGGTCATTAACAGAAGATAAGGAAAACACTGCCCCACCTTGGCTCCAACGGCTCATGGGGATAGAATACAAACCTTGGGCCCAATTTTACATTGTAACCTAGGACAAAGGCGAACTATACCAACAGTGACATAAAGATTTTATTGATGCATATTATAAAATTGAGTGTTGTATTTTGTGATTCTTTTTGTAATTCATTTTGATTGTTTGAAAAGAAAATTATTTTATTATAATTATTATTGATTGAAATTTTTTGACTGAAAGTGTTTGATTTTTTGACCTATTGAACGTAAAATTAATTTGGAAAATTTAATGTTGTTTTCTTTCCCTTTTCCTTTTTTCCTTTTTCCTACTTTCCTTTATCCCTCTACTCTATTTCCCTGTTTTCCTGGGGATATGCTACTGATGGCTTGACAAGTCCTTCACGACAACGCTACTGAATGGTGCTGAATTCTCTTGACAATGATTGATCGTGAGTCATGGGGTGGTGTAAGAGCCGGGACTTGGTGGTCCCTGATTTTGCCTCACGACCTTTCGTCAAGGAAGAAAGCAAGGGGGCTTGGGCGCCTAAGCCACAGTGCGTGTTTGGCAAGCATTGAACTGCAGGTATGTCCACTGGACCGGAGCTGGCTGCTCCCATGGGAACTTGTATGAGGACAATGGACAGTTTGGACAGCCTGTGCTTACCAGCAGCTAGGGACTAGACCAGTTTGTCCCAAACTTGCCTGCTGAACGATCGTACCTGGTTCCCAGAGCAACGGACCTCACCACAATGACACTCAGGTTCCCCCCACTTCTGAAAAAGACTATAAAAGCTGCCCCTTTGTGACTCACACTTTGAGATCTCCCCAGGAAGACGACGGATCCATTGGCAGGACGCCAAGAGGACGCCGCTCAGCTGTGGTAGCTATATACCCCCTGCCCCGCCTTTCCTCGCTCTGTATCTTATGTTTCCTTTCTTATTCCCTCTGTCGCAAGTGTTCTTGGCATCAATAAAGGTGCATTTGTGTGTGTAATTAAATATTTGTCCCCTTGAGTACTTCTTGCACTCTAAAGATCACAAGAACCTATCACGATTCCTTTTTGGATTGTGATATATGTGTATCCAGGTGAAGCTTGTTAACCTTTTAGATCTTATGTGACCTGGTTTTGTCTCTCTAAGTTCCTGGCCTTCATCTAAGTTTTGCTGAGTGAAGACCTTGACCAGTAACCCAGAGAGAGTATTTCAGAATTGCTGATTTGAAGGGAGCATTCTTTTTATCATGTTTACAGTTGTGCTGCATTGTTAAAGGTTTTCAAAAGTGGCTGCAGCACAGATGTTTTAGTACATTTCTGAGGAGTACTTCAGCCACCTAGTGAAGTCTTTCATTAAGCAGTTGCATGGGAATGTGAACACTGTGAACAGAGTCATATACATGACAAATACAAAAGAAAGCTGTACTCAATAACCTAATAAGAGATTGGATGAGCTATTGTGTCTTGTGAGTAAATTTAGTTATTTGTCCTTCAGGCTGATGCTGGACTGACTGGCTGGAAGATCATTGTTGATAGGTATGGAGGCTGGGGAGCCCCTGGTGGAGGTGCATTCTCTGGAAAAGATCCCTCCAAAGTTGAGCGTTCTGCAGCTCATGCAGCTCACTGGATTGCAAAGTCTCTTGTGAAAGCTAGTTTCTGTAGAAGAGTATTAATCCAGGTAAGAGCAAATGTAAAAGTAATACACCAAATTCTGAAAAACAAATTCTGTCTCAGAGTACATACCACCATCACAGCCTCTCTCTAGTTTCAGAAAATCTTTTCTCATAATAGAATGGAGCTCCAAGAATTTTTTAGGAGCCTTATGAGGGAAGCCAAAGACATAGGCCACGATGGTCCTGAAACAAAGACTGCATTCTCAGTAATGTTCTTTCTCCAACTCCTTTGTCATCCTAGGTCTAGGTACTTCTTTGCATCATCCTTGCATTTTAGGTGTTCTGCACACAATTGCATGCCCAGCACTCCAGCCTGACCTGCACAGCACATTACAATTATGGGAGCACTTCCTAGATGCAGCTGTTCAACTTACAACTTCCAATATGGTCATATTGGTTGTAACTGATCTGTTTTAAGCTGCACTTGAAAATACCTTAATTTGTTCCTAATATTTTCCTCTGGAATTGGGTGTGACTAAAAGCAAAATTCAACTGTTTTAGAGTTTAAGTCAAGAACAACTTTCATTAGTCTTATATGCTTAAACAAAAAACAATGCACTTCCTTGTGCATGAATTTTTTTGATAACTAAGTCAAAGAAGTAGAAAGAGATACTTTACTCACACCTTGACACTTCCACATGAACAGAATGTGACTATTAAACAGTGATATTTGCCTAGGCAATTTGCAATACTAGTTTATACAAATACTTGCTCTGGGTAGTTGCTATGTCCTAAGTAATAACATAATAATTCCTAAGTAAGTAAAATGTAGCCGCAATCTGGCCAATATTTCACTGCAGTGGTGTGTTTAAAACTTTTTTTCTTTCTCTATGGAGCAGAGGAGAAGCCCACTGGATGTGATTATGATCAACAACACAGTGTCCAGACATGCCAATTGGCAACAAGGTTTCTTGCTTAAGATGTTGTTCATGCGTTTGACACCTGATAGTTTGCAGTTAGTCAAGAGAGGGTAGATTGGGAATAAACCAAGCACAAATAAGTTTTGGTTAGCAAATTGTTGATAATTTTTTTTTCTGAAGGAAAGAAAACAAACTTCTGATCTCTTCATATGCACATTTTGAGAGTAATTTTGAACATCTACATCACTTCTTTTTGAGTAAGGTGGGAATGTTGTTATTCCAGCAATTCTCAAAGACCCACCTTAAGTACCTGAATCTGTCTCTAGACAAGGAGTGATCTTTTTAACAGCAACATTATGGAGATCTCTGATACTAGCCATGAAGATAAGATGGGAAGATAGGAGACCAAAAAGACACTGTCCTTTGAAGTCTTTGAAGGCTGGATTAAAGATTAACAAAAGGAAAAATGTGTCAAGTGTCAAAATGCAAAAGAGATTTCAGCCCATTACTGTCTGTGCACTACACTGAGACCTTGCCAGCCTCCACTGAGACTGACAACTGAGCTGGCTCTCCTAAGGATATTGTTTTCATGCTAACCATCTCTCACAACAAAAGAAAAAAATGGATGGTAGAGGTAACTGCAGTCTCATTAGATGTATATTAACACCATATTATTTGGTGTTATAAAGAATTGTTACCTTATTGGTTAATGGCAAATGGATGTCATAATTTCATAATTAGCTAGGTGGAAGATAGTCACAATTAAAACAGTTTCTAAAAAAACCAAAAGAAAACAAAAAACCCAAAACCAAGCCATAAATGTTTGTAGAATTCAGAGTCTCCAATCTTTAAGGCATGAAATCCTTGTGTCTAGCTGAAACTGAAGGATGAAGAATGGCAGTAGCTGAGGATGATAAAGTATCTCTTTTGTTTTAAAGGAATGTCATCTATATCTGATATTTGACCAGGCTCTGAGAAAAATATAATTTTCTAACACGAAAGGCAAATAGCAAAAAGATATCTCCTAACTTCCCTTATGGTGACAGGATGTTAATTAACTTTACCCAGATACACATGATAAACCTTTCCTTTCTCTTAAGCAAAAAGCAGGAAGGACTGTATTAATTTTATTTGGGTTGTATTCTTGTGTTCTACAGTTATCACAAGCTATTGGTCTCACACCCTCTTGTCATCTTAGTGTTCCATTAGGGAACATCAGACAGATCTGAAGAAGAACTGCTTGAAATTGTCCAGAAAAACATCAGACAGATCTGAAGAAGAACTGCTTGAAATTGTCCAGAAAAGCTTTGATCTATGCCTTGGAGCTATTATAAGGTTTGTGTGATGTTAGTATTTACTGTGTGGAATCATATTTTTAATGCTCTCTCTTACAGTTTAATTATCTAGCTTATAACCTCAAGAAAGTCACCTTCAACGTAAATCTCTAATTGATATAATTTCTGCTCTTCCTTCATCCATGCACCCAGTACAACATACATGAGCCAATTGATAAATCAGGTCACAAAGTGCGCTGAATAAGTAAGCAGCCTAAATTACACCATGTACATCTACCAGTAACCCTGGTAGCAAGCTGTGCTGAAATTCATTAGCCAGGTGGTAGTGTGCCTGGTGAAGCAGAATTAAAGTTTAACATTAGACATAGTTAGGCTTTCCAGCCTGTCTACAGGGTGTGTAAGGTTCCATATCTCTGCCTTATCTGAAGGGCAACAGAAATACTGGCTCTTTCTGAAAGAAGTGTTGGGCTCTGTGCCTTTGATATTCAGGTGGCAACAACTTATGAGACAGCTGAAAGGCTTTGGCACTCTCATGTCACAGTCTGGAGTCAACAAAACTTAACTAGTGTTTCTTAAATGCTCTCTTAAAATCTGAAGTACTGTAATGAAACTATTGTAATTGAACTATTGTATAAATTTAAAAACCAGAACAAGGACAACCATGAAATTAATGTTCTTGAAGTGAAAATTCACTTGTGATCAGAAGTGTCACTGAGGCTTCCATGCAATCAGACAGAACTTACAAATCCAAACCTATTAACACTGCTTTTTGCAGACACCTTTTCTGGAACATTTCTGGGCCTGAAACAGCTGGTCTCTTAGACAAATATAATCCTTACATTTAAAGAAGCATGGGAATTACTCTTTTCTTTGAGAGAAGAAAGGATTGGAGGAGAGGAGTAGATCAGTACCTATCCTTATCAGCAGTTACCAACCTACATTCCAGTGAGCTGTTATTTGACTCCAGCATTTTTCACTATTTTTCTCCTATTTGTGACTAACCCATATGATTCTTTATGTAAACTTCAAGGCAGCAGAGCTTCTTGCCTTTTTGTAGTATGGCTTCCTGAGACCTAAGGTTCATCTTCTCCATTCTGAGTAACTTCCTAATCTCTTGGATGATTTTCACAAAACCTGGACCTTGTAGACATTTTTTGAAATGCTCAAGTAATGGAGAGAAACACTATCTCTGCTTTTAAGGGAGCAACTATATTGTGAGTTCCGCCTTTGTTTAAGTCTGTGAAATTGACACAGGAGTTCAAGCCTGAGATAGATTACCAGCAAGAACTTGAGTTCATGCCCATACTTAATAATTTTGAGCAATGCTTTTAAAAGCTCTGCTCTAAAATGCTAAAACATAATGCTACCTATCTCATTATTTGAGGAAAATACTTTTTATGATTCACTTTGGTTTAAATCCAGAGCTATTAAAATTATTCATTTCTCTATATTCCAGAACAATCTTGAACATATTTTTCTCTGAGAGAAAATCAACTTTAGTGAATAGGAAGTCTTTCTTTGTCCCTTAAAAAGGAAATACTTTTCAGACAAGCTATATCAATGTTCTGCTGGTGTGCAGAATAGTGTCTTTTTAAAGTATGCAATATATATGCTGAGAGCACAGCTGACTTATAACTTTAATAGTCAAAGATAATTCAAGGCATTATGGCAACTTCTATTGCCATAAAGTAATGTTTTCAAGTGTTATCCATTCACAAATATAATCAAAACTTCTTTAGCTTTATCATTATGGCAGTTCATGGCTAATTATGTGTGGTCATTCCCAGATATTTATCTTGAAATATCTTATATTGAAAAATGCAGCATTTTAAAAATACACTATCATAATCCTGGAAGTGCTGAAGGCAGGTAGGAAAGGAAGAAAGCAGGCAATAAACCATGAGTGTTGTTGAGGGAATACATCCTTGTTATCCATCACCTCATCATATTTAAAATCCTATCAATGATGCTGGCTGTCCATTTTAACACCTATTTGTTGACACAGTTCATGACATCTTACTTTTCATTTAGTCAGCAGTCATATTTCAATGGCATTTGGCTTAGGATCAAGCACACATGACTCTGACAATAGCCATTGCAGCATGTGACCATATTTTGTGTTGCACAAAATATTACTTGAAAAAAGTCTTTCTTGCTCTACATCATAAATGTCCACATAACTGCAAGAATGTGTATTCATTATCCTGTCAGTATTTGTACTTCTTTCCTTCTTTTGTCATTTCTCCACCAATCTTCTCTCCAGCAGTTTACAACATGAATTTGCTATTTTAAATGTGCTTTCAAAGACAATTAAAGCAAGATAATACCAAACAGGAGAAAGCCTAAGCAGACAAAAATGTTTCAAGTCTTTCATGAAATGAAGAGAAACTTCTATATAGATACCTGTAGCTAACCATTTATCACGGCTGCGGACCACTATATTATGCAGGCTAAAAGGTGATAAGCATGATTTGCACATTCATTATGATTTATCTGGTCATAATTATGTCATGTAAAGCTCTATTCTAAATAGAGATTTTGTGTCTCTGCATAAGCAGTTAAACATCCACAGTTACTTTATTTAGTAGATCATCATCACCTTTAGCAGCTTCTTTTGAGATCATTCTCTTTTTGCCACAGTAGCATTAGAAAATATTCTATATAACACTTGAAATAACAGAAAACACATTGATGCTTGCCCAGGTATAGCTGAACTTTTTTTCTGTTTAAAATGCTTATGGACTGTAACATTTATAAAGACTAACTGCATACTTACTGTATCTCTTAAACATTGGAGGAAAACTCACTATTTTAGACACCTAAAAATTAAAATGGTAAGCTATTTTTCCTTCCGTAAAGCTGTGTAAGGAGGAAAGTAACACCTAGGTTTTATTATCTTCCAGGCATGATGCTGATAATCCCTCTGATGTGTATAGATCATAATATGCATTGGAGTAGAGTTAAGTGTAAGGCTGTTTTTTTTTTCATTTAGGGAGCTGGATTTGAAAAGGCTAATCTATGAAAAAACAGCATGCTATGGGCACTGTGAAAGAGAAGAATTTACACAGAAAATACCCAAAAAGCATAGTTTTAAGCTTTCCAAAATGATTCATGTTATTGACATGTGGTTTAATATTCAGGTAGAATTTCAAGCAGTCGAAGAAAAGACTATATCTACTCTTTTAAAAATTGCATTCTGTAGTTAATAGATATCCTGAAAATTACTTGATTACTTGATTTCTAACTTTCACAGTCTCCTTACAGTTTTAATGGACACAGCTCTATCTAGGATAGTATTCAGCTTTGATTAGGTAACATGAATAATTTAGGCCTTTGACATGATCAGACATTAAAATGGTTGTGGATATTGATGCCATTCCTATTCTGCAGGGAGGTCCACTACTGCTTACCCAATTAACTTTGTACTGAAGTGGATGAAGTTGGTGAGGTAACTTTAGGAGCTCTGTGTGAGAGGAGAGCAGAAATAGCACAAATTGCTGTTATTATTTCAGCCAGAACTTCCACAATTACAGCTTTAGTTAAGGTGCTTCAGTTACATTTAAACAAATCAGTAGAAATACCCATTTCTGAGTGTTGGTCACTGTAACCCTACATTTACCTAGCTCTCAGGTAGCGTTATTTCTTTGCTTTGAGCATTCTGGTTTTGTAGTTGTATCTGTGACAATTGATGAACTCTTATGTTGTGATTCTTTAATTCATTTATAGTCATTCTCTCAAACTTGAATTTTCCACATCTGCATGAATTGGAATTGGTTGTATAAATTTCCAATTAAGTTTATTTTGTCCACTTTTGAAATGTAATCAAATATAAAAAACATTTGGAGGACATGACTTTCCTTTTACTTTTCTGGCTGAAAACATAAAATGCAGAGAGGCCGTTCAAAATCATTTAGCTTCTCTTCAAGGACTGAAGAGGATGAAAATGCTTGAATATCAAAAATAGCAATTCTGGCAAGCAAATTTATCGTTTTATTAGTAACTAAGACACAATGTTGGAATGCTATAACTGCTGTAATACCAGGGAATTTTAATAAACAACTAAGCAATACAGCTACCTCGCCCCTCTTAACAGAAAGATAAAGGCTCCAATGGTAAGTCTAGCCAAATGCAAGTAGCTGATAAAATCCTTAGTCTCAAGCAAGTTTTTAAAAGCTTCTTCCTTTCATGTAAAGGCTGATCAATCCACTGCTCCATTGACAGACCAGAGCTGGTGAGGTCACTGTATATCTGTACCTGCATCTTACCTGTCCTGTTACAGTTAACTTGATCTAGCACAGGAGTACTGCAGTCAGACCTTGTGACCTATACATGAGGCACATTTTTCTTCCATAAGAAAATAAAACTAATTTCTGTAATTCTTTTGTGGGAATTTTTTGCAGCTTTTTTAATTTAATGACAAGTTTTCTTTTTAATCAGAGGACCCTAGACTATATCTTGCCTGAAAATAATCCAGTTTAGTTTGCAAGTGGTCATGTAGGCATAAAATCTATCATTAACCTTTATTAAAATTTTTCAGATTGGTATTGTCTAAGAAATGGTAATGTAGCTTGCTAATTCTGAAATGTCAGAATAACTTCCACTTTTAGTAATATAGGGGTACAATGTTTAAATGGCAAGGGATTGCAGAGATGACCACACAGTAAAATGACTATAATGACTTTTTGAAAGAGAATTGATTAAATGGGCATATAATATCGTGTCAATTTTACAGCTGTCTCAATTACAGCTAGTATCAATTTTACTGTCATAATACTTCACTATTCCAAAGTGAAATGGCGATGCTTTGGTTCTCACAGAAGACCATTTTGATAAATGTCTTTTGTTAAATTTAATAAAGAAATTATTTGTTCAATTGAGGTGTCAGTTAATCATGGCTTATCATCAAACAAACAAATAAAAAAGTAAAGCAACACCACCCAAAAACCCCACAGTGTATTTCAGACAGTAAGAACACATTCCTGAAATACTTCTTTCGATTTGCTTTCTGGCTTCAAAGTTAAAGGCCTTTTCTTCAAAGAACTGGATAGACTCCAAATCTTTCTTTCCCTTGTCATTGATTAGTGTTTCAAGGAAGTTTCAGGAGCAGCAGAAGAAATCCCTAACTACAGACTGGAACAGGTACCATCTACATTCAGTCTCCAGAGACCCTGCCCACAAATTTCAGCAAGTTTTCTAATAACAAGTAAATTTATTTTATTTATACATGGTAGCTAATCTTCCCTATATAAAATTTTCCTAAAGAAGAGCAAAAAGATATATGCCTTGTTTGAAGCCAGCAAACAGAGAAAAGATACATCTGCTAACTTTGTAGTGTCTAATCCAAAGCTAGAGACAAAACTATTGCTCCATAAAACCAGTGAAGTAATTTTCTTTGAATCATTGGCTTATTTTCCTATTATCCAAAAAGAATAACTTAAACTAGAATCTCAGCTATAAAGGAAGGGTTCCCAAACCAATAATAGTAGTTATTGCTGAAAATTTAGCTAAATTAGAATGTAGCATACATACATAGAGATCAATTGAAATATCTTTATTTCCAAATGCTTCAAATACTGCTTTATTAACTTTGTTATTTTAATATAAAATGAACAGTCTCTTATTTGAAATATGCAGCTAGAGTACATTATAAAAATCTCTCAACACATAGCAGGTGATATTCTGCATAAGAAAAAGAAATATACATCAGAAGAACACAACAGCTTATGCATTATGTTTTGCAAGTAATGAAAAAGCAAAACGAATGAAAAATCTGTGTTGGACAAAATTACCTGGGTGTAACACAGAGGTACTACTGGCTGTTCACTTCCCAAAGCTGCTGATTCTTGCTGGATTGTGAGAGGCAGAACTAAGCCTAAATCTTTCAAAACAGCATAGTTTCACTCAAACCTAGGCTAGCCAATTAGGAAAGAAAATGACTGGACAGAAGTGCCAGCTTGGCTCTAAGAGTGCCTTTGGTATATTTGTGATCTGAGAAGAAGTGGAGGGTCTCTGCATGCAAATCAAGGATATTAAATTAAGAATGGTCAAGCCTCTTCTGTTTGCTTTGTGTGAAGATTAGCTTTATGACTCATTCTTTTGGACTACATCACGAGAGCGACTGCAATAAAAAGTACAAACATTGAAGAAGTATTTAATCTTCCTTCTGAGATGTACTTCTAAAATAGATTTTCAGCTGTGCTGAACCTAATGAACCCTACCTAGATCTACGGAGACATTGTTATGTGTGCCATTTTCTAGTTATATTTTGATTAAAGGTTATATAGAGAGATCCAAAATAGAATACTAATTCATTGTTGTTTAATTAATTTAATTCCTAAGAAGCTGAAAGCAATTACTGGAATGAAAATTAAAGTGCTATCTTTACTACATGCTAATACACAAAATGAACTTTTCATTTAATAATTCTCCAGTTTATAGTTCTGCCCTGCCTTGACCTTATGACACAAGAGGAAATCCCTTCTTTACCACCTTCCCCACCCAAGGTTTTTGGCCAGAATGATTTGTGGTACATTCTGTGTGAAGCTGTAGAAGAAAGAAGACTATATGAGAGTTAAAAAGGGAAGGTTAGAGCAGAGCTTTTTAATCAGGAGCTCAAGCATCGCACTGTCAGAACTGGGATGCAAACTAGTAACAGATGGCACAGCCTTGTTTTCCTCTGCTTTTCAACAGGAACTGTGCCAACATACAAATGGATAAGCCTTACCACCTTTAGCAACTTTAAAAAAAAACATAGACCTCTAAAGCTGCATAAATAAAAAGAATACTTTTTTCTGACCATATATTCTTAGAAATGGTAGCATTTTACCCCACTTTTGCCTCAGCAATAAATGAAAATGGGGTGAGCCCCCACCACTGCAGAGCCTTCTGCACTCACTGAATGATCTTCTTGACCTCTCCAGAATGACCCTGGATATTTTAAACCACAGGTCAGCAAAATATTACCCAGATACTCTTTTAAACTTTTTTAATCCAGAAAAGCTGCATTCATATCAAGGCTCTCCTGTCTTACTTAAGTTGCAGTGCCAAATCCATCCCAGTTTTTTCAAGTGTAACATTCCTGCTGCCTACCCTACATTTTTTCTTATACCTCCTTCATGTGTAACAGATAGTTACTCCTCCTGCAATTTTTCTGAGAACAAGTTCCCACTGTAAGCTATGAATAGCCTATCTGAGCAATTTCAAGCAACAATTGGCTGAGCTTTTATTATCAAATCTCACACTTGGTGTCTACCTGCATAGAATTTTTGGACTGGAATTTTGATTGAATTTGTCAAAAGCCTTTCTCGACAGTCAAATCTCTTGTATAAGCAGTAAACCATTAAAGTTGTAATTATAATCAGTTTTCATGGATGGAATTTTATTTACTAATTTTTATACATTAAAAATGTACACATTGATAGAGAAACGATTCTCAGGCAATACATTTAATGGCATTTCAAACAGGCATGCTGCTGCTGAAACAAATAAAATCCTGCTGTCTTGTCATCCTCAGCTGTTTCTTCTGACTTTGGGACATCTCTTCTGAGCTGAGATAAAGGTGAGGCCTAGCAGTGAAATAGTCAGGGAATTTTAGCACGGTGTTAAAGCTAGTAAGCAAAAAACGCACAAACCCCCCCAAATCCAGAAGAGGTTATTTTAGCCCAGGTCATTCAGTCTGTTACTGAAGTTACATCAGAAACCTCAGTCTTCATTTAAGCTGAACGAATATAAAATAGTTGCCTCATATTCCATCTACATCAGAGTCTTGTATTTGGGAACAAGAAAGCTACCAAAGTAAAACCTAGACCTTCAAAACCAGTAAGATTGCTTCTGTGGTTCCTTATAGAAATTCCTATCCTTTTTCCAGTGGCCTTTTATGAATGAGTCTTTGAAGGGGAAGGTGCAGGTGAATGGTACAAGGGATAGTGAGTGGAACAATATGGTGTAGCAAACCTAACTAGCAGTGTTTGTTTGTAAAAAAATAATTAAAGCATTTGCCTGAACAAAAATAATCAGGAAAGTCAGAAACCAAAGCAGGACTGAAGGTAAGATGCTCTTGCAGGTAGGATTTCCAGCAAAGAAGTATTGGTGGTATAATTTACTGTAACAAAAGAAGTTTTCTTACAGGCAGAATTGAAAGGGAAAAATAGCAGTTGACCTCTTCTGCAGCTAGAAGGAATTTCTCTATTGGATTATACCCTTTTTCTGACCCAGAGATGGGGCAACTGAGAGGCGTTTTAAAAACTTCTATTCCATTTTCAGTCTCATGTGAAGGGTGAGAGAATACAGATGTTACAATTCATGCCATCACAATCAGAAGCCAACTGTTTCCTAATTACAGTACATTGTGTTTCTTGGCCTATCAGCTTTTGCCACATCATGCTGTAAATGCCTTAAAGCCAATCATCTAAAATCACCTCTTGTGGGTCCTACTACAATGTACCTTTCGTAGTTCTATTTCTCCAAAATATCTAGTCTTATTTGCAAGGCCACCCTTTAAAACTTGTTTCTATTTCCATTTCTCTCTCAACAATGTCCGTGCTATTCCATGGCATTACTAAATCAGCACTTCTTTTCTCAAGGTTTGCATACAGATGCATATTATGTGAGCCTTCTGTCAGGCTTTGAGAATTCTCTACAAACCCACTTCCCACAGTTCTCTATTATAATATTTGGTAATTTTTTTTTAATTAAACGTATAAAAACATGGGTTCTCCATATAAATCTACTCACCTTTAAGATCACACTTTTCAACTGATCAAGCATTACAGAACAGTGAGGGAATTAAAAGAGGCCATGCCCCTGTAATTTACACAGCACATGAAGAACAGCAAGTACAAGTTTATAGAAGTTGACTGAAAAATATGACTTCAAAAAATTTAACCAGTTATCTGTGCAGGAGAAAGCAGCCAAGGCCACCTGAAATCTTCCAGAATTTGGGGATGTCTGGGACTGTCTCAAAGTGATAGCTGCTGGCAAGGTGCAGACAGTAAAGACTAAACTTCTGAAAGAAAATCTTGACTATTGGTGTCATTTCTGAAACAAAAGGTTTGGAGACAAGCCTTGCTTCTAGTGATCTTCAGTGATCTTCTGTCTCAGGTAATACAGCCTTATTCTGGAAATGGGCTGACCAGTTTGGGATCTGCCAAGCACACGGAGGAGTCAGCCTTACCTGTAAAAACCCAGGCTGACACTTTCTGTGGATATGGCAATTCTCAGCACTCATGTGTGTGTTGGTTTTGCATGGCCTGGTTTTTGGTGGCAGCAGGGGGCATGGAGATGACTTCTGGGAGAAGCTTCTAGAAGCTTCCACCATGTCCATCGGAGCCAATCCCTGATGGCTCTGATGATGGACATGCTGCTGGCCAAGGCAGCATGTGGGAAGGAGGGAGCGGTTGGGGGAAGAAAACGTGTTTTTAAGGCCTTATTTTACTTCTCATTATTCTCCTCTGCTTTTGTAATAAACTCACTTTGTATCCCTAAGTTGAGCCTGTTTTGCTCTCAGAGTGTTTTCTCCCGGTGCTTATCTCAACTCACGAGCCCTTCGTTAAATTTTTCTGTCCTCTGCCCAGCTGCGGCAGGCGCGGGTGAGTGAGCGGCATTTGGCCGGTGTCAAACCACTACAGCGTGACACACGGAGAGCGCTCCCCTACCACGCCCTCCCGTGCCTCACGGTGCCGGCAGAGGGAGTGCAGGGAAGGGAGCGGTTGGCCGTCAGGGTTGCGGAGAAAAGCGAAAGACGTGGGAAAATCCCGAGGGTAGACGAACAGTGGAAGGACGGCAACAATGCTCTGTGGGAAAAGCACAGGTGCTGCCCAAGCGCAAGCGGTGCCGGCGGACAGGAGACCATTTATTTCTCGCCGACTGCCAACCTAAGTGTTAACTTAGGTGTGTCAACACACCGTCGCCTGGGGAATGGCTACCCTTCCTGGGAAAAGCGCCGCGAGCAGGGCGCGAAGGCCAGCTTTTCCCCGCGGCCGGCGGGAGCGGGAGCCCGGCGAGAGCATGGGCGGCACCGAGGAGCTCCTCCCGCGGGGCGGGGCTGCAGCGGGCGGGCGGCACCGGCAGCGCGTAAGTGACGTAGAATTCCCGGAAGCCGCCCGCAGTTGAGGGACAAGCAGTGAGGGGATAGTAGTGGAGGCAGGCGGGCTCTCGCCGCCGCTGTCGGTGCCTCGGCGGAGCCCTCCAGTTCCATTCCGCTCTGCTTCCATCCTTTCCCATCCCATTCTATTCTGTTGCCTGCCGGGAGCCATGTCGCTCTTCCAGTCTGCCCTGGACTTCCTGGCGGGCCCCGGCTCCCTGGGAGCCGCCAGCCGCGACCAGAACGATTTCGTGGGGCAGACGGTGGAAATGGGCGACATGAAGCTGCGCATCAAGCGGGTCATCGCCGAGGGTAAGAGCGGGCGGCAGGGCCGGGCCGTGCGGGACGGACGCCGGCGCTGCGGGGCTGGGATGGGCTTCCCCGCGGGCCTCCCGCTCCCGTTTCCCCTGTCTCCTATTCCTAGACCGGGAGGGTTTCCTCCTTGGCAGGCCGCTCCCGGGTGGGGGCGGGCGGGCGGCGGCAGGGGCGGCGGTTCCGGCCTCTCGGGAAGGGTTGATGGTGTCCGTGCCGCTCCCCGTTGAGCCGGTGTCCCGGGCACGGGGGACGGTGTCCCCAGGCCCGATGGTCGCAGCAGTGCTTGGTATTACTGTCTCGCCTCAGGAATAGCCACCGAGAGCCGCTGTGTTGTGTGGCCGCTTCTTCACTTGCTTCGTGGTTTAAACTGCCTTCGCCACATAACAGAGCTCAGAGGAGTTGTAATCTGTCAGGGTCTTTATAATTTACCAAGGACCTAATGGAAATTCTGGATTGTGTGTTGTTTTGGGGTTTTTTTTGTTGTTGTTGTTGTTTTAATTACAGTGTATAATATTATGCCAAATATGCAAGGTTGCCTCTGTTGTTTGGGATTGTTTGGAAGATTGTGGAATGCAGGAAATGTATTTGCTTTAAATGCGCTTGTCGGGAGGCTGATCTTACTGTGCACATAGAGTTTGCTAGAGTACAAGGAGTTAAATATCTGCAGTTTCTAGTTTGAATGAAGTTATGGGTAGGTAGGCTGTCACACGACTTGTTAATCTGTTTTAGAAAAGATGATATGTTTGATAGATGCAAATTACTTAGATATTAGCAGAAATTTAGATTGTCTTGTGCTTGTGGTCTAAGAAAATACTTTATTTCCTCAAGCAGAACCATTGAAGGCTAGTCTCAGAAGACTAAAATGTGAAGTTTTTCATACTACTGCTGTTAAATATTTCATTAACTTTGTAGAGATAGTTGATATTATTTAGGTTAAATACCGTAAAGCTCTACTTAGAGCTCCTTTTCATTATTGGAGTTTCTTTCTGTAGTTTCTTCTTGTAATTATCTGGTACTAAGTAGTTTTCTGTTGAAAAATCTTGGTGATCAGCATAAAAGAAAAATTTGGTTAAGATAAGCTACTTTAAACCACCTGAAAGCTACTTATAAAATTTTTGTGCTGTGAAACAACAGCAACTAGGTCTTCACCACTGCCTTATCTTCTTAAGGGCAGTAATTTGTCACTTGAATGCTCAAGCACTTTTGGCATATGATCTTAGAGAAAACCTGGCAGTTTCTTAGATAGTAAGTTGCATTTAAAACAGTACTAAGTGTTACATCCTCCTGTTCTGCCTTCAGCCTTTACTTAAACCTTCCTTACAGTTAGAATTGTGACTGAAATGTAAGCACTCAGTAGGATGTGAATGCTAAAAGAACTGTCTGTGCTCCTGATACTGTAACATTCTTGCTGGCAGTGACCACAGCAGTTACTGAAAGACAAAGGAAAGTTAGGGCAGGAAGTTGTTTCTGAGGCATATATGCTATTTGGTTATGGTTCTGGAGCAGGTATTTTAATATTTCACTTTGACAGCGGCATACTGTTTCCCAGAATCTGACATTGTAGAATGTCAGGGGAAAGATGCCAGGTTAGATGACTTAAAGCATGCCTCCATTTAAGTAATCTTTAACTCTACAGTTCTTGACAATTTCTCTGTAACCACTGTGTTCCATATTTGTCTCAGTGTTATGGTTTTATTTTATGTTGTTTTCTTTCCTTATTTTGCTAACTGAAGTTGGGCTAGCTGCTTGCTTTTTCTGGAAAATATAATTTTCTAGCCAATGTAGCTGGTCTAAAAGAACCCTTACAGTATAATGAGAATAAGGGTAAAATAGATATCAAATTTAGAAGTCCTAGCCTCTCGTGCTATCTTCAGACTTGAATTTGTCTGTAGTGCCTAGTTTATTTGCTGCTCAAATTGCATTATCTTTCAGCTCTGGATGTGTTGTGGTACCTTCTGATACATGGGTCCACAACTGTGGCTTATATGTATTCCCTTCCATAGTTACAAATATAGAATCTGTTTTTCTTCTTAGTTCTTTCTTGCCAAATTCCCTACTGTAAAGTCCAGTGCTGCTTTCTGAATCTGGATTTCAAATCCGTGGTGAACTGGGTTTGTGACAGAGAGCCATTTCTCTAGGGTCGTACGCTCAGCTTTATACTGGTGTGAACAGAGCCTGTGGTTTAGCATTGCACGGTATCATGTGGTGGCAGAGGTTCAGTTGTTCCCTTAGCCCACAACTCCTTCCAGCTCTGTAGTGTGCACCAGTGCTGGTGCAAATCTATGTTTGGCTGTGCTCTAAGCTGAGACTGGTTGCACAGGTCGCTTGGATGCATTTTCCTGGTTGTTTCACAGAGGTGTTATGCTGGGGTTGGACTGGGCTAATTGAAAATGCGATGTACTGCTGCAGGGGGCTGGCAGCAACCTGTGAGGGGTGAGCTAATGATGATCTCTCGTGCTGATACTACCTCTAAATGCAAGAACAGATTAAGTGTTCCACAGACTGAATATGGTATTCCACTCCTAGAATATGGTATCCTGGGTTGTTTTGTTTTTTTTTTTTGCTTGGACATTTCAGTACCTCACTGCAGATAAGATTTTAGAGGACCTTGCTGGGGGCCTTTACATATAATCCCTACTTACCCTTGGTATGATGGTGGCTTCATGTATCATGGCTTTCTTAGATCCTCCAGTTAAGTGCACAGACCCCCACACAATTTTACTCAAGTAAAATAGTTACAGATTTCCTCCCTAATTAGTGAATATTGTTGCTTCTTTTGTATATCAGACTGAACAATTTAGAATAAACCAGATGTTGTGTGAAAAACGGGGAACAAGCAAGTTCTGTAGCACATGTATAACAACCATTCTTCATGTGTAATGAATTTTTATGCTTTCTTTGAGTAACAAATATTGACAAAAGAGCACACAGAAAGAGAAACTGTAGAGAAAAGAAAAAAGAAAAAAAGAATGCATTATTCAGTCTGTTTGATCTGAGTCTAAAGCTTTTACCATAATGAAAAAATCATTCCTTGATTTCCAGAGAGATATCAATAGGCTAAAGACTTAAATGGGTACAGACTCTAATTTTTTTTAAGTTTAAAAATAGATGTCATAACTTGAAGCCACATAGGTAGGTGACTTATTATAAGCTACTTCCTGTCAAGGTGAAACTTCTGCAATTAAAGCAACTTTTTTTTTTTTGCTTTGATACTTCAGGGCTTCCTTGATATTTGGAGTGTGAACAGGCAGTATTACAGTTTGCGAAGCTTATACGAACAATTCTATGGTCTCTGCAACTACTAGATTTATAGTACCTAATTCAACCTAATTAAGTCCAGGTTTTGGGGTGAATTTAATTTGTAAACCTCTAGCAGCAGGGGCACAAAGAATGCTTAATGTCAAGTTTCTGTGAACTTTGTTAGTTTTATTTGCTGACAGAGGGGAAAAAAAAGTGATTCCTAAGGAACAACTAAAGCACCTGACCTAGCAACTTTCCAGTTTGTATTCTCTTTACTGTAAATGTAGACAACGTTTTCAACATGAAGCAGAACAGATCTATTTTTTAAAGCTGTTTTTTCTTGGCTGTAGCAATTCCTGCTTACCAGAGAGCTCTGAAAGTTTAAAGATACTCTACCTCTGCTTCTCAAGGGTGCAGAAAATGTACAGATCTTTAAGTTTGGGCCATCCTTCATTCTTGAGGCAGTTTCATTGTGTTACTAGGACTTTGCAATGGACACAAATGCATGACTGGACTTAAAAAAAATGTTTTTGAGTTAATGCTTGGTAACAATAACATCATAACAAGACCATCTTTTCTGTTTTGATACTCTGATAGAAAAGCTTTCAGGTAAAATGCACTGTAACTTACAGTCCAGGCTAGAATTACAGTGTTTCAATCAAATTATAGTTGAAACATAAACCACTGAAAGTTGATGTGGAAACAAATTTGGTCAGTATTTGGGAAGGGAGAAGACAAGTCATATCAAATAGTTACAAACAAGAAGCTACACACACCCTCACTTTCTCATGACTAGTTAGGTGTGTAATGAAACAGTGAGTGAATTACAGTAGCAAGCAGTGTTACGATATGGTTGGTGTCCCTACTTTGATGCTTCTCTAGCTGTCATTTTACGGAAGCTGCTTATCTGAAAAAATATTTGTGAATATGTGAAAAACACATGGGACATGATAAAAAAGAGCAGTTTAAAATCCAACTTAAATGCAGTGAAGTTATTAAGTATTAGGTTTGACTTGAGGGAGAATCCAAATCTCTTGGTTGGAAAAGCAAGGGTCTTCAAATCTCTGTGAGAGAATGATGAAGCACTGACAGGAGCAGTGCCTGAGGCCTGCGGTAGTGCAAGGATAAGTGTAGTGTGCTTGCTAATAAAGCAAATGGAGTAGAGTTAGTTCCTGATTTTCATGAGATAGTGTGGTGCTCTGTAGTGAGCCTTGATGTGTAAGAGTTTGTGTTTACAGAAAAGAAATAAACCCAGTTTCTATACTAGAAAATACTATCTGAGATGACTTTGGAGAGCTTGGGCTGTCTTTTAAGAATGGGGCTCTGAAATGCCACAGCGATGCAAAACCTGTCTCTCTGGGGCAATAGCTGGGATGGGTGTGTACGTATCTCTACACTGGTGATCTGTATGGGGGAACACTAAGATGATTTTACTGATACAGAAAGCCTCAGGAAACTGTCTTAAAACCATCTACAAATATTTACATGAGTGGAAAAAATGAATGAAAACACTTGAAGTGTAATTACATTCTTTAGACATCCCTAGAAGTTGTTCTTCTCTTAACTTCCATTTTACAATTTGCCTCAGTTATGTCTGCTGTACGGGTGTTTGTAGAGGTTTGTTTAAAGTGCTTTTAAAATAATTTCTCTTGAATGTTTGCAAAATATATTAGTCGGGGGCTTGGAGTAAACTGTTATGGCAGAGGAGAAGTTTTGCCAGTAAACTTGTCTTACTAAGGTTGTATTAAAGCTGCTTTAATAGACTACTACTTCAAGGAAGCCAACATGAAACTGTAAAACTGCTTTTAAGAATGAAGCAGTAGGACTAGTTTTACTTTTTGTATAAGAATTGTTTTTCACTAATAACAGTTGTTTTTAAAAAATATGTTAAAAGTACCTTCACAACATGCTCTAACTCCTTTGATATCCCAGAAAATCCATGGAATTATACATGGAAATATACACTGCCATAGTGCTGCAGTAGTATAGTAGTGAACCAAACACTACATGGAATGAACCAAGTTGTATGGAGCTGGATTGCATTCAGGTGAAAGAGTGAAACGACAGAATGGGAAACTTACTTGAAGCTGGTGTTTTAGAGGGGCTTAGTTGTAAAAGGTGATCTTGTAGGTCATAGCAGTTGGATTCTCTATAAGGCAGGTGCAATGAAGTAGGAATTAACCAGGCATGATACCACTGTGGAGATCTGGAAAGTTTAATGAACTCCATTCTGTGTAGCATTTCAGTACTTGATAATAAGGTGCAATCACTGAAGTAGAAATGCATATTTTAAGCTAGTTATGTACTCTCAGACTTCTACTATCTCAATGAGGTTTGCACAGTGGTTTTGAGCAAAGGGAAGTGTTTGAGAAAATAGATAGTTTGACAAAAGGAGTTGGAAGGGAAATATTTTATTGAATAACACATTGCAATTTAGTAACAATATTACCCTTACTGGAATGTTTGCTTCTTGCATGAAAATGCTTTCTGCTTTTAGTGTGAAGCCTGAAGCATGACAATTACCTTAAAAATAGGAGGTGTATGTTTAGCCCTTCTCTTCCTTAGTTATTGCTGTTTATTATACAAAGTATTAGCAGTGTAATGCCAAAAAGTTAAATTGAAATGATCAGATAATATTTGCTGTACTGCATTTTGGTTTTATAAGGACTTTTAAAAAAAAAGGCTTCGTAAGAAATCTGCATATGCAGGCTAAACAAAATGCAGGAAAGTAACAAAGTCAGTGTGCTCTTGGCATGTGTAGAAGAAAGGAATAGAATATCCGAACTCTTGCTGAATATCAACAGTCTTGACCAGATGCTGAAAAATGTGTGCTTTATACATTCAGAAATATATCTAAATTCATGTATTGATTCTGTTAAACTAAAAAGTATGATGTATGTGAATATTGAAATTAAAACTGACTTAATGTGCATTCTTGTAGGGGGTTTTGCTTTTGTCTATGAAGCTCAAGATCTTGGAAGTGGCAAAGATTATGCTTTGAAGGTAACGTTAATTTACTTCACTATAGATTTGTGAGGTGTGTCTTTTAGCTTGATATTTTAGCATGACAATTAGTCCTTGATGTATGCCACTGAGCAAGTAACTTGAAAAAATCCAGTATATTAATGATGTTTGTAGCCCACTATTTAGAATGGTCATTCCAGTTAGAACCCTGCACTTCATATTCAGGTGACAAACAGGGAAGTGGTCTTTTAGGTGCTGCTGGTCTTTATTTTTTTATTCGGCGTAGAAATTCATGATCCAGTCCAGAACACTTTGTTGCATGGATAAAAAGAATATTTCATAGTTACCTGAAGTGGAGTACAGGAATCTATTTCACACATCAGAAGCAGATTTAGCATACCTTCTTACTTTAAGTGTAAATTTCCTTAGTATTAAAATTAGTGCTCCACACTTTGACTCATTGTTTAAACATTCAGTCTGGTACTTTTTAGAGACACTTCTCTGGATTCTTTGTTTCTAGAGGCTTCTGGTAATCAGTTGTAAACAGGGTAGTTGCATGAGGGGTGGGAGAGGTAAGCTGGCATTATACCGCCAGTAATAACTTCGGCTTTTTTCATTTAATTCCACATCCTACAGTAACAAAACATGTGGTCAAAGCCATATGCTATGTGTTTAAAAGGTCCTCTAAGAAGTAGCCCTCTTAAAAAATAACAAGTAAAAGGTGAACCATTATTATACTTCCTCTCTTCTGTAAAACCGGTCCTTTTGTAATGAATGCTCAGGCTGATTGTAGTCAAATGTTGACTGCAAATCCAGGTAATACTAAAACCAGTAATGTTTAATTTTGCTACTGATTACACAAGTACCACTGAAAAAGCTGGGCTACATAATCTGGAGGAGTTTAGTCTAGAGTGAGTTGAAGGTTGTTGCTGAATATTTTAGACAGAAGGTGAATCTTTCCTTGTTATTCCACGATGCTGCAGCCAGGATACTTTGGTGCTTTATATATGAGAGCAGTTACTTTCAAGCATGTCAAAAGTTAGAACTGCTCAATTATCACTAAACCTTAATAGTTCAGTAACTGGAAAACTGGGTATTATTTATGACAGAATGTCAAAATGTACAATAAGCCAGCTTTGTTTACTGCCCCATTACAGCTCCTTAGGTTTTTGACTATAGCTTATCCTTCATATTCTGTGAAAAAAAACCACTGTTATTCTGTAAGTTCAGTAACTATATCTTCTCAATTATTTTGACAGCGATTGTTGTCTAATGAAGAGGAAAAGAACAAAGCCATCATTCAGGAAGTTTGTTTTATGGTATCCTTTTCTGTAACGTATTTAACTGCCTGAGATTTCTGGGAAACAAAAGATTGCTCTACAGTGTCATGCGATACACTGCCTAAGAGGACTGACATTCTGCAGGTCTGGGTTCATGGTTTGTCATGAATCTGGTACGAACATCCAGAAAGTTCAGTTCTTCAAAAATTGCAGTAATACAGTGTGTGCAGATAATTTTTGTAGCTAGTGTAAACTTTGCCATGTAGTTCTAGCAAGAAGTGAAATTCTTATTTGGGCTTTCTTGCAGTCCTATGAATGTAGTCAAGAGACCTTTTGACTTCAGATGATACTTAGATCTTAAATAGAATTCCCTCACATGCACAGGATTTAGTGCTCTTTGCTTTTACTATCAATGTTTATTAATTTCTTCTTTGGATACACCTGGCTTTAAGAAGTAATGCTGGGTATTAAAGAAGAAATTTCAGTAGACTACATGCATCAGAAACAAGAAGCAGATGTTTCTCAGTGTCCTTGCTATCCTCCTTATTTTCAGTAATGTCAGATAGTAGTTAAAAGTACCTTCACAACATGATTGATTTCAGAGTGTGTTCAATCCTTGATTTTTAGTAAATTCAATATTTTGTCCCTGGCCTGGCTACTCTTGGACTGTCAGTTTGTTTCAAGAGTCAGTGAATAGCTGTGGTATGTGTTCCCTTCTGAGTATTCAGCTTCATTTTGAGTTAGCAGGCAAACCCACTGATGCTAATTTAAGCTACTCAAACATTTCTCTTTGATTCCTGATATGTGTGGTAAAATCTTAGCCTAAACACCACTTACTAGAGGTACACTTCCAAGACAGAGGACCATAGCACTATACATTTTTTACCTACTCTGACATTATCTTGCCCAGAATAAAGAACTCAATTTAACATTGAGTTCTTTACTCTCAGCTGTGAAAAACATTTTGGATGTTCAGTCATTAAAGCAGGTGTACAACATGATGAAGGGTTAATTGTTGCTAACTTTTTGAGGTAAGGCTGTGAAATGCAATTAATTCTTGCAGCTCTGAATAGAAGGTTGTGGAGAGATGTGTCAGATCAGATTAATGAGAATTGTGTGGAACCAACTTGCCCTTTTTTGATAGCTTTGTTCTACTGACAATGTCTTTACTTTTCTCTCTTCAGACTTGGTCTGATTGCATCCTGTAAATAAGTGGTTTGTGTCACAGGCATGAGTCTCAGTGTATACACAGACAGGTATAATGCAACATAACTTCCACTAGCAGGAATTGAAATCACTTACACGGTACTCTCCTTTACATAGCTCAAAAATGATACCTGAATTATTTTTGAACTGAAAGTGATACATGATAAAGGTTTTAGCTTGAAAAATTACTACTAATAATGAGAGGGTAAGTTCCTTGTCCTTTTAGACCTCTAATTGTTTTGAACTCTATTTTAATTACTTTGAAACGAGCATGGCATACTTAATACTTCTGTGGGAAAGATAGGTGAGGATACAATAGCTTTTTCTTGATCAGCTATCTAGAGAAGCAGCTGATAATTAGATGTCCCTGCTATTCATGCTCAGTTCTTGCAGCCATTGTCAAAAGACAGAAAGAACTAGACCTGTTACTGAGTCCAGTTTCTTCTGAGCTATAATCATAAGGATTTTTCTATATTTTATTTTGACTTTTTATTACATTACCTTAGATTGCTTTTCAGATTTCTTAACAGTTGAGGCATGTATTACTCTGTTTTGATTAGGGTATTGATTGCAGCTGTTATGCTTTCTGTGGTTTTAAGCTGACATTTCAAATGAACTACTGGATGCAATAGTATCAATGAACTTGGGAGTCATCTTCCTTGAATGTGTTATCTCCAGAAAAAACTTTCAGGTCATCCCAACATTGTCCAGTTTTGCTCTGCAGCATCTATAGGAAAAGAAGAATCAGACACGGGACAGGGAGAGTTTCTTCTGCTTACAGAGCTGTGTAAAGGTAAATTTTATTTCTTTTCCCAGCAGTGCACATTGCTTCTGGCAGATGTTTTGCACAGGTTGCTTGTTAACTTACAAGCTTGGAATGACTGTATAAGATAACATGGTTCAGTGGAGCTAGAGTTCAAACTTACCTTTTATAGGCTAAAGATCATGTTTTTTTAGACTACAGTTTAACCTTGTCATAAGTATAAGGTAATAATTAAGTTTTTTGTTTGAGACTCATCGGAGAAAGGAAGAGTGGGAGTATTTCTTTGGAGCACTCTTTCTTTTGTCATTGTAGTCAGTATCGACTTGCCATTTTCAGAAAATCTATTTAATCTATTTAATAAAACTTGGGATGTAGATCTTTCTTGACATCTACTTGTGTCAAGCTTTCGGAATTTGCAGTGTGTGCTTATGTGAATTTCTCTCATTTCCTGCAGGACAGCTGGTGGAATTCTTAAAGAAAGTAGAATCCAAAGGACCTATATCTTGTGACACAGTTTTGAAGATCTTTTATCAGACCTGCAGAGCAGTGCAGCATATGCATAAGCAGAAGCCTCCTATTATTCATAGAGACTTAAAGGTGTGTTACAATATTTAAATAAAGGCTGAACTTCTGAACAGCAAAGGAGCCTGTTGGGCTGGATCAGTGTTAAAAATTATTCTTGAGGACAGTGCTTAGATTTATTGCCTTGCTGTAACTGCTGACTGTTGCTGAAGGTCATCACTGAAATACTTGCATCTCTTCAAACAATGTCTTTTCATTGTGCTTGCAGTTAGAAACTGCTTGTACTCTATCTGAAACAAGCTGGCAGAAAAGTAATCTATCATGTTTTGCTGATTGAGTTAGCCTGAGTATTTTTGATAAATAGTCAGTTACAACTAGTGAACTACAGTTCAGGCTTAAGTGGGTGTCTTAATAGCAGGGGTAAAGATTTGAAGGAGAAGAATGTTGAATTATCTGTGAAGGATTACATAGCCATTGAGAATATGCAGTAAGCTGTTAGTTTTAGAACTGGTAACTTGCATTGTACTTCAGTGCTTGTTTTTAATTTGAATTGTAAAATTTGATAGGCATAATTCATGTTAGATTTTGTTTCTTAGGCTTTTTTTTTTTGTATTTTTGTTTTATTAGCCTTTACCTGGAATCTATAGGATTATGCTGTAGAAAGTGTTCTATCTTTAGGAGCTTTGGAGATTTGAAAGGACTTACCTGAGCTTGAATTTTGTATTTTGAAGACAGAGGTTCACCTTTACCTGTTCAATATACCTTAAATGAAGAAGCCCTAATCATCAGTGAGATTCTGCTGTACTATGAATATATTTGAATTTTCATTAACATAAAAAAATAAGGCAGAGGAGATTCTTATTCTTGGAATAGTGTCTAAATTTCACACATATCTGTATCCAGCCTGATGTGATTTCATTTGAATATACAAATAGGAAAAGTTGTTCCTCCTCTAAGTAAGCATGTACTCAACTACTTTGGGGAAAGGAAAATAAGACTTCTAGAACTAAATTTGTTAATTTTTCAACACTCTTGATGAAAGCTTTGATGTTAGCTATTAGTGTAGCCCATAAATATATACCTAGCTTTGGTGACAGAACACTCGCTTTCTTTTTTTTTCCCGTGGTACTGTTGAACAGGCTTTTAGGTCATGAGGTTGTGTCAAAGACATGTTAACCATTCTCCACTGAAATTTCTATGTGCCAGCCCCTAGATTTTGTGGAAAAGGTGCATCTTTCTTCTGAAAAAAAGTTTAAAAAACCTATTTACAAATAAATATACAATTTTTCATAGCCAGCTGCATAGACATTAAACTAATGCTGTAATTCAGAATGGTTTTTTCTTTGCAAGGAATGTATCTTCCTGACAGGGATAAAACATGGGAAAAGACAGGAATTTGGTTTTGTGTTGGTCTCATGTTGCAGAGGCTGCAAACCAAGATTAAATGACTGTTGTGCTGCAAGATTCAGAGGACTTACTACAGCCAGGAGCCAAATAGGGATCATTTAACTGTGCTACCCTTTTTAGCAGTTTAAACTAAGGTCAGCAACATAGAAAACTGTAAGTCAGAGTTTTGAGGCAATTAGCTTTGACACCTTTTCCTAACTTTATCCAGAGGTACAAATTTTATTTTTCAATCCTTTTGTGCTTATGACTCTGAGTACATCTGCCCAATACTTTTACTCTTTTCTTAAGCTTCTTCCACATTTCAATTAAAAATACAGGACAATTGGAATTTATGAAGTAGAAAGAGGCAGAAATAATGGATGATGAACTATTCAGGCAGCACATGGTTCTCAAATAGCTGTTTTCTGTCTCTGCACAGGGTCACAGCTCTTAATGGTGTCTCCTAGCAGCCTGCTTCTCTACTAGTACTTCCCTGTTTTTTTGCCTATAGCAGTCCTACTCTTCATCCCACTGCAGTAAGCTAACAGTGTTCAGTTTTATGCCTGAAAACATTTGGATTCCAAGACACTGCTTCTATAAGTTCTCATCTGAAAAACTGGCCTTTTCTTAGGCTCTAACAAAATTACTTTTTTTTTCCCCTCTGGGGTTTATTTCTTGCTCTCCTGAATGTTTCCTGTTTGTGGTGTGCTTGGTGCTTCCTTTTAAAACTTGGCTATGTTGCTACCATGTAAAACTGCAGTACTGTCTGAAATTTTTGCTCTCCTGTAAGCAATATTTTTGGCTAAAGTGATTAATTTTTATATGTATGCACAAATAAGATTATATGTAAAAAGATGTGTGTTAGTATACAGGGCAAAAAAGACACTTTTTAATCTATTATTCTACATCTTTTTGAAGGTGGAAAACTTGCTTATTAGTAATCAGGGAACAATTAAACTTTGTGACTTTGGTAGTGCTACAACTATAGCCTACTATCCTGACTACAACTGGTCTGCACAAAAGAGAGCACTGGTTGAAGAAGAGGTGAGACTATTTTAATGTGATTTGATTTTAATATCATTATTAATTTAATTGCTACTATTCATCTCTAAGACAACTGATGATTGTTTCAGTTAGCGTGTTATTTATAAAGTTTGGTTTTGTATTTGTTTTGCTAGAGTTCAAAAGCTGTCTGCAGTTACAATCATAGCTTGTGTTCTGTAGCTACATGTAGAAACACTGCTTCAGCATGGTCAGAGTCCATTCTGCAATCTGCTGTGAAAATGGAAACGATTAAAAGGGCTTCTTCTAGTTGCATTCTTGACAAAAAATTGATTGTGCCACACTGCTTCCCATCTTCCTTCTGATCTGTTTTTCTCAGTTGAATGGTAAATGAGAGGCAAGTCTGCTCAGCAGAGCAGGAGTGGGAAGTATTGCAGTGCCTCGGACTACAGTAACCAAATCTAGCTTGCAGTGTATTTTTACAGAGTGTATTTGTTCTTAGTTTAGAGTTGAGAGTAATGCTAGTAAATCTAATGTAGTACGTCAGCGGGAAAAATACACTTAAGTTCATGTGTACAACTTCTCACATCACAAGCCTTTGTTTTGCAATCTGGTGTTCTTGGGGAAACATTCCACTGATGAAATGATGATGTCATACTGCTGTCTTGTATAATCTGTGGAAAAGGGTGGTAGAAAAGGTCTTTTCAGGTATCCATATGACCAGAGTTTCTCTTTGGATATGTCTGCACTGTTATTAAGTATGCTGAGAAAGTGAGAGACATGCACTGGAGCGCAAATTCACTTACTGGCTTATTGTTAATTTTTGGTATTAGTGTTCCTGTCCATTTTTGCCTCCTGTAGAACAGTCACTTTACATGCTTTGCTGTTTGGGATGACTCTTGACTATCACAATGTTATTTGAGTACTACTGTCTTCATGTGACCTTATGTCAAAGCTATTCTGCCTATTTCAGGATTCAATTGATAGCTTTTTCCTTGACAAATGTTTCTGAAATTAATTTAAAAAATGAGAGTACTATCTACTTTACATGGAGAGCTGTTTTCTTGAATGCTGTTAAAGCTCATTATGCAAGATTGTGTCAATAAATTCTATCTTCTCCAGATCACAAGGAATACAACACCAATGTACAGGACACCAGAAATGATAGACTTGTACTCAAATTTTCCAATTGGTGAAAAGCAGGACATTTGGGTAAGAAGTTTTTTTTCTTTCTGCATCATAGTTGCTCGTGTCATAGTGAACTGATTTTGCAGGCTTTGTGTTAGCTTGTTGATTAAATAACTAAAGCACCAAAATAAATGTAGGATGCTGTCCTAGATCAAAATAAAGTTAAATAGTATGGACTGTGTAGCTAAATGAGATGTACTGTTCAAGGTTTTATCCATATCAAGCTTGACTTCCATTTGAGAGGCAATGATGAACTTCTCTAACATGCGGTAGAACTGTTGCCTAGTTCGAGCTTGCCACCATAAATCCAGAATACTTAGAGTCCTTAGATTCAAATTCTTGCCTTTTGTGCTCTGCCACACATACAGTCCTGGGACAGCCTATTGCTGAGTTGAAAATGTTATATCAAGGTATGGCATGTAGCTAAAATATTACATGTATGACATGATGTATGACATATTGAGGATGAGAACAATGCGGAGATCATTCATGCTTTGTGTAGAAAGGATAAGCTGTTGAGATTCACTAAAAATCTGTAGTGAGAATTAAAGATAAATCCTCAGCTGTGCCTTTTCTAGCTGCATAAAGTTGCAGTACTGATGTACTCCCCAGTAGTGTAGTGCTTAGTGACTTAGTTTATGGGATGTTTTTTGCAGAGACAGGTGTCAAGCTGTTCAGTTCTTATCTCTATCAGCAGTGTGTCAAAAGACAAATTGAGAAAATGTAATTCTGTTGTTTTGAAAGTTTTTATATGGAATCTTGGAACTTCGTTCAGTTTATTAAATTAGTCGCAAGATATTGTGGAAGCTGTTGTTCAGTTTCTACACCTATTGGTGATGTTTTTGTGGAATGTGAAGAAACACCAAGTAAAACACATTTTTGTGACCACTTGATCTCTTCATGTACATGAAATACTGTCAGCCCGAGCCTGGATTACAGAATCACAAGGTTGGAAGAGACCTTCAAGGTCATCAAGTCAACCCAGTCCTAACACCTCAACTAAACCATGGCACTGAGTGCCATATCTAGTCTTTTTTTAAACACATCCAGGGATGGCGACTCCTCCACCTCCCCAAGCAGACAATTCCAGTACTTTATCACTCTTTCTGTAATATCCAACTTACATTTCCCTTGGAACAGCTTAAGACTCTGTCCGCTTGTTCTGTCAGCTGCTGCCTGTTGGAAGAGACCAACCCCCATCTGACTACAATCACCTTTCAGGAGGTTGTAGAGAGTGCTAAGGTCACCTCTGAGTCTCCTTTTCTCCAGGCTAAACAACCCCAGCTCCCTCAGCTGTTCCTCACAGGCCTTGTGTTCCAAGCCCCTCACAAGCCTCGTTGCCTTTCTCTGGACATGTTCAAGCATCTCAACATCCTTCCTAAACTGAGGGGCCCAGAACTGGACACAGCACTCAAGATGTGGCCTCACCAGTACCCAGTAAAGGGGAAGAATGACCTCCCTGCTCCTGCTGGCCACACTATTCCTGATCCAGGCCAGGATGCCTTTGGCCTTCTTGGCCACCAGGACACACTGCTGGCTCATGTTCAGCTGCTTTCACCAGTACCCCCAGGTCCCTTTCCGCCTGGGTACTGTCCAGCCACTCTGTCCCCAGCCTATAGCATTGCAGGAGGTTATTGTGGCCGAAGTGCAGGACTCTGCACTTGGACTTATTAAACTTCTTTGTATTGGACTCTGCCCATCTATGCAACTGTTCCAGGTCTCTCTGCAGAGTCCTCCTACCTTCGAACAGATAGACACACGCTTCCAGCTTAGTGTCATCTGCAAATTTACTAGTAAAAGACTCAATACCCTCATCTATGTTGTCAATAAAAATATTGAACAGAGCTGGCCTCAGCACAGACCCCTGAGGGACACCACTGGTGACTGGCCACCAGCTGGATGCGGCACTGTTCACCACCACTCTCTGGGTTTGGCCATACAGCCGGTTCCTAACTCAGCAAAGAGTGCTTCTGTCCAAGCCATGGGCTGCCAGCTTTTCCAGGAGTGTGCTGTGGGAGACAGTGTCAAAGGCTTTGCTGAAGTCCAAATAGACAAAATCCACAGCCTTCCCTTCGTCCACCAGGTGGGTCACTTGGTCATAAAAGGAGATCAGGTTGGTCAAACATGACCTACCCCTCCTGGGTTTCCATGTTGGCTGGGCCTGATACCCTGGTCATCTCACTGCCTCCTCCTGGATAACAGCGGGACCATTCTGCTCCCTGGCACCATCTACTAGCCCAGAAGGGCAGTTGTCCTGAGGACAAGCCATCTTCCCACTAAAGACTGAGGCAACGGTGGTGTTAAGCACTTCTACCTTCTCATCTTCAGTTACTAAGTTCCCTCCCACATCCAGTAGAAAACAAAGGTTGGTCTTACCCTTCCTTTTGCCATTAATATAATTGTGAAAAAAAATTTTATTATCCTTTTCAGAAGTTGCCAGATTAAGTTTGAACTGAGCTTTGGCCTCCCTAATTTTTTTCAACATGCCCTAGTAACCCCCTTAAGTACTTCCTGAGAGACTTCTGCCTGAGACCCTCCTTCCGAAGATGATACATCCTCTTTTTATTCATAAGTTGCTTCAAAAACCTTGTTGCCCATTCAGGCTGGACATTTGCCTTGTTAACATCTAGGTAAACTGAAAACTAGAGATGTGTTTAATAAAAGCCTCACTCAAAAGGGTAATTGCTATTTACTTTCTTGTTTAAAATAACTCTGTATATGCTAGTGTTAACTTGGTGATTGTCTCCTTCTGTATTTTGGGAAGAATTTACCATACCTGAGTTGGAACATATTGTTCCGTATTTTTTCCTTTATGCTTTGGGTTCAATAAAAATATAAAAGTATTTGGAAGTAGAATATGGCCCTGTCTCTGGAAGTATGATTTGTAGTTTGTGGTTAGGATAAACAAAGCAGTTTTCCAAAGAAAGCAGGTAGAGTTATTAACACTCTTGAATCTTTGTGTTTGTCACTGTGTGAGCTTAAAAACAGAGGAAGTAATGTCTGTCTTCGAAGAGCAGCACAGATGAAAGGTTAGTTATCAACCATGTTGACTCCACAGTGGAAATATGATTAGGCATTGTTATAAGACCAGAGTTTCTTAGACTTACTTGGCTGACTGCTTTCTATACATTTCCTACTTAAGTCTGAAGATGAGAAAATAAACACTAAATCCAAATAGCTACATGTTTTAGTTACTTGTTTTCAAAATTAATGGATATGCCTGAACTAAAATTCAACTAAGTGACAGGCTGTTCCTTGTCAAGTGATTTTTGTCCATGCTTGAAAGGTCCTTCATACCCTCTCATTCTCAAAGATTTCTGAAAAAGCAAAGGAATTGACTTAGGAAATGTTTGTTAAGGAGCACATAAATCCATTAGAATCAAAGTTGGGTTCTCCTTAGCAATGTCTAATTAAAAAATCTTGGTGGTCCATTCAAGACATCCTGCAGGATCCTGCTTTTAATTCAGTGTGAGCTGAACAATCTCTTTAGGTTTTACGTAGTTTAATATGACTTAATTGTACTTCAGTGTAGTATCTGTGTCATTCTGTAGCTGTACTGTAGAACTTCAGCGTGCTGCTTGTTGCCTGAAGCTAGTCAGGGGAAAAATAACAATATTTTCAATTGCTCCAAACAGTCCCACCCCTTCCTTATCCCCTCAATCCCCGAACACTATCTCAACCCTGCAAAAAAATCCCACTGTCCCCTTAAGGAAGGTTTAAATTAGTTGCTGGTAAAGGCTCAGTAGCAGGTCAAAAAGTTACTCCTAGTTATTTTTGATTGCTTTGTGGTTCTGCTTTTTTTACCTTCTGGCATGTGAATGTTCAGATGGTTCCGAGCAACTTCTGTAGAGGGACTGTGCAGGTTTGGGACAACATCTTGGGAAAGGACTCTTCTGACAAGTGTAGCAGTGCTGAGATTGTGTGGATGGTGTTGGCTTTGAGGAGTTGCCCTGCTGCAGCTGAAATTGCCTTCTAGCCAAATCGAATGACAGTATTTAAAACATCCAAAATTTATCGCAGTTACAATCCGAAGTTACAGATAGAACAGAAGAAATTAAAAACATTCTCCAGCAATTTAAACAAAAATCAAATCTGGGTGGCCTCTCAGTTTCCTGTGTTTTCAACTGATTGCCTTGGAGCTTTTTTCTCCTGTGTGGCTGTGGGTGCTCCCTCTTGATGGGCAGAGTGTCTTGGGCAGCACAAGGAATAGTTTCATTTGTCTAACTAAATGATGATCTGCTTTGTAAGCAAGCATTTAGTGGAAGAGTCGATGATATTTTCTGTACTGCTCTGCTGGATTAGTTAGTGTGGACTGTGTGATGCTTCCACGTATAGGTTACAGAGAATTTTTTCCACAGTCTGACAAAAATATGCAAGAATATTCAGAAATAACATATATACTTTATTTCTAGTCCTGGACTGAGAGACCTACTAAGTGTTTTGGAGTAACTAAATCTCTACACCTCAGAGACTTCAATAACTTTCAGACCTTAGAAGCTATTCTTGGCACAATTTGACAGGGCAGTTGGAGATGATGTACACAGAGGATTGGAGGCAGTGGGCAGTCGTCTTAGGTAGCATCTTTAATGGATTGCTTCATTTGTGAGGGCTATAAAAGCCCATATGCTTAAGCAACCGTACATACTGGCTTTCAGAAGAAAGTTTGAGGAGGAGTTTTCCAACTCGTGTCAAGAGTTATGTGGAGGCCTTGGGTGCTTTATTATAAAACTTTTATAGGTGAAATTGAACATGTTTCTGTTATGATGGTATAACTCTGCCAGCATATTTCATATCTTAATTTATTTGAAAAAGTATGTATCAACTTATATTTTTCAGTAACAGATTCAGTTATCCTAGCTAATCCCTAACATCCAGATTATTCAGAGATTAGAATTCAAAACTGACTTCTGTCTTTGTCAGTCGTTGTCTTCTCAGGTTACAGAGATCTCAGTTTGGACATTCAAAGGAGCTTTGAAGTTCCAAGGGTGTGGTAGTCCAGGTTTTGTGATTTTTGAGGCTTGAGTGAACTTGTCTGAAAATGGTCTTAAATTGTATATGTTCCAAGAGTTGAATAGCCATCTGTAGGGAATAAAGAGACTATCATTTCGGGCTTATTTTCTTTAAACCTTAGTCAGAAGATGCATTTTGGAGAGATTATTATGTTTCTCCCTGGTGTCATTTAAGCAATTTGCTGCACACTTATATTATCACCTAGCTTTTGTATTGCATAACAATGTATCTAAGTTAGACCAAATTCTGTCTTGACAAATAAAATGTGTCTCCTTGCAGCGCAGGATGGAGATACAAAATAAAACTTCTGAACCTTTTTGAAAGAGTAGTCCTGTTCTTGGACATCCTCAGTGTGGCAAGACTACTCATTTTTGTGCTTTGAAATTCATAAAATGGATTTCTCATAATGACTTCTAAATGATTTTTAAAAAGAGACAGGAATAGTTTTCCCAAGTAACAAGTGATAGGGCAAGAGGAGATGGCCTCAAGCTGCACAAGGGTATGTTTAGCTTGGACATTAGTAAAAATTTCTTCACTGTAAGGGTTATTGGGCATTAGAAGAGACTGTCCAGAGCAGTGAGTTACCATCCATGGAGGTACTTAAAAGATGTGTAGATATGGTAGTTAGGGATATGGTTTAGGGGTGGACTTGGCAGTGCTGAGTTAACGTTTGAACTTAGAATCATAAAGTTCTTTTCCAGCCTAAAGCTCCCCCATGATTCTATGCTGTATTTCTCTTTATCTCTGCAGGCTCTCGGTTGTATCCTGTATTTGCTGTGCTTTAGGCAACACCCATTTGAAGATGGAGCCAAACTTCGCATAGTCAATGGGAAATACATCATCCCACAGAATGACACCCGCTACCCTGTGTTTCATGATCTCATTCGTAAGTTTACAGTGGGTTTTTTCTGTGCCTTTGTGGATGCATGTTGTTATTGACAGTTGTTTTACTGATAATTAAATGTTATTGACGTGTGATAGTGAAAAAGGTAAACTGCAGCAACTTCTTATGTTATTAATAATCTTAATCCATTATAAAAAAATGATGAAATTTCATATGAAAGTTGCTTTTTTACTTCTGTTAAGTATCTTGCATAGTATCTGAATTACTCCATTAGAACAACTAGTGATTTGATTTGGTTTCTTTGAACTTGCCTAAAAATCTCTATTTACTTTAGGTTTCAGATGGATTACTGGAAATATTAATCACTGTGCCAGAAATGTATCCGGCTCCAACAGTATTAGACACAAAGTTACCTCTGATGTTCTTTATTAACTGATCTCAAGGTGTATTCTTTGAAATATTATTGACCGTAGGTAGTGTTGGTTTTTTCTCATGGATACTATTATGAGAATTATATTTAGATATTGATTTAGCAGTTTCTCCACTCTGTTCATGTGTTTGGTTATTGCACTGTAATGTATTGAAGAAATTATTATCAGTTGGGAGAAAAGCTCTGAAGCATTTGTTATGTGGTCTGAATCTCCTTTTTTTAGGCTCCACTTTGAAAGTGAACCCAGATGAGAGGTTATCAATCACTGAACTTGTGAACCAACTGCAGGAGATTGCTGCAGCTAGGAATGTCAATCCTAAATCTCCCATCACAGAGGTAAAAATGTCTATAAGGGGTATTATTGATTAGCCTTTCTGTCCTCTGCAGTGTTTGTGTGTTTAGTAAAAGATTTCAGAGGTCTCCTGTTCCTTAGTATTTTGAAAATTTTGCGCTATTATATTTTGAAGTTCCATTAAATTGATTGGTATCACTCATAGGATCTTTGAAAATATGCCCTTTAAAGCACAGAGACCTTAAAAGAAATTTAGTATTTCTTACTGCTTTTTGAAAATCTTTTCATCCTCTTGGTTTTTTGTTTTGGTATGCTAGCACTCTGGTTGACATGGTGTGTTGTATCATAATTAACTTGCACAGAAAAGTTTCATATATGAAGGCTCTGCATACACTAACTTGAAACCCACTTAGACATCTCCTGTTCAGTGTTTCATTTGCACTATATGTAGGTGAGTCAGTTAGTGTATGTTAACTTTCTGGCTTTGTCTTGAAGTTCAGTTTGCTTGTTCTCACCAAGTAGCAGTAATTTGCCAAACATAGAAAGATGGCTAAATTAGCAAGAAAACTCTCATCTGGAGTATTATTCTCCTCAGCTCCTGGAACAAAATGGTGGCTATGGAAACAACGCTCAGCCTCGGACATCTGTGACCTCTGTTTCACAGAGCTTCAAACCTGCAGGGCAGCTCAACAATTTGTACAATGCGGGTATGTTCAAAAAGAGATGTCATTTTAGTGTGAAGACAATTGTGTATCTTCCATGGGGGAAAAGAAGTCATTTGAGGGTTTTGGATACTTTGCACTAGTACTAGGTATTTGGCATTTATATCATTGCTTCTAGCCTTGTATTATTTTTTTTGCAAGATTTGATTTTATGTTGATATATGCAAATACGAATTTCTCAAGTTCATTTCTGTGCAAGATGATTTTTTTTTTCCTATGGAAAATAATTTAAAGTGCACTATTGACTGGTAGAGGCAGGAGTGTTGACATAAGTGAACTAAAACTTGATGGAAGTGTGGATATGAGAAGCAATAATGGTCTAATGAATAAGAGCTGTAGAGGAAGAGACTTCAGGTTATGACAAGCAGGTGAAAATAGCTTATTTTAAACCCTGATTTTTTATTTTTTGTTTAATGAGGCAACGATATTTGAAAGTGCATTGTCTAAAGGGCAGCATTTAATAGGAGTTTGAATTTAAACTGTTAAAAATCCTTGGATTCTGTATTTTAATTGAAACATTGTTACTTTGTGGCAGAAGGTACTGCAATCAGGACATAGCTTGAGTTTGTGTTTAACACTGACTCTCTGACGTAAAAAAAGTGAGAGTTGCCTTTGCTTTTCAAGATGAGCTATTTAACATCACATGTGTTACAACATAAAAAGATAGCAGCTGTTTGTGGTGTGTTGGTATCACTTTGTGTTAATACAGGCTTCACATCTAGTAGATGAGAGAGCTTAATAAAGAAATGCAGAAGCAATTGTAAGGGATTCTGGCTATTGATCATAGTAGTTCAGTAATGGTCAGAAGTTGCTGACCTTGTATATGTTTATTTTAGACTGCAAAAAAAACTGTATGAGGAAGAAATACTTCTGCAAGCATCTGGGTCCACCTCTCTCTCCTTATTTCTACTGCCCAAAAAGGCTTTTGACTCCTCCATGATATTTTGGAGTGCATCTGACAATGATAGTAGTCTGAAGCTATTTAGTTTTTCACTTCCAAAAGATCCATGTCTGACAGCCTCAAAGGGAAAAGGCAGCAGTCTTAATTTGGTCTAGTGGCTATCCAGTCAGCACTTTCAGGAACAGCTGTAGCTGGTAGTGCCTTGAGCCCAGCTAATTATGGGACTTCAATAGAGGGTTGCACCATAGGATATCAGTGGTGAGGAGCTGGGATTCCATCTGAGAAAAACAGTAGTTGGATTAGCAGAACTAAATAGAATCAACCAAAACATGTCTCCAAAATCACACAATTAAAAGCTGACATACTTATTCTGTAGAAACGGATACTCCAGAGTACATTCGGTTTAAAATACTTAATATAGTAAAGAAAATGAGCTTGATAGGCTTATTTGCATCTACTTTTTTACTATGCTTTCTGCACCCATGTTAACTATTATATCTGAATATGGAACACTTCAGTTAGTGTAGAAGAAATCAAGGGACCATTTCATATTGTATTCAGTTTTCCTTCCAGCTTGATATTTCTTGCTTGATATTAGTTATGATGAACTGTCAATGAGACAAGGGATATTAATTTTCCAGGGGAGATGTTAAATTGGGTAACATTTATTGCACTAATAATATGTGTATATCAATTTCTGTGGAAGAATCCAGCATCCTAATGGGATTATAATCAAGAGTCTTTCTGGTCATCTGTTTTGTACAAGAATGCCTACTGTTTGTTTTATACAATCATTATAATAGGTCTATTGTGCTATCTGGGATGTTGTGCTTAAAACTTAAGCTTAACTATGCTAGCTGCTTCTGAAGCCCTGCATTAAAATGTGTCCTGGAGATGATTAAGTAGATCTACTAATGATAAGCTGCACTTCAGAAACTGGTACTAAAGAAAGGCAGTGTTTTGCTGCATTGACATTATGAAACATATGCCTTACTTCCAGAATTTATTACCTTTTCTCCTAAATACAGACAGCAAATTAAGCAGTGTGTTAATTATATCACTAGTACTTCCTGACTGCAGGAAGTACTATTTTTTTTGCATAGGTCATAGTTAAGGAGAGCTTTGGAGCTTGAGCCTTACAGAAGGGTGTAGCCTGTATGTGCATTTACTTCTTTCCAGCTTTATAGCCAACATACTTTAAGTCATATCCTGGAATGGGCTCCATAATAAAGTACAATTATTTTTATTCAACTACTCTAGGCCTGACCGTTGCGGAATGTGACCAGACTTATGGAGGGTTCTTTGATATTCTGAGGGGTGGAACAGAGCGATTTTTCACTAATATTAAGGATACATCTTCTAAAGTTATCCAGTCTGTGGCCAAGTGAGTAAAAAAAGAAAAATAAAAAAAATTTAAAGTTCTGCTGGTAAGAGTTTTAAATGAAGGCACAGGAGTTTACTCCAGAAATGGTAAATTCAGCATATTTGTCCAAGTTTGAGCTGTAATAGCTGATAGCTACCCCTGAGATTTTAAGTATGATACTAATATAGAAGTTACTTCAACAGTCATATATGAGAATTGAGAATGTTGCAGTAAGAGCCTGTTCATAAGTACTGCTTGTCCTACTGTATTTTAAATACTGAAAACTTTGGAGAGATGAGCAGGTGGGGGCTGGAGCAGCATGGAGAATTGAATTATTAGATAGGGCCTTCATGAATAAGAGAGGAATTAAAAAGATGGAGTGGTGAAAGGTACAAATCAAGGCAATAGATGTGAGGAGGGGAAAAAACCTGCAGGGAAATAAGCTCTTCAGTTTAGTTTCCAGTTGGAATCCTATGCCTTCAAGACAGTGTGAGAGGAACTTCACTGTTTGTCTCCTTTGCCCTGTACTGCATTTATGAATACTTATGAATACTCTCATGTTTAGAGGTGTATGTTTTCAGATTCATATTGTGTGATTTTTTCTAATCAAGTTGTCAGTCCCATTCCAAATATTTCTAATACTTCCTTATGATCAATATTAATGAGTCTGTACAATTTACACATTTTTAACTGATAATTAAGTTCTGTGCAGTGTTAAAGGGTTTTCTTAGTTCTGGTAAGAGCAGGTAAGTCTCTATTGAATACTATATCTGAGCTAGAGCCTTCAGAAGAGTACGAACTCTATTTCTCACTGTAGGCTTTGTGTCCCTTTAATTCAGATGTTGTATTACAGCTTGTGAAATATATTTCTTCATATATAGGGTTTTTTCAGAAACTGTGTGTTACTTGTGCATAGTAGTGCTCTAATATTTTTATAATGATCAGGTATGTTAGATTTGTAGATACTGCACCTCTGTATCCACTTCAAGTGCGTTTTTAGCTCTTTGCTCTTACACTTAATCTGTTTAAACTTCTAAGTATGGCTTAGAAAGGCCAGGTACTCTATTTTTTAAAGGTTGAGAAAGCTGCAATGCTTTGGTTTGTCCTCAAGCTTTCTATCAAAATAATTGGGACAGTGGCATTAAACTTTTCTCCCTGGGTAAACCACATGGACACAGGACAGGGAGGTGTACAAGGGGAACAAACTATTGCGTGATGAAAAGCAGTTTTGGCAAAGTTACAAGCCCTACTTTCCCATGGTTGTGTATTAGATCTTACTATGTGTTTATTCTACACTAGATGCATCTGAAGTACTACTATGCTTCAATTTCTTATTCTCTTGACTCCGCATGACTTTCTGGGTGTACCTCCATCACTTAGTTATGTTTGAAGCAGTTGTATTAGATCTTACTATGTGTTTATTCTACACTAGATGCATCTGAAGTACTACTATGCTTCAATTTCTTATTCTCTTGACTCCGCATGACTTTCTGGGTGTACCTCCATCACTTAGTTATGTTTGAAGCAGTTGTCTCTTTCTTCTCTTGCAAGTGTTTCTTCCTTAAAGGCTACTGGAAGTTTAATTAGTTTTTTGAATTTCATCTTGTGCAGTTTTTCCCCTTTCTAAAGGACTGTCTGAAATTGTCTTTTTAATATGAAATGGCTTGTGATGTGCCTACTCCTTATTTTTTATTTCTCTTACCTTACAGCTATGTGTAGCTTTTTTGCTTTGTATGATTTCCTTTGCTTCCATAGTAAGTGTAGTAGGCAAGGAGTAAAACAGTAACTGTACATCTAACCACATCTGCAGAGCTCATCAAGCAACTTCTGGAGTACTGGACAGTGAGTACTTATCCGAGAAGATTCTGCTCAGTTCTCATGCTCTTCTCTACAACTGTTTATTTAGATTATGGTGACTGCCCAAAATAAATCTTGCATCTGTGTTATTGTTGAGACTTAGTATGCCTCTTTTCAATTGTAGTTAGTGTTTTGTGGCTGAACACAACAGTTTAGTGCATGGCTTGTGGAAATTATTAAATACTAGTCAAAGGAAAACTCACTACTTTTACATCATTTGTTTGAATTACAGTAAGTCACATATGGATGTTTACTAAAATTGAGTATCTTGAAAATGTAATTGTTTGACCTTATACTGGTTTGTAGCTTTTAAGGTATATTGTCATATCCAAACAAGATCAGTTAGCCAGAGACCTTTTCAAGCTACTGAGGAGTGCACATTTGCATGGAGTGTGGTGGATTGACAGAGCATTGTCAGACATTAGGACATGCTATGTCCTAAGTTTCATCATGAGGAGATCAGTCCTTCTCAGATGTTTTGGACTTGGTTGATTGGATAAGGGTTTTTGTTTAGGTGACTCTTGACTATCACCTTTGACACAATCATGGGAAACTCAAATTTTTGTTTAAGTTCTGCACTATCATAAGCAAATCTTGGGTTTTGTGGAGCACCTTCTGTCTCCATACAACTGTGGGGTTTTTTCTTGTGTTATCTAAGTGGATTTAGTCATTGGGCTGAGAAGTGGGAAAAAAAAAGAGGGAATGCTCCAAGCATGTAATTCTACTAGTGAGAATCTGTTACTTTAATACTTATTTTCCAGTTTGACAGAAAGTCAAACTCTATCCACTTGTAATTTGCCAATATTATTTGGCAGCCCTGAGCTGTGTACTTTTCATTCTTTGTATTGCCTTTTATTTTGAATCCTTACTGTATTTAACAGTTCAGTGAAATGGCAAATTATGAAATAACATGACCAATACTTACTATTCTGTAGGGCCTAAGGTAGGCTTAGGTCCTTTAGTATTTAACATTCATTGTTCTGCTGAGAGTTCTAGCACGGGGCTTGTGCATTCTTAAACTGTGTTTTAATCAAGCTGAACTGTTAATTCTTTGTTTGCATGTACTATAGGACATGTCTGTTTCTGTCATGTTCATTCTCCGCCTTCACAAACTTGTGTTGGGGATGTAGCTGATGTGAGAATACCTCTTCTGCCTGTTGCATCTTTGACTGCCTTTCCAAAACCCTTCAACCAACATAAAAAGCAGACATTCTGGAAAAGTTAAAATGTCTCTTCTTTGTCATGCGTTTTCCTCACCCCACTTAAGCCGTTTTGTGTGTTGGAATCTATAATTTCATTAGGTAGGCTTTCTCCTTCCTACTTATCATTGTTTTTCTGAATTACTGAGTTACTTTCTTTGTCTGCAGACAGACTTCTATTTCACTGAATCCAAACTACAGTGTAAGATTTAAGTATTTTGTCGTTGTGACAAAAAAAAGTTAATTTTTTCTTCTCTGTAGCTACCTTTAGCTTGATTTTGATTTTGGTCTCTTGTTAGTCCTAATAAATGATAAAATCTGAAAACTGAAACACACATTACAGGCTGCTAAGAACGGGAGAGTAAATGAGGACCATCTTCGTTGTCCCCCAGGCCACCTCAGCTGCAAGTGTCATAACCTCTGTTGCAGGTTCGTCAGGCAGATGCCGCAGCTTGTAGTTAAATGAGAGAGAACAAAGAGCAACAGAGTTTCAGCCCTCTTGTTACAATCTGACTTATAAGTAAGTACCAAGGTGGAGATGGAGACGATACCCATTACTTTGTGAAGTGTCACTGTCTACACAGATAGAAGCTTGGATCCAGCAGATGTGCCCATGTGTGCCTGAAGCTCAGCCTGCAACTGTGCAGCCACAGCATTTCTGTTAAATTCATCAGTTTGTTGCTTGTGGAGCTTCTGTGCCTTTGACCAGTTTTTATGCTTATTGAGGCCTACATCCATACAGGTTACAAACTGCCAAAAAACATAGCTAAATGTTTTAAGGATCGAATCTTCACTGGTATTGAAAGCAGCAGGCAGAACTTGTGGTCAGGCTTCCATTGCTTTGTCTGAACAATCCATTGCTGGAGATTATGATGCAGTAATCTAGGAACAACTAGCTGCCTTTTATGCTTGCTTTCTTTGCTTTTAAGGTAATTCTGTTTCTTGTTTAATATTTTATTGCATGGATCTTTGCATTGCACTAGGTAGTTGCACGACTAATTCAGTTTTAGCAAGCAAAACCAAGTGGGAACAGATTGATGTGAATTTTAGTGCTGTTTTTCTTCCTGACTTTTAAAAAACAAACTGAAAAAAGTGATGGATAGATTTTTTTTTTTATAATTTTTTAAGTGTAGAGCTTTCTGGAGGAAGATTACTTAGTGTTACTTAGTGCTAGGGCAGTATTTAACCTAATGGTTTATCTGCTCATGTTGTAGCTGTGACGGTTAGTCGTTCTTTGTTCGTTATCATCTTCAGTTGTCTACTAGTAAACAGAATGTTCTGTTGTAGAATTTTGTTCTGTATGTTAACTAGTTTATTTTGTGGCTTTAGTTGCCAATTTTAGTTTCATTGTTTTTGATTTGCTGGAATGGTCTTGTTTAATATTACTTATAGTGTTTAGGTGCATCTAGTCTCTGGCAAGAATTATAATGCCAACCATTATCAACAACCAAATGCTCAACACAGTGAGAAGTTTTTAACATGTATTTAGAACTTCTTATTTTTGCTTTGAAATTTATTCTGCTGCAAAATCAGAATTCATGTCTTATTTGCTTGATTTCATAGAGTCAAACAGTAGTTTGGATTAGAAGCAACATCTGATTCTAACCCCTGAACAATGGCAGGGACACCTTCAACTAGACCAGACTAATATCAGTCTGCTCTCTTTCAGTTTAAAGTCATTCCCTCATATCCTGTCATTACATGCCCTTGCAAAAAGTCCCTCTCCAGCTTTCTTGTGGGCTTCCGTTAGATATTGTAAGAAAATAACCCCATGCCTCCATACAGAGATTAGACTAGTCTAGTCTCATGTCACAATTAAGTAGTCAAAGTTTTGAAGAAGCCTGGTATCAAAAGAAAAATGACTAAATGTTGGTGTCATATCACACTGTTTTGTTGAGCTTGATTAGACCCTTAAAGGCACACAGTTTCCCATGTTGGATCACAGGCTGAAAACACTCTATGTATGTCTATGTTTGCATGCTTTTCTTATCACCTGCCAGCAAAACTGCTATCTAAATGAAATTTCTGCTGTTAAGGATATGAAAGGAAAGACCTTATTTGTGGTTTTTAGTTAGAGAGTTTTATCTTGAAGTGCATAGGAATGCTTAAACAATGTGAAGAATACATGGGTTTTTTCACCTTCTTATCATTTAAAGGAATCTCAGTTACCATTCTGACAAAACACTCGCTGAAAACAAAGTACCTTGTGTTCAGTTCTTGCTACTGAAATAGCTGTGAGATCTTCAGAATAAAGTTCAATGAATTCAAGGACATGGTAACGTGGTCTGGAGACTTGTGTTGATTTTACAGTTAAGAAGCTTCATTTTAATTAAGACTGCACAAAAATTCTGAAGCTTTTTCAGTGTAATAGTCACATTCTTGGAATGCTCCTGCAAAATATAAAGCTTAGGTTGGCTATGCGCTCTGTTGTTGACATACTAAACTGCATTCTTTCATCTATGTATGTATCTGTGGTGAGATCCATGCTCCTAATGTTGCTTTTTAATTTAGACAAATGTAAAAACCAGAGCTGAGTTTAGTGGTGTTTGTAGTAAGAAGTCAGTATCTTGAAAGTCTTCCCAAGGAAATGGGTGTGAGTACCCTTGGTTTTTTGTTCTTATTAGTTTTGCGCCAGTGTTACAAGTTGCTGCTTAACCTCAGTGTTAAGGGATTGAAGGGATAATGGTTCTGTGTTCTACAGCTGTCCTATTACTTGGTCCTTTATCTTGATACCAATAAAAATTGATGTTAGAATGATTATATGTTTTCTTGCTTGAAGCTATTGGCTGTAATCAACAAATAGCATTTGATATTTCTTATCTCTATAAAGGACTACAATCATCACAGGTTTCAGTAAGCAATCATTATTAGCTCTGAATGTAAATTTCTGCCTTAATTAGTTTGGCTGCACTAGGAGTACTGTTGAGCTTGCATGATAAAGTATATCCTTCCAAAGCTGCAAAAAATTTTGAAATTGTGCCCATTTGTCTACCTCATTATGCAAGGTTTCTCAAGGCTGAGAGTTTTGGGGTTTTTTAATGCTTTGTCTAGTGAAACTCAAACTTCCTTGTGGTTTCAGTTTGAGACAGTGAATCATTATTGCTAGGACATTGATTATGCCATTCTGCATAAATACTGTTAAATGACCTTGCATTCAGAAGATTTTTCTTCCCTAATCTAAAATCCTCCTCTCTACCCTTGTATATTAAGTATACATTTATATATACAATGTATATTTTTAGTCATTCCCTCTAACCTCCATCATTACTAGCAAGCAGGAAAGAATCAAAACTTAATATTCTTTCTTGGTGTTTCAAAATCCTAGGTCTGTTCTTCTAAGCAGTGTCTTGAAATTGTGTTGGGATGTAAAAGTTTTGTTAGTGCCTCTGAATTAATTAAATATGTATCATAGTGTTTCGATGACATTTTGATATTCTGGAGTAAATAGGCTACTGAGATATTTAAGTTAGGGATGTCTAAATCAAATTCCATTGGTGAGATTTGTTCTTATTTTGCCAGTCCAGGAGTACAGACCTGTGTAGTTATTCTCAAGGTTGTTGGCCTACACTGGGTTGCTTCAGTTTTTCTCTCTTGCTTTTTTATTTTGCAACATAGCAGATACCATAGAAACAAAAAATAATAGTGGTCTTAAATCAGTTAATTTTTAACATAATGTGGATCATTAGGTGAAGGTGCAGGGAATAGACTTAAGTATCACCGGGAGATTTTTTGAATGGGCTGCACTTTTAAACTGTGCACAGTTATATGAGAGAGAGATGAGTAGTGATTAATGCCTTGCTCTCTATGGGAGTTCTGGAATTGAATTTTTTGAATAATTATTTAAATGAGGAAAGATTCGGGTACCCTCTACGTTGAGTACAGGTAGCTCGGAGTGGGGAGCTGCAGATTGAGCTCCGGCTGGGAGCCTGAGCCAAGAAATCAGGAATTGCCAACGTTTGGCACAGTAAAGGGACCTGTGACCCAGCCAGGTGACTGGACGCTGAGATGCAGCAGGAGCCAAAGACTCAGCAGGAAGACCCCAGATTTTGGCACCCACAGACTGTGAGAGTATAAAAGCCCAGCATTTCCTTTCTTGATGGTCCCTTCTGGGAGGCAGCAGCTCCAGCTGTTACTCTGTTGCTTTGGGAGGTTTAAATTACTTAAAGCAACCACAGATCTGGGTTATGGGAAACCTGGGGTCTAACTGGATAGGAAGGAAACTTGATGGACTGTGTGAGTGTGGGGCGTGTAGGGAGTCAAGCAGGACACCCATTGGCTCTCCAGCTACATAGGGGCTTCAGTCCTGGCAATGACAAGTCTGGTGGTGGTTTGAGTGTGACTACCAGAGTCCTTCTGGAGTAGCTAGACAGGGAAGTGTTCTTGACACTGTCAGTATGGAATTTGGATATTGGGCGGCACAGCCATCTGTGCCAGATAGTAATATGCCAGAGTTATGCAATTTAAACTTTGATGTTCAACTAGTAGTTTTTCTTTTAAGCATTGAGATATTCTTCATTAAAAATATTAATGTATACTCATTAGGCTTTCAAACTGACACCCTACAGTGCATTTTTATTAGTAAGAGCAGGGGCTAGAGGAGTGGATTAAGGATTAAAGACATTTGTACAAAATCCCACAGATGGTTTTAGTGCAACTGATTTAAATGCGTAAGTGCTTAAACACAGTATCTGTTCTGAAAGCTCTGCTCTGAAACTCTTGAAATGTGAATGTAACAAGCCTCAGATGGAAGAAATGAAACATTATTCATGGTGATGGGTGCCACTTGAGAGATCTGGCTTTTAGACTTAAGACTTGAATGGTTATATCTCCCAGTATTAACACCAATGTGTTCTCTTTCAGTTATGCAAAAGGAGACTTGGATATATCATACATCACTTCCAGAATTGCTGGTAGGATATCTATATCTTTCTTAAACATAATTTCTCCTTGGTCTTAATATATGAAAAATTTCAATTGCTGTTTCTTCTGTCTTCAGTGATGTCCTTTCCAGCTGAAGGTGTAGAATCTGCCATCAAAAATAACATAGAAGATGTGCGGTTGTGTCTGGACTCTAAACATCCTGGCCATTATGCTGTGTACAATCTCTCTCCAAGAACATATAGGCCTTCAAGATTCCATAACAGGGTGTGTATGGTTTTTGTGTATTTCTCTAAAAGGCCTTGAAACACAACGTTTTCATTATACCTTCAGCTTTTTATTGTAAAATACGTTAAAGTAGGTTAATCAAAAAGATGACAAAAAATAAGTATAAACGCAAGGTCAAAGGGTAACCTGTATTCTCCATGTCTTTGGTTTAAATCCAAACTTAACTGGTAGGGACTAATCTTTAATCTTACTGACTAAAGTCTGTTTTTTCTAGGATAGTGATATTTTTGAAAACATGCCCATGTACCTTATGTGTTTCAAATTTAAGTAGAGAATACTTAAAGTAATTAAAGTCTTACTAAAATGTCAATCTCTCCCATATTCTACCATTTTCCTTTCTAAACCTTTTTTCACATTTAATTTTTAAATGTGAAAAAAATTTTTCACATTTACCACTCTGTGATCAAAATGATCAAAGTGAGCCGTTTATTGCAACAATCTCTTTTATGCAGTTTTTAGCCTGAGTCACGTGTTTCATGCTCCTTTACAATTGGTTGCATCCTAAAAGCTCGCCTTAGCCCTTTAACCCTTATTGGCTGATTGTTCTTCTACACGCAGCAGATTATACAGTCCTTTTTTCTGGCTTTCATCTGATTCTCACATCCTGGAGTTGTTTACCATCTTTTGTTCTTCTTCGTACGTGACTTTCTGCATCTTGTTCTGCTTTGTACATGATTTCTGCATCCTTGAAATGGTTACAGGCCTATCCTTTCCAGATAAACTAGATGCTCGCATGTCCCCATTTTTGGAGGAATTCATCTCCACGAATCCCCTTTCTCTTTTATGAGCGATCCTGACTTGTTTTACAGCATTTTTGGCCAGCTTAACCACACATTTTAATATGCATAACACCACAGGAATGATTACAAATACAATCATGATTACAACTCCCATTTTTACTAATTCGAGTAGCCAACCAGTAATATCTAACTCTGCTAACCATGAGTTAAATGGAGATGTATTAACTGGTAGCCTTTCTGTGTTTTTCTTTAACTGACTCAAGCTTTTGTGAGTGGATTTGGAATGACTGGAAAGATTCAAGCAACACATTCCCTCAAAATCATCCCATCCATGGCCTTGCGCTAACAGCAAGAAGCCTATTGCTGCACAGTTTTGTAAAGCTGCTTTTCTAATACTGTCTGTATCGGCAGTCAATTCACTTAAAATTTTGGAGGTCAGGTTTAACTGCTTCCCTGACCAACATGCCAATCTTTTCTTTTCAGTTGTGTTAAAGCATGTGTTGAAGCAACACATGAGTAAAATGGATGACATAATTACTGCAGAAGGATCCCATAGTTCTACTTTATCCTTGCAGTCTGGTCCTAGCTGAGTAATGCTTCTCTTGCTCCTTTGATGCTTGGTATGCTTAGTGATACTCAATAGCTGTTGAAAGCTGGGTTTAAACATTGTTAGTTTTCCAAAATAGCAAGGCCCACTGAAAGCATTACTTGGAATCTTTCAAATCAATTATTAATAGTTCTTAATTTTCAAGAACTCACCATTTTAAGTGATGACAATCTTGGCTGAAGAGCACCTATTTCTTCTATGACTGCATTAATTGCCTTTAGATTGTGTAACAATCTCTACTTTCTTACTCTCTAATTTTGAGCAGCCTCTGTTCTGTAAGCGGCCACTGATCAATCCAGACCAGCTCATTGATCTTCCATTTGATTTTCAGGATTGGCTGCCCCACAGTGGCCACCACTAAAAAGGATAGATAATCAGTTGTTCTCATTTGACTAAGTAAATCATGGCCAGTTAGTCCATTAAACTTTGGAGGATGAATGGCCGTGTGGAGACTGTAACACCATCACGAAAAGTAAATGCAATCATATCTCTACTGACTAGTAGAGTGCCTCCTATGCCAGCAATACCAAATTGAGGAGACTCTAGGCCATTGAGGTGGCCAACAGGTTGCAGATATAAAACTAATATATGCCCCTTTGTCAGTAACTGCCTTTAGCATAAATTTGTGCCTGCTTCTGGCAGTCAGTGTAACCATCTTTTCTGGCTTGCCTGTAGTAATATCCATAGAAAAATATACTTGTGGCTGCCCTGTAGAGCCAAAACCTCTATTATCTGGCACACTTTGTCCTGCATTCAGGACACAGGAATAAAAAGGAACAGGTTGTGCTATCCAACTGCCAGCTGGAATAGAAACAGGAGGAGGTAAAATATAAACCATAGCTTTGACCCCTGTATAGTCTACATCAATCACCCCTGGTAATACAAAAATCCCTTGACAACTAGTTGACGACCTTCCCAACAGCAGTGCACATAACCCCTGACACAAAGGTCCCTTAATACTCATGTCTACTGAATGCACTGCTGTAGAAGTGAGTGTAGTATGTACTGCTGTTGTAACATCCATTCCGGCACTTCCAGCAGTGGCGGAGCAGAGCTAATTGAGGCTCCCCTCTGATTCTGTGATGATGCAGCCCATGCTGTCCCCTGTACTTGTGTCACAGCACGCGGGGGTTTCGCACTCGCTTTGCTGTTTCCCTTCCTTCTGCAGTCTGCCATGTTATGATTATCTCGCTTGCAAATTTGACACCACTTCTTAGCTTGTTGTAGTGCTTGACATTGGCTCTTGAAATGCCCTTCCTTTCCACAGTTGAAACATCATTTCTCATGGTTCTTCTGTCAGTCAAGTAAGGGTTTGATGGCCCCAATGACTGCAGCTCCTATATAAGCAGCCGTAGCAGTCTGAGTTGCATGCTCAGCCAGTTCTATCATTTCCATGACAGTTGCACTCTTTGGAAAAGTTCCCAACATTTGCTTAGTTTTGTCATTGGCATTATTGAATGCTAATATTTTGAACATCTGTTCTTTCATGTCTTCATTAAAGTCAGGATGTTGGTTTATTGCATGATGCAAATGAGCAGTGACCTTTGTATATGGCTCATTTTAGGACCCTGTTGAACTTGAGCAAAGGCATGTGACTTTCCTAATTCAGGTAACATAGAAATAGCTGTAAAGGCTGGCTGTTGAGCCTTTCAATGCACTTCAGGCATGCTTTTTACCTGCATGTTGGCATCGGCCCATGGTCCTTCCCCCATAAGTTGCTGAACTGTTACACCAAACAATGGATCACCTTGTTGTCTTGGTGTTGCTGCCTCCCTTTCACACAATGTCCTCCAAGCCTTTGTAAAGATTAATTGCTGAGATGGTGGTAGCAGGACAGAAGCAATTTGTGTAATATCTTGTTCCAAAAGCATATCACAGGTAAATAGATACTGTAATAACTGATGGGTGTATCATGAATGTAACCCATATTGTTGTACTGCTGTTCGGGCTTTATCTAATAGTTTCCAGTCAAAAGCTTCCCATTTCTGCCCACAACCTGGCAGCAGAATCACAGAGAATGCTTGTGGAATGAACTGTCCCTCAATTAGGGCTTCATGAATTACTCCTTTCCATCTCTGATTTGGATCTATACGTGATTCAGAAAATGCTGGCAGCATTGTAGCCCCATATTTTTCTGCGGGTGCCAAGGCTCCAGCAGGGGGCAGTGGAGGATCACGAAACAAATACAAGGACACTGATGGTGCAACAGGGCATTGAAAACTCAGGGCATCCAGCTTTCCTGACACTTCTTGTAATAATGTTTCAACTGTGTTGTCACTATTTTTGACTTCTCCTTTTCTGTTGGAGAGGCAGGAGAGGAGTCTGGCAATTGGGGATATTTTGGATGACATGCTCACTCTCCCATCTGAGTTGCTTGTTTTATTTGTGTGATCTCATTTTTCAGGCTTTGGAATTCTTCTTGAGCCGCTGTTACATTGTTACACTTGTTATTGGAATTGTGGACAGCTTGTGCCTCAGGCAAGAAAGATGCAGTATGGGAACTGAAATACATGTAGAAAAGGTGAAAGTTGCTACAGGACAATTACATGCAGCGCCAGGGGTTAAAGCAACAAAAGCAGAAGCAGCGGCTGGTCTTTCTGCCTTCATAGAATGCAAAACTTCTGTGATTAGCTTCCAATGCATGGAATATTTACTAGCTTCTTTAGCAGCTGTTCCCCCACTGCTTATAGCATCCCATAATGCTTTTCCAGCCACCTCCCATACCAAAAGCTCAAAGGCTACATTTGCAGCCAATATCAGTCCTTTCTCCCAAGCCCAGCGTATGAGGTTCCGTAAAATGGAGCCGTCACATTTCATGCCTCTCGTAGAGGTAATATGTTGGAGGAGGTTTAGGACTGCCTCTTGCTCTTTGTCTGCCCCCATCTCCTCCCTGACCGCTCACCTGATCAGAGTGAGTTTTCTCATAAGCTTTAATAGGTGCACCTCCTTTAAGTAAGTCACTGACTTCTCTGCCGTTCTCCTCTTGCTGTCTTCTTGGCGAGGCTTCCTGCTAGAGCAGCAGGGACAGTTACTTCTCCTCCTGCCTTCTTCTTGGTGAGGCTTCCTACCAGGGGCAGCAGGGATTTTTTTGGCTGGCTTTCCCACTTTCCCTTGATTCTGCTTTTCACTGCTGCTCAGTACATGAGAAGTCTGAGGGTCTAGGTCCCTGTTCTGGGCACCACCTGTGGAAGAATCAAGAATGGGACACCACTCTATGATCAAAATGATCAAAGTGATCAAAGTGAGCCGTTTATTGCAACAATCTCTTTTATGCAGTTTTTAGCCTGAGTCACGTGTTTCATGCTCCTTTACAATTGGTTGCATCCTAAAAGCTCGCCTTAGCCCTTTAACCCCTATTGGCTGATTGTTCTACCACACGCAGCAGATTATACAGTCCTTTTTTCTGGCTTTCATCTGATTCTCACATCCTGGTGTTGTTTACCATCTTTTGTTCTCCTTCGTACGTGACTTTCTGCATCTTGTTCTGCTTTGTACATGATTTCTGCATCCTTGAAATGGTTACAGGCCTATCCTTTCCAGATAAACTGGATGCTCACATGTCCCCATTTTTGGAGAAATTCATTCTCCACAATTTGCATAACCTTGTTTATCCTTGGAGTTTCTGCTTGTCCCACTACATATCATTTGACTCCCGTATGACTCAGATATAGCTGACTGATTGTTCCCACCATCTTCAGTAGTGTTGTAGCTTAGCTGAGCCTCCATTATCCTTCCTGGCAATTTCTCTGATACTAATATGAAGGCATTTATCTAATTCAGCAACGAGGTATTGAAGATGTCTTATTAGGTGCTGAGATACTGGACTTCAGTGTCTGCTCCTAAGTAAACTGTCAGCTGTCCTGTAAGAGGCTCACAGTCAGGACTGTTACTGGTGTTGTAAGTTGTCCAGCACCTCAAGAGTCTGTAGTGATCATGCCCCTGCCAAGAAGAGAGTCTAGGACCATTATTTGTTACAGAATAATAAAGCCTTTTGGGCCTTATGCAGAGCCATCCTTAGCATTATTTCAGTTATCAGAGTTGACTTAACATGTCAGGATGAGGTGTATTTAATGTATTCTTTCTAGTGCTGTCACTTCCTCTTGTTTCCTTGTAAACATGATAAAGTGTTGTCACACCTGAAAGAAATCATTACTGCCTCTTTGGATGAATGCAATTAGATTCTTTATCTGTATCTGGTTAAATATGAGGTTCAGGCAGAGGCTATTCAAGATAGTAGGCAAAAAAACTTGATTATACAGGAAATCTACTGCCCAATTATTTGTAGCAGGTACCTCAAAGCAAAATGTTCAGCAATTTTTTTTAGCACTAGATTGCTGGAAAGTCTGAGACTGATGTAGTGAACTGATTTATTCCATGTCCTGCAAAGTGATCAGTCTCTGTTTACGGAATGATAAATTCTGTGGCTGGAAATTTGCTTACCAATGGATTTTTTGATTATGCAAATCTGAGGTGTCTATACACCTGGTATTTCTGATGTGTTGGTACTAAGACTGGTAATATGAGCTTGGTTTTGTTGGGAAGTCATAGTAGGTTATAATTATTTGAAACATTAGAGGTTCGTGACTACTTTATTGTCTAGGAATATTTAGGAAGGCAGTTATTTTACTTGGAAACAAACTCTAATTGTATTTGGAACTCTTACCTGCCTATTCTTGAAATTGACATGTCTAGCGATACTGACTAACTTCCTCCTTCAGTGCAGGGCAAAAGTAGCCATGTAGGAACCTAAAGACGCTTAGTTGTACTTTATGTACAACTAATGCCTGCAAAAGATGATTATGGCAAGCCTTTAAACATGATGAGTGGAGAACAGCTTCTAAAGTTCTTAATTCTGACACTCTGCTTAGAAGGTATTTATGAAATTACATATTATTGGTTTCTTGCTGTTTGCTATCTGTATGGAACTTCCACAGATTTCTTTAATCTTGGTTAAAATTAATGGTAGTTTTGAAGTCTTCTCTGCTAGTCCTTCTTGTTGCAGGTTGCTCTGAGAGTTTGTGCGCTATCCATCATTCTGCTGTCAGGACGCTTAGAGCTTAAAGCACGGCTAAAGAAACAGAAAGTAACGTTGTTTCTTTTACATCTTGTAGGAAGCCTAATGTTTGAGTAGAAAGTAAATGGTAAATTAAAAGAAAAAAAGTCAGTGCTTTTTTCTTTTTCTGAATACACTTTTTTTAGGCTGTGTTCTGGTCTGAAGCTGCAATGCTTCAATATGATTCTTTTGCAGTGTTGTGATTTAACTTCAGCCAGCATCCAAGCCCCACACAGCTGCTTGCTTATTCCTCCCTGGTAGAAATGGGAAGGGAATCACAAGGTAAAAGTGAGAACTCATGGGTTGAAATAAAAGCAGTTTAATAGGTAAAGCCAAAAACCACAGTTGCAAGCAAAGCAGAACAAGGAATCTATCCACCCTTTCCCATAGACTGGCAGGAATACAGCCATCTCCAGGAATGCAGCGCTCCATAATGCATTGTGATTACTTTGGAAGACAAATGCCATCACTCTAAATGTTTCCCCTTCCATTCTTTTTCCCCCAGCTTTATGGGTTGAGCATGATGTCCTATGGTATGGAATATTCCTTTAGTTAGCTGGGATTGCCTGTCCTGGCTGTGTCCCCTCCCAGCTTCTTGTGTACCCCAAGCCTGCTCACTGGTAAGGTGATGTGAGAGGCAGAAAAAACCTTAACTCTGTCTTAGCTGTGCTTACCAATAAAATAAAAATTCTTGTGTTATCAACACCGTTTCTCTCACAAATACAAAACATAGCCTCATTTAGTTACTGTGGAGAAAACTACTCGAGCTGAAACCAGCACACACTACTGTTTTAATATTTGAGAGGTACTGAAGCCCACATTGAGTCGTGTGGTGAACAGGGTTATAAATGACTTTTTGCCTTAGCTTTTCTTTGTTTGCTGGTGACTTTACATAAGCTTGCACTAACAAAGGAATGTGCAATTTAAATCTCTTGCAAAGTGATGCTTTTTGAAATGGCCTTATTTTTTAATTAAAATACTAGAGTACAATGAGAAGTTGTAGGAGACTTAGACTGTTTATTTCAGCCTTTTTTCCTGTGCTTGGCACAAACACAGGTTTTTGTGATAATAAGCTCGGGTAATTCATCTTGGGGTAACCCTTGAACTCTTTATTGAGATAGGAAGACAGGTTGCTGATAGGAAAACTTGGTCTTCAATATCTGCCAATTGCAGTTGAGATTAAAAACAAATAGAAAAAGCTTCATTTGTAGCTTGCTTCCTTGATGCTGAATATATCTACTCTTAAGGTGTTTCAAGAGCCCCAGGAATCAAGTTTCATATACTGCATCCTTACTGGACAGTTGATTTTAAGGATATAGATTCTTAGCTGTGAAGCTGATGTTTTGTTAGTGTTTTGAAGCAGTTATTGTAAATGGAATATTACTGAGCAATTCAAGCTCTTTGAACAAAGGACAAATAGTAAAAGATGCCTAATTTTTTTGTTGTTGGGTTTTGTTTTTTTTTTTTTGCTTAAGTATGTGTGCACAAATTAAGTTGAAAGCTGTTATTTAACTCCTTGCTCTAAGATTATTTCAGATAGTAATCTGAGTTCTTGATACTTCTTTTGTAGCAGAGTTGTAGACAGTGATGCCTTGAGAGGCTACCTAGAACAGAGACTAGACAGTATTAAAGGAATAAAGTAGGTATTTATTAAAAGGCTTTCAAAGGATACACCTTGGGCAGTACAAGAGCCTGGCTGAGGCTTACACCCAAGATGGACAACGGGTACCACGTTTTCACACTTTTATAAGTTTTGGTCCATTTACATATTGGGGTTAATTGTTGATTACAGCTTCAGGTTATGAAGTCCCATCCTCCCTGATTGCTCTCCTCAATTCACTGTTGTTTATATTTTTTGGGCCTGAAGCTGCAATGGTGTCCTTGGTTCTCAAGCTGGAGAAGGACAGTTTTGTCTAACTAAACTGTGAGGAGAACTTGCTAACACTTTATATGAAGTTCAGAGTTACATACTAATGCAGTACAGAATCTGGTAAATATGAAAGCTAAAACTTAAGGCATCAATAGAACAGAAGTTTTATTGCACTTTATCCTAAAAAGTGGCGTTTACACTGTGTAACACTACTTTTCTTGAACATCTTGCTTAATTTCAACATCAAAGTGGCATTAAAGTGTAAAAATGCCTTGTAGACATCTGCATAACCTAAATTGTGTATATGTGACAATATAATTCTGTTTCTCATCTGAACTGTCTGTTGTCTCTCTCATTGCAGGTTTCTGAATGTGGCTGGCCAGCAAGACGAGCACCAAGTCTTCAGAATCTCTATAGCATATGCAAGAGCATGCATTTATGGCTGAAACAAGACCAGAAAAATGTTTGCATTGTGCATTGCCTTGTAAGAAATTGATTTAAGTCTGAAGTGCTTTGTTCAATAGAGTTTTAAATTGTGAATAGGGGTGCTAGTATCCATTCAGTTTGTGACTTTTACTGGCTTTCTTTACTGGAAACCCTGGGGTCAATTTTTTCCTGCTGTGTTTGTAGGGAAGTTATTTGCATACATTTTCTCCTTAGGGAAATTGGTAGGGTAATGTAGCCCTTCCTTACTTGCATTTAGAGTGGAAGGCAGTATGCAGGCAGTATTAAGGCAAAGTAGCCTTTAGAAGAAGAAAAAATCTGCTCTGCGCTTTCAGTATTTTCTCCATTTTTTGTTTTCTGTGTGATAGATGGGTGTACACTGCATATCCCATTACTGCCCATTTAGAATGTAATCCATAGCCACAGAATTTCAGAAACTGACTGTAAGATTTCTGGTTTACTTGCTTTTTCTGGCAGCAGATTGCTCTGTAGATTTCACTATTCTCCAAAGTATTATTAACTTTGAGATAACAAAAAAAAAGCAATAGAACTGTCTATAGAGCTACCTCATGTCAAACATAGTGAGGAGGAGGAATGAATTCAAAGAATTCTTTGCTCAGAATTTGAAAATCCAGTCACTCTTACATTTGTTTAAGAGAATTACATTTGAAATTTTGACATTCTTATTCTGCTGCAGAGTAAAAAGCAAAATATGACTATGTGACTATGCTTGCGATGCTGCTGGAAGGCATTCGAAACCTGCCTAGTAATATGGTATAGCCACCAATAGGGAATATCACTATCAGAGTCAAAACCAGGATTTGTTAATCTGAGTAACCATATTTGTGTGTTATGTAGTGTTTTGCAAGTAAAAAGCCAGTTCATGTCAGCTCTTGGAAGCCCTTATAATTTTCAGTGCTGCTGTGAGATTAGGCATCTAATTCTATATTAATGTGGTACTTCTAATAACTTGGTGTCATGTGATTGCCAGTCAAGTAGGTAAGAAGCAGATCTGATGAATAGCACCAGTTTTTGTAACATCTTTCCCTCAAAGTCTTTTGTTCAAGGTACCTAACTCATTCCTTTTCCTCACATGTGAGGGAAACTTTTGTATATACATGGCTTTGTGCCAGATGTGATGTAAAATAAGTGTACACCAGAACCTAAAGAAATGAATGATAAAAATTCTGTTCCATGTTGTCAGCAAACAAACCTGAAGAAGTCCTGTTCTGTCAACCATTATGGCTTTCAAATCATCTGCTTTTTATAATACAGGGATGTATCTGGGATATGTGTGTAGCTGGGATTCCTGCAGAAAGAAGCTCAGTGTTTTCATCTCTTTCTCTTGGTTTCTTTGCAAGCTATTAACAGTTTTAGACAGAAATCAAAAGAGTTTAGTGTGGTTTATCTCTTCTGAATATTCTCATTTAGCAGAAGTCCATGGCTGTCGGTCAAAAATAGTGTTCTGGGATTTCAGATAGCAGCCAGGAAGCAAACCTAAAAAATGGGTATTAGTGACAGTAAGGTAAAAAACATAAATTGAAAATTTCAAATAGTGCTAAGCTAAAGTAGTTATTCACGTTTGAACAAGGAAGTAATATGTAGTATCTTTTGTATGGTGTGGAAGTTAAATGAAAACCTTTCACGCTCAGATACAAATGTCAAATCAAATAATGGCACTAGACCTTGGACATCATGACATTAAATAATGATAGGGTATGGGATGCATAATGGGATGTTCTTCAGTAACTTGGAAAATGCTTTTTCCACTAGATTTACTGACAAGGCTTTTTTTTTTTTACTAGGATGGAAGAGCAGCATCTGCTGTTGTAGTTTGTTCCTTTCTGTGTTTTTGTCGCCTCTTCACTACTGCTGAAGCTGCTGTTTATATGTTCAGTATGAAACGCTGTCCACCTGGCATTTGGCCTTCTCATAAAAGGTACTGTAAGGTACTGTTGAAGCGAGTAGTTATTCAATTTTGAATATGGTATAGGATGTCTTTAGAAAGATAAATTAGTTCAATAATGTCTGTGTTCAAACGTCTGTTTTTCCAAGTATTTTGCTGTATCGTGAATAGAAGGTATTTCTGAATTTTCTGAGCCTGTAAGTACCCATCAGAAGTGGGTCAAGTATGTCCTGTGGTGAAGAAGTGTTAGGAATGAGAACAAGGGTATGCGGAGCTTTTGAATGCTTTCACAATTATAAAATCCTCTTCCACATGTGTAAGACTTATTTCATGTTTCCTAGTTTATTACAATAGGTTTTATTGTGTCAGAACACTGCAAGCTCTGAGGGAATACAAAAAATTATTTCTGTCAATTGGGTAAAAATGTCTAGTGCTTTTTTTTCTGGGGTGTATGCAGAGATGACTTGCATGTACTTTGACAAATGTTTTAAGCTGTTTATTTGATTTAATTTGATAGATCTTATAATCATGAAGTATGAATAACAAGTAACACTGGTAGTAAGACTGTTTCCTGCAGAAAGGATTAGATTTTGAAGTGTGGGAAATAAAGTATTAGTTCAGTATAAATGACAGATTATGTTTTTGTACACATTTATTTCTTATATACTTAAGGGGTTCTCCACAAAATTATTAATCAGGACAAATTCAAAGCCTTTAGGAAGATTTGAGTGATGCATTATGTTTTATGTCTAGTTTGTTTTACAGTGCATTATATGTAAAGCTACAGACCCTTTTGTGTCATTCTGTCAGATTTAAAAATCTGTTTGCTGGAGGTGGTGGTAAATGTTCCCACTGTTTCACTTTTAACATTTGAAAGTGCTTAGTGGTTGGGTAAGAACTGAACTTATGTGTTCATTCTCTTATGTGTTTCTTAAGAGTTTTGTGCTCTGACTAAATGAGAATCTTCTGGTTTTGGTAGATACATCGAGTACATGTGTGACATGATGGCTGAAGAACCCATTATTCCTCACAGCAAGCCCATCCTGGTCAGATCAATTGTCATGACTCCTGTTCCTCTTTTCAGTAAGCAGCGTAATGGCTGCAGGCCTTTTTGTGAGGTTTATGTGGGAGATGAGAGAGTAACCACTACCTCCCAGGAATATGACAAAATGAAGTAAGTACAGTTTATGACTTGCTCTGAAAACAGCAAGCTACGTTTTTCTGGATTCTGGCATTTATGTGTTTCTAGATTCCTCTGTATCCTTTTAGCTGTTCTCAAAATGTGAATTGTGAACGTGGTTGTTACAGCAGCTTGGATCTGGTCATGCAGAACAGTGAGGATGATGGTGGGTTGGGACACTGGACACTGCGAGGCAGTGAACAAGACCCTATTCTCACTCCATGTGATGTAAGACTGGGAACATTGATCCCCAATATACTTGTGCTGAGCATAGCATCATGTCTCATTAATGGAAACTGTAAGGATCCTCCAGATCACTCAAGGTGACTACTTATTAGCCCCTGTACAGCTTTGGTGTCTGCACAATTGCAAATGGTACTAACACTGCTAGATGTGGGTAATCATAGACAAGGAAAATGAGAGGATACTAAAGTCCTTCTAGCTTTTCAGCTACTGAAGGCCTTGGAGAAAGCAGGCTAAATCTAAAGTAATACACTATTTAGTTTCTTTTTAAACTAAATTACCTATGGTTATGGTTTTTTCTTTTTCTTAAGGGAGTTTAAAATTGAAGATGGGAAAGCAGTAATCCCACTGGGTATAACAGTCCAAGGAGATGTTCTCATTGTGATCTATCATGCCAGGTCAACTCTTGGAGGACGACTACAAGCCAAGGTAATGATAGATTTAAGAGCCTGAGTGGAAGATTTCCAATTTTTATCCCTCTAGTTATTTACTGAGTACTTTGCTTTTTTTACTGTTCTTTGTTCAGAGAAATGTTTGAGGTTTTCATTCACTTGTGAATTCAAGCTTTTCAACCCTTCTGGGTATGTCCACTCCTAATGCTGTACATGTAGATGCTTTTGTAAGTATTTCTGGAAAGTACTCCAGTATTGATAATTGTTATATTTGTATGGAAAGCCCCTAGCCAGTTTTTTTGAGGCAGAAATTATTATCTGTTAAGTTGCACAACAAGCCAGACCTTTTTAGTTCTGTGCACGCAAACTGCAAAGAGAGGAAAAATACCACTCACCAGAAAAGTGGGATTCCAGAGACTTCCTGTACAAAACAGGCTAGAAAAAACCATGTGGTTTATAGCCTATTTCTAAAGTCATGTTCAGTTTTTGTAGCTAATGTTCTTGCTTGTTTTTATTCTACTAGGGAGAATGCATATTTCCTTTTTTAATACAACTATGGGTGCAAATGTATTGCGAGATCACAGAAAACTTGTTAATGAAAGCTGCCTTCAATTTTTTTTAAAAGATGAGTGTGTTCTTTTTTTCTCAGATATGTAACCCAAATTAAACTTGGAAATCTGTGTAAAAGATGAGGAAGGGTAGTGCAAAATTTAGAGCTTGGAGCTTTGTGGAAGTTGATCAGCCAGTTTTTCAGCTGTACAGTTTTGGTACATGTGGGACGTACATGTGAATTCATACATAGTTAGTGTTACTGAAGTGGTTTTCCCTCTGGTTTTTTTTTTCTGCTTTGTGAGTAGAAAGGTATCAAATCTTACCATGTTGTAGAGGTTCAACAGGACCTTTCAGAACACCTTAAAACTAAAAACTCAGTGAAATGATTCCTTAGAGCACAAAAAACCTACTGTATGGTTCAAGGTCATCAGGAGAAAGGCATAAAACTGACAAAATTTATCCAAGTTTAGGTTGTACTGCTTGTACCACTTCACTTTTATTCATTTGTTGTGGTTTCTCTGTCATTTATACACTGACAGAAAAGACTAGAATTTTCTCAGCTGTCAGCTATAAGACATGATACATCAACAGTGTGTGTGATTATCTGGTTTGGAGGTTTGATAGAATAATATTCAATGTGTCCTTAGTTTTATGTACTGTTAATTGCTCCCTGAAGTTCTCTGCAGATCTCTTACAGAGATTAACCACCACATTTATTGTGAATGTCTTCTACTTTCTCAAAGCTAATTTGAGAGAGAGTTTAGTGTATCTCCTAGGAAAGTGATGGTAGGGACAGAAGAATCAGAGAAGCTCTCTCCAGTATGTCCATGTCTCTCTTGTACTAAGGAGCCCAGCACTAGGCATCACAATTACAGATGAGGCTTCACTGGTGCTGAATAGAGGGGAAAGATCAATCCTCCTTAATCTGTGGCAATGCTTTTTGTATTACTTAGTTTCTGGCTATGATGTTTGGTAAATGCTCACTTACAAGGAAAGCTTTCATAATTCAGTTTTATTGTATCATATTTTCTGGACTATTACTGTATGACTTCTTTGTGAGGACTGGCAAGATTGTTTCCTAGGTGTTGTGACTAATGCTAGGAAGCAAATACAGTGTTTTCTGTGATCAGTGAGATGTAATTTGGATTTGTGCAAGATCAGGAGCTACCTGAATATTCTATAGTAGCATTTTCTGGACACTCGTATTCCCATCCAGCATGGGAAAGTAGTTTTTCTGTGAGCAGTTTAGCGATTAAAATGAGTCAGTTCAGAAAAGCCTTACATTGCTGTCTGGAATGAATGGACGACTTGAAGTTGCACAGAAAAAAACTCTTTGTGTGCCTTCTGAAGTGTCCTTTTAAATGTGCTACATTTAAAATAGTCTTAAATCTATTCCTTTATGTTTGACATACATATATTTCTTGGTTGGCATATTGCACAATGGATTTTTTTGAGCATATACTATGCAGAAAAGGAACAAGGGTCATACAATTTTAGTCTCCTTAATAGGATCTGGAAATACTTTGAACTATGATAGTCTATTTTGAGGTTAGTGGTGAGACATAACTGTCTGAGGGTCTTTTGGTTTGTTAGTGCTAGTAATAGACCTATTTATGTTCTGTCTCAACTGCATTTAAGTCTTTCAAGATAAAGTATGGAAATAGTTGTAATTAAATGGAAACTTTTGTAGCAAAGCAAATACTTCAAATATTTTAATACTGATAATACTTTGCATTATGTTAAAGGCACAGCACTGCGCATACTGTTCATGTGGATTTATACAGTTTTCTGTTTCTTGTTTTCAACAGATGGCTTCAATGAAGATGTTTCAAATTCAGTTCCATACAGGCTTTGTGCCCCGAAATGCCACTACAGTGAAATTTGCCAAGTAGGTTGACATCTTTTTGTAGGAGACTGGAAGAAGTTTTCTTAGAAACTGCTTAACCTGCCAAACATCAACATCTATCAGGGAGAGGAAATACAGTCAGTGCAGGAAGTAGATGACTTTGATTCTAATAAGAGTCTTTTGTTTACTCACCTTAAGGAAACGAAATGTTTTGTTCATGATATCAAAAAACCCCCCAAAACCTGTGTACAAAAATACCACCTGTTTAAAATGGGAAAAGTAAACAAATACAGCATTTTTAATGTCTTATGGTATTTGCTTTGGAGTTTTGCTTTGGACTGCAGTAGATCTAATCCAGTTAACCATCAGTATCAAGAAACTTCTGGCTGTGTCTTTACAGATATGATCTGGATGCCTGTGACATACAAGAGAAATACCCTGATTTATTTCAAGTCAATTTGGAAGTAGAGGTGGAGCCCAGAGATAGGCCCAGCTGTGAACAGCCACCTTGGGATAACATGAATATAAAGGGACTGAATCCCAAGATCCTCTTCTCCACCCGAGAGGAACAACAAGAGATTTTATCAAAATTTGGTAATGAATCCCTTGAAAAACTACAGAATGTGAAAAGGTTTTTAACGTACTTAGTGGTTGAGGCTTTTGTTTAATTTTTGATGTTCCATTAATTGGAAGAAATATAAAAGGGTTTTTTTTGTAAATGTCAATTAAAAATGTGCCATGTGTGGAGGTGCTTAAGTCACCCTCCAGTTATGGATTATAATTTTACCTGTCTTACTTTCACTGTGCTTACCTGTGCTTGCTTTAAAGCTAGGAATAGGCCATTTGCAGGGAGGGACTACTAGCAAATGGAATTGTAACAGTCAGTATTTGTAGGCACAGTATCTTGAAAGGGATTTATTTGGCTAAACTGGCACCAGTATCATTTCACTTAAAATTATGTGAGCATTCCTCACAAATGGCTTTAGGTAAGAATGTTCTTACCAACATTCTTATGCATAGCCATGTAATGTAATTAATTTCCTGAACTTTTCCTAATATGTTCCAGCAGCCTTTATTTTATTAATTCTACGTATTCAGTGCTTCATCTATAGATGCCTGCATTAGTTTCAGTTAATGCTGTTCAGTATCTTTCTTCTCCTGGTATCAGTGATTAGCTTTGACATTTTCATTCAGGCTCTTAAGTCTTCAGTCTCTGTTTTGAGGATAAAGAAGCCTGACAAAGATTACCATGGTAATTTTAGTGATTCATGAGATCTCACCCAATGCTGTTAATATCTCAAGTATGTTTCTTTTCATACAAGATAGTTGCTCCTGGCCTTCTTTGTCTTTTACGCAGGATGTGTTGTTTGTATTATGATCTAGGCCATTTTCTATTTAACTTACCTTAATCCTACTATGAACACAACTGTGAGCTCTCTAAAGCTAAGGTGTTTAGCTTTACATCATCATTGATGATGAGGCTCTGTAAAAGTTACTTTTATTTTCTTAAGTTGCTTCCATTTTCTGATTGATACATGAAATGTAAAAATTTCAAATTACACTTGAAGTATTTCTTAAGATTTATGGGAAGAGACTAGGACAAAAGTAGGTGCTGTGAACTGATTTAAAAAAAAGAACTTGCCATTAAAATTGTATTTACTTTTTCATTAGTCATGAAAAAGTCACCTTTTCTATGTTTTTTCTGAGATGGACTATTTTTTCAGCATCCCTAAGCTACAACTGAGAGTGTGGAAAAAGAGTGGAAAAGTTCTCTACCAGTTGTGTATTTAAATTTAGACAAGTAGGTTTCTCCCAGCCATCCATCCATTTTTTTCAAAGAATGGGTGAATATTGACTAATTTAGGAGGTCTTCTTCATTTGCCTTGAAGAAACTTTGGTTTTGAGAGGTGATACAGCAGTAGGTAACCGCGCAACTGAATCTTACACAAGAGTCACTTAATACCTGATTTCAGTAAAATATGAAATATAAGAAGCAGTTAATACCAGCATACGGTGTATTAACCCCTTTGTGGCATTTTTTAACCACTCCATGTTCTTCACTGGCTTTGCATATTCTGGGTTTTTCTACAGTTTCATTTGCTTTTTTCTGTTTTTCTGTCTCTTAATGCAGATACTGTTCATAGCTCTTGCATGTTCTAGGGGATGGTTGGTACAAGTGAGGTGTTAATTTAATTTTCCTACAAATGTAAATAGAATGCTTGAGTATTACCTTATGATTCTGATTTAATGTCCTAGTTCAAAACAGGGTTTTACCAGTTTTTGCAGTTGAAAAGAAGTTAATGCTAATTTCAAAGATGGTGGGGGCAGGAATTTGCATTTGCAGAGCAATAGATTGGAGATAATTTTCTTCCTACAGCAGTCAGCCTGAAAGACAAGTATCAGGTGCCATGTGGAGGATTGAGAAGATTCTCTCTAAGGGCTCTGGCTTAAATTCTTTTTTATAGGGAAACCAGAGTTGCCTAGACAGCCAGGTTCAACGGCAAAATATGAAGCAGAGGCATCCCAGTTGGAGCAGTCTTCAGAAGGTGCACCTACTGATGCAGAATCCCCACACAGCAGTAGTACTGATGCAAACAACTTCTTTCATTCTCTGGACTGGAAAGGTACAGATTTTCCTCTGAAGGCACTATGTGGTTTTTGTCTTGTATGCCTTCCACTGAATGCTTAAGCCTTCTTAGGCAGCAAAAATCTCTAATTCACTAACCATAAGGAAAAGCTATTTAAAGAGTGAGCTCTGCAGAATAACAGGTGGTTATTCTGCTTCATTTGGATACACACCAAGTAAGGGGCTTTGGTGTTAAGTATAATTTAAATGCTGAGTTAAATTTTTCTTTTAAAAATCTTAACCTTAAAGGTCTGCAAGGTAGCTTTTCACTCCCACAGTCCCTCTTTGGCTGAGGAATAGAGGAAACAAAATAGACTAGCCAGTGGGGTCCAGATCAGTAAGTAGGACTAAGAAAATGTAATTTTATAGCACATATGTGACTCCCTTTTCTGGGTGCTGCTTTGTTGGTGAAAACATCAGCCGCTGCTTATGCTTTTCTTGAGTGCAACAGTTACTGAGAAATCTTGTAAACTCTAAGAGACACAGTGATCTGAGGTGAATGTCCAAGTCAGTCTCATTTTGAAAAAACCTACCTTTGTCGAGTGGCAAATATGGTAGCCAGCTGCTGCTTTTTCTGCCCTGTACAAAGAGGTGGCAGGCTACATGTAGTTCCATTTTCATCAATTCTTATATGAGTTTTGGTTAGTTAGGAGTTAATTTCATAGGATGTCACCATGAAAGTTTCTCTTACCCTAGTCAGAAGAATAACGCTGCTTATTTAAAGGTATTCTTTTTTTTCTCCCTATTCAAGAAGGAAAATCTCCAGAAAGTGGAATAGAGGACAGTTCACCTAAAAATGATCATGTTCAGCTATCTAATGACAGGGAAGAGAGTGATCCTTCAGATGAGGAGTTCCCAACATTTCCAGATGAAGGAAGTGCAGTAATTGTTGATGAAAAAGACTCCACTCCAGTAGAAGAGTTATTTTTTGAAGCCAGTTTTGAAGCTCCATCTGCGCCATCACAAAAATCTCTCCCTGAAGAGAATGTAGACTTGCTGGGACTAGACTCTGATATTTCAGCAGAACAGAAACAACCTATCTCAGAAATAAACTCTTCATCAAGTAATGCAGACCTGTTGAACAATCTGTTTGTGAGTAGTGTGCCACAGGTTTCAAATGAGCCCACTGGAGATCTTCTTGGACAAGGAACAGATTTCTTTTTCAGCAGTCAGTGTCCAGCTGCTACTCAGGGTTCGTCTTCAGCAGCAGCCATGTCTTCCGGTATGTGAGTTTAATATCAGTACTTGTCACCTGGGCAACACATGAAAACTGCTGCTTGCATTGTGCTTAGAAAATAAGTACTGTGTTTCAACAGTATGGAGAAGACATGTCAGTCTGTAGCAAGGATATGAATAGAATAGGTGTTATTTCTGCATGAAGGAGAGAAATTCCTGTATGTTATCCAGTATCCTATTAATTTAAACTCTTGTAAATAGAAAAGTATCAAATTTTGACTTTAAAGGGAATTCTTAAAGAATTCTTAGCTTTCCCATAGAAATACTACATGCTAGATCCTTTTCTAAGTCCATAACTTTCCTTGTTAAGGCATAGAATTGTCATAACTTGAACTTTACGTAAAGCAATGGCATTAGATGTACAGAGCTGTGCTGCTTAGGTCAAATGTCTGTGTGGGATTTTTAAGTGCTAATCACATAAGAGTGCTGAGCAGCTGAAAATCCTGTAGATTATTATTCAAACCAGTAGGACGATGATACTGCTAAAAGTTGTTTTCTTGCTGGTTTTACTGATGATGTTGGCAGGTCAGTGTCCTTAAAGAGAATGCTACATAGTGCTGTCTATTTGGTATTTAAACAAGCTGTCTTAGTTCAGAGATTCTATTCCTCTTACCAGTGGATACCATCACTTTTTGGGAGTAACAATTCTCTGCCTAAAGTTAATGGTGAGATTTCTGGGAATATTAGTCTCATAAGCTGGGAAACCATTACAAGGTTTTGTTTGTTTGCACAAAGATAATTCATAGCTACTGAAAGCTTTCATCTATAGACAACTAGGAGTATTTTTTTACAGAGCATTTAGATGAATTAAGATATTTTCTTATTTTAGGCAATTCACTGTTGAACTTTGTTAGTGTGGTCAGGGAAGAATAATTTTAATTTACCATTTTTACATAAGTAGAAATCTATAAAAGAGAACCTTTATTACATTATCTTTAACCATGTCTACTGCATGAAACACCTGATCAATAGTCATGTATATACCTCATTCTTGCAGTCATTCTCATTCAATGTATTTCATTGAATTGTATTAAGAGAGATAATTGCAGAAGTGAGAATATTTGGCCACTGTTATATTTTGGCTTGCACAACAAACTTATACTTGAGGTTTTGCTTACATGTGATGCTGTAGTAAATTTGCTTGCAATGTTGTTTGCGGTGTGGTCATTACCTGAGGATATGTTGAGGTATTATAGCAGGATTATTCCTTCTCTTCAGCGTCTGAGTAAATCTGGCAGGACTTCCTGGGCTCTTAAGGGGTTTTGACCCTAGAGGGCAGCAGATGATTCCAGCTGACTGTCACATGTTACTCCATGCCGACTATAAATACTCTTCCACTTAGTTTTTTCTTCATTGAGATCACTAGGGACCTGCTGAAGTCCTGCTTCTATTGGTTTTCATTCTTGGGTTGACTTGCTTTCTGCCCCAGAATCGCCAATGCCTTCAAGTCTGAATGGTAGTACAATTGTTTTGCTTCATATTCTTTTTAGTAGTATAATAGTCCATTTTCTTCAAATCTTTGTGGATTTGGCATTATGGAGTATTTAACAATTGTAATTCTTTTGTGTGGTCAGGTGGTCACTCAAGATGTGTCTTAAATAGTTGAAATTAACAATGTTTTTGAATTGTATGCAATCTTACTGCTTTTGTTAGAAGACATAGCTGTTCATATTATGTATGGCTGAGATCCTTTTTGTACCATGTGAGAGTTCATTTGTCTAGAAGAAGGAATAGGAGGTTACTCTTTGCCACACGGAAGGCTGCTGCAGTTACTAGCATGAACTTTGCTTTTTGTCTGTGCCCTCAGAGGAGTAAGGCTTTTTCAACTTAATTTATTCTACAATTTGTCATGAGATAATTTTGTTTTCTGCTTCTTTTTCAGCCGATCTATTTGACCCATTCACAATGTCATCAAGTTCAGAAAATCAAGGTCTGTCTGGTCCAGACCTTTTTGGGGACTTCCTTAACCCAACCTCAACATCTACAGCTAATACAGTTCCTTCTACACAAAGTTCACTTCCACCATGTTCCAGCTCAGATTTCTTAAATTTAGGTAAGTGTGCTTCTGGTGTTCTGTTTCTCAACAGTTTCCTCTCCTCTGTGCATTTGTCTTTCAGCTCAGTGGATTAGTGACTTAATAGATCCATTTGTTGTGATTGCTGCTTTAATTAGCTTTATACTCTGGAAGTACAGATGCAAATGCACCAAAAAGCAAGTGTTTTCTGTATAATGTCATGCTGTTATTTATGATGCAACAGGATTTCTAGTATTGTTAACATATGTTAGGAGTTGGAGTTTCTTCTCAATGATCTAATAACTGAGGTACCCAAACATCTGGAAACTTACTTTATAGATGATAGTATGCTATGTTGACTGTATTCAGATTTTAAAGATTTTCTGGAAACCTTGGAGGAGAAATGAGCAAGTCAAGTTATAATATTGCTGGTTCTTAAAGTGCAGACTGAGGCTAGCTTGCACCTTCCTCACCTGAATGCATTCTGGTAATATACTTAAAAAGTACATTATGTAATACTCTAATCTTACTTGTTTCATTTCTCTGTTATATTCTTGGTGAAGCCTTTTTCTCACACATTTATTTTAAAATCTATTAATCTTTAAACAAAAATCTTTGTGATGTATTCAGTCTTCCCATCATTCTTTAAGGAGAAACAAATGGTAGAGTGGTAAAGCTACTAATGTTAAAGCTTTTTAAAAACTGACTTTGAAAGAAAAGTTTGGGTTCTCTCCACAGGGATATGAGTTGTGATCAGTCTGCAAGGGCTCTTTGCTGCTCTGTCATTCCCCTCTTTCTGTATAGGCACTTCCCACAGGATACAATCATTTAAGAACATAGGTCTATGTAGGATACAGTCCTTTAGGAAGAGATTGCTATAGGGATGTGGTTCTCCTGGGCGCTGCAGGTACTGCTGCTGTGTGGGCTGCTCTCCCTGGGCTGTGGCTTCATCAAGGACATGTCTGCCTGTGTAGGGTGCTCCACAGGCTGCAGTGTGAGTATTTGTTCTACCGTGATCTTTAACACATGTTGCAGGGCAGTCTCTGCTCTGGCATGTGGAGCACCTCCTTCAATTCCTGCTCCTCCAACCTTAATGTCTGCGGGGTTGTTTCTGTCACATCTGTTCCTTCTCTTACGGCTGCTGTGCAGCATTTTTTTGGAAAACATGTTTTCCCAAAGACATTTAGTTTGGGAAGCTCAGCTGTGGCTTGTGGTGACTCTGTTGGAGCTGGCTGTGTCTAACATAGAAGCCCAGGCCTCTTCTCAAGCAGACAGCTACTTAAAATGTGCAGGTAGCTAGGAATGGTGGAATGGTGGTATCACGCATCTTTTCCTCAATCCAGGGTGATTCCTTCCCCGAGCTTATTGCATGCAGGTCTTACTTGCCTCTTTGTTTAGTAGTTGCTCTAGTTGACTCTGTGTCTGAGTGATGCAGTCTGAGTGTTAGTTACAAATAAACTGGACAGAAAAAAATGCATTATTTGTCTGACATAGAGAAGGGCTTCCTCTTTAAAATACAAGGCTACCCAGCTGATTGCCCTCTCTATCTGATTATTAATCATTATATTCCAGCTGTGGTTGATTTTGCTGAGAAGATTCCACTTGTTGCTTCCTTTGCAATGTTTTTGTTCTGTCCTGTAGATAGTAACAGTATGTTTCAGTTGTGTACTTGTATCCTTGCCAGTTTTATGCACTATTGCTGTCCCTGTGTGATGTTACCAAACATATATTTCTTGCGCAGTAGAAGATTTGATCAATAGTGATCTGTGGAACTTATTTCCACCAGATTCTGCAGCTGGGACAGGGCAACCTGGATGCAGACAGACTGGGGAATGAGATGCTGGGGAGCATCATGGAAAGGGACCTCGGGGTCCTGGTCAATGGCAAGCTGAATGAGTCAGCAGTGCCCTGGGCAGGAGGACCAGCTGTGTCCTGGGGAGCATCAAGCCCAGCATCACCAGCCAGGCAAGAGAGGGGATTGTCCCACTCTGCTCTTACCTGGAGCAGCCCTACCTCAAGTGCTGGGGGCAGTTTTGGGTGTCACAACATAAAAATAGACATTAAGCCATTAGAGAGTGTCAGTGGCTGTGAGTATGGCGAAGGACCTTAAGGGGAAGCCGTGTGAGGACCAGCTGAAGTCACTGGGTCTGTTCAGCCTGGAGAAGAGGAGACTGAGGGGAGACCTCATTGCAGTCGACAATTTCCTTGTGAGGGGAAGAGGAGGGGCCTACATTGATCTGTTGTCCACAGTGACCAGTGATAGCACCTGAGGGAATGGGCTGTAGTTGTTTTAGGGGAGGTTTAGCCTGGGTATCAAGAAAAGATTTTTCTCCCAGAGGCTGGATGGGCACTGGAACAGTGGGAAGTGGTCAGTCACTTCATCAGCCTGACAAGAGTTACAGAAGTGTTTGGAAAACACTCTCAGGCACTTGATGTCTTGGGGCTGTCCTGTGTAGAGCCAGGAGCTGGACTCTGTGATCATTGTGGTTCCCTTGTAACTCAGCATGTTTTATGATCTCAGGCAAAATCTAACTCACTTGAGAGGCAGGACCTGTGGAGATTATCTAGCTGATGTGCTCAAAGCAGTGGCAAGTAGAGTGGGCTGTTCTGGACCCTGTCCTTTCTGTTCTTCAGTATTTCCAGTGCTGTAAGACTCTACAGCTGGGCAAGCTATGTCAGTGTTGGAGAGATCTTAGACGAAATAAAGTATTTTTTAATGGAATTCCCGGTATTTCAGTTTGTGCCCTTTTGCCTCTTGTCCCTCCACTGGGCAACATGGAGGAGAATATGGCTCAGTCTTTTTTTCTGTTTCTTTTTCAATACATTTCAATACATTTAAGTATTTTTACACATTTATAAGAATGTTCCCAGTTCTTTTCTCCAAGTTAACAGCACCAGAACCCTTATATCAGACAAAAGACAGAAAACCCTTTTATGTATTAAAGTGGGAAAAAAAAATGGATTTCTGTTCACTAAATATTTATATGCAATCTTAAGGAGACCAACAATATTCAACTGTTAGTAACAATTGAGCAACTACAGAAAAAAAAGACTATTTTTACATCTGACTTCAATGGTTATTGTTTTATACTTACTCCTTCTGATTTTACTATAGCTTGCACCCTGTTAAGTGTATTAGGATACCTGCTATTTTAATGTAATTTCTGGAGCTTTCTGTCAACATAGGAAAAGATACTTAAAATGTACCCGTTTTCGCTTCAGCCTACTGTTTTACGCTGATTCCCAATATTTCTCTATTGCTATGCGGTCTTTACAAACCAAATGGAAGTGGAGGAACTGGGGTAACATACACCTTTACATTTATCTTTCAAATGAGAACTTATATGTGTGTTTAGCTGAAATGATGTGTGTATATGAGCCTTTAGCATTCTATCCAGTTACAGGTATCAATTTTATCAAGTAAGTTAGGGATATTAATAGATATTAATGTGAATTTTGTCAATTGCTCTTAATGTGAATTTTTGAGTCCTGAAAGGCCAGGATCACTAGTAACTGGAGAGGAAAGGACAAGTAAGAACAAATGACAAATGTTCTCAAATGACATATTTGGAAGAGCAGTGTTAAGAGAGCAGAAGACAGTGCTAACATTGGGTCATTAAAGGGAGAAAAAAATTTTAAAGTAAAAATGAATGAGTAATAATGGCAGTGACCTGACCTGTAGTAGTGAGATTTGATGACTCTACTGTTGGAGCAGTTGTAACTGTCTAGAATCAAGTTTTATTGATGGATAAGCTTTGTTTGTTAGTAAGTGATTGCTAAACTGCTATGGATACAGAAGAAAAGATGTTTCAGTGTACACAAATTCAAGACAGAGAATTTTAACTTTTTATGTCTCAGATGGTGGCTTAAAATTTAAACTCATAGGAGTTTTAAAATGAAAGCCGGTTCTTACACAATATCTTGTCTCTTAAGGCATTCTGTCCTGTAATAGGAAAATGTTGTGCTGTTGCTGCTAACCAGCTGTGTATTAACAAGGTAACCTTATTTTCTGGATTTTTAAAGTAGCAAATAATCTTTAATACAGGTTGAGTGGAGAATATATTTCCCCCAAAGACAGCAGGAGGTTTGGAAGGTGATCAAAAGAAACCTGAGTGATCAGTGTAGTTTTCTCCTGAGGAGAAGTTAATTTCTGTGAACTTGAGTTCACGGACAGGCTTTAGACTAGGTTAAAAAAATCCTTGCATCATACTAAACCAGCCTCTTGGTTCTCAGAAAATCCTGTTGTCTGTGATTAAAGGATTTCCTGTAGACTTGACAAGTTAATTAAAGAAAACCTTACATGAAGTTGTGTGTAGTAAAATGCAGGTCTCTTATTCTGGGAAGCTGGAAAGGGTGATCTAATTACCACCAACTTATTCTTGCATCTTGGCTTGGTTTGAGCAGTGTTAGTAAAGAACACAGTTCTCTGCCCTGACCTCGAGTGGTTCATTGCTGTATGGCTAAGGATTGTCAATATGGATATTAAAAAACTTAAGACGACCAGGTTTGGATCTGCATGCTCATGATCTTAATTGCTTCCATTTTTGGAATATCAAGCTATGGTTAATGTTTTACCATTTCTTCAGATACTCTGGTCCTTCATCTTAATGTGTCTATATGAACTCCAATGTGACAGTTATAAAAATAGGGATTCAATATGGTCTCATCATACCTCTTCAGAATATGTAGAAGTCAAAGGATTGTGTTGATATCACTTTTTCTTGATGTTAAAATCTACTACCCACATTGTAGAACTAAAAAGAAGATAGGATAATAACAAACAGTTTCAGGAGGATTGGGATATCTGTTCAGTATATTGTACATTGCATTGTTTCACATTTTTCTGTTAAGTGTGGTGGTTGTATATGAGCTTTTACTATTAATAGTGAATTAACTGTTATACGTAGCAGTAGGCTACTTCCTGCTTAGTTCGGGGTGGGGGAGGCGATGAACTTGACTGCTCTTAAGCCAACTGTTACAAAACAGCTCATTCGCATAATAAGTTCACAATCCCTCAAATGCATTCACCTGTAATTTAATTTATTCTTATTTCTCTCAACTTGTTTTCATAATAGTTAATTTCATATAATTAATTGTTAATTTTCTTATGCTCCTGTAAAAGGACTTTTAATAGTAGAGATTGTAGAACAAAATTATTTCTAGCCTAAAAATCAATGTTAGTATTCATTCAAGGCCCGCTTAACTTTTGGGAGTGGAATATGATACCGCAAAGTTCTAAGCTGACAAATAGGTGCTGGTTTATAGCCAGTGACACTGTTCTTTAGCGGATAGCTGGGGTCCTGAGTATTGAGACAAATATGTACTGTTTCTCCCATGGTTTCCAAGGCAGGGAGCTGAAGCTTGGGTCTGGAGAAAGGGCTGGAAGTGGTGGGTACTTCTTGCATTTTATTCTGATGTTTTCCCTCACATGCAGCAGAGAATACTGCTGAAGTACAAGCTTTTAGCAGATATTTGTGGCACAGTATTTGATGTGCTGACTTTCCAGCTGTAAGGTCTAATTATAAATGGCATTAGTAGATGGAGGTACTATAAGGGTATTTAATTTGCTTCTAATTATTTCCTTAATTAAGAGGATTTGATATTAATGTTTAGAATGTAAAGCTGAGAAGCTGAGACAAGTGAAAGGCGGTGATGTAGTAGTTGTGACTTTCAAAGCCTCAAAATGTTACTGCTTTTGTAAGGATGGTTGGGTTAACTTTCTAAACCCTATGCCTATGAAATGTCTTAGAGCACCACTAAATGCTCTGCTGAAATATCCTCTCTCCCTGTAGCACTGACAGTTGTTAGAACATTAAATTAGGGGTTACATTCAAAAGCTGTCCTGCTTCACTGTGAGTCTCCACAAGCTCTGCTCAAGGAGAATGCTCAGAAGTGGCATGCAGTTTTGAGTGTTCCATCCATAGCATATCTCATTCTGGGGATGGCTCATCTCATAGTTTCTGTGAGTAAGTGGGGAATCATTTGGAAGTATCAGGGATGGCAGTTACACCTTTAGATGGGATACGGTCTTTTTCAGGAGTTAGTGGCAGCACCCTTGAGTGCTTTTAAATATGACTTTTTCATTTAGATGTCATGGTGTATAGAAAAGTGTTTTTTATCCATGGAGCTGGAGATTCTTAACCTTTTCCCAGAAAAAAATCACTCTTCCTGTATCCTGCTCTTAAATTGTGTGCATTCATGTGTCACACCTCAAAGATTGTTAGTTGACTAAGAGGCCCTTTTGTCACAAGAGGCCTGGGTTAGGCAAACCTGCAGTTTGAAATGACCTACACAGTGCTTCACCTGTGTAGCACCCAGACTGCTGAGTGATAAAGAGCACCATTCATGGAGCACTGCTGCTTTCTGCTTACTGGCTGTGTTGTCAGGAACAGTAGCATGCCCTAGATCTGTACCTGAGCTAGTCCTTTTGGTTAGGAGATCTAAGCTGTTAAATTCATAGCATTGCCTGTGCATGAAAATACCTTATCTATGAAGTGCCTGGGATGTTTTAAAATAGAAATGAAGGAATTCCAGTGGTACAACCCTTCTGAGTTCGGTTTAAGACTGCACAACTGTTACCGGGAAATTTAAGCAGGCTGTATAGCAGACAATGTGGTACACATTCTGTTGGTATTGGCAAATATGTATATTATTATGATGGTTTTCTTTAACATGAAAACATTTCTTTTTTCTTCTGTAGGCAATCTGACACCAGAGCCACCTAAAATATCATCATCTACAAGCCACCCAGATCTTTTAAGTGGATGGGATTCTTGGGCAGATTCCTCAACAACCAGCAATGTTGCATCACCACAGCTGAAGCATGTTTGTGAAGGTATGACGAAATTAAATTTTTCCATTAGAGGAATACTCCTGACTGGGTCAGTTTAATCACCTGAAACTGCTGAACATGTCTTCATGCATTTTTGCTTTGCTGCTTAAATGCTTTTTTGGTAAGGCACTTGTGTAGTTTTTCAGATTTAAGTTCAAGACACAGGAATTAAATTGTTCCATTTCTCTATAGTAATGATGGTTCTTGTCATGGGAAAAGATGTTGGGGAGGTTTGCATGAGGTGTTGTGGAGATACTACTTTTATTCTTTCTCTCAATTTCCAAACAGACTAGGTATGTGATGTGTCTCCTTATTATACAGGCCAAGCTTTTACCACCGGAAGCCAGTCCAATGTGTCCTCAGGTTTGTCTTTCAGCCAGGTGAAAGCTCAGAACTTTGATCCTTTTGCTGACCTTGCCAACCTGGGATCTGGTCTTCCAGGTAAGATCTTACTTTGATAGACTATATTTAGTGCCTCTACTGTTTGATTCGCTTCTTGTACCAATAAATGTTACTGACAGCCTGTAAAGGAAAGTGTTTCCTCTTAATTGTTAATGACCAGCTTGAGATATTTGCTGAGAGCTGGTGAGTAACAAGAAAAGATTGAATCCTCCAGATATTTTTTGAAACATCCAGAATTTCAGAAGATAATTACAGCTGTGATATAAGAACAGTAAAAATAATTAATGCTTCAGAATCTAGTTGAGATGGTAAGAGAAACCAGGAGTTGCTGATTCAGTAACTGAGCATGAGATTTCTTACCTAGCATTGATTAATACTGTTGAAGGATTTAAAATGAAAGCAGGATTAAATTAGTTAAATTTTTTAGTTCCAAAGTGACAGTTAATTCAGTACTTTCCTTTGAATTCACTAGACTTTCATCACTCTGCTACTTACATCTATCATGTTTGTAAGATGAGCACAAATCAAGCCCATACATTGCACACTAGTACCAAAAGCATTATGAGCGTATCAGTTTTCACTAGAGGGGCACAAGGAGTTCTGGAAGATAAGACACATTGCAGAGTAACTCTTTTTCCAGAATGTTTTATTGGCCTGGAATTCAGGAATTAGCCCCGTAACACTCACAAAAGACCTGAGGTCTTTGCATTTCAGAACCCACAGAGCCATAACAAATGTGACCAGCTGCTCAGACTACAAGGAATGGTTCAGAACAGCCTAGTGTTGCTCAATTGCACAAACCTGTTTTTCCCTTAGCTTGGAGCTGATGGAGGTTTCTCCTGTTGCCTTGGCAGTCAGCACTGTGTATTAAATTGAGTGCCTGTGGAGTTCTTGTAGAAACACCAGATAGCATGCAGCATTTGACTTCTTCATGGTGCATGGGCATGAGCACTGCAAAATTCTGGTGTTGAAGCAGTACCAATGAGGCTGCTTTGCAGTAAAAAAATCTCAAAAATTTTCTAGTTTAATAATTCAGGTTAATACAGGTTGTTAAATCTACAGATAGTATGACAGTAAAAATAGTCAATTTATCTTTGACTTGAAGACACAGGTATAGCCCACATTGAATTAAATGAAAGAAACTGAACTAATTTTAGTAGGACTTAGGTCAATTCATTACTCTTTCAGTTAGCTTTCAATAGGAAAAATGAATATTTCAATAGGAAAAATACTGCATTAAGAAGTAGCCAGATGTCACTGTCCTAGTTAATGTTCTAAGGCTTAAATGAATTTTCAAAGCACCACAAGAACTAGAATTCAGTTTTGTAATACAACTGGAATACCACACTCTGTTGTATTTTTCATAGTTTTTTGGCTTCCACATACAAAATGTTGTTCTAGAAGAAAATTTATGAGAGTGCAAGCTGCTTAAGTATGAATGTTATATAAACCCAAAAGAAATAATAGCTGAAAGTAGTTAATACTGGTGTATTAGGGTAGGGTGTATTATTATCTTTGTAGGATACCAATAGTGTTCTGTGCTGGTTGGTGTTATCACACTCTTCTTTAGCAAAGGTCTTCTATCAGAAATTAGGAGTGTGGTGTTGAGAAGTTTCTGTGAACAGTGAGGCATTGACTTGTCTTACAGGAAGAATTTGTTGGTCTTGAAAACTGCAATAATGAATTTCAAAGCAATAATGCTTTGAAAGAATAGGTGAAAGAGATTTTTTTCAGTATGCAGGCTTATTTGCTCTGACTAGTAACAATTTTTTTTTCTGTATATTTCACAAGTTGTCAATGACTGAAAACTGAGGTGACTGCAGTTGAGTGATTTCATGAAAAAACAGTGCATTCCTAGATTTTATTAGGTGTTGTATTGCAGTACTGGGTTTTATCAGGTGTGGTATTTCAAGATGCAGTATGGTATATCGTACATGGTCCTGGGGAGACATCCTCTTGTGCAAGTTAGAAGTAAGAGCAGCCACTACAAAAGGGAGGCAGAAGGGCTGAAGTGTGAGGAGCTATTTTTGAAAGAACAAATCAAGTTTACATTGCTGTGTATACCCAGACAAGCTCAGTCTATGCCACAGGGGGGGTGATTACAGTATCTCCTGCAGGTTGCAGTGCTTTTCTCACTCACATGCAGTATATTCCCTGTGAATGCTGCTGTAAAATAATGTTCTCATCTTCCTTAAACAGTAGTGCAAGGAGTCACTAGAGACTTTGAAAGCATTAATTTGAAAATATTCTCAGTCTGTTACCACTTTTTGTAATTAGTTTTTTATTATGCACTGTATATTAGCAGAAATATAACAAAGTGGGAGGCAGAACTACTATCACAGCCAAATTATCTTCTGGCCTGACACATGCCTAACCCTTCAGATAAGGGTGCATGTTTTTGCTAAAACTGACACTTGAGACCTTGAGTTGTAAGAGAAGCCTTTCAGTAAAGCCTCCAGCTCCTGCCTTCCAAGTTACATGTTAATGAGACTCTTAGCTTCATTTCACCCACACTTTCCTGGTACATTTTCTCTTGAATGGTGGTATCACTGTGAGCTATATGGTTATATGTCAAGACCAAACTGTCTTACTTGTGCTAAACAGGTGACAGCATGGAACTGAACAACTAATTTAGTATTTATTATTAGGTTCATCCACTGCTGGCCTCTTGGGTAGTGGATTTAGTCAGAAGACTGCTCCATCTCAGAAGCTGGGAAATCAGTGGCAGAAATCTCCCAAACCACCAAGTACTCCATGGCAGTCCCAGAGTAAGTCCAGCACTGCAGCTAAGCCCAACTACACAGTAAACTTTAGTGTTATTGGAGGACGAGAAGAAAGAGGAGTCAGAGCCCCAAGCTTTGGTAAGTTTTCTGCATGTGTATTACTAATGTCCCATGTGAAGTTAGTTGGGTGTGCTGTTACCTGCAGAAGCTCTTCTACCGTCATATTTTTATTTAAATTTGTGTCTAGTAGAAAAGAAAAAAACACTTAGCAGATCTGATATCCTGCCTTTCCAAAGCTACCCCAGTACAGAACAGACAAGTTGACGATGGCACAAGTATATGCGAGTTTGGGCATAAAGTCTCAAGGCCATAATTACTCACCCACATGGGCACTGGTTTTGTATCAGTGAGTTTAGAAAGTAAATTTGATCCATTCGGGGAGAGATGGTTGATAATGTTGCTTCATATTAGTCTGTGATACAAAGGTAAAGGGATACAGTGAAGAATAGGTGAAGAAAAATAGCTTGCCTTGAGAAAGACTAAGGTTAAAATTCCTGAAGTCTTGTGCTTGAAAGAGACATGACGATAGGACCAGATGGAATCATACAGTCCTTTAACATGTTCCAACTGAGTAGGTCTTGTGGTTTGATCCACCCTAGGAAGTGAGAGAGTGCTGGCTCAGAGATTAGCACTGTGTTAAACCAATGAAAGGTCATTTCATCTCTGTGAACACACATTTCAGGATAGGAAGTGGGTGGGGTGGTTCTCTTCACCTTCCGGCCTTCAGAGAGTGAACAGGCTCCTCAGGCTCCCCTCCTCCTCCTGGCTGTGGAGGGGGAGGGGAGGCCTCCCCTGGCCAAGGCCGAGGCCTGCCATGCGGCCTGGGCTGGGGTAAGCCTGGATAGCATTTGCCGGCTTGTCGGCACAGCTGTCCGAGCTTCGCTGTTGTTGGATCTGGGCCAGCACAGCTGCCTGTGAGCCTGGCCTTGGCTGAACCCCTCCCTCAGACCAGAGAAAGGAGAGAATAGAACTGTGTAGCTTGCCGGGCCTACTGAGAATGGAGGGGTGGAAGATCTATCAGTGAAACCTCCTGGGTGCTGAGCCACCCCCTCCCCAGAGAGTTCGACCAGCGCTGCTTTAAACCTGATATCAAGAACTTTTCATCAGCTGCGGCTTGTATAAGTGATGGGAGAGACAGCCTGGGACTTGTGATGCCAGCAGAAGATAAGATGAAGAGATAGTGAGCACTATGTAGTGGAAAACCCTTTGCCCTGAGGGAGAAATGGGGGGGGGCTTGTGTCCCGGAGACATCCTTAAAAAAGGGAACCCTACAAGCAACTTCCAGTCCATGGGTGGTGGTGAGAGCACGGTCCATGGAAGGAGAGCTTCTCAAATGCACATTTCCTCTGTGTGGGGTGGGCCATTTGTGAAGAGTGTAGGCCACAAGAGACTGTATTTCTTGTGGAAGTTTCTATAAGGAAGACTCCTCTCCCTTAATATTTTAGCTGAGAGTTCCAGGTTTTGTCTCAGAAAGTTTTGGTAGGAATTATGTTGGAGGGGAGGAGGAGTGGTTTAGAAGATTCTTTTCACTCTAGATTTTGTCTTTTCCTTTTCCTTTTTTCTATATAGTGTAAGTTAATAAAGTTTTTCTTTCCATTTCTAAGTTAGGGCCTGCTCTGCTCTATTCTCAGTCCCACTCAAAGCATCATTTTAAAGAGCTACATTCTCATGGGTGCACTAGCATTGGGCCAGCGACTGAAACTCTTGACATTTGACAAACCTGGAGTTATAGGGATAGGCTTGGCCTCTTCTGTATAAACTTTCTTGGAGAATTTTATTTTCTGGTGTGTTGGTATTAGGATTATGCCTCCTTTAAACTGGTATAAGTGAACAGCAGGTACTTCTATAAGTTGGAATTATTCTGTTGGTCCATATCTGGATACAGGTGTCAGGATGGAGATGCAGTGGGCATAGGTTGCAGCATGGGAAAGTCTGTAAGAGCAAGGGAAAAAATAAATTGTCATGATGAAATGCTGAAACAGGTTGTTGTAATTCCTCTCCCTTAAAAACCAATGAACCTCACCTGGACAAGGACCTAACAAATGTACCTGGTTGTCCCCACATTGAGTGGGGATTGTACTAGACAACAGCCAGAGGCCTCTTCAGAGTTCAATTATTCTACAGTTCTTTGAAATTTGTTGGTTCTGTAGTGAATATTCATGTTGGTATGTTATCCCTTCATTATTCTGGATAAGTTTTAACATGCTTAGATGTTGACTACATGCTTTCAACAGTAGTACTTGAGTATATGGTTACTTGAAAAACTGCATAGCATTTGGAACTAACTTACAGTGGAAAAATGGAGCCATTTCCAAAATCATGGATAGATGTGTGCTCCCTCAAATCTAATCCATTTTTGAAAAATGGAGGACATGCAAGTATTAGTCAGAGGTTAGCATGTGAGGTTGTCTGCTCTGCTTGACTGAAAGTTTGTTAATGATCCCTTTTATTTCTTAGTTTTGTGGCTTTTGGCGTCACTGAAGCATAGTTATCATGGTATATATGGCATGATAAATGCTATCCAGGTGTATCTAAGGGCTGTATATTTCCCTTGTTAATTTATTATCCTGTGAAACTTTTCAGTTAATGTTTTTTTCTTTTCATAGGTCAAAAGCCAAAAGTTTCAGAAAATGACTTTGAGGATCTCTTATCTAATCAAGGATTTTCAGCAAAATCTGATAAAAAGGGACCAAAGACAATTGCTGAGATGAGAAAACAAGAGATGTCTAAAGATATGGACCCCTTGAAACTCAAGGTTTGTTTAACAGTGATTTTGATTTAAGTGAAAATCTGATCTTATGCTTAGAACTGCTGATAACAGAGCAGGACACAATGACTAGCAGAGAAAGTATAGGGTTGTGGTTTAGAAAAGATGGATTTAATTGATAATACAAAAATACACTTTAAAAATGAGGCATGTGAGAATACTGTCTTCAGGGTGACCATGTACTTTCATTTCTTGGTTAACAAGTGCTGCTGCTGTCCTAAGAAATTACTAGAAGGTGCAGTTCTGGAGACAGGCTGTATAACTAGTTTTGGAGGTGTTCCTTGCTGTTCACATTTTTTTGACCCATTAGTCATTGATAACTTCACATATTAATACACTTCCAGTTTTTCAGTCTTTATGGTGCTTTAGAAAAGTTAGTAAACGAACTTTCAAGGGATGCTGAAATTCCTTTTCACAAAGTGTCCTTCCTGAAGATGGAGTGCATAGCTTGCATCAGTACCTTTTAACACAAATCAGCACAAATGGAAATAAGCACAGATACTTCGTTACCATCCTCACTGGTGATAGTAAGTGTACAATGAAAACACTGTATCCCTATATTATGGTTTGAATATTGCTGTTCAGGTCTGAAAAGTTACTCTAATTGACATTGGGGATATCTCAAAGAGCACTTTAGTCTGTGCACCTCTGCAGGTTGCTTAAGTAAACATGAGTTGTTAATAGACATGATCTTTTGTACAAGGCTTGTACAGTAGAAGTTCTGAAATATATTTACACTTTTGTACAAATCAAGTGATAATTTGTGTGTGTGCTGTGACAGGGACAAGATTAATGTAAGATCTAATTGTAACAAATGTTTTTAATTACCCTTATCATTTGTCTTGCCATTAGTTTTACGGGGTTTGTAACATAAAACTATCTCAGTAATTTCTCTTGCAATGACTGAATTTCTGTAATAAACTAGTAACAATTCCCTAGTGGTAGATGCAAAATATCACTTTTGGGTGGCTAAGACAATTGAATTTGGAGTGAGTGCAGTAGGACAGCTGTACTTGAGTCACAATCATATAGTCATGCAGAGAGTGAAGATTATGTCTGTAGAGGCTGAGAATGCTTACAGTGCTGCATTCAGTTCTATATATTTTGATTTTCCCAGATTCTTGAATGGATTGAAGGAAAGGAGAGAAATATCAGAGCATTAATATCCACTCTTCATACAGTGCTTTGGGAAGGGGAGAATAAGTGGAAACCAGTCAGCATGGCAGATTTAGTAACTCCTGAACAAGTAAAGAAGTACTACAGGAGAGCAGTGCTTGTGGTTCATCCTGATAAGGTGAGTGTGTTCCTCTGATCTTCTTTATTATAGGAGGAATACAAACTGCTTTAATCACACCATACTGGTTCCTGGCAAATGCCTAGCTTCTCAATCAGCACCCTAGATGTTCTTCACTGTGCTTCCATTGTCTTCTGAATGCGATGTCCTACTGCATTCAGGTAATACAGGATAATTCATGTCATCCTGACACAGTACAGAATTCAACAGAGAAGAGTGAACAAATGAAAGATCCCATGAGGGTTGTACTGAGCACCAAAGTCAGTCATGCTGGGTTCTGACTGACAGATGGCAGATTTAATGCTGATTAGTAGAATCTGTTTCATTTAAGTGAGCTGGTACTTCAAGTCTTTTAGAACTAGTATGGAGACTCAGAGGCTGCCACAGCAAAACTGGTAGGAGAAACCTGCTGAACCTCATTTACAACTGTCTTTTAAAAAATATTTAATGCATCCCAATGTATCAAGGTAGCTTCTTGTTCTGAGCTCTTGCATGGGATGTACCTGGTTTGAATTTTCAAGTTTGCATTCACTGGTGGTTTAGTGATCAGTAATCTAAATCCTATGTTGTTTTGTGTCCATAACAAACAAGGCATTTTTTATTTTTTTAGTTCCCCTTGTCCTTCGGTGTTCTTGGGTATGTGATTTCTTCCACCTTTGTAGTGGTTTTTAGGGGTTTTTTGTAAGCTCCTCAATACATCAGTGTCAGAACACGACTCTATTTCGGGCGTATTTGTCTTCCTTGTTCTTTCATTCTGTGACTTATCCATTAAAGCACTCTCTAAATATATTGATAAAGTACTGCAGGTGGCAAAAGCTAAGCAGTAGGAGAAGGGTAAGGATACTAGAGAGGGCTCTGGGGCTTCCCTATTTTGTTGGAGAGAACCATCTTTTGGGACTGGATGTTTATTAACCACAAGGGTTGGATTGTGTTGGCCCAGAGTCAGGACTGCTGTGAAACAGGCAGGGAATCAGGAGCATACTATCTTTGAGTATGGAAGCAAACACACAGGAAGTGCTGTGTCAGTCATGTTGAGTCTTAGCATCATTCACAACCAGCAACAGATTTTTCTCCAGGGAATCCCATTCAAAAGAAGTTGTCTCAAAGAGGACTCAGATTTTATCCTTGTACACTACTGCAAGATCTCTCAGGAAGCAATTCCAAAAATTACTTAATTTGATTAGTAAGTAATAGTAACTGAAACAATTTATGAAAATAAATAAGGGGTGAGATCTTTACTAAATGACAAAATTTCTAATATGTTTATGCTTATGGTACGTTCCCTTTGTTTCCAGGCCACAGGACAACCCTATGAGCAATATGCCAAAATGATCTTCATGGAATTGAATGATGCATGGTCAGAGTTCGAAAACCAGGGATCAAAGTCCCTTTTCTGAAATTTCACCTTTCACAGAACTGCTTCCAGAAACTGGAGCTGAGCATTGTTATGACTTTATTGCGCCTGAGGTTCATGAAGCACTTTTCCATGATTTCAGCACAGTTTCTAGTCATGCACTTAAATGTGGGGATGTATTTTGTAAGATGTAGAATACAGAGCATTACTTAGATGCATTAAGAAAAAAGCTGCTGAGTACCTCTAGAAATCACAGTCTGGGAGTAAACGTTTATCTTCAGTTTTTTATAAGAAAAATAGAATTTTAATGAAGCTAAGTAATTAGTGATAGGCTAGTATTAGTTATAAATCACTCCAACTTAATTGATCTTTGCTGTACCTCTACCGTCCCAAATTTGTCTGTTACTTTGAGTAGTTTTGTGATTCAGTTTTGATATTTGGTGCCTGTCACCTTCTTCAAGGTGCTTTAGTTAGCAGCAGTGAATTTGCTTGGCTTATCTCAAATCTAAGGGTGTATATTTTAATCTGTATTTTATATAATGATTCTGATAATCATTCTGTAAATAATGTTTTGTGGTAATATCTGTGTTGCTTACAATAGAGTAACAGTTGTCTAACCAAAAAGGCACCACATGTGGGAAAGTCAGACAGGGTTGTTCTTTATTTTTTTCTTTTTTTAAGTATCATGAATCTAAAAAGAAATTTTGATTCTGAGGTCTGCATGTTCCTGCTGTTTTGTTTATTTATTGCAGTACTCTGACCTGTGCTTGTTTTCCTAGTTCATTATATGATGTCTCTTGCTTCTGAATTCAGTGGAATGTTCCTTTCATTGCACTTCAAATACTCTTAAGAAGCAATGATACTCTGAAACTTAAAGTGTAAGCACAAACCTTTTACTGTGCTTTTTCTGAGTATTAAATCACTCCTTATCATCTGGTGAGCATTTAAAGTGCTTTAACAAACATTTTGCTGCATGTTTGAACTTCTGTATTTTTGAGGTACGCATATTGTCAGTGCATGTGAAAACAGTCTTGGTAGACTTGAATTTCTGCTTACCTATTTCCATGCTCTGCTTAGTGCAAGATGAGTAGAGACACAACTTGGTAACAAAACTTGCCATGTTTTCTCATTGCTGTTCAGAAGGCATTTTTTCACTAGTGCTGAGGTGGATGATGCAGATGACCAATGACTGTTATACTCTGTGTAATAACAAAATGCAATTTTCATATCAAGTTTGAAAATGTTGAAAATTAGTGCTTGGGTATTAAATCTTCAGCAGCAGTCTCTTGATACCAGGCAGTTGGGCATTCAAGGGGATATTTTGATCACTTGCCTTTTTACACATTTTGCATGCTTAACTGAGAGGGAAGCTGTATTATTAGCAGAGGTAACTGTTCAGCTGAGCAACATCTGAACAGGAAACACAAACATAAGATTCTAATGCCACCTGAAAGGTGTGTTGGATGAGATTTTCCACTGCTGCACCAGCGTGGGAGCTAGTGAGTTAGAGACTGCTGAACACTTGCAATGTCTAGTCTCTAGCTCTGATATAACACAGTTACTTACAAACCTCTGATCAAAGGTTTTGTTTGTGTATATTTGCATATATATTCAGCTGCTGTGATTTTTTTTTTTAAGGTGAAGCTAGGATCAGTTATGGATCAGGAAGGTTATATATTATTCATAGCTGCTGTTGTATTTCAGTTACTGCTTTGAAGCAGTCTTAAATCTCAGTAGATTTCTTCATAAATGTATGTAACTTGCTGTCTGATTTAAAGTAAGAGTTAATCTTTTTTCCTTTGGACACTTAATTAATTATTTGTGTATGTGTTCTGCAACCATGGAAATTAAAGGCTTCTGCTGGTAGGATAGGTTTGTGGGACCTCCTTACACCTCTTTACAGTTCTAGGGTGAATGCTATCTAGTAATATGTTTAAAAAAATGAACACAGATCTATAATGAGTTTGACTGTAGTGTTATATTTATATACTGTTGAGAGATAAAGCATTTCTAAGGAGGCTGCTTAGAATAAGGAAGGACTGCTTTAAAAACCCACGTTCATTCAGCATGTACAGGCAACTTTAAGGCATACATTTTTAATTGCTCTTTTCTTGAAATATATGTTTAAGAAATTAAAACATGAAAATTGGGAGGAAAATATCTTCCTCTGCTTTGTTTATTTGGTAGCATTTCTGGATGATGTCTACATTAATATTTTTTAAATTTCTCTACTCTTGCTTGCAAAATTTTCTTGAAACATCAGAGAAGAACCTTAGATGTGATTTTAAGTTAGCAGGGAAAACATGAGTGAAGTATTTTACCTGGAACTGAAGCTCTTAGTTCTCTCTTTTAAAAATTACAGATAATCAAGAAGTTTGGCTATGGATTCTTCCAAGAGCCATTAGATAATTACTGAAAATTCAGTTGGGTTGACAGAGGTGCCCAGCTTATTCTATGCCTCAGTCAGCTCTGGTTGGTTGCAGTGGGGAACTGGCTGATTTCTCGGTCCTGCTCTTTTCTACATAATTGAATTTTGCTGCTAAGAATCTGGGAGAAGCTTGATTTGGTAAACTGATAAATCTTGACAATGAAACTGTTTTGGGTAGGGTGTTTTGATTTTGGTTTTAATTTTTGTGACTGTGACATTTCTCTGTGTTACATACAAGAATGTTCAAACAATAGGGATTTCACTAAGGTTCTGTAAGCAAACTGTAATTTGGAAATTAAAAAAAGTTCAAGTGGTGATGCTGAACATAATAAACTGAAGTTTTGTTTTCTATGCTACACAAAGCATGAGGACCACTAAAGTAGTTCGTTGTGTAAGGCTTATATATTAGGTACAAGAGCCTGGGAAGAGAGAAGTTAAGATATATTTTATATAATTATGTATTGAGTCTTAATGTTGCTTTTATAGGAGAGGGTCATTTGGAAAAAAAACGTCCAGCAGTTCTATGAATTAATCTTAAAACAGTAATAAAAAATGGTAGAAAATCTGGGAATGAGGGCTTTTCAACCTTTTGTTTTGTACTTGGTCATTAATTGTCTGTCTGGACTAGGAGTGCACTCAAATGATGACACACACATTTCATTGTAGCTCTATTCTTAGTGTCCACAAACTAAAAAGCTTTTAGAGCAGGCTTCAGAAAGAAATGATTAATCAGAGACTTGAATGGATTCTGTCTTTGCTTAAAATGTTCATTTTCCATTCATGTTAATTGTTCATTGTACAGTTAAGTTTTGAAGTGTTGGATCCACGCCCTGAGAGCTGAACTTTATATCTGCTTCTGTTGGCTGTGAATCTTGAAGGTGAGGTCACTGGATGTTGCCAGGAGGTTGATACTCTGCCTACCAGGCTTTGCATGTGGCACCTGAGGTTCTCTTATGAAGCACTTCCTTGACTCTTGCAGCAAATTGTGGTGCCTGCTGGCGCATATTGGTTGTTCCTCTGTCTGGTAACAACACCTGACTAATGTCATACATTGCAGCCTACCAGGGCTCACTTCCAAAAAGGAAGTAGGCTGATGTAGTTATTGCAAGAAAAAAAAGGAAAACAGCACAAGATAGATTAAAGGAAGAGTAGAGAAAAACACCAGGGCTCTAAAGTACATCTGAAGTACTGTTTTCTTATTCTCTCTCCACTGACCTATTGCCACCTACCTCTGCTGAAAACAGGTGTAGACTAGTAGAGAGAATCTGCTTTGCAGACTGCTTTTCAGCCCTTTTAGAACGCTGCTGACTAACTGTAACAGGTGGGAGTACCAAGTCCCTAGCTTTATTTTTTCCCAGAATTTTCTATAAAGCAACATTTTAAAAATGTTTGGGCAGGTTTCCACTAGTTATTTTTTAATTTTACTGCTTGTGGTACATTGCTGTTAGAGCTGGGGAGTCTAGCAACATAACTTTTAAAACAGATCTGTGAAGAAGAATTGGTGTTAAGAGAGTGTGTGGCTGGAGTTGGCCTAATAGAAACAAGTGATGTATTTTAACTGGAGGAAATCAGTTGGTGTCTTCAACCTCAGGCATGCCTGTTTGGTGTTTCCACCACTACTGCTGTCATAGTTCCTTAGGAGCAGCAAGAAGTGTTAGTGGTTAGTTAGACATAAAGCCTGGAAGGAGTAGGTCCTCAGCATTGTTAGTTGAGTCAAGTATTGTGCTAATCAGTGGTACTTTCTTCAGCAAGTACAGATCAGAAAACCTCCAAAAGTGCTGATGAAGTACATTTCCTTGGAACAGTGGCAGAATCCTTAGTGTTGTACTTGTGAGGGTTAACTAGTGCTCATGAAAAATGCCTTGTTTACTTCCATGTTTGTGGTTCTGGACAGTTCCTCCCTATTTGTCTTGCCAAGCACAGAGCAACAGTTTGGTTGTGAAAACTACGTGCACAAGATTAATATTTTGCACAAACCAAAGTGGAGTTTAAGCATAACAGAAATCCCATCAGGCCTTTGGGGCTGCTGGGTTCTGTGCACCATCCCACTTCCCGAGGCCAGACTGCAGTTTCCCCAGCAGTGGCAGTGTGTTTGCATACTTGCTGGCCGCTGCAACTCTCTGCTGCTCACAGAAGTGTTTTCAGGGATAGCATAAATGTGGAAGCCTTGTTGTTCCTTAGCTATGTCCTTAATTGTCTAAAAATTGCAATGTAACAGCTGCTTTGTAAATGAGTTCAAAATAATCTTGTATGACTTTCTGTCAAGAACTTGTAGGTGATTGACCTGCAAAAGCTGTAAAAGGAATGTATCATTTCCCACCCTTTGAGCCTGTCCCTGGTGCAGAGCATCTCTCACACCCAGAAGCCCGATGATGAGGAGCTACACTCTGGTTCTGAACTTGATAAATCTTGCAATGCTTGCTTACTCTGTCTTTGGGTGAGCTTATTGTGGACTGCAGTTTAGGCTGCATTAAGCTTCCAACATATGCTCCAAAAATACAAATTCAGTACTTTTTATGAAGGATATGTGTTAACATAGAAGCTTTTATTACCAAAAGGGGATTAAGAGGCATTGTGGGAACTCTCAAAACTCTTTAGTGGAATGTAGTGTATATTTGCAATGTAGATTTCTAGAAGTGATTGTCATCTCTTATAAGGTCTTGGCTTGCTTTGAGGCCCCTATTGTATTTACCTGTGGTTAGTTGTGATTGTACTTTCAATACCTGTGTTTTTTTTCTGATTTGGAGTGTGTGGACGGACAGAACAGGCACTCAATTCCTGTTCTTGCCATCTTTCAGAAAATGCAATGTACTGTTTAATTTTGCTACTAGTGAAATGGAACTTATACCTGTATGTATATAAAGTATAATAGTCAAATTAAGTCTTGTTTAAAAGTAGATTTAATATTTGGTAAAATGTCCTTGAACAAAATATTTTGCTTTGAAATGTATTACAATTTAACCAGTGATCAATTAAAACAAATAAAATAACTTTGCTTATTTCCTTCTTTACCAAGAGAGAAATGGCCTGAACACCCAAAACATTTGGACTGTGTCTTCCAGAATGATCTGAAAATGTTAGAGAAGTGGTTCTCATTATGATGATGATGATGTTCATGTTGACTGAACCTTTTAGGAGCTAAGTGGCTCTTCAGAAGTGTCTCTTCTGTTGGAGATGTGCCACTGCAGTGTGCCCTGGGATTTGGCAGCTGCGTTTTCTAAGAACCTGTGTTGGGTTGAGGGGGTTCTTGCATACGATCTGGTGTAGTGCTTTTCCATTGCTCAAGGGAAGGTCTGGTGTAAGTGTGTAGTAGTAATCAAAGGGAAGAGAGCAGGACCACATGGATGCAACTGAGGCAGGAGAGAGGAATATGAGCAGCTTGTAGGGATGGTGGGGAGACATATCCAGTGATGAAGGACTGCAGATGGTAGGCATCTGAGGGAATGTGGCATGGCAAAGGGTGAGCTTCTGCTGGGAGCATGCTGGCAAGGTGCCCATAAATCATCTTTTTACTGTATACTCTGCAACAAGAATGGGCAAGCAGGATCTTTCATAGGTGGGACAAGCCACTTGGTGACATTGAGAAAGTTTCTTTAAAGTTAAAAGCGTATAGGATTACCATTGAGGATCCTCAAGAAGGGTGAAAAACAGGGAGGAGATAAGAGAATGGAGAGGCATGACCAAGGAAGGATGGGTGGAAGTGCATGGGGCAGGCAAGAAAAAGAAGCACTAGCAAGCAAACTGAATTCTCTTAGGCAAAGGCCATTGCTACTGGATAATGTTATTCATATTCTGCTTACTACTTTGAATAATCTGATGGGCTTACAAGAATTTATTATAGATTACTCATTTCCAAGATGCTAAAAGACCTTTCTCCTTGTATCACCTACAGAACATGCTACCACTTTAGCTGCTAATCAGTTAATTCCTAACATGCAAAGATGCTGAAAAATGTATTGATACCTACTTCTGGTCCTTGACTGCAGCAAAGGAGATCATGTTAGTCAGGTGCATCTTTCTTTACCACATGCAAGGCTTCTGGCTACTCCAACGTGTATTTAGAATGGAGAACGTGTATTTGAATTGGGAGAACACAGCAGATAGAAATCCTGAAGAGTCAAGCTAGCAAGCATCAGTAATTACACCAGGTAAACAGAATGCATTACAAAGAAAAATGTGGCCATAAATTCAATATCAAGCAAAGCACACAAGGCAGAGTGAGTGGGGGATTAGAAAAAGGCAGCAGAAACACTCTGTGTACTGTGGTGTGCAGAGCAGCCTGTAGCAATCAAAGCAATCCAAGTCTGCAATTGTAGACGCCTGACCTGGTGTGCTGGTTTGAAAGCAAAACCAGTGAGACACTCCAAGTCAGAAACACAATTTAATAAGAGGAAAAGAAAAGAAGTAAAATAGAGTAAAATAAAATAAATGCAATAGTACAAAAAACCCACTGACAGTCAGAATACAACCTGACACTCTGTTAGGGTGGTAGTAGCAGTCCAGATGCAATGGTCTTGTCAAAGCAGTGATCCTGTAGAAAGGTCTGGTAGGTCTTGTCCTCTGCGAATCCAGTAGAGTGAGTGCTCCCTGTGCTGTCCCAGATTATATCCAGGTGGGAATGCTTGGCTCCTCCCCCTGGATGGAGAATCCTACAATTGGACGATACCATTCTGTGAGTCATGCAGTGGGTCCTCGATGGCCCATTAAACAGAGATAGCCCCTGGAGGGAATTATCTGTGAGTCATGCAGCAAGGCATTGATGGGCCCATTAACAGAAGATAAGGGAAACACTGCCCCACTTGGTTTCAACAGATCATGAAGAGGGGGATAGAATACATACTTCAGGCACATCTTACATTTTAACCTAGGACCTAGTTACTGTAATGTTGGAGAGGATATGATTTGCCCTGCCTCCGCACTGCCTCTCTTATGAGGGTAAGAGGATTTCTGGTAGATTTTTGGGAAAAAAACACTAAAGAAGGGAAGATGGAACATGTGGGTAGGTGAAGACTTGATCTAGAAGGATCCCTTTTAGTACAAACTTAGAAAGAACTAATCTCCTTTCATCTGTAAAACTGTTGACTGTTCTCCTGGAGTGGCTTCAGCTCCTAATCAAAGCTCTGGGCACACACAAAATCATAGCTGTGAAGTTTTCTGGTATGTAATGGTGCTGGCATTATAATGATCCAGCCATTATTAATTGATGAACTGCAATGTTTCTTTCTTTGTGCATAGCTCTGGTGAGGAGTAGGACAACACAAGTACTCGGTAGGAGATGGGATCATCAGTGCATTGCTGCTCTGAAAACATGCAATGTGTCCAGCACACTTCAAATGTGCCAGAAGAAATGTGAAGAAACAGCTCATCCAGCTTGCTCAGGAAACTGATTTAAATTACAAACCTTGGTTTGCCATTGCAGGCATGTTGCTGGGTGTGCTGTGAAGCACTGAGTGTTCCACAGTGGTTTTTGAGTTTAGTACTTCTGCTGAGTCTGCTCTTCTCCTGATCCCTGCTAGCCTAGTACTGTCAGTCTCATGACGAAGTTCAAAAATGCTGCTGAGAGCATTCCTAGAAGGTGTTAGAGGAGTGTTTGACTCAAAGACTTCCCTCTTGTCAACAGTTCTGAGATGTCATCTTATTCTGGTCTTCTGAAGATTCTAAGGAAGTGAATTCACTAGACTTCATGTGGAAACTGACCTCCAGCAAAGCAGAAACAGAAACTGGTAACCTACAGTGGTTAGCTGTTATGATGTCTCTTAGCTTTTCCTTTCTTGCAGCACACCTGCTCTGTCCACATCCTAGCAGTGGCTCACCTTAGAGGCAGATAAGGTGCCAGGTTCTGTTCTAGGGCTGTATGAACCACAAGAACAGGACTCCTACGTGTTTTTCCATAGGACTGAATTAAGGCTGTTGAACCCAGTGTAGAGTCTATCTCATTTCACACTGAGATGTTTTTATATACTGTGGCTAAATTTGCCTCTCATGCCTTTACTGACTCATCATGAAACCAGGAATGAATGCAGGGGCTTTTTAAATTTTCTTTTTATTTTCTCAGCTATCTTCACTATTGGAGCTGCCCTCCTATTTTCTTCCTCACTTCTCACTAGGCTTTTCTACTGGTCTTACCACCACGAGCCTAACACCTGTTAGACTCAGAAATTCCTCACCTGCTTCTGTGCACATACTGCAGTTCCTGCCTCACACATACAAGGTATGAGCCTCTGTCAGATCTCTTTATTTCTTTTTCCACATGTGGGACATCATGAGGGAGGGTTGAACTGCAATTGTTTACCATCTCCAGATGTATAAAAGGAGGTTTGGGGGTTTCTCATAAAATCTTCCTAGGAATTCATGCAAAGGGGAGAGGCAGAAGGAACATCATTACATGTTCTGCTCTTTCTGATGTGGGCAGCTTGTTTTGGCTTGTTCGGCCATGTACCACCTCATGGTGGGTGGCAGCTGCATTGCTCCCCTGAGTAAAACGCACCTGGTTTCGCCTGGAATTATTTATCATGAATAATCATGTTTCTTTGTTTTGGTTGCTATCTGCTGGCAGAATATGTTCACCACCATTTCACACTCATGCCACATAGGTTTGGTGGGTTTTTTAATACTAAGCATTTTTAATGTGTTTGTGCAGTTTGTATGTGCATGTTGCAAAAAAGGGCTGCTTTTGGGTGTCTGAATAACCAGGCTGACAATGCCGGAGGCAGAGCTCAGCCCATGAGAACAGATGCTCCACTAAGTGGACAGAAGCAAGTAATCTGTGCTTGGAGGATGAGGAAGAGGAGGCATGCCCCACAGGAGTCCTGGAACTTTGGGTGGGGTTGGATACACAGACTGGAAACAGCAGAGGAGAGCAATGGGCAGGGCAGTAAGCATCCAGGTAGATCCCAGGGCAGTGCCCTGCATGTGCTCTGGCTGTGGAGAGTAGGTGTGACCTAAGTACAGACACACAGTGTTTAGAATGCAAGTACTCAGACAGCTGCAGTGGGAGAAGGAAGAACAGATTAAGCACCCAAAGCTTCTGGGCAGAGCAAACTGCTGTACTGTCCTAACATTTGCTCTGAGTAAATGAGGCCCTGACAGTTCGGCCCAGGCTGCCTCACCCGTGGGGAGGTTGTTGAGGTGTGAGGTTCCTGAGAAACTGCAAAGGGTACCTGCCTGCATGGTCCAGCACTAGACCCAGAGTTAACATCCTTAGCAAGTGCTCTCATAGAAAGGCAAATTTCTCACCAGAGTTGCTGTGCCCATACCATGAATGCCACAAAATTCATCTGGTCAGAATCTTGAATACTCAAATTCAGCTTCTGAATCAAGTTCTGTCCTGGAATGTTTCCTGTCTGAAAAAGAAAGTCCACAGCTTCGAAGGAAAACTTACATGCATTTATTCATCCTTGTGCAGGATGGTATAAAACTCAGCCTAAATGACAGCAATTCAAAAGGATTTGATACCAACAAGAACTCAAAAACAAAGTCTGAGTTTTACCTGGATGAATGATTGGAAACTGCATCTTTAATATGATCAAGCATCTTGTGTAAGGTAAATAAAATCTGATGAGCTTCAACTTTTAATTCCATTGCTGTCAAGTGTAATGGAATTACATATCTCTGTTTCAAATGAGATATGATAAATGCAATTCTTTAATTTCAGTGCTATGCAAATAGTATTAGAAGATGACTCCTGATGCTGGAAGATCAGAATCTGATGACTTTTTCAGCAGATCTTTAGCATAGACTGGAATTTCTGTTGCTGTGATGCATGATGGCATTTAATACTTCATATCCTTTTCCATAGCCAAGCTGAAATGCAAGTACATTTCCCGAAAACATTTCTTCTGGCAGTGTTTGCAATTTCTGCAGAAGCATCCAAAATAGGAGATGTTAGAAGACCATGCTCTTATCCACAACTGTGAAATGAAGCTCCAGTTCTGCAGAGCAGTGGTGTACCTTTGTATCTCAGGAAAAAGGCTGCATCAGTTGTAATGACCCCCACAGGACAATGCACAGGAGAAGGCGCACACCTACCTACTGTGCCAGCTGTATCCTCCTGCCAGACTCACCCCTGCATTTTCTTCCAGGAAGTCACTAGAGCTCAAGGTTAAGAAAACCAAGCAACTTTTCCTTACCTTTCTCTTAGAAAATGGCTTGAATCTCTTGAGTTTTCCCTCTCTACATTGCTCTTGTGAGATGCCACCTGTAGTACCGGGTCTGTCTCTGTAGCCCTCAGCATAAGGATATGGACCTGTGGGAGTGAGTTCCAAGGAGGCCACAGAGATGATCAGAGGGCTGAAGCAGCTCTCCTGTGAAAAGCTGGGATTGTTCAGCACAGAAGGAGAAGTCTGTGAGGTGACCTCATTGTGGCCTTCCAGCACCTAAAGGGGGCTTATAAAAAGGAGGGGGAGGGGCTTTTGGAAAGGGCATATAGTGACAGGAGAAGGGGCAGGAGTTTTCTTGGAGCTCAAGAACCTAGACACAGCTTCATCTTGGGCTCAGCATTGCTCATGAGCTGGCTTTTTCCCTAGCATAAGAAAAGGAAAAGAGCAAAAAGTTCATCCTGAAAGTTTAGTTAGAAAATTATGCTTTGCATTTCTTCTTCTTGCTAAAGGGCAGAATAAATATTGATGTACTAGTAACATCCAGCTGAGCTGTCTGGATAATCCTCTAATAAACTGTATAATAAAGGAGTGAATTCAGTGGGAGATCAGCTGTTTACACTGATCTGTAATTGATCCCTAGCAAATAACACAGGCAGTTATAATCTTTCTTGCTTTTAATGTGGACATTTCAGCTCTGGGGACATGGAGGATGAGATGGCACAAGCCATTTCCTGCCTCTCTACTTGTAGTATCGTAGTTTGCATAGTCACCAGGACCATCCTATGCAGTGGGAGGCACTACTGGCCAGTTGAACCCCGAAGCTCTGCATGAGCAGTGTGCAGCTACACAGACCAGGGACTGACATCTGGCAGAAATACCTTGCTAGGCAGAACTCGTTCTGCTCCTGCTGCTGCAGACTCAACACCAGGAACTGACAAGGGAGCTGGCTCTGCATTGCTGCAGGGGAACTGTTTGCAGGAGCTTGCTCTAGGGCTAACAGAGGCTGCTGCAGGAAGCAGGGCAGCTCTGGGGTTCTGGGTGCCTCCTGTGGTCTTGGACTTCTGACTTCAGAGCAAACCTTTTGGAAGCAAGGCACATGACAGCTGGGAATCTGCACATTGCTTCCCTGGGGACCCTGAACTAGATCCACCTGCCCTTGTGTGGTCTGGACCCCTGAAAAAGAGTCTTTGAATGTTTGTTCTTTTGGATCCAGGGATATCATATCCCGCGGTTTCTGGAAACCTTTATACAGAGTCTGTGATGTTGTGAGCCTGAAGCATTGGAACAGCTGATCATGAAAATGTGGGTCTAATAGTTCAGCATCTGAGAAGGGGTCTGCCCTTCTCTCCAGGGACTGGTGTCATGGTAAGGAGCCCTTTTGTACCAGAGGATAATGAACTGAATAAAAGGAATTGGGTGCTTTCAACCAGCTCTCTATGCTCTCCTGCTCCTGCTATTTCCCCCAGTATACCTCAAGCTTGGGCAGGAGACGAGAGGAACTTGCCTACTGTTGCATGTCCTGTAAATCCTGTCCCAAATGTCTTGGAGATACCTGCCCCTGCTCTTCTTCCTGTCACAGCAGCTAAAAGGCAAGGGACACAATGTTCTCCTTATGGTCCAAAGCTGTACTTCCCAAGTCTTCTACACACCCTTCTGCAACAGACCTACCTCTCTGTCATACAACAGAAGAGGCCCTGCTGCTCAGCCTGGCTTTTCCTTGGTACCGCAGAGGGAAAGGCAGTTCTCCACAGGCTTCCTTCCTGCTGCCCTGCCTGTGACAGCCATGCTGAGCTGTTGGGCACAACACCTTTTAAAGCTTCTCACCCTCTACTGGGGAGCTGCCCTGACGCTTGGCTTGAGGTGGCAGGGTTTGTGCCTAGCAGTGAGAACTGAGTGTGCTTTGGCCCCAGAGCAGTTTTTATGTGTGTCCTTTGGAGGCCTGGTGTGTGTCTGGGTGAAAGGCTTGTTGGGTTGCAAACGATGTGAAGCCCTGGGTCAATGCACCCTGTCAGTGGAAGCGGCTGACAGCATCACCCTCCTGTTATTGCATCCAGCACCATCTGCCTCCTCCAGAGGGCACAGGCTTACTCCACCAGTGAGGAGACACCTTGGGAATGCAGAACACATTGCCATACGCATGGCCAGTTTCAGCGCTAGGAAGGCCTTATTTAGTGCCTGTGAAATGAGATAAAGCAGACAGCATTACGTTGGTATCAGTGGACAAAAGAACTTAAAGTAAGGGCTCTGCAAAACATCAACAACAAAAAAAGATGTATCAAGTCTGATGTTAGATGATTCATAAAATAATTAGTGTTTCTGAGCATGTCCTAATTTCAGATAAAAGTGAAAATACAACAAGATGAGCAGAAAATGGTGGATTATGCTTTTAGAACAAGGGACTTCATTTGAGCCAGATGGGCCCAAATGTTTCCTCACACTCTGACTGAAACGATCACCTATTCAGAGAGATATGTTGTGGGAGAAACTGTAACAAAGATGCAAGAGGACATTTTCCACAAGCAGTGATTACATTAAGAAGACTTGAGGCAGCTCTTGCTGCTCTAGTGAGGCTAATTGTGTATGAAAATAGGAACATTTCATACTGACTTAAAGAGGTGCTTGCTGCCGCTAATACTTCAGCTTGTATTTTGATCCAAGAGAGACTTTATAATCTCTCCTCTCTGATCAACCGGTTTTGACTCCAGGTCTCCTTTTGGTCATCTGCTCTTTCTGTTCCTGGTTAATGCAAGCAAATCTCTCCTCTCTGTGCTTCAGCTTTCCTGATGAGTTTGATAACAGTGGCTGTTTTCAGCCACTTTTTGAAACCTGTTTTTAGAGTTTCAGTTTGAAGTTACACCTGAGCAAAATGGTTTTATATGGTTGCAACATTTGACATGATCAACCTAACCAGAGATCTCTAAAGAGTGTCTCACAGGGTAAAGGTCTCTCTTCTTCCCTGCAGATACACTTGAAGCTGCCAAAGGATTATGTGTTTGTGAGGAGGTGTAAAGCATGTGTGCATTCATGCAGATGTACCCATACAAGAAAATGGAAATTTAAGGCTATAACACTAGGAGACTAGTGTTATAGTCTTATATAGGTATTAGGAATACAGTGAGGCCATCAAGTCTGGAATGGTCTGGGGATGCTTGATCTGTCTGTTCTGAGTGCTCTCTTGTTCCCTGCACTCCACATCACTCTCTTGGCTGCAGTCAGTCACATGTGATAGGAGAAAGAAGGCTTGGTATATTTTTCTGCTCAGGTTTGCTTTATTTTTTGGCTGTGGTGTTCAGGTGGACAGCTATGTGGAAGCTGTCTTTGGACAGCCCTGATTGCATAGCTCAGTATCCTGTTACTTGATCCTCTGCTTTGCTGTTCTCTTTCCCTTTCTCAGCTCAATCCTCTCTCAGATAAACAGAACATGCAAAAATGACACAACAGGGAGGTGGCTGGGAAAGTGAGGCAACCAACTTCATCACTGTGAAAGTCTTCTAAAGGAAACCTCACAAGACTGGGAGTCAATTCTCTTCTTCTAATGCTTTCAGAGTGAGGGAAAGGGGCCTCTCCCATCTGGCCTAATCTTCAATGTGCTTCACTGTCAGCCTCTGTACTGCTCTTAGAGCCCCACCATACACATAGAAGGAGCTGATGGGCCCCATGGATGACATGGGGTAGGGCCTCTGTCTTTTCACAGAGGTTCACTGGGAGCTGTGTACCCCTCTTCCATGAGCTGTATCTCAGTCCAGCTCAGCTGGAAAGGAAAGCAGGGTATAATTTTTTGGTATTTCCCTAATTAACATTGCAGAGCAATGTTTCTCTCTCAGGTGCACGTGACCCACTTCCTCCACTATTAGGAGCTTAGTTCCTGCTACAGAGTTTTTCCTCAGGCTGGCAGAGCAAAGCCTCCAACGAAATCCAATGCTTCCTTCACCTCCTTGCACAATGAAAGCATTAGTCCCAGGGATCTGGGTTTGCTTTGCAACCAAAGAGGAGACTGCTTCCTGTGACTAACTTAGGGCAGCATGTTTCTCACCACATGCCTCAAACACTGTTGCAGAATAGCAGAAGATCTGCACAGACATAGTGTCTGAGATGGTGCTTGAGGCATAAAAAGCTGCTGCATCCATCAAATACAACCTGGTTCTTCTTGGGAGGGGATTCCCAACAGGAGGGCAGTGGACAGCAGTGGAGATCTGGACAGCAGTACCAACAAACATTGCTCTGAAGGCTTGTTCCTCCTCAGCTTGGCCACTTTCCTCTGAGCCCTCACTGTGCATAATTGATGTTCTGATTCTTGCTGTGGAGGCCTGTTTGCAGGTCTCAAATTGCCTAGAACTGTACCAGTTGCATAATAGTCCCTGAGGTGAATATCTTTTAGTTTCTGTTCTTCATATAAGAAAAACCTAAAGTTGTTAGCCAAATCTTTAGCTGTGGTCTGGATCTCTGTATTGTGGATTAACCCTCGTGGGCAGAGCTTGTACACATGTTCAGTTGTTTCAAGCAATGCTACAAGCACACAGCTGTTAAAATAATAATCTTATGCAGGGAGTAACTCCTCACCATTGCCTCAGACCTGTTACTTAGTAGCTTACAAAATTTCCTTTCTGCTAATGGGAATAAAGAGGATTTGTTTTTCCCTCCCTTTTCAGTTAGTTTCTGGGTAGGAGTTAGCTGTGCAGGAACAAAAACTACAATTTCCTGGCCTGTTCTTGGTGTAGGAGGCTGTACCCACCCCACACTCTCCCTGGGCAGCTGCAGCATGAGCAAATCAGCAAAATGCAGCTGGGAGAGAGGAGGGAGGGAGGTGCAAAGACTCCCTGGGAATCCTCAGGCACTACAGCTGCACAGAGACATAAACCTGCCTTGAAGTATGCCTTGGTAGATGGTTACCCTCAGCTATTGCTACCACTGGACCTCAGAAATTATGGATATTCAGTTAGGAAACAGACCTCCCAGGTAACTACCAATCATTCCTTAAGCAGCTCTGTTACAATGCACAGACATGCGTGAACCACAGCTCCCAAATGTAGAGTGCTTTTTGCATGCACCCTGGGATGCGGGAACATCATTCCCTCAGCTTTCACAACCCAAATGCAACCTTACTGATGATCTGGACAACCTCTCCCTTGTGACTGTATCACAAGCTTTCCTTGGTTTTGTTTTTTTTTCCCCTTGGAAATAGAGAGCAGTGAGAAGATGAGATAAAGACAAACTGCAGAGCTGTAAGACACAGTGGTTCCTTAGCAGATTCACAGAAACTGTCACAGGAGTGCAAAAGCTGTTCTCAGATCTTTGGTTTATGTTGGTGTTTGAGCACTTAGCATATGCGATACTGCAAGAGTCACTGAATCCTAATCAAAGCAACTTTCAAAAAAAGAGAAGCTGCTTGACAATGAATCTGGACACCAGAGGTTCAGGCATTTTGAACCCTGGCATTCAGCAGCTGTTACCTCTCAGGACTCCCCTAGGGGATCTGATATTTCAGAGAACTCCTTTCAAAGCAAGAGTCAGTTGTTAAACCAGGCACAGGGGAGTCTGAATATTTATTCAGCCTTAGCTCTGCCTCTTTGAGCATGACACAGCAGCTTCCTATTGTGAACACCCACCTGCTGTCAAATAGCAGGACTCCAGCTTGGACAGAGAGTTGCGCTTACAAAAATCTAGGAAGCAGCTTTTCCTATTCTGAAAACACTGCACTCTGCTTCCTGGAAGCACAGAAACAGGCAAGAATGTATTCGGGCACTCTAGTTTCTTACAAGTATTATGTACATCCTGCCACTGCTGGTAAAGGAATTGAGTTGCCTCACTGGGTATAAACACAGGTTCTTGGAGGTTTTTTTGGATGCAGAAACAAAAAGTCTTTAGTAGTTCTTAATTTCTAAAATCATTTTAGTTCATCTTGAATTGTACAATGGTAAAATCTTCCAGTGAATATAGATGATCTTTGTTGCTGTCACTGCCAGTTTAGGACACGCCTACTCACAAGGACACGTGTCAGTAAAGTCAAAAAGAAACTTTACAAAAACCAAACCAAAACACCTGGTGAAGTCACTTTTATTAGTGGTATCTGGTTACCAGTAATACAATGTTGAACAAACACAAGCCATTGAAAAATAAACAAAGACTATCTCTTGGCCTGTGAAAGAAAAGGCCTGCCTTGTCATTGCAGTTGAAATGGGTCCCATAACGGCTCTGGCTCAGTCCTGGAGGACAGTATATGGGATATTATCAAAATGAAAATGTCATGTCCTCATCTCTACAAGCGGCTGCACTCTGCTGTGACCTGGGTTCTGCAGAACGCTGCAGCTGTTTGCTGCTCCCAAAGTGTTGGTGAATCCTGTTTGATGAGGGCACCCACATAGTTAAAAGGGATGTTCTTATACCACCTCAAGCCCACAAATGGACGAGCCCTCTTATCTCCAAAGGCCCTGGGAAGGAAATTGGCTTTAAATGGATGATTGAAGGCTGCCAAGCAGTTAGCAGAAGTGATGGTGCCTTCAAGACATGCCCACTGCACTCCCTCCTGCAGAGTGGGCTGGGAAAGTGACCTGCCTGTGCGCTGTCATGGGGTGCCTGTGTACCTGCTAGGAATTATGAGGGGGTCTGCATGTGCCCTTTCAATGGGCTTTGCAAGGGCCAAGGAAAGTGAGAGGCTTTGCACTGTCTGGCCTGAAGCTGAGGCAACTCTCTGAGACAAAGTCCTCTGGCAGCAGCATATGTGCCCTCTTCCCACTGTGCCACCATCACAGGGACTTCCATTGTCTGGAAGAAAATGTGCCTGAGCACCTCTACCAGAAACACATTTCTGAGGGTTCCCCTGAGGAGAAACTCATGCTGATTTGGGTCAATGCTGCTTCCTGCATCTTGTAAACAACTATTGTAAGGATGTGTTTGTGTGTGCCATCTGAAACAAGTCAAACGCCCTCCAAAACATCAGAGAAACCTCTACCACTCTGGATTATCTGAGCAACCAACCCCCCCAACAGATCCTGCTCTAACAACAGTGTCCTGTCTTCCTCCTTTTTCCCTGGTAGTGCCAGGTCTAACAGTTAGTAGATTTGGGAGTTCTTCTGTTTCAACCACATGATAATCATTTTCTCTCTGCCCTCCTTCTAGGCTTTCTGGCATTCAGAAAGGTCAATAGTTTAATTCCTAAAAGAGCTGAATACATATTCCTTTTGTATCTGAAGAACTGAATAAAACAGAGAGTGATTTTTTTTGACACTGTATACAGGGGATAATCTAAAACTTTCCTGTTAATCTAGTTCCTCTGGTATACCTGCAAAGAAGTTCTACCAGCAAAAAGCATCTTTTGCCAGCTGGTGTATAGCATCTGTTTTGTCCATGGCAACACACTTTTTAAACAATACCTCTTTGTGAAAACAGAGGATGTGGCATCACTGTGCTGGAGGGGAGGGGACGTCAAACTGTGCAGGGAGCTAGTGCAAGAAGAAGGAACTGTGGAGAGTGCAAGAGGGCTCAAGTACGGGCTTAAGAGCCCCTGTGAACATACCCACAGCTCTGCCTTAGGAGGGATGCTGAGAGAGAAACTTCCGCAAGGACTATGGAACCTCTGGCTGAGTCTGAGGGGGATTACTGAGTGCTGGTATGACACGTGTGCCATGGAACTACCAGGGTACTGCCTGGAAACTGCTGCAAGCTGGAGAGAATTCATTTACTGTGCCTTGATTTCTGCTCATCTGATTATGAGTTTCCTCAAGAAACTCATAATCCTCACAGGCACCTCAAGTGCCTGTTTCGACAAAAGTCTGTCCTCAGTAAGGTTCATGGTATCTTCATGCACCATGGTTGTGTAGCCACAACAGAGAGATGGTCAAAACATCACTTATGTTTGTTCAGACTGAGCAGGAGGGTGGAAAAGTGGGGACCACTCCACCCTAGTGGCTGTCTGACTTGTTCTTCTTCCCTTGCGTGGGTAAGAAGGAGACAGTTGGGTGCCTATTGTCCTCATTCCAGTCTCGGCAGGCTTAACATCAACATGGTGGTGACCCTAAATGTCAGGCAGTTTCATGAGGATGCAGATCATGTGCTGTTGCTTTAGCAGATTTCCCAGGCACTGGTCTCTGGATAAGAACTCAGTTCCAGGGGTTAGCTCAAGAGAAGGTAGACTCTGCAAAGAAACTGAAATTAGAAATTATGTATTAAAAAATGAATTGTGTATTGCAGCAGGTGAATTGAAATTAAGGCATTATAAATAATAAATAGAATAAATAGCATATGATTTAAATCCTATAAATATAACAGAAGGGAATACTTGTGTACTGAACCTTTTGAAATCTTGAAAATGTTAAAATACCACAGGTGGGTAGCCAAACATTGCACAGACTTCTGATGCAGCCCAGTTTTTTTACTTTGGTTTTACAAGAGCTAACCTGGCCTGTGGGCAGTTTGAGGGTAAAAGTAAAAAACCCCTCTATGTCCATAGCTAGTAGCTCTGCATTTTTTAGGCTTCAGAATTCTGCTGCTAACTGTTGCATGCTGATTTCCCATAGGAACAAGCTCATGTTCTCACAACACTGCCTTTGTTATTTTGTAAATATTTATGTGAGCCTCAACTCCTCTCAGATTTTCTCATAACACTGCTCCTTCACCTGTTGTTTATCTAAGGAGAAGAGGTGCAGTCCTTCTCAGACCAATCACTGCCCTTTTAGCGCATTGTGTTATAAAAGGACAAAGATGAAATGTAGTAAAGCCTTCTGAGGATGACCGAACTGTGTGTGTCCTTCATTGCCGTTTCCCCGCTGTGACAATAGCTTCTTACTGAAGACCACATTCTCTGGTTCCTCTTTCCTTTTTGATCCAGCTTAAACTGAAGGTCTTAACATAATACTCATAATCCTTCAAAGAAATCTAAGGCTCTGAAAGAAATGCAAAAATTTATTGCCTTTGCTACTTTCCTCCTTCCCTTTTTGTAGATGCAGCTTGGGATTATAAGCAGCTGCTCTTTGTTTTTGTTTGCACAACACCCAAATCAGCAGATTTGGTCCATCTCTGGGTTTTCTATATTCTGCTGAAAAGCCTGCATTTTCCAGGCAACCATCAAGGTTGCATTCCTGCAGGAGCCCAGACTGAATCTGCCTGCCTGAAGGCAGTGCCAGGTGCTTTGTTCTTGCACCCTCCTTTCCCTCATGCCACTTCTGAAACGAAACAGCTGTCCTTACAAGAGATCTCTGCTTCCATTCCTATCATCTGCACCAGCCTGGAAAGCCGCGTATTCCCACTGCTTGTACAAACAGCTATGTGGTAGTGCTCACTGTATCCCATGGGAGGGAGGCTGGAGCTAGGTGATCTTTCTTGTCTCTTTCAACCCAAACAATTCTGATGAAATGATTCTGTGATTTTACTACAGTCCTTAAGCAAAGTCTCAGGCACTCATATGAAAAAACCTGCTTTAAATGGGAGATCACTGTGCCCTGGAGGCTTTGTTAAATAAATTTCTGTTGTATAGCATAGTAAAACAAGAAGCTCTGAAAGCATTTCTCCATTGGTGCTACATCATATTATCCTTTCCTTGATTTCCATGTAGTGTCCTGTTTCCTACAAGCTTAAAATTAAAAATTCTCTGTATCAAGGATATAAAAGAAAGCTGATGCTCGACCACAGATCTTGAATTTAGAGATGTGTTGCTGCTCCTTTCCTGGAGCAGTCCTGACTGTTAATAGAGAATTGTGTGCCACTCAGTGCCTGTTGGGGGTTAGGCTCGTTACTTGGGTTTTTTTTTTACCTATAGAATTTTTTCCCAAGGGTTGCGAGGCAACTAACTACTGAGTACTTATTGGCACTCAGATGAAACAAAAGGATGGAGCATGGCACTTGGCTACACTCTTTCTTTTGTCTCTGGGAGTTTCTCTTGTGGGGGTGTTGGGGGTTAGACTTGTTTGTTTTTTTTTTTTTTTTCACCTATAGAATTTTTTCCCAGGAGTTATGGGGCAACTGATTGCTGGGTGCTTGTCGGTGCTCAGGTGAAACAAAGCATGGAGGCTGGGTGGAGACTGGCACTTGGCTACACCCTTTGTCTCCAGGAGTTTCCTCCCGAGGGGGGCGGGGGGGGGGAGAAGACAAGGGCTGGGGGGCAGCTGCACTTTTGGTGTGGTCTGCGTCAGGAGTGGACTGGGCTGCCGTTGCTGCGTGAGCTTCTCACTGGCACCACCAGGATCTGATCCTGAAGAGAGCTGCTATCATCTGCTTGTGTGCCCAGGAAGATCCTGATTCCTCCTTTTGCTGCCCTGCTGGAGTTGGCTCAGCCCTGTCCCACTGCCTCAGCGCTGTTTTGGAGCTGCTCTGCACCGCGGGCCCGCACTGGCCTCCCTGCCAGACATCCCTGCCCTCCAGTGACCACCAACGGAGCTCCGAACTTCATCCGATCCACCAGTCCGGGATACCCCGCCGTTCCAGCTTGGTACCTTTTTTTTTCTTGGAGTCCCCAGAGACCAGACTGCCCCGAGTTTTGTGGGACCAAGCTCCGTCAAGGTTCCTGGTTCTGTTTTCGCTATTAATTGCTGTAGTTGTTGTTGTTTGTTTGCCTTGTTATACCTATTAGTAAAGAACTGTTATTCCTATCCCCATATCTCTGCCTGAGAGCCGTTTTAATTTTCTAAATTATAATAATTTGGGGGAAGGGGATTTGAATTATCCATCCCAAGAGAGGCCCTGCCTCTCTTTAGCAGATACCTGTCTTCTTCCAAAACCAAGACAGATTTTGGTGCCCAAACATGGGGCTTGAGGGCATTGAGAGAAAAAAGGGAATAACAGTTCTTAAGGGACCTAATTTCTTGTTCATTCTTGTTCACTGGATATAGAAACCTTGATAGGTAATGCCATGTGGTCTAACTTATCCTGGTTCGGGTGGCATGTCGCTGTGGCTTTATTTTGCCCATTTGCAGGCCCTTACCTAAACATGGGCCCTATAATGAAAGCTACTGTGGCTGTTATCCAGTTTGTTTTATGGGCTGATAAGGTGAGGAATTCATTGATTTTTAACTTCCTCTGGAAGGTAGGCACGTGGATACGTGGTTATCACACACTAAGTGGGGGTTTTTGGAGTTACTTTAAGAATGGTACTTTCTGTGAGGAAATGACAGTGGGGGAAGTTTTCCAGACCTTTAACCAGTTCCTTATGCCTACTCCACCAGCTTTTGAAGAGTTTAAATTTCCTCTAGATACTAACCAAATGTTGCTGATGATCCTAGCTTATTTAGCTTTCAGAGATAAGGTGAGGTCAACTTGGAGCACGGCACAGACTAGAGATACTGCTGTGGGGCCTGATACTGCCCCACAGACAGGGAATACTGTCATGGAGCCTGATACTGCCCCACTGAATAGAGATAATTCCGTGGGGCCTGACAATGCCCCAGAGGCTGGGAATGCTGCCATGGAGCCTGAAACTGCCCCACAGACTGGGGATGCTGGCCCATCGCCTGACCCTGCCCCACAGCCCACCTCAGAAATGAACCACCCCGATTGGGTGGGGATTCTAGTGAAAGAGATACGTGAGATGGGCCAGGTGCTGAAAGAATACACTTCCCCAGCTGGTGGGAAGCCTTCCCCCTGCCCTGAAAAGGGAGAATCCGATGGTGCAGCAGTGGAACCCACAGAGGTTATAACCGTCCAGGTCCCAGCTGGACCACAAGACCAGTCACAACCAGCCGCAGTTGCCCCTGTGGAAACAAAGAAGTATAAGATGAAATCAGAGCACCCAGGTAATAAGGATAAGAAAGGAGGGCCCTCAGCGCCCACAGGGGAGCCAAAGGTTGAGATTATCACCGAGTCCCTGACATATGAAAGTCTACGTAATCTGCAAAAAGATACTGCATGACGGGGACGTGAGGCTTATACAACTTGGTTACTTCGGGTTTGGGACCTTATAGGTACAGGCGTGCAACTGGATAGTGGTGAGGCAAGGAATTTGGGACCCTTGACCCAGGACTCAGGGGTGAATCAAGTATTTGTAAGGGAGCAAGGGCCCGTTCCCCTCTGGGAGCGACTTCTAATGAGTGTAAGGGAGAGGTTTGTCCACAGAGACAGAATGCAGGAGCACCATCATAGAAGTCACTGGAAGACCCTTGAAGAAGGGATCCAACAGCTGAGGGAAGTGGCAATATTAGAGGTACTCTTTGGGAGGGGTGGACAGCATGATAACAACCCTGACAAGGTCAGGTGCACAGGGCAGATGTTGCGGAACCTGGCAAGTAAAGGGCCATCTCAATACACCACCTTCATTGCAATGATCAATCCTGATAGCAACCGAGAGACAGTGGGTTCTGTTGCCAACAGGCTCAGAAGTTATGAGAGCATGATCAGTGGCCCAATGCAGGCTCAGGTATCTGCCGTACGAGAAGGAGACTTGAGGAGAAGATAAGGGAGGTGAGGGAGGAGATGAGGAGGAACAGTTCCCATGCGGCACCGGTGCGAGTCACAGGCCCCAGAGTCAGAGCCCAACGCCCTCCAGCTAGAGAGAGAGGGTACACCCCAAGAGCTGACCTGTGGTTTTTCCTACGTGATCATGGGGAAGACATGGGAAGGTGGGATGGGAAACCCACTTCTGTACTGGCAGCACAGGTGCGTGAGCTCAAGGAGAGAAACACTCAACGAGGAGGTCCCACTAAAATGAAGGTAGCCTCAACCTCCCATGACCGAGCCACCAGGTATTATAGAAGTGAAGATGATATGTCAGATCCCCTTGAAGGAACCTCTACGATGTATGCCCAGGAAGGGAATAATAACCAGTGCTAGAGGGGCCCTGCCTCTAGCCAGGAAGAGGCACGGGAAAACCGAGTCTTTTGGACTGTGTGGATTCGATGGCCTGGCACATCAGAGCCACAGAAATATGAAGCTTTGGTAGATACTGGTGCGCAGTGTACCCTGATGCCATCGGGATATGTGGGGGCAGAACCTATTTCCATTGCTGGAGTGACAGGGGGATCACAGCAACTGACTCTGGTGGAAGCCGAGGTGAGCCTGACCAGGAAGGAGTGGCAGAAACATCTGATTGCAACCGGCCCAAAGGCCCCGTGTATCCTGGGCATTGACTTCCTCAGGAATGGGTATTACAAAGACCCTAAAGGACTCAGATGGGCTTTTGGAATAGCTGCTGTGGAGGCAGAGGGCATCAAGAAATTGAACACCTTGCCTGGACTGTCAGAGAACCCATCTGCAGTAGGACACCAGAAGGTAGAAGAACAATGAGTGCCAATTGCCACCTTGACGGTGCACTGCAGTATCGGATGAATTGAGATGCCGTGATCCCCATCCACAAGATGATCCGGGAGCTGGAGAGCCAAGGGGTGGTCAGCAAAACCCACTCACCCTTCAACAGCCCCATCTGGCCTGTGCGCAAGTCTGATGGAGAATGGAGACTGACTGTGGACTATCGTGCATTGAATGAGGTGACACCACTGCTGAGCGCTGCTGTGCCGGACATGCTGGAACTCCAGTACGAGCTGGAGTCCAAGGCAGCAAGGTAGTACACCACTATTGACATTGCCAATGCATTTTTCTCCATTCCTCTGGCTGCAGAGTGCAGGCGTCAGTTTGCGTTCACATGGAGGGGTGTTCAGTACACCTGGAACCGACTGCCCCAGGGTGGAAGCACAGTCCCACCATCTGCCATGGACTGATCCAGGCTGCACTGGAAAAGGGTGAGGCTCCAGGACATCTGCAGTACATCGATGACATCATTGTGTGGGGGAACACGGCAATGGAAGTGTTTGAGAAAGTGGAGAAGATCATCCAGATTCTCCTGGAAGCCGGCTTTGCCATCAAGAAGAGCAAGGTCAAGGGACCTGCCCGAGAGATCCAGTTCTTGGGGATAAAGTGGCAAGATGGACGTCGCCAGATACCCACAGAGGTAATCAACAAGATCACTGCAATATCTCCACCGACCAGCAAGAAGGAAACACAAGCTTTCCTAGGTGCCATAGGCTTTTGGAGAATGCACATTCCTGAGTACAGCCAGACTGTGAGCCCTCTCTACCTGGTTACCCGCAAGAAGAATGATTTCCACTGGGGCCCTGAACAGCAGCAAGCCTTTGCCCTGATCAAGCAGGAGATCGCTCATGCGGTAGCCCTTGGCCCAGTCAGGATGGGACCAGAAGTAAAGAACGTGCTCTACTCAGCAGCCGGGAACAATGGCCTGTTCTGGAGCCTTTGGCAGAAGGTGCCAGGTGAGACTCGAGGCCAACCACTAGGATTCTGGAGCCGAAGCTACAGAGGGTCTGAGGCCAACTACACTCCCACAGAGAAGGAAATCCTCGCTGCCTATGAAGGAGTTCAAGCTGCCTCAGAGGTGATTGGCACAGAAGCACAACTCCTCCTGGCACCCCAACTGCCTGTGCTGGGGTGGATATTTAAAGGAAAGGTTCCCTCTACCTACCATGCCACCGATGCCACATGGAGCAAATGAATTGCCCTCATTACACAGCGTGCCCGTATTGGAAATCCAAATCGCCCTGGGATTTTGGAAGTTATTACCAACTGGCCGGAAGGTGAAAGCTTTGGTCTCATGGATGAAGAGGAGCAGGAACAAGTGACACGTTCTGAAGAAGCACCACCGTACAACCGTCAGCAGAAGAGACACAGTACGCTCTTTTCACTGATGGTTCCTGTCGCATTGTAGGCATGAACCGGAAGTGGAAGGCAGCTGTATGGAGCCCCACACGACAGGCTGCACAAGCCACTGAAGGAGAAGGTGGATTGAGTCAACTTGCTGAACTCAAAGCTGTTCAGTTAGCCCTGGGCATTGCTGAAAGAGAGAAGGGGCCAAAACTCTACCTCTACACTGATTCGTGAATGGTGGCCAATGCTCTGTGGGGTTGGCTGGAAAGGTGGAAAAAGGCCAACTGGCAGCGTCGGGGAAAACCATCGGGCTGCTGATGAGTGGAAGGACATTGCCACTCGGGTAGAGAAACTACTTGTGAAAATCTGCCATGTAAATGCCCATGTCCCCAAAGAGCAGAGCTAATGAGGAGCACCGAAAAAATGAGCAAGTAGATCAGGCTGCCTAGATAGAGGTATCAAAGATAGACTTAGACTGGCAACACAAGGGAGACCTGTTCCTAGCTTGATGGGCCCATGATGCTTCAGGACATCAAGGCAGAGATGCCACCTATAAGTGGGCACAAGACCAAGGGGTGGATCTAACCATGGACAGTATTTCCCAGGTTATCCATGACTGTGAGACATGCGCTGCGATCAAGCAGGCCAAGCGGGTGAAGCCCCTATGGTATGGGGGACAATGGTCTAAATATAAGTATGGGGAAGTCTGGCAGATTGACTACATCACCCTTCCCCAGACCCGCCAAGGCAAGTGCTATGTGCTGACCATGGTAGAAGCCACCACAGGATGGCTGGAGACGTACTCTGTGCCTCACAGTACTGCCCGGAACACCATCCTGGGCCTTGAAAAACAAGTCCTGTGGAGACATGGCACCCCTGACAGAATTGAGTCGGACAATGGGACCCATTTCAAGAACAACCTTATAAACACCTGGGCTAGAGAACATGGCATTGAATGGATATATCACATCCCTTATCATGCACCAGCTGCCGGGAAAGTTGAATGATGCAATGGCCTGCTTAAAACCACCTTGAAGGCACTGGGTGGGGGGTCTTTCAAGAACTGGGAGATTAATTTAGCAAAGGCCACATGGTTAGTGAACACCAGAGGTTCCACCAACCGAGCAGGCCCTGCCCAGTCTGAGACCCTGAGAACAATGGATGGAGATAAGGTTCCAGTGGTACACATGAGAGGTATGCTGGGAAAAACTGTTTGGGTTAATTCTGCCTCCAGCAAAGACAATCCCATCTGTGGGGTTGTCTTTGCTCAGGGACCAGGTTGCACTTGGTGGGTAATGCAAAAAGGTTGACAGACCCAATGCATACCTCAAGGAGACCTTGTTTTAGGGTGAACTACCCATGCCACTGTATCCGTACCCATATCTGCATGTATATATGTATATAATAAAGGTAGTGCATGTATATATATAGTTTAGAGATTTAAATTCAATGTAATATGTTGGTATGGGAAAAAATTCGGGGTGGATAATGTTGGGGGTTAGGCTTGTTTCTTGGTTTTTTTTTTTTACCTATAGAATTTTTTTCCTAAGGGTTGCAAGGCAACTAACTACTGAGTACTTATTGGCACTCAGGTGAAACAAAAGGATGGAGCATGGCACTTGGCTACACTCTTTCTTTTTGTCTCCGGGAGTTTCTCTTGTGGTGGGGGGGTGGGGGGTAGGAAAAAAAAGACAGGGCTGAGGACAGCTTCAGGCACTTGTGCTCGGCATTGGGGAGAGGACAGAGGCTGCTGCTTGCTGCGGGAGGAGTTTTCACTGCCACCACCCGGGTCTGATCCAGAGGAAAGCTACCATCATCTGCTCGGCTGTGCCCAGGAATCTGAGCTCTCCTCCTGCTGTCCTGCTCCCACCGCCACTGCTTTCTTGGCACTGCTTGGAAGGTTTCTTTTTCTGCTACACCGCGGCCCTGCCCTGCCTTGTCCTGCCAGGACATCCCTGCCCTTCCAGTGACTACCGACGGAGCTCTGGATTTTATCCGATCCAGCCCGAGATCCCTCACCGTTCCAGCTTGTTGCTTTTTGGAGTCCCAAGAGATCAGACTGCCCCGGGTTTTGTGAAACCAAGCCCCATCATTCGCTACTAATGCTGTAGTTGTTGTTTGTTTTGCCTTGTTATACCTATTAGTAAAGAACTGTTATTCCTATCCCTATATCTCTGCCTGAAAGCCGTTTTAATTTTTCTAAATTATAATAATTTGAGGGGAGGGGATTTGAAATATCCATTCCAAGAGAGGCCCTGCCCCTCTTTAGCAGATACCTGTCTTCTTTCAAAACCAAGACAGTGCCTGACCCCAAGACTGGACCTTTGCAAATAATCAAAACTTCCCACAAAATCAAGTTCTGCTCATTCTGAGTGAAAAAGCATGTCCTTCATTAACTTTACTGCCTTTTGCTCATGCAATTCTTATGAGAGTAGTCCCCAGATGGCACTGTTTGGCCATTTAATGTGATTTTTTTATTTGTCTGCTTCGTTGTTTTGTTGGTTTTTTGGTTTTTTTTTTAAGTTCATATGCAATGTAGTCTTTGAAGAAATGCTACAGATTCTCTCCATACAGAAGGAAGGGACTGCTTCTTAGGAGCCATGGTTTGGTGATGGGATTATTTATTTGTTCTTGTTTTTAGAATCTCCCCAACAGAAATGGCTGCATTGTTTTTGGATGTCAGTGTTCCAAAATTCTCTGCTCTCCAGGAGCCCCTTCCTCCCACGATAGATCTCCTCTGTAACCTTAGAATGTTCTTCAGGTGTTGCAGGCAGCAAGAAGCTGACAGCAAGACCCTGCTGTATTTGGCTAGGTGGCATATCCTGAAGCATCACACTCACAAGCTGCCATCCTTCTTTGCAGCTCCAGATTCCCATACTTATACTATCAAGGGTGTTTATGTTTCTTTCCTTTTTTTAATGTATTTTTAATGATTTCTTCCATTTTTAAGTCACACTTCCACTACTTACAAGAAAACCAAGGTGACTTTGATACATTTTTCTCCAGACAGAGTTTCAAGCTAATAAGGGACTTCTAAACTGTTAATAACTACTAAGATTGCTACTTCTATGGTTTGAGAAAAAGCCAAAGAATAGTTTTTCTTGTCGCATTCAGTACTCAGGACGGGGACCCAGAACCAGATAAAAACAGGGTAACACAATGGACAGAAATAGCTGAGGAAGGATGCCACCCATAGTGGCAGCAAAGCCTGTTCTTGGGTGGAAGGAATCCAGTTCTTCATCTAATAAGAGAAATTATGAGCTTCAGAAGGAAAGAATGTGTCAGTACAGTCATGTTAACACAACAAAATGAGGGAAACACATTTATGGGTACTTGTCTAGATTTGGAAAGACAGGTGTATGCCAAGGAATAAAGGAGCCTCCCTTGAAGATGTAAACCCCCTCACTCCGAATTATTTTAATATTGAAATTAAGGGGCTCTCAGGCAAAGATATGAAAATAGGAATAGTTCTTTATTAGGAAAATTAAAATGAAAATGTAGTATAGGAATTTTTCCTATATCTCTGAGGGTCCAGCCTTTGCAGAGAAATGGCTTAAATAATTAGCAAGATGGCTCTTCAGGTGTATTTTGTAAAAGCAAAAGGTTTAATAAATGCAAAAATAATAAACTTCACAGAAATAAAAGAAAAGCTGAGCACAGGTGCCTGAGAAGCTTCTGGCACCTTGCTAAGACACCCTGAAAAGCTCTCTTGTTCCTTTGTGCTGCTTCTTTTAGTACTTGATGGTTCAGGTGAGCCATTTGGTCCTTGGCCCAATGAAATCAGCAACAGACTTTGACTTACACTTTCCAAACCCAATCAATTCTTCTGTGCTGGCACTGAGCTAGTTACTTTCAAGACAACAAAGAACTTTCTGGGTTCTTTATCTTATAAGAAGTACAAGGGGTAAGTCCCAAACCTTTCCCTATATGGAAACACTTACTTGAGTGTAGGGTGCATAACTACAATGTAGTAGTACAAAATTGCCCCAAACAAACAAAAAGAAAACATTGACAGAGGCAGAAGGGTTAGTTTTCCTCTAAAATTCCAGTGATGGTGTAGATGGGTCTGGTCTTCCTCTGGGAATCCAGTGGAAACTGGCTGTCCTGGTGTTTTGAATCTCAGATTTTTATCCAGGTAGGAATGTTTGGCTCCTCCACTTGGGTGGAGCATCTCCAATGGGATGATGTAATTTTATCTGTCATATAGTGAGACTCAATGGCCCATTTACAGAAGATATGCTTCTATGGAGGGAGGATGGGTTGTGGAAGAGAGAAAGAACACTGCCCCACCTGGTTTTAACAGATAGTAATAGAATACCTACTTTTGGTTACATCTTGCATTGCAACCTAAGACAGTACTCAGTTTGGAATTCTGAGGAATAGCTGATTAAGAGAAGTCAAAGGTGGTAGGTGCTGACTGCAATAGCCCATTCAGAGACAGGATTGATCTGTGCTGTCCTGTGGATGGTAACTTGCTTACATTTTTACTTGTGATCTTTGGTGCAAAAATTAGAACTGGATTATTCAAGGAGATGAGAGCAATGATACAACATGAGCTTCAGTAATCCAAAGTGATAGGATTATGGTCTTGAGAACCAGCAGCTAGAATCTTTGTGTTCAGCTGGAAATACATCAGAGGTTGTGTAGGAGAAGCAAAATACATGACAGCATGTCAGTTACAAAATGATCAGAGAATTGGTGGAGCACAGCTGGGAGAAGCTCTTCATAGATACCATGGCCATTGCCAGTAGAGAGGAAAGAGACTCTCAGCGTCTCTTGGGACCTACTGAGGCCTTCTTCAAACACTGTGTGCAGAGCTGGTCACTTGTAATATTGAAATGAGGCTCTGTGTGACAAACTATAACCTTGGTAGGTGCAGCACAGCCAAAAGGGGCCGAAATGTGGTGACAGTGTTCTCTACAAAGTTACCAGTGCAGGGGGATGAAAAACCTGCTGGCAGGGAGAGGTGCTAAGCTGGATGACATGAAGTTCTGGCATGTGAACAAGGGATCCCCAATATGCTTTGAGTGGAAATTCACAGCTTCCTAACAATTGCAATTCATCTTGGAACAACCTAAGAAGCCCAAATAACAAGAAGATGGATTGTGACAGGTTTAAGGAAGTCAGCATGTAAGATGATATGAAAATGATGAGATGTGGCCCCTTCATCTATTTCCCTTGTGCCATTTTGCTTGAAAAAAAGAGACGTGATTTTTCATTGTTCATTCTTCCTTGTAGAGTTTTTTGGACTGGGCTCAATCACTGTTACAAGTAAAATAATAGAAAAATACCCCTTCAAAAACAAACCAGAGGGGAAAAACCAACAAAAAAATCTTGACCTGCTGTTGTAATTATTACACTGTGTGGTTTAGGTGTTCTGCCTAAGTTGATAATTAAACTGACAGTAGAGTCTGCTGCAGTTTAAAATGGAATGTGTAAGGAAGACTCCTACTTCAATAAAAGAGGATACTCAGATACCTGTCCTAATAATAAAGGCATTCAAGGAATGAAAAATCTTTCTTAACAAGGGCTGAACAGAAATCTCCAATTCTTGACAGTTTTTGATTCTTGGTTATAGTAATTCTTGTGCTCATTGAAAGCTTTCAAAACTCATTCAAATGGACACAAAACTACTATTGTTTTTCCTTCTCTGCTCTCAGGAGCACTGGTGATCTTCGAACATCTTCCAAAAGCTCAGCTGATTCTAGTGTTGCTGAGACCCAAGTCTCATTCTTCACCTACATTTTGAGAACACCCTAAGTAAGGGAGAAATCCTCTTTAAGCTTTGTCTCATTTGATGGATATGCCAGAAGCTGTTTTGGAAATGAAAAAAAAACTCAGACAAGGAAACTTTTTCAGTTTACTAGTGCAGGTAAAGTTAACCCCTCAGATGTGAGGGGTTCTTGGCTGATTTCCTCTAGAAATAGGATTTATAGGCTTATAATATCTCTATGTGTTGCTGTCAGTCCATCTTAATATTTTATTCCCCTTATCAAGTACAAAGAAACATGCAGAGAGGCAGCATTGTTGCATGACTTGAGGAGACAGGTAGAGAGTGAGGTAGAGAGGACCTATGAAAGGCTGGAAGTGACATTGATCCCCTCAAGATTTGAGCATCTCAAGATCTGAAGCCAACTTTGCAATTTTTTTTTTGTTGTTGTCAACCAGTAGACATAGCTAGACAGTTATGATTAAGCAATTGCATTGTGAACATTGTATGCTTGGCTAGTGTTTGTTTTAACGAAAAGGGAAGACAATCCCAGAATGAATGGGCTGTCTGGATAAGAGCCACCAGGAGTAAGGTCAGGACTGAGCAGTAATGGGAGGAGAGGTAATTCCAGCAGTGGACCATCAACTCAGTGACCACCAACTCCAAACAGACCCTGGAGACAGAGGGAAGAACTGCACCTGCAGAATAATTAGCATAGCAAATAGGGGGTTGTGTACTAATTAATGAAAGTCATGTAATCTCTAAGCAATGAATGCTGATGCTTTGTTAAAATGTACAAGTGGTGTAAAGTTTTGATGATTGGTGAGCCAACCTTTTGTGGGCTACCACGCTGCTCCCTCCTTTGCACAAACCAGAATTAGGGGTAGAAATATCTCGCCTGACTGTGTGAGTTGGCACTGCACAACAGGGAAGGAATCTGTGGCTGGGACAAGACAAGCACTAAAGCAAACTTCTGTCTTATTAGAAGATTCCTCTTAGATCTTAGGAATCCATGAGACATCATAATTGGCTCAATTAATAGGCAGAGGAGCAAGAGATCCAGCCATATAAAGAAATGAAACTCTAGAAAACCTACATGGTTTAGTTTTTCTGCCTGACATGGTTTTCTTGGCCTGGCTGCAGTGGTCAGGTGTGAACACAGGGACAGGTAACTGAAATGTGGTATTGCACATAGTCTGTCTCAGGATCTTACTTCCACTGGGTGACACTGCACCAGGCTTGGTCCCCTGCGACCATTCAAGCAGGTTAAGTTCCCTCTGATCGCCTGTGCTCCTTCACAGGGAGGGCAACAGCTGGTATCTTCCCCCCATGGAAAACACACCACTCTGTCATTGCAGAAGCAAGCTGTGAAAAACCCAGAATCAATGGTCTTGGAGAGCTAGTTGATTCAGGACATGGAGGAGAGAGGGTTCAGGTGTGATGACTCTAGCCCATGAAGGAGCAGCTAGAATTTTCCTACAGGGGAGGAAATGGGTACATCTGCATGGCAGGCTGTTACTCTGTGACAAAGCTATCAGAGCAAGAAATTCTAGGTACACAGCACTGGAAGAAATTTATCCTGAAACTATAGACACTTGAAAACCTATTTCTGAAATTACTGATGCCAGGGCTTGATGATGCTGATTAATTACCCTAGGTGAGTACAGACAGCTAAGTTGCTGTTTCTCCCCCCTTCACAAACACTTTTGCTTTGGTTCATTTACCAGCTGACAGTTTCTCATTTCCCTGACCTTCCTGCAGCCACTAACACATCTTATTAAGGTCCCTTGTATAGTTTCAGCTTCTCCCTTGGCAATGACTTGGCTATTCAGCGTGAAATTTAACAAAGTGCACTCTTCAGTTAGCAAGCACACCAACAACCTGCACTCTCAATGCCTGCCAGGCTTCCTCACTCTCTGCTTTCTTAGCTCAGGCAGTTCAAGAGCGTCTGAGCATTAAGATGAGCAGGCTTATGATGCTGGCTTGGTACAGCATGGCAATTCCCTGCAGTGAAAAGCAACACAGAAGGAGCTCTCTCCTGGAAACAAGTGCAGTAAGAGGTGTCAGAGAAGAAGCTGGTTTCTGAAACAAGAAGTGCTTACATTACACATTGGTATTTTTTAACACAATGTACTGTTTAGCTAGTAAAGATACTGTGCTGGTTTGAAAGCAAAACCAGTGAGAGACTCCAAGTCAGAAACACAATTTAATAAGAGTAAAATAAAACAAGTAAAATAGAGTAAAATAAAATAAATGCAATAGTACAAAAAAGACAGAGTCAGAATACAACCTGACACCCTGTTAGTGTGGTAGTAGCAGTCCAGATGAAATGGTCTTGTCAAAGCAGTGATCCTGTAGAAAGGTCTGGTAGGTCTTGTCCTCTGGGAGTCCAATGGGGAAAGGCTGCCCATGCTGTCCCAAACCCCAGATTATATCCAGGTGGGAATGCTTGGCTCCTCCCCCTGGGTGGAGCATTTTACAATGGGACAATATCATTCTGTGAGTCATGCAGTGTGTCCTTGATGGCCCATTAAACAGAGATAACTCCCGGAGGGCGTTATCTGTGAGTCATGCAGCAAGGCATTGATTGGCCCATTAACAGAAGATAAGGGAAACACTGCCCCACCTGGTTTCAACAGCCCATGGAGATCGGGATAGAGTACATACTTTGGGCACAACTTACATTGTAACCTAGGACAGATACATAGGCCTAAATTAAATAGAAGCAGTGTAATTGAACATCTGGCACCTGCAGGTGAATCACTTTAAAAAGAAGGCTTCAGCTTAGAGAAGAGAAAGATGTGAGGCAAGAAGTCTATGAAGATAAAAAAATGCTTTACCAGGATATTTTAGGAAGATTATTTTAGTAAAGTCATATGTCATGAAAGAATGTAGCTACGTTTCTTACTTCATTGTTGTTATTGTTTATCACTATTGCTCACGGGGACACGGGAAGAGAGGATTTGTGCAGCATGAGAAATTCTCAGTAGGACAAAGACCATGTGATTCAAGAAATCTCTATAGCACTAGGTGGATCAGGCAAGCAAGGAGGACTGGAGGGAGTTGAAATCATCACCTGTATGCTGAGTGTAAGGTACTAATGTCATGGAGAAGCAGTAGCTAAGCAGGAAGGAGAACAGTCTGGTTCCTTGCAGTTGCAGGGAGGAATTCCTGGATTCCCTGGTAACCAAGATGCAAACATTTCATTGTTTTGCACATGTTTCTGGACGGGATGCTTTGGCACCTGATAAGCAGTTAACTTACATAAGAGTTTCCTTGGTAGGGGTACTGACAAAGTCTGTTTGCTGTTTCCAATCCTCATGAAATCTGGAAAAACCTAGTATCATTGGGTTCCCTGTTCATTACCTCTCTAAAAATAGCTAAGACTGTCAGGAAGAGCAGGAGAGAGACTGTCAAACATAAGCATGACTGCAAAAGCTTTTACTTTAGGAAGAAAAAGCAGATAAGGAAAGAAAATGGGATTAAAGGAGGAGACAGCAAGATAAGTGGGTAAAATTGTGATGAGAGGAGATTATGGTTATTCTTCATGTGTCATGAAAAGATGTTGCTTCAGCTGAGCCCTGATTTGGCTCCTTCTCTCAGTGCCTGCTCTGAAGGCTAGATGACTGGCATTACTCTAACTTGTGGAGTCTGCTGACATTCAGGTCTAGTTTCAGACACCTATACTACCAGAATCAGTCCATTACTTAAGTGCTTTTGGAAGTTTTCCTTGGGTTTTACTCTTTTTCATTCATCTTTTAACCAGCTCATCTAGACTGAATAAAAAACTTACCTTGGATCAGCATCCCATGATCTGTTCTAATGGGCAGCACATATGGGGTTCATACTCACCGACCCCAGTTTATGACTGTAGCTCTGAGAGAACCTGCCTGGGTGAGTGCACAGATGCAGCACTAAAGCCAGGGCTTTCTTAAGCAGGAATGACTAATTACATCTGTGTTCAACCCTGTGTAGAGAAAGAGGGATGCAAATGTTGCTATTAGACCGTGTAAGCTTTGAGTGCAAGGCTCTGGGGGAAGCTAACAAGCAACTCCTTTCTTCAATTAGTTCTTGCTCTGCAGCTTTGCTTCCCCTTCTAAAGGAGGTAATCTCATACTGCAGCAAGTAACAAGTCTGCAGTCTACAGAAACAAGTCAGGCTTTGGCTCCCTACAGCTCACCAGTGCAGGGGTTATCAGGGGTTATCTCCTTCAGTGATCCCTGGTTGCCTCAATCTCAAATCCCATAAGCTCTGCAAGCAGGGTTTCAAAAATAGCTAAATCTGAAGGCAGACTTCTGTGCATGAGTGCACGTGTGCGTGTGCACACAAATATAGACAATCAATTATTTGACGCGGATGAAGCTATTTAATTATTTCTTAACACTTTTTTTCTATGTGAAGAAATTCCTGTTCAGTCTCAGATTTCAGAAGCTGGGTTTACAATGCAATGCTTCTGCTTTGTCTTTTGCCTCAGCAGCTACAAATCTCTAGAGGCTTTGCAGTGCATCAGAATGGAGGAGGGAGAGTCACACTTCAGCAGACAGTCTGTTATAACCTTTTCTGATGTTTTACTGTGGCTTAAATACAGCAGAGACCTGACATACATTCAAATTGCCATGTACTGAAGAATGGAGAAATGATAGGAGAGAAAAAATTACTGTGTCCTTCTGAACTTCTAACTGCATCACAGCATTTTCAGAATGTCAGATCACCTTGGGAAGTCTTATTTTTTATTAAAGCTTCGCTTAATTTTGAATTAATTCTTCCTCACACCCCTTGTATGTAAAAATGTTTGCTTTCACCTATACATGTCAATTTTGCTATTTTCCATATTCCTGCTCCACTCGTGTGTTCCCCAATACAATATTAAATGTATTAGGGACAAGTTTAAGAGGTATCACCGATTACAGAAAAGAGATGCTTGTTTAAACCATTGACATGAGGTGTTCACACGTCTGGCATTGTCAGTGTCAGAAGAAATGTGCAGGTTTCACATAAGCACACATATTCAGATGTGAAATTCTGTTAAATTAGGCCCAGAGAGGGAGAATAACTGAGGTAGTACAAAAAGCAAGGGGGTGAGCTGCAGAATTTATCAACAGCATTTAAATGGGCTGAGAGCAAAACTACAAGGGAATTAGTCAAAATAAGGCTAAGTAAGACAATGGAAAGGTTGGAAAAAACCTGAGAAAACTGACTGCATGTTGTCTGTATTTGAAACTAGAGGGAAGATAGGGCCTGTTTTTCTAGCCAAATTGTGAAACATAGGAAGGGAAATTATCAGGAGAAAAACAGCTGGGGAAGCAGACATGCTGATTGCTGCCTAATGGGCAGTGTTTCATTAAGTGCTGACAGAGGACACAGAAGCTCTTGGAAGGGGTGTGCTCCTCCACCATGGGGCATACCAAATTTTTATCTTACCTACTTTTTACTAGTTGCCTCAGTAAAGAAAAGCCCGAAGGATGCCAGAGTGACTTACAATATCACCTAGCTGCTTTAAATGTTGGTTGCAAAGACACCAAAATGTGTTCCTACTGGTTTAGCAGAGCCAGTGGTACATATGCCTGTTGAAGACAAGACATGGTCTGCTGATTTCTCATTAGATTTGGGGAAAAATACCTCTAGAGAGGGCTTTGCAAAGAGTGCTACATTCCTTCTTCTTCCTCAACACACAGGGATGTATGTTTCGTTGAGTGGCTCTTCACAACTGCAGCAGTAGCAATGTGCTCTCCCACAGGGAAAGATGCAAATTCATCTCCCACAGGGATGGGTTGTACTGTGCTCTAAAATGCTTGCCGGCTCTGATGAAACAAAAGCCTTCTGAATCACATGAACTGCACTATACTGCACCTTTCCTCTCTGAACTCTGACTTGAACCTTTAACCTTCCAAAGGCTGTTTAAGTCAGCCAGCACCCCTTGACATAAATTGATGCATGCAACACTGATAGTGTGCTTGCAAACTGAGAAGCAGACTAACACCTCCTCTGAATGCTCATGAAATCACCAGCTCCCAGGGCATAAATATGTTAACAACAGCAGAGTAGGTTATATCCAAGAGCTTGTAAAACAGTCACAGCACTGCACAACAGTGATTGTCAATATATTATGTTGTAACCTGCTTGTAGACTCACTGTCAGATTTAAAGTCTTGTACAACACTCAGGATTCTTCCTGTATTTGACCCCTGCAGTTAAGAGCTACAGTAATGGACTTGAAAGCATGTTGCCTCAAGAACTTGCCAAATGGTGATGGTACTCAATAAATACCCAGTGATAGGTCCTAGGGAGTGTGAGTCACATGCTAGATACTGTTTTTATGTCTGTGGAGAAATCCTTTTGCCTGAACACAGGCATTCTGATCTTATGTGGGAATTTGAAGGTTTGAATGATGGGAGAAAGATGCAGTTTGGGGAATTTCCACTTACTGAAAGGGAAAGAAAACTTTACACATGAAATAAAAGGGAGACAGACATTTCTGAGATGGTGTTTTGTGGTGAATAAACATTACCTACATTAGGTTGTTTTATATTTGTTAGGCAATCTTTCCTAGTTTCTGACTGGAGAGTCTCACTAGTTCAAGGTATAAAGGAGAGGAAAAACACCCATAAAAAGCAACAAATACAGCATTTATTTGACATACAAATAATTTAACCTAAAGGCACATTATCTGAAGCCATTTTAAAGTTTGAGTACAATAGACCAAAGTTGCCTTTTGCCATTTCCTGCTGATTCAAAGAACATTCCATGCATGTTTTTTTCTGAATTTCATTGCACTGCTCATAATCAGCTGAAGTTAATTACTGAATACTAACTTCCATGAGCCTTCAGAGTCATGCTCCTGCAAAGAAACAAGTGAACGAGTCTGCAAAAAAGCAATTTCTTTTAAAAATAATGATTTTGGATCATATTAAGAAATGAAAATGTTAGCAGTATTCTCAGTAGAAGCATGAAATGGTAAAAGTGGCCAGAAAAACCACTTAGGTAGCCCAAATGCAGCATAATGCTCAGGGATGCTCAGACATAAAGAGCATGAATCCACAGGACTCCTTGATTTTTTTCACTGTATTTGAAGACTCTAGGAAAGGCCAGATACAAAGCCTTTATCCTGAACCCACTCACACATGCTTCTCATATCACAGCAACTTTGCCTTGAGGCAGGTGTTGCAAAGCCCAGAATTAACCGCTGGCCAGTGAAACTGGCAGTAAAACCACATATTGACAAACTGCAATAGGAAAACATTTTTCAAAGCATGGTACAACACATTTGGCCTGTGTTTACACAAAACAGATCATGCTTTGTGTTGACGGAAAAGATCCAGCGGGAAAACAGCTCTGGAGTCTGCTCACATGGCTGTTGCAGGGTCACACAGGAGTGCACGCACAGAGCTGTGGGTGGTGGCTGCAAACAGGTGCCATGCCAGCAGCAGACTGGCAGTGCACCTTTGTCCTGGCTGATCACAACACGACACGCCCAGGTGTAAGTGGAAGTGCAGCTGGCAGGGTGCTCTGCTTGTGGGGTCAGGGAAAACGTGCCACTCACAGGTGAAGCCAAGGATTTATGTACATTGCAGAAACATGTCCCACATCTTTCCAATGGTGAGCCATACAAAAACTGCCTGGGTAGAAATGAGGAGCAATTTTCTTTGGGAGAATGATATTTTGAGGTTATCTTCCTATTTCACTATTATCTAGCGAGACCAGTATAAACTCCACTTCACCTTGCAGAGTGTCTTCGGTTTCCTTTTTCAGAAAATTTAAGTTTTAAAACTTTCTTCTCCTCATTCCTCTGCCATGATCCTGCCACAGTCCATTTCCATTCCAACGGAAAGACTAAAAGATATCACTATTCAGTTTTATTAAGAGGTGTGTGTTTGCGCGGGGAAAGATTCTGCTTGCCAAACACCTGCAACAGCATCTGTCCAGGACTCCTTTCTCACCTGCCAAGCACTCTTTGCTGCAACAATCCATCAAACCTCCTTTCCCCTCACGCCGGGGAACGCGGGGTCGGGACGCGGGATGGGATGAAGGGTTGGATCGCGGGTTGAGGGGTACAATGAGGAGTTGGGTCGCAAGTGTGGCACGCGGGACTGGGATGTGGAATGCAGAGAAGGATCCTCAACGGGACGTGGGCCTCTCAGGCAGGACGCGGAGATGGGACGCCGAAGTGGGACGCCGAGGTGGGAGGCGGTCCGGGAGGCGGGTCCGGGGGGGAGGGATGTGGGGGCGGGACGCGGGGCTGTACTTCCGGTTCGGGGTTGCCGTTACGCGCTCGCGGAGGGGCTGCCGCACCGCTGGCCAATAGTGAGGCTTTGGCGGAAGCGCGCTGTGGCCGCTGGTTGGCGGGCGGCGGGCCGAAGGCGGGGCCAGGCGGGAGGGGCGAGGCGCCGCAGGTGCCCCCCCGGAGAACCGGCGTAGCGACGGCTGGGTCGGGTCGGGGCTGTAGGTGCTGGTGCTGAGGCAGGATGCGGCTGCGCTCGGGCGTGTTCGCCTCCTCCTGCGTCCTCGTGCAGGCCTTGGGCATCGCGCTGTTCCTCCGTGGCTTCTTCCCGGTGCCCGTCAGGTCCGTGCCCCGCAGAGAAGCCCTCGCGGACCCTCCCGCCGAGCCGGCCCCACCCGGCCCAGGTAACGTGAGCAGCCGCCGGTTGCGTCTCGTCGCTCGGTGTCGCGGAACATCTTTCTGTAGCACCCTTGTGTTTCCAGATCAGTTTCCGGAGTAGTTTAGAACTTAAGTGGTTTTCACGTAGTTGGGGATCACAGGCAGGAGTATCTGTTTGCAGTCGAAAAGCCTCAAGCGTCAGCTGTCACTTTTTGGAAGGGTGTGCTTTCCTGTCTTTTTGTTTCCCTTTCCCTGACTCTGATGGAGCCGTGATACCCGGTCCTGTTCAATGGCAAGTTGTTTGCATTAAATGATGCCGCGTCAGCTAAAACGCCTCACGTGTTTCCTGTGATCATTCACTGGCTGTGTGGTGCCCTAGATTCATTATTTCTGCGTTTTTTCTGTGGCGTGTGTCTTAATGCCGCCTCAGTGAGACTTTTAGCACCTCAGTAGTGACAAAGCAACCGTAGTAATGCAGGTTGCAATACGCACAGTATTGCCGTTCATCACCGTTTCTGTGAAATCACTGTCTTTACAGGTACTGCTCTGTTCTAGAGCTGAATTTGTGAAACCAAAATTTTCAAGGATCTTCTTAAGGAGTCAGTAGAAGATGTGCTAATAATGTAGTTGTCTTATATGTTCAGTCATAGATTGTATTAAAGTAATGTGAAGACGACTGTGTACTTTAGGGACTGTTTTTCACCAGTTTGGAGCTTGTGGAATGAAACTTGGCAGCTGGAGTGAGTAGTATTTTGCTCATACAAAGCTCTTGATTGGGACACCTACTTACAGTTAACTTCGTGGACAGGACTGTAACTGCCAAACTGGGTCTGTAGCTGCCTGATATTTACCATTAATTCTTCTGAAGTGTGTGACGTTACGCCTGTGGGAACAGACTTACTTAAATTGTGAGACACAGTGGAGAGAACAGAAGGTTGTGTGATTTAGGGTGTGATATGCTGGTATTGGTTGAGCAGGAACACTGGAAGAGTCTAATCTGTTAACAGACTGAGTGGTTTCTGCTGAAAGGCAGGTTGATTTTTAGCTGGAGTTTACCAAGACTGTCACAGATATTTGATAGCCTGCAGTGAGTGAAATATTGCATTCACATGTGATTATTAGCAAGACACTAATGTAGAAGGCGACTGTTTGGGTGGGTAGGAGATGTCAGACAATTTGGTTTAGAAAGGACTGGCTTGTGTTGAAGAGTGGAAGTGTGCTCCACAGGGCTCTACAAGCAGTTTAAATTTAGGCATGCCATGAGCAGGCCTAGGTGTAGTAGGCAAAAATTGAGTGACAGTAGAGTACTTCTGTAGTTCTTGGTTACGATGTGCTTGCAGAGTGATGTCTGGATGATCAGGTCTAAAAGCAGGGTATTGCTTACTAAACCATGATGCAGAAGGCTTTCAACCTACTTTAGACCTATTCAGAAATGAATATTTTCCAGTGCTTCTGTAACTCCTGAATGTTTCACTTTGTGAGTCCTGACTGCCATTGAGTGCATGCTGTCTTGGCTGTGAGAAGGCTCTGATACTGAATGCTTGCAGCACATTATTGTAATAAGTTCTTGGTAGAGAACCTGTGGTTTTCTTCACAGAAGTTCAGGTTCATTTAAAGTATCTGTTTTCTATGTAACCCTGACAGAGATAAATAAAAATGCTGTGTGGCAAGACTTGGACAATGTATTACTTTAGCTATCTTACAGTAAGTATTTTCACATGGCTTGTAAATGACCCCAAATGCATTTGACCTTCTCAACACTTTGACTTTCTGATAAATTATATTGCAGGAGGAAGTTAGGAGTAGGGTATATGCGTTCTGAACATTTCTGGTGTCCAGCAAGCTTTCTTTCACTAAGCAAGTCGATAGGGGAAAGATGTAACTAACAGAACATCCAGTGGTGCCTTCTTGTTTTTCACGGAGAGCCAAAGAAAGCTTGCAGGCTAAGTTGATAATTCAAGTCCTGGAAAAACAAAATTATCAGTTTAATTAGGATTGCTTGCAGTTAGCATTTTGTTGTTGTTGTTGAGATTTCCTTCTTCTCCCTCCTGTGCCCTCCTCCCCTATTTCCTGATATGGAAAAATCACTAGCAGTAACTAGTCTGTGAATGTCAGTTTGTTAATGCTTATATATGTACCCCAAAGTACAATTTCTAAGGTTGTTTTTGATGTTGTTATGTTAGACACACCATTATCTGCAATCTTTCCAAATTGTCAACCACTTACGCAGAAAAAACCTTTACTCTAAAGGGCTGTAAACCCCCTAACGTTATCTAATGCATGTACTGAGAAGTCAATTCAGCACAGTGGTGTCTGGGTAGAGGCCTGTAGCAGAATGTAGGATACATTCTGCTTCCATTTTGCCCTCCTGTGTTTTTTCATGATAGAGAAACGAGATCTGTAGAGGCTGGGGCAAAAATGTTGCTGTAAGGCGTGAATGCCACCAATATGGACCAAGTTCAATGCAGATGAAGAGTTGCTGTGACCAGAATTAAGTCAATGCAAGGGATAGAGGTTGGCTTGAAGCATGGTGTTACCTACTACTTGATGCACAGCAGCATTTTTCTGTACCCACCTATATGCCCTGTTCAGGGAATTCTGGAATTGGATTTTGGCCCTGTCGCTGCCATGACTAAACTAGCCTGTCATACATTCTTCTACCTTGGAGGGATTGAATGTACACAGATCTGTTTCATACAAGTGGCAGTGAAATTGTTTCTTTCTTTGTAAACTTCCTATTATCTTATGGTGAGATTTCATAAAGAGGCATTGTTTATATTGTGATGTGCAAAATTAGATATTAGCACAGGCGAATGCTATGTCTTTTTTCTAATGGAAGTTGTCTGTCAGATACAATTAGTTCAACTTTACTGAAGTAAAAAGCGATAAGGTAACAGCTATCCCTTCTTATTACTTTGAACACTCTCCATTTCAAAGCTTTTCCTTACTTTTCCCAATTTCAAGTCATACATTCCATTCACATTTTACTTCCTAGAGGTGGTATTTGAGTTGTTTTGTTATTCCTGTGCTGGATGGCTTGAAAACTCATCTTTCTCAGATTACTTCTCAGGTTTTCTGTTTGCAGCTTCTTATTTCTGAGTGTAGAACTAATAAAGAAGTTGAAAGCACTCATTTATGTGGTAAAGTTGTCCTTTAACTTCTGTCTAATCTTCAGTAAAATTTGTTGATGACTTCTATATGTTCTGTTTTTGTTGCTTAGGAATGGTTTCTAACTGGACCAAGATTCCTCCACCGCTTTTCAAAAAAGTTGTCATTGTGCTGATAGATGCTTTGAGAGATGACTTTGTGTTTGGATCCAAAGGTAAACAGTTCATGCCATATACTACTCAAGTTGTTGAAAAAGGGACTTCCTACAGTTTCATTGCTGAAGCCAAGCCACCTACTGTGACTATGCCTCGAATTAAGGTAAGTGGGATTTTTTTCTGTCATTTCATTGGAGAAACTTTTCAAGTATGAGCTGTTTCTTTGCTTGGAGTTGGCATAAAGGACATTTGTGGTGTTGGTGCAGTCTATGGCTGAATTTCTCTGCTGTAGTAGTGCATGTTATAGAGTTCTGATTTGCCATGGACAAGAGGTTAAGGCCAGATAAGGCCCTACTTCAAGCTTAAGTGATTGACGTAACCTTTTTATTTGTAATTATGGGAAGGTGGTAGTCTTCTTAGTTGTCCAGTTTTCCAGTTGTCTTCTATCTAGGAACATCCTAATTGTATTTCTCTGTGTTCTTGTAACTTCTGAGAGAAAATCCAGTTTAGTATAAAATTGTTTTGTCATAGGGATGTTACTGAAGAGCTTAAAAAGGAAATCTGCCAAGTTGCAGGTAACTAAAAGATGAATTGTGATGGTATCATCAAAATACTTGATCATCCGGGCTTGTCAGTGGTAGATCTGAGTAACACCTCTGCACTGAAGAAGCTGATGGAGTGGTCATTGGTAGTCAACCAGCAGGCGAGTGAGAGAGTGAGGGGGAGAGTCTGATAGCTCTTTATAGTGGACTTCATTGCTTTTTCTAAAAGTTTGTTAGTTACTGTTTTGAAGGTACTGTTGTTGCTAATGTTGAGTCAGTTTACTTACACCTAAATTGTCTTTTGGTGGTTTAATGACCAGTAAATGAAACAAACATCAACTATCATAGAAAGTCTTTTTTCTGGCCATTAATTTAGTAATATTTTTACCTTCTGTAAAGAAGTTATCTCTGACACCAACTAGCACTATGTTGTGGCAGATGAGGATATGTGGCAAGACAGCTTGTGTTCTTTTACTTTATTATGTTTCCTTACCAAAAAAATAACTTATCTGCCATTTTGGCTTATTGCTTCCTCCCATTTATATTTCTACTGTCTTCTGAGCACTGAAAGTTTCTTGTTTAATGTGTCTCTTTTCTTGTTTCATTAGGCTTTGATGACAGGTAGCATACCTGGTTTCATTGATATTGTTGTGAACCTCAATTCTCCAGCTCTCTTGGATGACAATCTGATATGGCAGGCAAAAACAGCTGGGAAAAGAATAATATTTTATGGTGATGATACTTGGGTCAAATTGTTCCCAAAGCACTTTGTGGAATATGATGGAACAACATCGTTTTTTGTGTCAGATTTTACAGAGGTGAGATGCTTTGTATGATCCCAAGTTAAATAAAAATAATTTAAAATGAGTACAAAGAAAGAGTGTCAGTTTCTGAGAATGAGTGAGTAAAGCTACCCTTGTTCTGAAATACTCACCTGGTACTTAAATAGAAATTGAAATTGTATGTCTTTTTGGTGTGGGCACTGTGAAGCAAAGCATTTCAATCCTTCATGCATATGCTGTAAAAAGTGTTAGGATGATACAGTAATCATCAATTTATCACTCTAACTTTCCTAAACATACCACTTTCTCATTAAACTTGTTGTGGTTGGAAGTTAGACTAGTTGCTTTGTTTAAAAATTCTATTATCCACATTTTCAGTTTGCTATCAGATATTTTTGGTTAGTGCAGTCTTTAAAAGGTCCATTAATACATTAGCTTGGTCTCTTAGAGGTATAGTTTGATAGTATTGCATCACTTTTGTAATTGCAGTGGGAGCAGTATTTCTTTTATATTGTCAAAGAGGGAGCATAGAAAGTAAGTGCAACAAATTCTGAAAATTCTTACTCTGGGTGCATTAGAGGAGTAAATGCTTTGGCAAATTTATTTCATTTTTGAAGTAATGATTTATGATTTGTAAAACCTCAAGCCATTGAACTGCTGCTACTGACTGAAGTATTTTATTATTTAAGGGAGTTACAAAAGTCTAACATGAATTAGAAGACTTGTTTAATGGGTTATGCTGATAAGATTTGCAAAAGCTTCAACCTGGAGTAAAAAGTACAAATGTTCTGGATCTGTGGTTATGTGGCTCTCAAGCTCTTTATGCAGTCCTTACGCATTCTTAATATAGTCTATTAAACACACAGCTTTTTATAGTTTTTTTGGTAGTTATATACAGACTCAACAAAATATCACATGGGAAATATTGTAGGGATTTTTAATAACTTAAGAGAATATATACAACTAAAAATATATTGCCAACCCAAGCAGAACAGGTGAGTTAGACCCCAAATAGCACTTTTTAAGTAGTTTTTCTTTCTCATGGTGTTGTCAGTTCTTTTGCTGTACAATCTTCTTGTGTTTGCACACTGGCAAAAATGGAATTGAAAGATCGGGGTTTGTTGTATCCCTGAGCTTCCCATCACTGAGACTGAGATGTTTTGTTGTACTTATGATATTTGATGTATCACATGTGAAGTGATAATCTGGAGTGTGAAAGGTGAAAGTGACTGAAAAGTTCTTGGAACAGTTTTTAAAAGTTTCTGTGGAAGCTCGGCAACCCATTTACCTTGTCTGTATGTAATCTGATGTGTCCTTACCAGGAAAGATTAAATGGCATGAAGAATCTATTTTGTAAGAAATATATATTTGACTGCCTGACACTGAACTAATCAATTTTTTTTCTCTCTTTAACATTGCAAGTGACTGTAAACTCATCAACTTCTATGGAATTTTCATGGATAGTGTAGTTAATTTTTTTGTGTTTTTTACAAGAGGGATTTTTTTTTTTACCTTATTGTTGTTTTCCTTTTCTTTGAGGTTGATGATAATGTTACGAGACATTTGGATAGAGTGTTAAAGAGAGAAGACTGGGATCTCCTAATACTACATTACCTGGGTTTGGACCATATTGGTCATATGACTGGGCCAAACAGCCCATTAGTGGGACCAAAACTTCGTGAAATGGATAACATACTGAAGAAGATTCATATTTCCCTTCTTTCAAAGGTAATGCGACTTCCTCTTGGGTCAGTGTCTGTTAGTTGTGGACTGACATTAAAATGCTTGCTGGTTGTTGTTGATAGCTTTTTTATTCATAGACTAAAGTGTGTATTCTCTTTGTTCTCCTGGGCCATTTCCCAGTGTAGCATTTTTGTGGATTTGGTGGCTGACCATAGTAACATCTGTTAACAGCCTCTTCTGGGCAGCTGTGGGAAAAAACACCCCTTTAGTGTGCGGGAAGATGAGAGGAATTCCTGCCAAAGTTCTCCCATCACTTGTGAATTAAAATGGTTGTTGGTGTGCTTTCTAATAATGAAATTCTGCAGAAGGAGTAATGGGCCTGTGTAACTAATGGCTCTGATGTCCAGAATTATGAAGGCATACCTAGTTCTTCGATATTTGATAAATTCAAATGGAAGTGGTGGTCTTAATCTGCTTTTTTTTAATGGTGAATGTAGCAGATCTGAATCTGTTTTTAGACTGGTAAATACTGGTTGTCACTTACCTAAGCAGTCTGGATTCTGAAATACCAAGTGCTAGTTCCAGGTGGCATGAAGTTTTTTTATTGTTTGTTGTTTGACTACTGAAATTCAGAATAGCTGATCATGAAATTTCAATAGTATTTTTAGTCAAGTGCTTACTATTACATGAAAAGAAAGGCTAAATCCTGGGTATGGAAGTTCTATGAATGTTGCAGTTGTTTTGCTGCTGTTTTTTCATATCTTTGCTTTTGCCATTTATATTCAAGCCTTTATGTCAGTTTTAGAATACAGACATAATAAAAGCACTTTATTTTTTTGGATAGAATAGGTACTGGTAATAACAAGAGATGATAAAAAGCTACTTTGTTGTTGAATGACTGTTAATTTTCTGCCACTTTGATTTATTAGCTCAAAATTCTTGGACAAGTATCACTTAAGAGTCTGTTTCTCTTTACTCAGGAACATACCCATCATTCAACATCATTCTTCAACAATCATAACAGTCTTCATTGACTGTCAGATTTCAACCCCAAATCAGTCAGATTTCAACCCCTAAAGCCCTTGGGAAACTAGAAATCTCATTAGAAATAAGATTATTTTTTAATATTGAATTGATATTATGTTAATATTTACAGTATTAATAATTCGGCATGTATATTAAAACTTAGTGAAGCTGAAGAAATGAAGAAGAGGAATATTTCTGTGTTAATGATGCTCTTCTGTGACTCTTAATTTTCTTCTCATGATGTGATAGCCTTTATTTAACCTTCCAGAGGGTTTCTTGTAACTTCAAGAAACTTCTTGTAAATTCAGGGTTTTTTTTTTAAAAACCCTTTTTTTGCTAGGATATTGACAAGTGTGATAGATATGAATGTGCCTTAACTTCTAAAAATTACTATTAGTGAGTTACACTTAATTGCAGCCATCTCTTGGTATCTTCTCCAGGGTGAGCAAGTTTCAAAAATGAAGTTAATTTTGAGACATTCATCTTTGAAAATGATGAAGATAGTGAAATTATATAAATGAATTGTGTTTTTATGGTAACTTAGATTTTTTTCTGTTACTTGCAGGAGGAAGCATCTTTGCCCAATTTGTTAGTTATTTGTGGGGATCATGGGATGTCTGAAACAGGCAGTCATGGTGGTTCTTCAGAAGGAGAAGTGCACACGCCGCTGCTGTTTATCAGCTCTGCTTTTGAGAAGAGAAGTGGTGAGGATCAGAGAAGCATGACCTTTTTTAGAACTGTCTTAATTTCAGATGAAATAGAGTTAATTTTCTTCTTAGTACCTGGTACAGGACTGGTTTTTGGATTCAGTATGAGAATAATGTTGATAACACACTGGTGTTTTAGTGTTTACTCTGAATCAAGGACTTTTCTGTTTCCCATGCTCTGACATTGAGCAGGTGCAAAAGGAGCCATTAAGGAGCATAGGGAGGACAGCTGACTCGAACTGGCCAAAGGGATATTCCATACCATGGAACATCATCCCTAGTATATAAACTGGGGCTGCAAGTCACTGCTTGGGGACCTTGGTCAGCAGGTGGTGACAAATGTTATTGTGAGTCACTTGTTTCTCTTGGGTTTTATTCTTCTCCCTGTCTCCTTTTCATTATTTATTTATTTATTTAATTAATTTTGTTTCAGTTGTTAAACTGTTGTAGTCTCAACTCATGAGGTTTACCTTTTCTTTCTCTTCCCCAACCAGGATGGGGGGTGTGCGTGAGCAAGTGGCTGTGTGGTAGTCAGTGTAAGGCTCCAGTAGATACCAGTGCATAGTGTACGCTAATAGGATGGGAACACTACTACTTTATGTAACTGTAACAAGAACAGCAATAGTAATTATATGTAGATTATAGTAGTTATTATTGTAATGGGAAGGGGAGAGAGGGAGGAATAAAACCTAGGAGAGGAATAAAACCCACGAGAAATGTGTGATGCACAATCCAATTACTCACCACCTGCTGATTAATGCCCAGCCCACCTTCAAGCAACAATCCACAGCCCCCAGTCAACTCCCTCCAGTTTATGTACTGACTGTGATGCTCTGTGGTATGGACTATTCCTTTAACCAGTTCGGGTCAGCTGCTCCAACTGTGTTCCTTCCCAGCTTCTCATGCTCACTGGCAGAGCACAGGAAGTGGAAAAGTTCTTGATTTAGAGTAAGCCCTCCTTACCAACAGCGAAAACATCAGTGTGTTATCAACATTATTCTCATACAGAATCCAAAACAGCCTCGGTGCCAGATACTAGGAAGAAAATTATCTCTGTCCCAGTTGAAACCAGGACAAGAACACTGGCAACTTTAATTTATATTATTCTAGAATTCTTCTTGAAAAGTCCTGTGGTTTGTTCTACAGCTATTTGGGAAAGCCCATTCTGTGTGATCCAAAACTCTGGTTTCAGCCAAAGTAGCATCTGTATCTTGATGAAAGCATGAATCAAGCTTTGTAACCACTGAGAGAATTGTGTGCTTCTGAGATGATAATCTTTTACAGCACTGTCTCTTGAGTGTTGAGAGCTAATGGGATCTGTTTTCAGGATACTGGGGTGAGGGTAAATGAGTAGGTGTAGATGCAAAATCCTATTTGAAGTGGGTTTAAATTTTGTCTTTTATGGCCAGAATATTCCCTTGGCCTCCATTCTTCTCTCTCAGACAGCTGGGATAGAGGAAAGAATGACAATTTCTCACACAGAGCTAACCAGAAAGAGGAAAAAAGCCCTTGGGAGACTAGAGACTATTAAAAATAGGATTTTTTTTTTAACATTAAATTGACCTTGTGAAAGGATGAGAGGTGATGGCACTGATAACATGACTACTGATTACTAAGTTTTAAGGATGGGATATGGACCGTGAGTGTGTTTGCTGTATGGGCTGTTTAATTTTATGTCATTGATCTGAGTTTACATGTTGTTGAATTTGATTTCCTACTTGTAGGTAATAGTAAAAAATAAAAGCCAGATAGTTAAAGGCAAGAGGCAGTAAAGAAGAGGAGTGTTAGAGAATCTTTTGTCTACTTTGTAGAGTTGTGGTTAAATAAACTCCTTAACCAAGTGAATTGGTGGAATGTAGTTATACCAGGAGTGAATATTTCCCCCCAAATAATATTCCCTTGTGCCTTTCATCCTGCCACCTTCTCATTTCCATCTGACTTCTATTCTTCTAAAACCTATGTGCAGAACCTTGTTTTAATTATCTTGCTGGAGGTTCCTGCAGCACCGTAGAGGTAGATTTTCCTGTTGTTTGTAAAGTTGTTATTGAGCTGCAGTAGAAAGCACTGCTTGAGGAGTTATTGGCTTCTTCTCAGGTCTGTAAACAAAACAAAGTCAAGAATGGATCAAAGATCTTGGCTAAATTTTTATTTTATGAATTTTGCTGGCATATATTGACAGCCAGGCCACAAGAGTACAGGTTCTGTAAATACAGTCTCCTGCTCACTGGAATTAGTTTCTATGAGGTTTAAACTGAATGAGCGGTTTTTACAATATAGTGAAATATATCTGTTTATCTGTCCTTTGGGATGGAGTTCATGATTTCTAATGCCTTTGTAAATATCCAGCAGTTTACTTTTCATTGGTACAGTAATCAGGATTCTAGTGAATGCTCCTTATGATCCTACTGTAAACAAAATGTACTGTGGTTAATTTGGTAGACCTCAAAATAGTAATCCTGTGGGCTTTTTGCATTTAGTATGCTGTCAGAGTATTACTTGTATAACCTTCTACAGAGATGTGTCACTCATGATTGGCTAAACGTGTTAAAAGGAGCCTTGAGAGGAATAAAGACTATATACAGTTCTTTCTGTGCTGCATTTAAGTCAAAACACTCAATGCCTGAAGTTGCAAAGAGGATGAAATAAAAGCATGCTATAAAAGCACTGTTACCTAACTGGTTCAGCACAAAAAAACCCCCCCCAAAAAACAACAAAAAAAAAAAACCCAAAAAAACCCAGCTGGCAAAACAATCTTAAACAGAAGGTTAGTTATGTTAATAAAATCATTCATGTCTGTAGATTTCTGTGGGACTGAAGGCTAATCCTTTTAACTGCAGTAAGTTAATGGAATCTTACACATGACCGTTTAAAAATCACTAGGTTTGCCTGCATGTACCCAAGGATTTTGAGTCTCAGCATTCTTTACCTGATGTCTATTTCTGTTTGCCTAGCAACCTGATATTAATTAAATCTTGAGCTGTTGCTATATTTATTGTGAAGCTTCTAGAATGCTGTCAGTATTAGTTTAAATTTTCATTCTTTGTTGATGTATTAAATTAGCCTACTGTAGTGCTTTCTATTATTTCTAATGTAAAAGTTATAAAATCCTCTTAGGATGTAGGCTGCAACTTGATATTAAGGTGATGTCCTGGACCATCTGTTTTCTTACTTGTATAACATTTATGTTGTGTTTACAGTAGTTGTTAGAACTACTAGAAGAGTGGTGCTGGCTAAGAATTTAATAAATACTTCTTTTCCTCTCTCTATTTTTTTTTTTAATTTTTTTTTTGTTGTTCATTCTAGCTCCTGTAGCCCAACGTGAACATGTGCAGCAAACAGATTTAGCTAGCACACTGGCAATAGGTCTTGGCCTACCAATTTCCAGAAACAGTGTTGGGAACCTTATATTCCCAGTTGTTGGAGGCAAGACAATGAGAGAACAGCTACGTTTTGTGCACTTGAACGGGTTCCAGCTTAGCAGATTGCTGCAGGAGAATACACCTGCATATGAAAAAGGTAAATTAGCTAAAAAAAAATGTTACAGATATACTAAAAGGAGATTGTTTATAAAGCAGCGTGGACTTCTAAATTCAAGAGTATGGCATTGCACTGCTAATTAACTATTTTTTTGAGAGCAGTATTCAGAACAGTTGTACTGAATTCAATCTTTACTGCAACCTATTTTGATACACTGCTTCTGAATACAGTTTTTAAAATTACTACTAATATTTCTAGCTGGCAAAAGAGCAAAAATAATGATAGAGTAAGATTAAAGTAAAACTGCCAGTGTAGTTAAATCTCAGTGGTTTCGTAACTGCTCTTTGTGAAGTGTCCTATATATGGCACAGACTCTGAGCTATTTGGAGAGTTAACAAAATGGACGGAATTCTCTAGTTTAAATAAAAAGATGCTTGAAGTAAAAGCTGGGAGATAATTTAGGATAAGTTATCTTTTTATTTCATTTTATGTATTTACTTGGAATGAGAAGTAGAGAACTGCTTATTAAAAATGCATGTGTGTATTTGGGGGAAAGAATAAAAAACAATTAGAAAAAATAAACCAAACTTAGCAAAATATGGTATTTCATTAGGAAGCATGATACAAACTGCAGTATAAATAATGAAGATGATATTATATAATTTTTTGAAAAAAATTGAGTCAGAGGGTAAAGGAGAGTATTTTACCATTGATATTAGAAGATGTCTTAAAGCGACTGTGAAGCTTGCCAATTGATTTATAATCTGTTGAATTATTAAAATAACTACATGAGAATGCAGAGTTGTTTTACAGCTAGGAATAATTAAAGTGGGTAGCAACATAAATTTTAGGAAAATGACCATTCTAGGTCAAGAATCATTTTTCTTTCAACATCACAGCTTCTAATCATAATTAAACATTGTTCAGGAATTTCAATAGAACAAATTCTGCTTGTTGCAGCAGCACGCCTATAGGAGGACCCATGCTCCATCTCTTCTGACATTTTTTTCCTGCACAGATTTCACTTAACCTGGTTGTGTCAAGTGAGGAACTCGGCCTGTTGAGGGGTTTCAGGATATGACTGTTGCTGAAAATACCATCACAACACTCCATCTGACAGTATTTGTGCAAACACTGATGAAACTACCAGCTTCTAGTTCATAATCTCCAATTTTTTTTTTTTTTTTGTCTGGAAACAGCTTATTTCAGCTTGTAGCTTTCCTCTGAGAAATGAAAGTCAAAATTGCTGAGGATAAAAATGTAAGATTTTTTTAACGCTGCTTACTTGTGACTGCAGACTTATTAGAGATGTTTCCTTACTGGAAAGAGTTTGGAAGACAAAGCATCCACAATGACCTTCTCTCCTTTCACTAGTGGAAAGTCTTAATAACATGGTGCAAGTCTAGGTCCAAGTCTTGGTAGCTTTTTTTACAGTCTTAATGTCAATTTCTCTTATTTCTGTATACTTCTTAGAGGGATCTTGTTTTTCTTAGAGTGTCCTAGATGTGCAAGGCTATAGGTTAATGCTTGGTCTCTTCAGTTAAGACTCGCAGGGAAACAGTATGTTCTGTTTGTTTCATGTTGTCTGATGTCGACACTTCGGGCTTAGAAATACTAAAGACCATGTCACTAACTCAGTGACTAATATGACCGTGCATGACTGGCCATTTGTTTTGCATGGCTTTCTAGTGAAGATAAATGCCATCCCACTATCCCATTACAGGCACATAGACATCTGTCAGGATTACCCTAGAAATAGGTTACCTTGCAGAGAAGTTACTATATTCAGTAATATGGTTCATATTCAAGAAGGTTGTCCTCTTTTTAAAAAAGGTAAAAAGGAGGATCCTGGGAACTGCTTAACCAGTCGACTTCACCTCTGTGCTTGGTAAGATGACAAAAGAGATCTTCCTAGAAGACATATCAAAACATGTGGAAGACAAAAAGGTTATTGAAATGATTACTTTGCCATGGGCAAATTATGCTTGGCTAGATGGAATAAATGCATAAGTAGACAAAAGATGTGTCATCTGACTTCTGTAAGGCCCTTGGTAAGGCCTCCCTGAACATTGCTGCTGCTGTTGTTAGAGTGATATTGTTTGACAAATGGACTCTGTAATGAATAAGAAATTGGCTGCATGTCTGTAAAGTTGGTGGCTTAATATCTAATTGGAAACCAATAATTGGTGGTGATCAAGTGAAAGATGTCTCCATTAACAGGAGATAAATGAGATAATCTTAAAAGCTACCTTCCAGCCTGAATAATTCTACAATTCTAAGATTTTAAGTTGGGAATGTGAGGAGGGAAAATGGATCTCTATATGAGAGAATGGTGTCAGGCATGTGGCTGTTCCTGGGAGTGGATGATGAAATAGTTGAGAACTTCTGGGTCAGGATTAGTGCACAGACCAATATGGGCAATGTTGTATGGGTGTCTAGTGCAGACAGTTGGATTGTATGGAATTTGTAGTTTTCCAGACAGCTAGAAGTCCTGCGTTCACCACCTGTGGTGCTCATGTGGTGCTTCAGCCATTCTGTTGCATTTCAGGCTAGGTATCTGGACAGTGAGATGGACTGAAAAGTGGCTCAGCTGCTGGGGTCACGTAAATGTAATCGACAGCACAAAGTCTCCTTGAAGGCTGTTGTGATCAACCACAGGCTTGACTCAAGCCAGAACTATTTAATATCTTCATCCATGATCTGGCCAGTGGGACAAAGTGGCATCTCAGCAAGGGAAGGATACAATAGAAATCTGGGAGAAGTGCTTGATGCAATAGATAGGTCTGCTGCCACTCAGAGGCACTTTGACAGGCTGGAGAAATGGGCTGACACAAACCTCTTAAGGTTCAGCAAAGGGAAATGCCAAGTCCTGCACCTGGGAAGAAGTAATCCCATTGTACCCGTGCAGATTGGATTTTGATAACAACAGCTGGAAGAACAATCACAGGGTGACACTGAGGACACCAGGTTGAACATCAGGCAGCAGAGCACTCTCATGAAAGGAAGGGCAGTAGCATCTAAGGTGGCATTATGAGGACAGTCATCAGCTGGTCAATCCTGCCTCTTGTATCAGCTGCGGTGAGCGGACATCAGGAGTGTTGGGTCTGGTGCTGGGCTTCTCATTACCATAGTGTAGTGGATATAACATAGTGAGTGCAGTGCGTGGTCATGATGGTGATGAAGGGATTGGAACATCTGTCATATGAGGAGGGGCTGAGGGTGCTAGGACTGTTCAGGAGGGGTCTTATTAATGTAGGTAATACATGATGGGAGGGAATAAACAAGATGGAACTAGGGTCTAATTGGTCTTCCCCACAAAAAATTTAGAGGAAACCTTTTTAGGTAAGATTTGTCAAACACTGGAATGAGGTGGCAAGAGAAGTTGCAGAGGCTTCGTACCTGTGAACATTCAGCACCTGACTGGACACAGATCTGAGCAATCTTTAGTTCACACTGCTCAGAGCCTTTTTATCTTTATTTGTAGAACATCTGAACACTCATCAGAGTTGTGCTGACAGCTCTTGAGCTGTATAATTTCTGAATTCCACAGAAAAGGTCTGCTGCTAGGTTTTTTGAGAGAAAGAAACCCCAAAAGATAGTTGGAGTCAGTTGGACATGACTCACATTGGCTTATGTGAGTCAGGTGGAGTCAGTTGGACATCACTCGTATTGAAACTGCTGCTGCAGTTTCAAGCTTTCCGATGCAGATTCTCAGCTAGTGGATCATAACATTTCAGTTCAATGCTAAGAGAAATACCTATGACTGGAACTTCAGTTTAAAGTGAAAGATATACTAGAAAATACTTGCAAGGATAGCATAAGCCTTCCTGCCTTAAAAAAAAAAAAATACATATATTATTTTCAACTCTTGAGGTGAAAACCAGTATACTGTTTCTACTGAAGGGGAAAACATGGCATTCTTGTCCAGTGCTGTAATTTACAGCACAGGGGTTAGAGCACCAGTTGTTGGGATCATGAAGACAATGACTGAGTCAGTCATAGCAGGAAAATACTCATTTTAAGCTATATCATAAAATATGCATTCGTTTTTGTTGGAGTATTAGTTTCCTTCTTAAGACAATGAGATGAAGTCAGATGTCAGTTGAGTTGAATTGCAGTCAGATAGGAAAGCAGAATGACCTTTACAAGCTGTTTCATAAAGAAGCCATGGATTTCCCTGGATTCAGCTGCTCCAATGTTAAGAGCAAACCGTAACAGTACAAAAAAATTTATTTTCATCTTCAAGTGTGTTTTAAGTATATCTTAATAAATAAAGAACAGAATGAAGGCAGGTCAGTAACTTCTTCCCCCACGTGTTTGTTCATATAAACATGCATTTTCAAACTAAGCGGTTGTGCAACATTTAATGGGACTTGGGCTTTGCTTTATTGAGGTACAAAAGAATTCTCACACTTAAACTTATCTTTAAGTAAATTAAATTTTACATGAGAAACTTGAAGCTTGACAAACAGCTTTATTATTTAAAACATATCTTTTTGAAACATGCTAATAAATTGTAACGTGAGGCATCAAGTTTTCTTTTGATAGATGTGGATATATGCAGCTAAAGAGAAAGTCTGAAGAAGGAGAATAAAAATAGCTAGGAAAAATTAAAAAGCTGAAAGAAGAAGTATCTAAAAACACACTTTGGGTTTTTGAGCAAGTTCATACCTCAGTGTAAGATTTACAGTGAAATGAAGAATCATGCGTGAGAGCAAGTTGGGTGGTGTTATTAAAATTAGTGCAAGCTTTTCAATTTGGGACTGATCCTGAACTTGTATTAGATTAAAATAATTTGGTTTTTACTGGGACAATTATATATTGAAACTGGGGAAGTCACTTACATTATTCATTCCTTCTGTATAACTCTTTTTAAATGGTTGCTGCCTGTGACTGGAACTAAGTGAAACTGTTGTCAAACAGATACTTGCAAAGCTTATCCATCTGGTTGTGATAAGATGGTAGTGAGGCTGAAGCACAAATTGCTAATGTAATACTATGCAAGTAAAACATTGCCAGTGCTTTGCGGAATGTGCGGCAGGGCAAGCTTGCTTTGGATTTTGCTTCAAATTTGACTTGTCTTGTAAGTATCCTGTACGAGAGTGACTTGAGAGTATTACCAAAATTCTTCTCCAACAACTTAGTGTCCATGACCCTTCTTATTTTATGCTTCCTGCATATAAATGTGCTACTGAACCAGTATAACTGGAGTTCTCAAATGAAATTTGGCAGCCATGAATCATTCATTCATGAGGGTTTGACTAAAAATCATCTTTCATAACACGGACACAATGGTTTTGTTGGGCAGTTAGCATGGAAAGAAGTAGATGAGAATGAAATAAAAATGCTAAAAGGAATGAAGAGGGAGACCAGTCAAGAAGCATGAAAAGGGAGCAGAACAGGAGCAGAAGATGTGGACGGAATTTATTTATGTTTCAAAATATAGCTTGAACTCATTTCAGTCTTCTGTATAATGAAAAAATGTCATGTCAAATTTCAGTTTGATTAAAGCTCATTTTAGGTGATCCTTTAAGAGTGTCCTCAAACGTATGAATATTTAACTGTCATTTCAAATATACTGGAAGAGAAACTTTACAGGGAAGTTAAAAGAATTACAGAAAGGAAATAAAATCTTCTGTGTGCACTGGCAGCTACCTTGATATACAGGTGTTTGCTGCTGGCTGGGTTGTACTTTCTGGCATATCCCTGCAAGCCCCCTGCATAGAAGAGTTAGCATGCCTTGGAGTCTGCTAGAAGTCTGGGGAAAACAGACTGGACATTTTGAGTTAAACATTGCCTTTTAAAATCCTCACTTTGAATTTCAGCCCACAGTAGATGATGAAGTGTCTTGTATGACAAGAGACTTGCAAATAGTAAGCACCATTCTTTCATGACTATATGAATTGTGAATAGAAATACTTAATTCACCTTCATTCACTTGAAATAAAATGTAAAATGTTTCTGGATTTAATAATATACTTTTGCCAAAAAGGCTTAACAAAAAATAAAGTGTTTTTTTTTTTCCTGAGTAGAATACACTATTCATCTACGAGGAGTGAGAAAGAGATGTAACGTAAGTCTTTGTGACAGTAAAATTATTTCAGTCATTGTTTTAACCTTTCTTGTCTGAAACTGTACAGCAAATATTTCACCCTACTTTCAGCTAATAAGGGCAAGTTAAATAAAAATTTCCAAATCGACCTTTTATACTTAAGTTATCTGTACCTTTCAAGTCAAATTGCGGAGAAATAGCAAGTACTATTAGTGTGAAGTGAACTTAAACATCTATTTTTTAATAAAAAATGCAGATAAATATGAATATTCATGTATAGCAAAAGTTCTAGTGAGATACAAGTTTCTGAAAGTTGCGCTCCTGCTTTTCATGTGTTATCAACTGAATTTGTGTTGTGAATGCATACTCTATTCAATGACTATTATTTGAAAAGCAGAATTGCAGATTAGGTAAAATAGGACTGGATCACTACAGGTTACCTAGTCCAACTATCCTGCTCAAGCAGGGTCCCCCACAGCACATTACTTAGGAATGTGTCCAGACAACTTTTGCATCTCTCGAGAAAAGGGCTCTGCAACTTTTCCATGCAACCAGCCACCCACAGAGTAAAAAAAATTCTTCCTCATGTTTAGGTAGAACTTTTTGTGCTCCTGTGTTGCCTCTTATCAACAGGCAGACTCCTGCCTATTGCTGGGCACCATTGAGAAGCACCTGGCTCCATCCTCTTGACACCTTCTCTTCAGATACTTATAGGCATTGATGAAGTCTCCTCTCAGCCATCTCTTCTCAAGGCTGAACAGGCCCAGCTCCCTCAGCCTTTCCTTGTAGAAGAGATGTTTCAGTCCCCTGAACGTTTTGCCCTTCACTGGACTTTCTCCAGGAGCTCTTGTCCTCTTGTCCTGATGAGCCCAGAACTGGACATAGCACTCCAATGTGCCTTACCAGGGCTGAATAGAGAGGCAGGATCACCTCCCTTGACCTGCTGGCAATGCTCTTCCTAATGCACCCCAGGATCCCATTGGCCTTCTTGGCCCCCAGGACACACTGCTGGCTCATGGACAGCTTGTTGTCCAGCAGCACCCCCAGGTCATTCTCCACAGAGCTTCTTTCCAGCAGGTCACCCCCAGCCTGTGCTGGTGCTTGGGGTTGTTCCTCCGCAGGCGCAGGACCCTGTTGAATTTCAGAAGTTTCTTCTTTTCTCATCCCTCCAGCCTGTCAACTCCTTCTGAAGGGCTGCACATCTCTCTGAGGTATTGGCCACTCCTGTGAACTTTGTGTTGTCAGGGAACTTGCTGAGAGGATGCCTCTGTACCTTCATCCAAGTCACTGGTGAATAAGTTAAACTTCATTGGACCCAATGTCGACACTTAGGGGACACTACTATTAACAGGCCTCCAATAGAATAGACTTTACACTGCTGATTTAAACCCTCTGAGCTCTGCCATACTTTCAGTTCTCAGTCCACTCATCCAGCCTGTACTACCAACTGATGTGGTGTGTGTTGTCTCCTTTAGTGTTTTCCCTAGGCATCAGCTATTTGATAATTTCCTACTTAGCTTATACAGTATGTTCTGGATAATGAGTAGTTTCAATGGATAACTTTGCTTTCTTCCCTTTCCCTGCCCCCCAATCCCCCGCAGTATCTGAAGCATTTGATTTGTTTCTCCTGGAAACTCTCTGTAAAAATGAATGGTTATTTTAATAAGTTTGTCAATTGTTAGAGGTCTTGACAGTTAATTAGGTTAGAATTAATTGCTTTTATTTCAAATAACTGGTATAGTTTCAGGAAGATAGTATAATTTTGTACCTGTGAAAAAATTTTCAACTGCCATAGCAATTACATATTTTTATACACTATCACATCTTCAAGTAATCTTTATTTGTTCATGGATCCTCTTGCTTCTTTTCTCCCCTTCTCTCCAGATCCTGGATATGAACATTTTAAGATAGCAGAAAAATCCCATGGTAATTGGATAAAACTGTATTTAGAGGGGAATAATTCAGAAATACTCCTAAATCTTGGCAAGAAGGTCCTGAAGCAGTACTTGGAGGCCCTCAAGACTTTGAGTTCTTCATTAAGCGAACAAGTGGCACAATATGACATGTATTCAATGATGGTGGGGACTGTGATCATTATGGAGGTATGAAAATAGATCTTTCTGTGAAAAAGGGCACAAAAGTAAAGTATCTTGGTATGCAGCATACGCTTACTGGTCTTTAAAATTACTGACTGTGGGTTCTTAGGGTTGGCTGACATTCTGCTTGGATTAGTACTCTTTTTGAAGTAAAATCTGGCCTTTAAAATGTTTCAAGTGTGCTTTTGATACCAGTTACTTATGTTTCAGTGTAACTAGTTACAGTAGATATGCAGATGTGCTACAAATTCAATTGCTCCTATATTAGCTAGCCTTCTATTCTTGAGTGGCTTTACCGCATTAGGGAAAGAAGTCTGGCAAGTAAATCCCTAGCTGTTCCTCTTTATCTAATACTGAGTATAGCTGCTCCAAACAGGCGATACCTTACATGGCAAATTTTCAGAGTTCCGGGGATTGTTCCTTGTACTGATAGATTCAGAACCCTGAAAAAAATACTTGCTGTAGGGTTACCTCATCATATCTCCTGTAGTTATAAGGATAAGATGTACCATATCTTTTATTTTAAGTGGATCTCTCCAGCTGATGTTTTGGGGAAAATGCAAGTGCTGAGTCTCCTTTGTCCTGGTAGGGCTCTGTGCCTTGTCTCCCAGGTACTGCTATCTGCATACAGAGTGCTTCTGAAATGGCTTTCTGGTAGACTGCTCAGTAGGGTTTGTCACTCTGCTGATCACTTCACAGGAATGAGTTCCACAATACCCTTGGGTAGATGAGATGGTAGGTTCTCTTCCTGCTCTAGAGATGGAAGATCTGGAGGTGAACAAAGTTCAGTGAGAAGCTGAAGGTGCCTATCTTTCTTTGTTGCTTTGTTTCCAGAACCTATGCATTCAAGCTGTCAACAATTTAGATCTGAAGCACTGGATTTTTTTTTCTGGAATGCAGTTGTAGATGCTTACTATTTCTGGAAAACAAATCTTAGGTGTTACACACAATCAGACTTCTTCAAAGAAATGTGCAGCTACCAACCACAGAAATTTCTGTTGAGAAGTGTATGCTCAGCATAACTGTAAGACTCCAGCAAAATGACTAGAGGTTTTTCTCCAGTATAGTACTCGAGAAGCTGCCTTGCTTTCCGAAATGTTTTTGTCGTGATATTGATTTTCCACCTTCACTGATTAAGTAAGAGTAGAGAAACTCAGATGTTGCTTCAAACTACTCTATGCTATAAATGCCAATTATCCTATATTTCAGATGAGAAGAATACATCTGAGACATGAACTGAAAACAGTGCATTTGCTCTAAAGACCTAAATTTAGTTTGGTAGATATCTACAGTTTGAGCATTTTCCTGCCATGAGTGCTGTTTTAATTCTGAATGATGGGCTGAACTGTAGGACTTAAGCCACTGTGATACTCAAAACTGCGTATTTTCATAACCAAATGAAACATGCAGTAGAATATGAAGAAGCGGCAGACTATTGCAAAGCATTTGTTTGTTGGTTTTTTTTTTTTTTTTGTCTACTTTACTATGTCTCACTGTAGCATGGGAAAAATTTTAGGCATAAGCCTTCGCAAGTGACAGCAAAAAATTACAAGTTGACAATGGTCTGATAGAGTTGTTTTTTGTTTTGATTTGTTTTAATCTTGCCGTAGCACCAGGTGATTGAGGTCAGTCTAGTCCTAGCTCCACCTCTGCAGCTTGCAAAGCATTTAGCATGTGGCTGAGGTTCCCCACTTTTTGGTAAAGGTTTATATATGAGTGGCAGAAAGTTTCATTGTATTATTCATCTCTGCTGCTACAGTTAAGAAAGACAAAACCTGGAATTCTGCCTGATCTCTGCTGCTACAGTTAAGAAAGACAAAACCTGGAATTCTGCCTGATCTCTGCTGCTACAGTTAAGAAAGACAAAACCTGGAATTCTGCCTGATCTGTGTGCAGGTCAGAGCAAAGTGGAAGCAAAACCAATAAATTCAATTAAGATAAGGAGAGATACAAGAAATAAATACTCTGAGAACTCATAAGCTAGAAATTCAGCATACACTTTGTGATAGTATGAGAACTTTCCCTCATTTGGGAAGCTATTTAGCTCAGCAGGATTCATACATATGTATTTCTCCTACAGGAAATAAATTGCCTTTGACAGAGTGTATTAACTTCAGGCATTTACAGGTGACAAACAATGGGTCAAATTTGTTTGCTTAGGAACTATTTTGATATTGGGAGTTCAAGGTCTTTTATGGGGAATGAAGGTCCTATCCTATCATTGGTTGCCACAGGTGAGGAGGCAAATGATGATTTATTAGACTTGGGAACTTGTGTGTTTAGGCTCTTAATAAATGAAAAGACAGTATTTGGTTCTCCCATTTATATGGTAATATCTTACTGAGGGAAAAGAAATCCAACATAATTCTTCACAGGCTTTTTTGATAAAGTATGCTTATTAGCAGAGTGACGTGGATGACAACAGGATGATTTTTTGTGTGAATTCATACTGTATGTTTTAGCTAACCCAAGTTTAGAGTATTAATCCTCTATTTTTTTCCTAGGTTCTGCTACTGCTTTTGCTCAGTGTTCCAAAAGCCCTGAGCAAGCGGGCAGAATTTGAAGTGCCCCTCTCCCCTCCACTGTTCTCTCTGCTGTTTTACTTGATGTGTCTGATGCTGTGTGCTGTTCATGTCATTGTATGCACATCAGCAGAAAGTTTGTGCTATTTCTGCAGTATGTCTTGGTTAACAGCAGTTGGAGTGATGATGCTGATTTCTGCACTCATGTGTGGTATTTTATCTGCTATTGTAAAGATTTTTGAGAATTCCAGACTTCCACTAAAGGTGAGAGCATCCTTTAATTATGGTTCAGAATGTTTTATCTTTCATATACTGTCTTTTATCTTTCATAATACTGTCAGTTAAAATTTCATTTTCTCTGTGTGTGCCTAAAGAAATTATTATTTGTAATGTGCGTATATATTATTATTTAAAATTGTAATTGAAAAGTTCTATTGTCACTGTTGCATGATACCAACTGGTGAAGATGTAAGAAGTGTTTATTTTGACATAATTTAAAGAATTTTTTTAAAATACTGTACAGTATTTTTTGGTTGACTTTATGAGATCAGAAACAGTTATGCCTTGTAAAAATCCTATGCTTTTACATAGTTAGGTTTCACAATTGCAATTAAAGCAAGATACTTTACAATGTGCACAAAGGACAGTGATGATACAGCAGACAGTAATGCTCTAAGAAGAGTATACTTTGCCAATATACCTCTTCTTGTATTGGTATTATTAATATTTGGAGTTTTTTTTAATAGTTCTGAAAATTCATCAGAGGGAATTTAATCTGTCTGTTCTACTTTTTAAGCTTAAGAAATAGAGTGTGCTGGAAATATGTGCTGGTTTGAAAGCAAAACCAGTGAAGGACTCCAAGTCAGAAACACAATTTAATAAGAGGAAAAGAAAATAAAGTAAAGTAAAATAAAATAAAAGTAATAGTACAAAAAAAACCCCTAACAGAGTCAGAATACAACCTGACACCCTGTTAGTTAGGGTGGTAGTGGCAGTCCAGATGAGATGGTCTTGTCGAAGCAGTGATTCCTGTAGAAATGTCTGGCAGCTCTTGTCTCCTCTGGGAGTCCAGTGGATAAAAGCTGCCTGGGCTGTCCCAAACCCTGGATTTATCCAGGTGGGAATGCTTGACTCCTCCCCCTGGGCGGAGCATCTCACAATGGGGATGATCTCATTCTATGAGTCATGCAGTGGGTCCTTGATGGCCCATTAAACAGAGATAACTCCCGGAGGAAGTTATCTATGAGTCATGTGGCAAGGCATTGTTAGGCTCTTTAACAGAAGATAAGGAAAACACTGCCCCACTATGGCTCCAATGGCTCATGGGGATAGAATACAAACCTTGGGCACAATTTTACATTGTAACCTAGGACATAATCCACCCCTTATTCTATCACCATCTACATCATACACTCTCACAGATACATACATATATACACAGAATCAAACCTTACACACTAATTCTAGTTCTCACTTAAAATTAGGTCTCCTTGTGGTACACAACGGGTTTCTCCATCTTTTTGCATTACCCACCAAGTATAACCAGGTCCTTGAGCAAAAGCAATCCCACTGATGGGTCTGCCTTTTCCTGAGGTGGGATTAATCCAAACAGTCTTTCCTAAAATCCCTTTCATGTGTACCACAGGGACTTTATCTCCATCCACTGTGTGCAAGGGTTCAGACTGGGCAGGACCAGCTCGATTGATGGAGCCTCGGGTGTTGACCATCCAGGTGGCTTTGACTAAGTTTATGTCCCAATTCTTGAAGGTCCCTCCACCAAGTGCCTTCAGGGTAGTCTTTAATAGTCCATTGCACCGTTCAACTTTCCCGGCGGCTGGTGCATGATAAGGGATGTGGTATATCCATTCAATACCATGTTCTTTGGCCCAGGTGTTTATAAGACCATTCTTAAAATGTGTCCCGTTGTCTGACTCAATTCTCTCTGGGGTGCCGTGTCTTCACAGGACTTGCTTTTCGAGGCCCAGGATGGTATTCTGGGCAGTAGCATGAGGCACAGGATAGGTCTCCAGCCATCCTGTGGTGGCTTCTACCATGGTCAGCATATAGTGCTTGCCTTGGCGGGTCTGGGGAAGGGTGATGTAGTCAATTTGCCAGGCTTCCCCATACCTGTACTTCAACCATCGTCCACCGTACTGCAGAGGCTTCACCCGCTTGGCCTGTTTGATTGCAGTGCGGGTCTCACAGTCATGGATGACTTGTGAGATGCTGTCCATAGTAAGGTCCACCCCTCGGTCACGGGCCTATCAGTATGTTGCATCTCTTCCCTGATGACCAGAGGCATCATTGGCCCAACGAGCTAGGAATAATTCTCCCTTGTGCTGCCAGTCTAGATCCACCTGTGATACTTTCACCTTGGCAGCTTTGTCTACCTGCTCATTGTTGCGATGCTCCTCATTAGCCCGACTCTTGGGTACGTGTGCATCTACGTGTGGAACCTTCACGGTTAGCTTCTCTACTCGGGTGGCAATGTCCTGCCAAATCTCAGCAGCCCAGATGGGTTTCCCTCTGCGCTGCCAGTTGGCCTTTTTCCAGCGATTCATCCATCCCCACAGGGCATTAGCTACCATCCATGAGTCAGTGTAGAGATAGAGCCCCGGCCACTTCTCTCGTTCAGCAATATCCAAAGCCAGCTGGACAGCTTTAAGCTCTGCCATCTGACTTGATCCACCTTGTCCCTCAGTAGCTTGTGCAACTCGTCCTGTGGGGCTCCATACTGCAGCTTTCCATTTCCGGTCAGCGCCTATAATTTGGCAGGAACCATCAGTGAAGAGGACATACTGTCTTTCAGTCTCCGGTAGCTCGTTATATGGTGGGGCCTCCTCGGCACGTGTCACTTGCTCCTCCTCTTCTTCAGAGGATAATCCAAAAGTCTCACCTTCAGGCCAGTTTGTTATAACTTCCAGAATCCCAGGGCGATTTGGGTTTCCAATACGGGCACGCTGTGTAATGAGGGCAATCCATTTGCTCCAAGTAGTGTCGGTGGTGTGATGCGTGGAAGGAACCTTTCCCTTGAACATCCACCCCAGCACCGGCAGTCGGGATGCCAGAAGCAGCTGTGCTTCAGTGCCAATTACTTCTGAGGCGGCTTGAACTCCTTCATAGGCGGTCAGGATTTCCTTCTCCGTGGGAGTGTAGTTGGCTTCGGACCCTCTGTAGCTTTGACTCCAGAATCCGAGTGGTCGACCCCGAGTCTCACTAGGCACCTTCTGCCAAAGGCTCCAGAACAGGCCATTGTTCCTGGCTGCTGAGTAGAGCACATTCTTTACCTCTGGTCCCATCCTGACTGGGCCAAGGGCTACCACATGAGCGATCTCCTGCTTGATCTGGGCAAAGGCTTGCTGCTGTTCAGGGCCCCAGTGGAAATCATTCTTCTTGCAGGTAACCAGGTAGAGAGAACTCACAGTCTGGCTGTACTCAGGAATGTGCATTCTCCCAAAGCCTATGGCACCTAGGAAAGCTTGTGTTTCCTTCTTGCTTGTTGGTGGAGACATTGCGGTGATCTTGTTGATTACTTCTGTGGGTATCCAGCGACGACCATCTTGCCACTTGACTCCCAGAAACTGGATTTCTTGAGCCGGTCCCTTAACCTTACTTTGCTTAATGGCAAAGCCGGCTTTCAGTAGAATCTGGATGATCTTCTCCACTTTCTTGAAGACTTCCCCTTCTGTGTTCCCCCATACAATAATGTCATCAATATACTGGAGATGTCCAGGAGCCTCACCTTTTTCCAATGCAGTCTGGATCAGTCCGTGGCAGACTGTGGGACTGTGCTTCCACCCCTGGGGCAGTCGGTTCCAGGTATACTGCACACCCCTCCAGGTGAAAGCAAACTGGGGCCTGCACTCTGCTGCCAAAGGAATGGAGAAGAAGGCATTGGCAATGTCGATGGTCACGTACCACTTTGCTGCCTTGGACTCTAGCTCGTACTGAAGCTCCAACATGTCTGGCACAGCAGCACTCAGTGGTGGCGTGACCTCATTCAGACCACGATAATCCAGTCAGTCTCCATTCTCCACCGGACTTACGCACTGGCCATATAGGGCTGTTGAAAGGTGAACAAGCCTTGCTGACCACCCCTTGGTTCTCCAGTTTACAAATCATCTCATGGATAGGAATCACAGAGTCTCTGTCGGTGCAGTATTGCTGATGGTGCACTGTTGCTGTGGCGATTGGTATCTGTTGCTCTTCAACTCTCAGCAGTCCCACAGCAGAGGGGTCATCTGAGAGACCGGGCAAGGTATTCAGTTGTCTGATGCCTTCTGTCTCTACAGCAGCTATCCCAAAAGCCCAGTGATATCCTTTTGGGTCTTTGAAATACCCATTTCTGAGATAGTCTATGCCAAGGATGCATGGGGCCTCTGGACCAGTCACAATGGGGTGTTTTTGCCACCCATTCCCAGTTAAACTCACTTCAGCCTCCACTACAATCAGCTGCTGGGACCCTCCTGTCACTCCCGAAATAGAAACAGATTCTGTTCCTACATACCTTGATGGCATCAGGGTACATTGAGAGCCAGTGTCAATCAAAGACGTATACTCTTGTGGGTCAGATGTGCCAGCCATTGGATCCACACAGTCCAATAGATCCGATTGTCCCTTTCCTCTACCTGGCTAGAGGCAGGGCCCTCCTTTTCCTGGTCATGGTGCATGCTACTCTCTTCCGGTAAATATGTTCCTGAGGTTCCTTCGAGAGGATCAGTCATATCATCATTCCTATCCCGTCTGGAGTTTTGTGCTCGAGAGACTGGAGCAGCATTGACTCTAGATGAACTTCTTGTGGTAGGGGTCTCTTTTTTAACTTCACGTACCCGGGCTGCTAAGGAGGAGGTGGGTTTTCCATCCCACTTCCTCATGTCTTCTCCATGCTCCCAAAGAAAAGACCAGAGGTTACCTCGTGGAGTGTATGCTCTCTCCCTGGCTGGGGGACGCCTGCTCCTAATGGCAGAGACTCTTGTTGGTTCTGGCGAGACGTGGTAAATTTCTTCTTTAATCAAGCTTCGGATTTGCTCAGCCAGCCTTGTTTCCACGGATGAGAGATGGGTACGAAATGGGGCAGTGACAGTGTCCTCATAAATTCTTAGTTTATTGACCAAGACGCCCACCTTGTCCTTGCCTGCCCGCCATTGCAGCGTTGCTAGGTAACGGGAGTACATCTCTGGTCAGTCAGTCAGTCACACCATAAAAACAGTTTCTAGCTGTTTTTTCTACTGCTTGTTGATCATGTTTTTCAAAGGTCCCTGGTGCTCAATAGCTTCGCTGCTCATACTACTCCATTCGATGGTACAACCTCTGATCAGTGCAGTCCTTCATCTGTGTTTCGTAGAATCAAGCTTGGGGGTTTAGTACCTTTTTTTTAAGTGTGTGACAAAATATGGCAAGTACATTGCTTTAATGATATGATAACATGCTCTATCAAGGAAAAAAGCAAACTTTCTGACTTGAAGCATTTTGTAACAGCTATATTTCTTACAATTCAGAAAACTTAGTATTCCTGAGTAAAGATTAATTTTGCACTTTGTGCAGATATGTACTGTAATTCCTGAGTGTAGATTTAAATCTAAATTCTTGTCAGTAATGTTGCTAGTATATTTTATTCAAACTGTACCAGATTATAATTTTGATTCTGTAATATCTGACTAGGTGGGGTTTTTTCCTTAGAAAAAGAAGAAAGAAGAAGAAAAAGTAATAATTGAAATAATAATTGAAATAATAGTTAATGCTCCAGTGTAGAAATCTCACATGTACTTGGTGTGCAATGACAAACAAACAACTATGAAATATAAACTTGTTTTTCGTCTTGTTACTAGTTTTTTCTAATTTTAGTAAACAGTAGAAATCTAAATATGGTGAATTTTGTACACCTGCATAAGATTCATATACCTGCCACTTCAGTAGCACGAAAAGCAATGACAACAGATGACACATTTCTTCTACAGGTGCATAGTGTCCAAGAATCACAGAATGATAGAATGGTCTGGGTTGGAAGGGATATGAAAGATCATCCAGTTCCAAATCTTTTCCATGGGCAGGGACACCTTCCACTGGACCAGGTTGCTCAGAGCTCTGTCTAGCCTGACCTTCCAGGAATGTGGCATCCACAGCTTCTCTGGGCAACCTGTTCTAGTGTCTCACCACCCTCAGATCATCTGCTTCAAGTTGATAATACACAAATGAGTTTTTCAGCAATGTTTTCAGGTTTGTGTGTATGTTTGATATTTCAAGGCTTGGGCGGATAGAAATAAAAAATACTGGATTTCCATCCCAGGTTGGTCTGTCATCATATTCCTACCTGAGATGTATCTGAAAATGTGGGAAGCTTTAAGTATATCGTACGAGGTTTAGGCAAGATTGGCAGGATGAATTCTGGTTGAGGCAGACATGACTTTGTATTCAGTAATGTATGTAAAAGTACATTTTTGTCATCCTGTCCTCGCTCCTAGTCCGCAGGTGACTGAATTACTGGATATATCTCACTGCATCAGTCAGGGAGGCTTTGCTGTCTCTGTTCAAGTTCCAAAGAAAACTTGAAATATTTCATGGGTTTAGTTAGTATGTGCCTTCATTCCAGACATGTATACAAGCAGTGACTTGGTTCTGATTAGTGTTTTTACCAGTCTCAGAGCTGTTGTAGAATGATGTGGTGAGATGTTTTCAGGTCTGCTTAGACAAATACAAAACCTGGTGAAAGTGAAAGGAGCAGTGTATAAATCTGGTGCTACTTGTAATGCAGATGTGTTCCAAACATTCATCTCCATCTTTAATCCTCTTTCCAGTAGAATGCCTAGTGTTGGGGGAGAAATGTGGTTTTATAATATGCTGTGTGTTGATCTTGAAGAGACTTCTGTGTGAGTTATGACTATTACTTATGCTAAAGAATCTCTGAATCCCAGTGCTTACAAAACACCTGCACATCTCCACATTGTGAATCTGTGTCTGGGGTCCACTTCTGAAAGAATTCTGAAGCCCAGGTCTTCTGATGGTGGGAGTAGAATCCTCAGTTTTGGCTTTTCTGGTTAAAAAGAAAGCTAAGAACCCTAAGCTCAAGCTATACAATAAAATGTAGGTGTTTTAAAAGTAATTAAGATAACCTACCCTGTTAATAGCTTTAGAGCTTTTTTCCTTCAAATTGTTTCCGTTCACATCTAAAGATTTCTCTGAAGTGCTTCTCATTTGTAGCGCTTTTTCTACCCCACTGTGACTGAATATAGAAACTGATTACCAAAATCATGAATTTTCTGAAGACCAGAGCAGGCAGTGTTAGCATCTGCTTCCTGACTGTTATTTATAGATTCTGATTGCTGTGTTTCTAGCAGAACCAGTCCCTTCTTTTAATGGTACTTAAGGCTTTAAATAGTTCTGCAGCCCTTTATGAATTCCAGAAAACCATTAAAAATTTTAACTTCTTGTTCATAGTTTCACTGTTGCTTGGTAGTTGATTTAAGCATGGTATTTACTACTTCCAATTGTGAGGGTTTTGCCCAGTGTCTGATAGAAACAAAAACTAACAGGTTTTTTCCAACTAGAATACAGAAGTTAAGTCTTATCAAGTAGGGGTTTTGAGAATTTTCATTATGCAGAATTATAGTGAGTTTTTATTACATCTACAAAGGGCCTTTCTTTCAGTTTATTTTAAAGCACCTGTTCCTTTAACAGTATTTTTTGTTTTCCTCCTTTGTTTGATATTCCTGATGAATTGAACAATGTTACATTTTTATGTAATTGCATTTTCTGACTTCGGGAGAAAAAAAAATGATTGAGTGGTGTAGATAGCATTCAGAAATTATCCTAAACTGCTATGAAAATGTAGGTGCAAGTGTGATCTCTAGTACTTTGCCATGGAAAAGTTACTCTCATAGAGAATCAAGACTGGGTTCAGAGAGCTTAAGTATCAGAAGGATACATAATGATAAGCGTTTAAACTGTGAGTCATGGTGAGCATGAAAAATAAAATGTTTCTCATCAGAAAAGTAGTTGCAGAATTTCTCAGGCTTTAACTGTCGATGTTTAATCACAAAAATCCCAGATAACTGGAATAAGACTCAGAACACAGACTACAGGAGGTTTTATTTCAAAGTGAAGAAGTTTAAAAATTTAGTGATCAAAGGTGCATGTACTCTGTCGTTTATGTACTGATTCTTTTGCAAGCTAGCAAAGTATTTTCAAGGATAGGGTAGAGAAGTCAGTTTCTGTATTGTCTAAATAGTAGTGCTGATACATCAGTTGTTAAACCTGCCTTGGCTTGGGAGATTATATGCTTACATCATCTGAAGCCTGGCATTTAAAGATTTCTAAATGAAAGCTTCTGTTTTAGGATTTTTTGCCAAGATATCAAACAAACTGAAAGTCATACAGATTTTTTAGTATCAGGAGTGTCTGCTGAGTTCCTGAGGACAGGAAATGTTCAGCAGCTGGAAAAACAGAGCTATGAATATCAGAATAAGACCTACATTTCAATGCCTTTAAACCAAATCTAAAAACTAGGTACCATCTAAATAATCTAAGTTCAGACTGTATATGACACAAAGTTCATATATAAGGGATTAGAAGTAAATTTAGAAAACCTTGATGAAGGTATTTACAGAATTTCTTAAGATTATCAAGGCTCAGGAGATGATAATTTGCATCATAGTTTTTAATTTTGCATAGTGATTTAACTGATCTGAAATGTGGTTTCTCAGTAAATGTCATTGGATTCTAATCCTTTGATGTGAATGTAAGAGTAATTTTCTCATTTCACTGAAGTTGTGAGAGACAAGCAGGCAAGAAATACAGATTTCTGACCTTGGACGTTTCACATTAATGCCATAATTTTAATGAGGTTTTGGTATATTCCCTATTGATAATGCATCACTTCTTCAGTTTTTGTATCCGTTGCTGATGTCAACCAGATACAAGAGACCAATCCTATTACAGATTTTATGTTATGTCTTACAAAGAAGACAGATTATGTCACAGACTTGTTCATTCTCAATTATTTAGGATCTCAGATTCCTTTGTCTCTGCAAGCAGATGGTGCTTACATGCTCATTTATTTAGTTAGCCAAGATCTTTAAGGTCAGCATGATAGAATTATTGGAATTTAAACTTGCTGAAGATCTGTCCTGTACTGTTCTTGACTCAGCTTTGTGAAATTCATGCTCTTTGGTCTTTGCAGAGACTACCTTGTCCTTTTGTTCCAAATACCAGCTTATGGTATTTGCTTTTCAGAATAGAGTACTAAACAAACCTGAGTGGTCTTTAGAACACCAAAGAAATTTCAAATGCTAGTAAATGTAGATTGAACCTGGGCATTTTTTCAGATTATTAGTATTCTTCCCCCCATTATTGTTGTTTGTAAGCTCCTGGGGACTTTTTGGGTTGTGTGGGATTTTTTTTGTGTGTGTGTTTGTTTGTGTTATTGGGGTTTTTTTAAGTGAAATGACTTTGATGTAATGCATTCTTTAACAACACAAGAAATAAAGGAGATAGGTCATAATTGTAATTACAGCTCCTGCATTCTTTCACATACATCTCATTAAATTTTGATTTTGAAAATTTTTTTTTCCCTAAAGCAAAATTCCTAATAATGTTAACTATCTTCTTGCATTGTGTGTTTGTTGTCTTCTCTGTGTTGTATTGTCTTGCTTATTGAACAAAATACATATGCTCCAGTCAGTAAGTCATGAACATAAGTGATACTTGCATTTAAGATGCACATTGGTATTGTTTACACCTGTTTTCTTGTTACCTGCTTAAAGGTCAGTTTGATTTTCTTTTAACATGATTTAAACCATGCAGGAATTGTAGTACACTTGCATCTTTTAATTTAGTAGATTTTCTGTGTTATCCCTGTGAATATTCAAAAATTTTTTTAAAGTTTGTTCATAGGTCAAATATAGGAGGATGATGTAGTTAAAATACGCAGTTAAAGAAATGAATGTGAAAGTTTCAGAGGTCTTTGTTCTGAAGTAAAAATGGCATGCCGTAATTTCAATATGGCTTTTATATTTTTGTTTTATTAGGTGCTTAAAATGCATTTTAAGAGATACTCCATGATATTCTGTAATAGTGCAAAATTAGATAAAATAAAATAGTAATGTATGATTCTTGACAGTGTGTTTCTAAAAATTCTTCAAAAGTATGTATGTTATCCTGTTTTGTTAAGGTATGTTAGGAACCTCCTGCTGGCTCCAGTGTCCTCTGGTGCTTGCTTTTACTTGCTCTGGTCTCAAGTTTTTGACATGCAGGCTGGTCCCTTGCTTGCAGTGGCATCCTGCAACACCCACAGATGGGACAGGGAGTGGAGTTGAACAGAAGATGAAGAGGATTTAGTAAGACAGGATAGACCACAAGTGACCAGGCACAGGGATCAGTCAGAGATGTGTACTGGCTCCTGCTTATATGTAACTGAATCCTTTCTCCTTTCTTCTCTTTGCGGCTTTGCTTTGCCACTGTTTCCAGCATGTTCTTCATCACTTTCTCTTCCCCACTCGTGACACTTTCTTGAAGCTCTGCTTAATGAGTTGGTACAGATCCACAGGTGGTATCAGATGTTGCATCGTGTGGCAACAGTGATCACGTTGTCCAGGGAGGTTACCTGTTGCCTGTGGCTCTGTATTTTTTGGGCTTCAGAATTCTGCTAACTGTTGGATGCTGATTCCCAAGAGAAACTGAACTACAAGTTTCTTGTTCTCAAAACACATTCTCATTGTTAGGGTAAATATCTATGTGGGCACGACTCTTCTCAGCATTTTTCTCATAACACTGTTCCCTCACCTGTTGTTTACCAAAGAGGAAGAGACGCAGTTCTTCTCAGACCAATCACTGCCCTTTTAAAGCATTGTGTTTTAAAAGAGCAAAGATGAAATGTAGTTAAGCCTTCTGATGATCACCAAACAGTGTTTGTGTCCTTCATCGCCATTTCCCCGCTGTAACAGTTGCTGGCAGGAAAACAGACAAGTCTCTGTTTTGTAAAGCTCCCGGGATGTATTTATTTCCCCCCACCCCAGGCCGGGGAGGGGGTGAAGACGAAGGGAGCAAGCAGGGGCAGGTTCATGAGATTATCCAGGGTGTAGTAGGGGTGGGGTTTTCAATGGAGGAGTTAACAAAGGTAAGATCAAATTCTAGTGACCTTAAAAAAGGGCACTCACAATCAGATATCTGTAACACCCGTGTATTGTCACTTTCCCCTTATCTGTTATAAAGCCCAGACTGATGGTCTTCAGAGCTATGCCTGGGATTTCTTATTAGCCTGTCAAATAATGGCTGAAGAGTTTTGGTCATCTTTATGATCTTCCTTAGTGCATAGTTATCATGGTTGTGTCTCTCGGTGGTCTTTTTATGGCTTTCTCTGTGTCCTGAAATGGTTCATTACCTGATAACAGCAATGAACTGGGTACTCTCAACTTTGTCATGCCCTTACGCTTTCTCTTTGTCATTGAAGATAGTGATGATAAGGCAATTCCAATTAGCTGCTGGGAAGAGGATATTGAGTTAATGAAGGCATTAGACAAAAAATATTGTGGTTTTAGATAAGCACAGTATGTGAAGTAAATAATAGATGGGTAAAGGTTTAAAGTAGATTTTATGATGAATGATGCATTTCAAGCAAAGGAAGGTCAAGGGGTGCCATCAGGCAGTAACATTGTTAACTTGAGTAGTGTAGGTTGTCGCTGTATTGAGTTGAAGATATCACAGATTTCAACTATTAGAGAATTACCTGTTATCTTTCTGTAGGATGTCTGTTTTTATTTCTACAAATATGCAACAGGACGTGACCTTCTTTTGAACCTTCTGTTACAGGGTGGTAGGGAATCTTAATCTGTACAGTTGTGATGATTATTCATAGAAAAGTTTTATTCCTTAAACAGAATGCAGTTTTAAAAGTTATTACTATGTTGTTGTGCTGAGTATACTTCACTGAAATGATTATTTTATAAATTTTTTTGAGATTTCTTAAGATAGAGATGTTATCCTGCTATTTATTTTGTTTTCATTGCTGTAAATTGCTGTAAGCACACTATGAATACTTAAAAGTGAAATTTTTATATACTCTTTCACCACTGCTTTTTTTTTTCAAATTTTTTTTTTTTTTTACAGAATTGTGTTGCGTCCAGTTGTAACTGGTCGGAAGTAGATGTGCTGATTCTGGCTGGAACTATTGGCCATGTTTTGAGTTTGGGGGCAAGCAGTTTTATAGAAGAGGAACATCAAACCTGGTATTTTCTTATCAATACACTTTGTTTGGTGCTATGTCAGAAACTTTGTAGAAATAATTTTCTTCAGAAAGAATGTGACCCTCAACATAGCACCACTGTGAGACAAAATTTTGATAGTATCGAGGAAGCCTCTGAGTGCAAGAATATAGACATTCCAGCAGCAAGTAATTTGAAACTGGGCAAGGCCACCTCTTCATCTGAATTCATAAAAGGATCAGATAAGTGGATAAGCTTAGCAGCTCCATGGATCATCCTTATTTGCTGTCGGCTGCTTCGATCCTTGAATCAGACAGGTGTCCAGTGGGCTCATCGACCAGATTTTGGACACTGGTTGACAAGGTGGGTTTCTGATTTACTGTCACACTTTCTGCCCTATTTAAAAATTAGTGTGTGTTTCATTTGGTGAAATATGTATTTTTCTATACAGTCTCTGATCAGAAAGTCCTGTAAACATACAAAGCAGATAAATGATGAAGTGACATAAAGAATTTTTCATTGCTATTTCATGTGCAGGCGTAATTCCTTGTATACTATCAATAGTTATTAATCTTTGCCCTGCACCATGACTTACGTAATTAATGCCAATTATATATGATAGGTTTATCAGAAGCAAAAAGTAAGTATTTTTCATGTATAAGTCAACAGTGTCTGGTTTGAGACACTTAATAGAATTAAACTCTTGAAATTAAGGCAGGAAGGTTCTGCATAATTCCAAAATTTATGAACTCACAGGACAAGATGCCACACATAGAATTCTTCCTTGTCTATCGCATGCTTATAATGTGTGGGTGAAAAGCTGAAGGATTTTTTTTGAGTGTAATATGATAAACAAGAAAGGGAATTTTTTATAACTGAAAGTACAGCAGAGAAGAGCTGCTGCCTTTTCCAATACCTTTCAGTATTTTTAAGAACTACAGTTATTATTCAGCGATACTTGAACTGTCTCATGTACTTAAGTTAGTGGATGGAGAAACAATACTTTTTGACTGTCTAGTCAAGGTTTGCAAACAGCAGATGAAGAGGCTCTGCTGTGTAAGATAAATAGATTTCTTGCCAGTATCTTAGAACACATGGATGAAATGTCATTCATAATTCATTAAAAATGACATGAGCAAATGGACTTATATGAGACTTGTTATTTAGTGGCAGCCTCACAGATGAAATGCTAATTGCAGTGACAGGCATGAGTGCTGAAAGACATTAGTTATGAGGGAATTTATCACATAGCAGTGGTTCTATGCTGGAGTTTTCACCATGCATTTCTGCTCTTGAGGTGAGGAAATGAGGAAAAAATGTCAATCTCCTACATCAAGTCCATATGACAGATAACTCAGTCCTTCATTATGAGCTAAGTCAATGTGTGAGCAGGATGAGGTGTGATTTGGTGTAACTGTGAGGATTTTTACAGTTAATCCTGAGCATCTGTGAAAGATTTATTTGCCCAAGAGTGTCCTGATCCAGATTTTTTCTTCAGACTGTCAGTCCTTTTCTTTGGAGTGTGCTGGTGCCACAAGGCCATGAAACTGATACTCCTGCAGCTGAAAAATTTGGTTTGTTTCAGATACATGCTTACTCATGTGGTCTCCCAGAGATGTTTATTTACTCTTGGAAATGTTACCAGACTTCTAAAAATTGTGTGTGCATGTATGGCCTTAAAGATCCTTAAAGATCCTGCCTTACTTTAGTATTCTCCCTCCTCTGATTTCATGGTGCTAAGTATGCCTGGAAAGCAACAAAACCTTTTGTAGCCTTGGACTGTGGGGATCTCAGTGGGATAACACAGGTGGAATGTAGACTGCAGATGGAGCAGGTGCTTCCTGATGTATAACAAAACTGGGAAATCCTGTATGCCCAGCTCTAACACTAGTTGCCTGTCAGGAACTTTTAAGCAACGCACTGAGGTAAACCTAAGGCTTTTTACATCTCTTCTGGCTTACTCTGGTTCTTTTTGTTGTTGCTGTTGAGGAAGGAGAGGGGAGAAGGGAGGGAAGAGTCTATTTTTGTGGTTTTGTCCCTGTGAATTGGAATTCATGTGAATTTAATGTGTCTGTATCTTTCTCCGTGCTGAGTAACCCCTAACTTGGAGCCATGGTTGAACATAGGGTAAGAAATAGCCTTCCTCCATCTTCTAGTAAGGTTCTTCTTATGCACTCCACATGCTGGTAATTGCCTTTGCTAGAAGGGCATACTGCATGCTGATTGTTGAGTCAGAGTCCACCGAGGTGCTCAGAGTCATCTCTGAAAAGATGGTCAGCCCTCAGTTTGTCCTGATATGTGTAGCTGCTTCCTCCAAGGTGCAGGACTTGCCTCTTGCCCTTGTTGAACTTCATAAGATGGTGGGCAATTGCCTGGTGGGCAGTTTCTCCAGACTGTTAGAGGGCCTTTGAGTGTCAGCAGACCCACCTACTGTATCAGCCATTCCTTCCAGTTGTGTATACTGTGCAGACTTGCTGAGGGGGCACTGCCCCATTGCCCAGATCATTACCAAAGATATTAAACTGTATTGGCCCCAGTGGAGGCCAACTCCCAAGTCCAGGGGTTGACAGTGACTGCCCTCCAGGTCGACTTTGTGCTACTAATGGCAACTCTGTCAATCCAGCATTTGAGTACTTTTCAGTCCACCTGGCTGTCTACTTTTGTAGCATGAGATTGCCTATGGAAATGTTATGGGAGCTGATGTTAAAAACCTTGTTAAAGCACAGATGAACAACAGTGCTTGCTTTGTGCTCTTCCACTGAGCTTGTCTCATCACAAAAAATATCAAGTTGATAAAATATTCTCCTTCATAAAGCCATCACCTATCAAACTTGTCTGCCTCCCCCTTCAGTAAGGCTGAAGTACAGCAGCTAGATATCAAAACAAAACCGTCAGAATTTTACAGGTGAATTTCTTCCTCTGTTCCCTATCAAATTATGGCCTACCATTGAGTGTATTTGCTTAGATCTTGAGGGAAGTAGAAAAGATTCTACATCTGTACTCTTAGGCTATGACTGATGATTTGGCTAAAATAGTATACTATAGGAGTTTTTGCCATACAAGGCAAGGAACTTGCTCTCTTTCTCCTCACCTTATTGGCCCTGTACTTTACCTGTTCCTGTGTCAGTATGGTGAGGTAAATCACTGAATAGACGTGTCTGGAAAAATAACTCAAGATGGCATGGGAAACTCTTGGCTTTCAGTTGGGTCACTTCTCATTCTGATTTACTATCAGTCTTCACAGCCAGGGCTGGCTTAGTAACAGGAACGCAGGAAGGGCAGCATATACAGGTCACCACTGCTGTTGTTGAAATTACTGTAAGAAGAGAATGAGGAAGTACGTGCATCTTTTGAAGTGCTGCAGGCAAACAGGAGGTTTTTTGTCATTGTCAAGCATTCCTTACAAAACCTCACTTGCCTTTCAAATCTAATTGAGAAAGAAGCAAGGATTCCCTATCTTACACTTTGTGAGGCTTAAAAAGATTATGCAACAGTCCAGAATGTTGTGCCATGGCAGGCTAAGAGGATGTGTGATTGGGACTGTCACTGTCATAGTTCTGCCTTCTCCCTTTCATTGATTTAACTACTCCTGCTATGTTTAGGGAGCAAGTGAAAGAGCAGAACCCTGGCAGCCCTGGCACAGATTGGCTCAGGCTGCTGTGGAGCTACCTCCTGACTTAAAACAATGGAGCAATTTTCAGCCCAACAGGAGAATATTATGTATGTCTCCATGCTGACATATACTTCAGTTGCAATATAGAGTTAAAAAGATTAGTAATATTTGAAGTATGACAGTTTTTGACTTGAATGATGGGATGTAGTTGAGTGTATGACTCTGTTATGGCTAAATGAACAAGCTTCAGACAGCTTAGGAAATGATGCAACTAAATCTTTCCACATCCTGTGGTCTGTAAAGTGTCTGGGAATTCCTATTTGGCCAGCATGCTTGCATTTTCTTTGGTGGGGGGTTTTAACATCTTTGTTCCTTCTCCTCACATGATATTAGGAGATGTCTGTTTCCCTAGTGATTTGATCAGGATTGAGATGATGTGTTTTCCTTATAGCATGAATTAAAAGTTGGTGATAAACTAAATTGCATAAAGCACTTATTCTTCTTCCCAAAATGCATTGCTACTCTCTAAGGTTGACTGTTATTCTAATTTTAGTGTTAGTTTAATTTGTGTAGTTATGTCTTAATAGCATGTTTTTTAATAATAAGAATTTGGGACCTCACTTAGGTCATGCGTGCTCTTGTTAGTTTGAGTTTGGGCTACTCAGGCTTTTTCTAGCCAGCTTTCTATTTTGTCTCTAAGATAAACTAATGAACAAATGGCCCTCTTTTTTCATTCCCCTGTGTTGATCTTTTGGACATCTGTGCTCGTGCTCAGACTAGTATTTGCTTTACTAGACAGTGCATAGGGGGCTCAGCATTTAAAACAGAGAGACTGTTGCCTAGATTTTCCTGTTTGATGTAAGCATCAAAACACAGAAAATCAATCTACCTATAGTGTGTTGAATTTGGCTACTAGGAATGCATTCAGCACTTCTGAAATAAGGAAAACGTTCTTTGTTATTTGCAGACAGACTGTGAAACCTAAAAAAACTTCGATGGGAAAAAGTGCAAAAGAAAATCCGACAGTAGATGAAGTGGAAGAAAACATGCAATCTAAATCTGACTGGAAGTCAGATTTTCTTTTTGGTATGGTTGGTTGGTATTCAGTTAGCTTTATTTGGTGGCTGTTAATCTTGGTCAGTGCTGATACTTGGAAGGTGTTAGAGCTGCTACATGGCAGTGTCATCTTGAAGAGAAGTGACAAGAAGCATCAGCATGGGAACATGATAATATTTTCTTCTAATAATGTACTTAACAATCCCCAAACACCCTTCCCCTCTAAGCTAGCACACCTTGTAACTTCTATGTATTCAGTTGTAAAATGAAAGAAACAATTAAAGAAGGTCTTCTCCATATAAGTTATTAATCATGCACGTTTACAATTCCATTCACTCTACTTGTGTTTGCAGTAATGAGGTGAGGTCCAAGCAGAAGAAAATGTCTTCAACCTTCATTCTATTACCAGAAGTATGAGTGTAGACCACAAGCTGTTACAGTAGGAAGGTAGGGCCAAAGTGCTCTTTTTTCCTTCTCACCAGATTTTCTCTCAGGGAGCTTTCAGTTTTGTGGTTTGTGCAAAACCACAGATCAGAGTAGCTTGTTTGTGCTTGTATTTCTGAGCAGACTATCAAAACCATTTAGAACTTTGCTAAACGATGGAACTCTGTGTTAAGCAACTGCCATCTCCTTTCAAATATTTTGCTAATTACATATGTTTTTACCTGCCTAACTGTAGGAACCTTGGCTGGCAAACCTTGAAACTGTCAGTGATTTGTGCTGACCTGACTTTGCTTGCAGTAAATTCTTTTCTTGTTTCTTCAGCAAATGCTATGAAACCCTTGGGTTTTTTAAAACAGATTTGTATGATTCAAAAAAATTCCAAACAGAGGTCACAGAAGACTGTTACCAGAAAACCTGTTCATGAGAGTATGTTAGTACCTGTGCTAGCAGTCAAGAATAAAAACTTAATGTGCATTGAGTTTTTTAGGTAAAGAGACAAAGATGATGATGAGGGTGTACTGTTATTTATCCCTAATTTGTCTTGCTCTCATACAATGAGTAGCCAAGGAGAATATGACCTGAATGTTTAAAACTTTTTATAAATGCTCATTTGAAAGGTTTAGTGGCTACTAAATTAGTTGGTTATGTTTTGATCATAAAGGAGGTAGTGCTTGCGTTATCTTCACAGGTTGCTGCAGGAGTCCACTATAGTGTTCTCTCCATGTGTAGAGGAAGAATAATTGGGATGAGAAATATCAAGATTACATTTTCTGTCTCATAGTGTTCTAGAGCTTATTCGTCTCATTTTGCTCCACTGGCTTTCAGAGAACAGAGCATCTCTTGGGAATCTTTGTAATGTGTACAAACTACTTGACTGGGTCCTGCATGCAGAACTAACAGGACAGTTGATCTGCCCTACAACCTTTCCTCCGTGACTTTTCAAGCACAACAGGTGGAATACCTATTGGTCAAGCTCCTGATAAAGTGTATACTAGGGAAAAGGAAAGTAAGCCTGTTTGAAGTACAGTAATTTTTCTTAAATCAGAGACAAAACTGGAGTTTCATAAGTGTGATTGAATTCAATGCAGGTAACAGCCCAGGCACACTGTTAGTTTCCTGAAGTTAGTGATCTGTTATTACGGGGTTTTGGAAAACAGAAGATGGAGCCCATAGCTCTCAAAATCTACATGATTATTTTAACTGAAGGCAAATTTAACAAAATTAGTGGTTTTATATAATTTGGAATACTGGGAATATTTTCAGCAGGCATGGGTTGGCAATTCTTGGACTACAGAAGGCTTTCTGGAACTACGTATGAAGGCATGGGTGCAGATCTTTGCTTTGTCCCATTATATTTTGCAGTGCTAATTCCTACTACTGAAGATTTAAATGTATAACACTGGCAGCATGCTCAGTGAAATGCCCTTGATTCTGGAACGAGTGTTACCTATTTAGGATGCAGGGGAACAAACAAACAAGCTGTATCTGTGATCTTCTCTGCGAGTGATGCAAATTTTGTGTCTATCTCTTGTATGTATTGACACAATACAAGGTGCTAAAGTTGCATGAGGGAATTGGATTGTGCTAATGAGCTTGTGTGAGTGTGTTTTAAGCTATGTAAGAATATTTTGGGTCATTTTGGGTAGGTAATGTGTTCTATAGGTAGTAGGATAGGTAATGTGTCTAAAATGAAACAAATACATATGTAATTCTTTCGAAAGACAGTTCTAATCCTGTAGTTCAAAAATCTTTTGAGTAGTGCTAGAAAATGAAGTGCTGTAGTATAAAGAAAACACGCTTTTTCAAAATGTATAAATAACAAAACCCTAGTTTAAAATCAGTAGATCCTTTTCCATTATGCAATATGCAGCTCAGTTTTTATAAAATTAACAGAATAACTAGCATATGGTAGAAGACAATAATTACACTTTTAAATATGCATACTTGAATAGAAAACCTCATTAATAAAACTGCTTTTCTAAAAATACTAAAATACTTTACCATACCTCTTCGAAAGTTCATAACAGATACCACTGCAGTGATTAATTTGGTGCTGCATTAATTAATACAGTTTATTTAATACAGGGCTGTAGCTAAAGCTCTATCAAATGTGTTTAGCACTGTTTTAAAAGGTGGTTTTTTGTTGTTGTTGTTGTTTTTTTTTTTTTGTTTTTTTTTTTTTTTTCCCAGCTCTGAACATAAATTTGAACTCTCCTTCTTGGCTGTAGTCTGCCTTCTTATGATCTTCTTTCTGGTTCAAAGAAGATGCTCCCTGGTTTCGAAAATTGCTATGGCACTCGGACTCCTGGGAGTCTACAGTTACCGGGCAGCTATTGGAAACGTCGTATTTCCATGGCAACATGGTGGCAAAGATATATCAAAGTAAGTTCCTCAGCAGATAAGTAACTGTTTCTAGCAAGATGTTGAACTCTTTGGCTATCAAGGGATGAGGTGAACAGGATGTTCTAGATTGGAATTACATTCTTACGAATAGAATTGTAGTTTGTAGGTGACCAGCACTGAATTTTTGTTTTGTGTGTTTAATTTTAAGCCACATGAAGTGGCTTTTGACTGTGATGGATGAGAAGCCAGTCAGATAAGAACTAATACGAGGAAAATCTAGTAGTAATGCTCTATATTTTTGCTACAAAAAACTCCATATGCATCTCTTGTTGTTTTAAGATGGACTTGCCACATCTAGCAGAGCACAAGCCAAATCCATTTTGCTACTTTTTAGTTTCAAAAGTGCTTAGTAGTTTAGACAGCTGCTTTTCCATACCTAGCTTTTGCAGTTGAGTGTTCTATAACATGGGCTTTCAAGATGTAACTATGCCATTCTCAAGGTCTCACCTGTGCAACACAGTGCACAGTAAGGATTTTTAGTTTGATGTTAAGTTTCTTAAAGAACTAGTCAGTAACTGTAAGGAAGCTATTAACTCTTTCACCAATGACATTGGCATGTAGCTAAGCGCTTTTAGTTTTCTTATACCTGGCTCTGCAGCCTCTACTAAATTGAGAGAGTTGTGGAAACTTACAGAGTCAGTGGGAACATTTTATGAGAATTAGGAGATTATGGAAGAGAAACTGTTGAAACTATTGTCTTCTGGATGTAATGAAATTTTTCTTGCACTCATTTTGAATTTTATATCAATACAAGTGTTTTTGGAGCTTCTTAGTCAGGGGCCAGAGACTCACAAGATGTGTAGAGATGGAAAAAGCCCTGCAGCATAAGATCTTAAAACCTAAAGAAGATCAGGTTTGCTAACGTGGCATATTTTACAAGAAATATTTGTTTATATGTGTATCTGGATATATTTACATACATTCCATCACTCCAAATATTGAAGATAATTCTAATTGTATACTAGTGTTAAGGTAACATAGTGTGTTAGTTCTGCTTCATGAGAAAAAACCCATAATCTTTACTTACGATGCAGGATTTGGCTCTATGCTTGAAACACGCCTGATTTTTGAATGTGATCTCTAGTTTTGCTTTATGTTTCAGTAAAAGCCTTGGAGAATAATACTGTCCTTGCAGCATAGGACAGAACTTAAATACAGCAATTGAGACACAAATAAAATGTGATTGGAGAAATAAGTGCAGTACTTAAATACTGAAGTCAAACATTTACTTGAAATTTGTTTATTCTATAGTCAGCATATGAATCTCAATTATTACAAGATAGAAAACTGTAGCGGCGCGTTTTCTGGTTTTTACTTATTGTTAATAATCATTTGTTCTGTAATGGTTTTTCCCAAGTTCCCCCTGTACTTCTCCCCATCTGGTACAATCTCCCGCCTGGGAAATTCCCTTTGTTCCCCTCTGTTGCAATATGCTGTCAATTATCTGTTGCTCTCCTCCTAGTGCCTGTCCCCCTCCGGGAAGCCTCTCCCCCTCATTCCAGAGACTCAGTCCCAGATTGGAGCAGGCTGGGAATGCCCCACCCCTCGTTTCCTATTTGCTGGCTGTGTGCCCTCCCCATTCCCCTGATTGGTTTTCCCTCTTGTGTCCACCCCTTTCCCCTAGTCCCTGATAAGCAAGGAGCCCGCCTCCCTCGCTCTCTCTCCTGGGACGCGTGAGTGCCTGCACCATGGGGTGCATGTGACAATAAACTCTATCTTGCCACAAGGCCTCCTTCTTCTTACCTTCGTCGAGCCTCACTAACAGCTCTCGTGCAGCTTCTGAACTACCAAGGAGGTAGTGGCCAGTAGCCACTGCCCAACCAGACTCGAAACAATTCCCAGCCAGGGCAGCCGGAATTCGCTGGAAGACCATCTCCAGCGGGCACAGGGAATTATTTCAGAAAACCTTTTATATTATTTCTGTTATTAAGTGAATAGCAGACACAGTGATATACTTAAATTATGTCAGAGCTTTATATAAAGACCAAGTGAATCTTCCCATGGCACACTGCGGCACATGATTCCTGTCTGAAGAGAGGTTCTGCCTCCCTCAAATACCATGGTGCCTTTTATTTTGCATAAAAAACCCCAGCAAACAATCCAGAACGAACTTATGTCTATGCCTGCCAGATCAGAACATTGTCATAATACCTATCAGTGCACAGCGCAGGCTGGCTTAGGGCTTCCAGCATGGTCCCTGGCAGTGGCCACTCATGTGCTAGCTGACATATGGGCTTTTCAGGAGTAAAGTACAAAGCTCAATAGAGAGACATGGTTTGCCTGAGATCACTGACTCATCAAATATTATTTTCAGCAAGGCTCCTAGAACAGCATGTCAAAAGAGATGGCAGACAAATCTTAGTAGATTTCAGATGATAGGTGACATGTTGACACAGTGATACTAGCTTATCTTTATTAGATGTTTGATATGATTTCTGTGATAAAAGCCTGTTTAAAATGCAACCAAAAACCCCAGAACTTTACTTTAAATGTGTCTAGAGGTATCTTTAGTGTATTCATGATCTGGAATAGCTCCAGATCCAGGTGCAAGGCAGAGGTAGTTTTGTATAATATGAGAAAAATTTGTAGGCAGCCACTGCATTTTCATACATAGTGCATTCTTCTCTAAGATGGAGAATCTTTGCTCTTTTTACCTCAGACTTATTTTTTTAAAAATTGTAGTCTATGCAATGAAAAAGATGATTATATAGTAATCTAAAACAAACAAAATGATAGTAGTGCATTTGCTAAGGAACACTTTTTCTAGTTTGAATCTTCATCAACTGATGAAGTTAGTTTTGGTTTTCATTCAATTTATTGAATAGGCAAATACCCCAGCCTATTTCCTGAAGTTTTACTTCTAGAGTAAATATGTGGTAATAATTATGTCAGACTTACCAGAGATGCTGAAAAGGGGCACTGAATTTCTGCATTAGCCAGAAACCCAGGAATTCTCTAAACTTCACTGGCTTTTACCTTTATTCTTTCTTCCCTAAAGGAAAAATCCAATGGGCAATACAGGGCTTTTAGAGAGGGTTGCAATTTAAGGGAATAAACCAGTAAAGCCTGTTTGCATAGGCTGTTAGGTATAACTTTGAACCTTTGAAAGGTAAGTGACAGAACAGTGCACTGTATTCAGGTTTAGGAAAACCACAATATTGTTGTGTCATGGTTTTGCCTTTTTTTCTTGGTTCTGTACATGCAAAAAGAAAATTGAATATGTATATGCTCTTGCTTATTATTTCTTCTCTTGCTTTTTCTCTCCTGTATGTGAAAAGAAAGATTGAATTCAAGCTTATTTTTTAGTAACTGGCAGAGAAGGAATGTGACCTTTCTAAGAAAAAAATTATTATTTATTTACAAAACTTACTTTTAGAAATTTTGGCTAGTGGTGTTTTTTTGTGGTCAGTTAGCTACATTGGTTACCTTAGTATAACTATAATTTTACTATTTTAAGAGTCCTAGTCTAGTCCTCCATGTACTGCTAGTTCAGGTGATTCAGGAATCCTCACTTCTGAGTGAATTATATTAGCTTTGTAGACCATGTTCACTCATTACGCATGTAGAGAGAAGACTGATAGTAAGAGATTGACTGGTGGAGCCGCTCTCTGCCATGCCTCAGACAAACAGACCTGACATCCGCTTCACAAGAAGCTGTGGACCCCCTACCCTCTCATCACCAGCCAGAAGGAAGGGACCTTGGAGATGGGAGGGGAGTGAAAAGGGCTTTCTGCTTGGAGTGGCAGGTGAAACCCCTGCTGAACTCCCTCACCTCCTCAAGTGCCCATATGCAATGGATACGAGGCCCTGGAATCTGAGAACCATGGAAATGAGCACCAGAGAAATGACAATGTGGGTGAAGGTTCATCCAGGTTGATGAGGTTGCCCATGGCAGAGCAGTTACCCTGCATCGCAACCTCCTCAGTTAAGAAAAAGAAGGGTAGCAGTCATTGGTGACTTGAGAGGAATGGAGGGCCTGATATGCTAACTGGATCCAATCCAATAGGCAGGTGTGTTGCCTCTGTGGCACCTGGATAAGGGACATCATCAAGAAACTTTCCAGCCTGATGCAGCCCACTGATGATTACCCACTGCTGGTTTTCCAGATGAGTAAATGACCAAGTCCCAACAACACGGGTGCAGATGATCAAAAGGGACGTCAGGGCCTTGGGGACAGCTGTTCAAGGCATCTGGAGCACCTGCTGTATTCTCTTTTACCAGCTAACAGCTTTAGGGATTGATGGGGCAAGAAACTGGAAAACCAGGCAGATGAACACCTGGCTTTGAAACCGGTGTTACCAGCAGAATTCTGAGTGTTTTATCACAGGTCAGTTTATATGAGACTGAGCCTGCTGGCAATAAATGGGGTCCACCTGCATTAAGGAGGGAGTCTTAGCTCAGGATTTAGCAGGGTCACTGAGAGAGCTGTAGACTAGATTTGAAGGTGGATGTAGACATAGCCAGGCTTGACAGAGATAAGATTACGAAGACATGGTCGGATACCTCGCATGACTGGAATGTTGTCATGAAGGTCCACACATTGCTTAGGAAACACAGACCAGGAGGGTGCATTGGTGGAGCTTCCCTCTATGTGAGGAAGCTCTTGGAATGTATTGAGCTCTGTCTGGGGTGAGTGATGAGAGAATCGACAGCTTATGGGTCAGGATAGAAGGGCAGACTAGGGCAACATTGTTCGGGGTGTTTGCTACAGGCCACCTGATCAGGAAAAAAGTGGATGAGGACTTCTATAGGCAGCCTGAAGCAGCCTCTAAGTTACAGGTTCTTGTGGGGGACTTTAACTCCCCTGACATCTGCTGGAGAAGCAACACAACAAAGCAGAAACAGTCTAGGAGGTTCCTGGAAAACATTGATGACAATGTTTTGACACAGGTAGCAGAGGATCCCAGAAGGAATGCTGTGCTGCTCAGGGAATGATTTGCTACTCAACCTCATAACAATGAACACGGGAGGCCTTGTTGGAGATGTGAAGTTTTGGGGGCAGCCTTAGCTATATTGACTGTGAGATTGTGGAGTTCAGTGTTGGGCAAGGAGGAAGCAGGACAGCAAGCAATCATGGACTTCAGGAGAGCTAATGTTACTAGCATCTCTAGGGATCTCCTTTGAAGTATCCCATAGGAACAGGCCATGCAGGGAAGAGAAGCTCAAGAGAGCTGGTTGATATTCAAGGGTTGTTTCCTCCAGGCTTAAAAATGACACATCCCGATGAGCAAAAGATGGGGGAAATAGAGTAGGAGACCTATGTGGATGAACACGAACTCCTGTTGTTGCTGAACTATAAGCAGGAAATACATAGAAGGTGGAAGCAGGTCAGGCCACTTGGAATGAATATAGAGAGGTTGTCAGAGAGGGTAGAAATTAGACAAGGAAGTCCAAGGCTTACATGGAACTAAATCTGGCCAAAGATGTCAAAGATAACAAAAAGAGCTTTTGCAAATACATGAAAAACAAAAGGAAAAGTAGGAACAGTGTGGACCCTTTACTAGATGGAGCAGAGGCCCCTGTAACAGACTGCAGAGAAGTTGGAATTACTGAATGCATTCTTGGTACTGGTCTTCACTGACAAGACCAGCCAGTGATCTCTGACCCAGGAGACTACAGTGATGAAAGAATGTTGAAAGGAAGGCTTTCCCTTCCTTGGTCAAGGAGGATTGGGTTAGAGAATATGTAGGCAAATCTGACATCCACAAACTCATGGGTCCTGATGAAAAGCATCCCAGGTACTGAGGGAACTGATGGGCGTAGTGAGCATTCTAATGATCATCTTTGTCATTAGATGTTGCCATGAAAGGTCATGGCAACCAGGAGAGGTGCCTGAGGACTGGAAGAAAGAAAATGTCACCCCAGTCTTCAAAAAGGGCAAGAAGGAGGATCCAGGAAACTACCAGCAACTCAGCCTTACCACAGTCCCTGAAAAGGTGATGGAGAGCAAGCACCTCATTCTGAAATGAGGCCATCTCTATCCACATGGATGACAAGAAGGTGATCAGGAGTAGTCAGCATGGATTGAATAAAGGTAAATCATGCTTGACCAACCTGACTGCCTTCTGCAATGAAACAAATACAGGGATGAATGAGGGGAGATCAGTGGATGTTGTCTACCCTGACTTCAGCAAGGATTTCAACACTGTCTCTCACAATACCCTCATAGAAAAGCTCAAGAAGTGTGGACTGGATGAGTGGTCCTGGCTGAATGGCAGATCTGTGCAGCCCTTCAGAATGACCTCCACAGGCTGGACAGTTGGGCAGAGAACTGTTCGAAATTCAGCAGTGGCAATGCAGGGTCCTGCACCAGGGGAGGAACAACCCCAAGCCACAGCACAGGCTGGGCGTGACCTGCTGGAAAGAAGCTCTGCAGAGAAGCACCTGGGGGTCCTGATGGACAACAGGCTGTCCATGAGGCAGCAGTGTGTCCTGGGGGCCAAGAAGGCCAGTGGGATCCTGGGGAATAGAAAGAACATTGCTAGCAGGTTAAGGGAGGTGATCCTGTCCCTCTACTCAGCCCTGGTGAGGCACACTGGAGTGCTATGTCCAGTTCAGGGCTCCTTAGGACATGACACACAGAGTGAGTTGAGAGGTGCACTCTGAAAGTGGTTAGGGGACTGGAGCATCACTTTTATGAGGAAGGACTTAGGAAGCTGGGCCTGTTCAGCCTTGAGAAGAGGATGTCTGAGAGACAACCTCAGCAGTGTCTCTGAAGGAACGGTGTCAGAGGATGGATCCAGGCTCTTCTTGGTGGTGCCAAGCAACAGGGCAAGACACAATGAATAGAAACTGATGCACAGGAAAGTCCACTTGAATATGGGGAAGAACTTCTTTACTGTGGGGGTGACCAGGCACTGGAATAGGCTGCATGGAGACGTTGTAGAGTCTTCACAGGAGGTATTCAAGACCTGTCTGGACACGATCCTGTACAATATGCTCTAGGATGACCCTTCTTGAGCCTTGAGCAGGAAGGTTGGTCCAGATGACTTGCTGTAGTCCCTTTTAGTCTTAGTTTCTCAGACCTTGCACTTCTAGAATAGCAGGTCACAGCTTTTAAGCTTACTGTCAGCTTTTTTGGACAACATGCTGTGTTTCCTTCAGAAGCTGGCTTTCACTGGAAATTAAAAGGCAAATAAATTTATAGGTGGTGTGAAGATAGTGTAAGTGCTAATTACAACTTAAAACATACTCTTTTTTTTGTAACGGAATTGCTTAGGGATTTGAAAAATGCTAGCCTTGGATTTAACCTGTTCAACAGAACTGGATGGTCTTGACTTCTCTTGAAAGGCTCTGAAGTAGGTATTAGTAAGTAATTAATCTTTCTGTTTTATTTATTTATTAATTTGTTTTTCAATTTTATTTTCTCTTCAGGGGGATTACTGAAGCTCGTTTTGTTTATGTCTTTGTTCTTGGCATAGTCTTCACTGGCACTAAAGATTTACTAAAGTCACAGGTTATTTCTGCAGACTCCAGCACGAAGAACACAGGATTATGGGAAGTATATAGTGGATTGGTTCTACTAGCAGCTCTTCTATTTAGACCTCACAATTTACCAGTCTTGGTGTTTTGTCTGCTGATTCAGACAATGATGACAAAATATATTTGGATACCTTTGAAATTTGATGCAGCACAGATTACTAGCATGCACTACTGGTTTGGCCAAGCTTTCTTCTATTTTCAGGTAAGCTGAATACTCTCTCCACTGCAAATGTGGGAGAGGGAATAGTCTTTCAAGGAAATATTGTCCATTGTAAGTAAAATGCTAACTCAATATTACAGTGGAAGAGTTTACTGAGTTCTCAGAAGGATTCCTTTTCTAAATGCTTTATTTATGTTTTATTTTCAGAATCAGGGAAAGATGCATATCTTAGTGTCTTATCCTTAGTGTAGATTTCCAAAAGTGTAACAGGGATCAGAGATCTGTACCAAGATGATTTTGGTCTGTTAATGGGCCTCCTAAGTACTTTTCAGGTGAAAATTAATTCAAAAATGTCATCTGAGTTGATTAATACCAGTAAAAGGTAGGCTTTTGTTACTGGTTCTTGAGGTTATAATAGGTCTATATACTGTTTAAGACTGAAGGAAAGTGCTGTGGCATGTAATATCTCTTATAAGACCCAGAACTAATTTTCTTATTATATCAAATGATACCTTCTTTCCTGAGGAGCCTTACAAACTTCAATAACCTAGTTCTCTGCATTGCAAATAAGGTTTGCAATTCCACAAAACCTTAGCTTTTCATTGAAGCTGGAGAGCATCTTTCTACTTCTAGTGTTGTTGGAACCTTAGCATAGCAGGCTGTCTAAAGAGGGCATTTGTTAACCTGGGAATCAGGTTTAAGAGGTAGGGTTTGCAAAATTTCAGTGTTGGTCCTCTCACGCATGGCTGGGGATGTTAAAACTCTGGTCAAGCTTAGGGCACTGTAACTGCAGATTGAGGGTTGGCTTGATTGAGAGTAATATATGTCCAGATAGGGAATTGCTGATGCAGGTAAGATCATCGTGATTCATCCCTTCCTACCCACTTTTCCTGTTCAAGGGCATAGCATGTCTTGGTTGAGTGGCTTTTGCATGTTTTGAATGTTACTGTTCAGGCAGTCAGCTTTGATTACAGCCTTTTCAGAGTACCCCTTAGTGCAGCTGGCAAAATGCTGAAGACAGAGCCATCTCTTTACTGAGGTACCAAACAAAAATGGCTGCCAGAAATTTAATGGTGGGGAGGCTGGCAAAAAAAATCGTAGTTGTGGAAGAGAGACTAATAAAAAATGGTACAGATTTTTTCATAAAGCAGCAGATGGTTCATAAATGTTTCAATGATGCTAAATTCTTGGTACACTTGGCTGAGAATTTTACAGAACCATGAAGTTACAGGAGAGTTGAAGCTGGAAGTTGCTTCTAGAGATCATTTAATCCAACCTGACCCCGTGAAACAGCAGGTCAAACAGACCAGGTTGGTCTGAACTGTGTCCATTCCCTATTTCAAATACCTGAAAGGGTGAAGATTCTGCAAGCTCTCTGGGCAGTTGGTCCAGGGCTTGACCACCCTAGCTAGTAAAAAAAGCTTTTTCTGATTTTACTCAGAACTTCTTGTATTTCTGTTTCTGTGTATTGCTTTTCATCGCTTTGCTAGTCACTATTGGGTGACTGAGAAAGTCACAGTCTGGCTACATTTCCTCTACTTCCCATCATCAAGTATTTATAAACATTGTTATGATCCCTGCTGAGCTTTCTCCTCTTGAGAGTAAAAAGACATAGTGAGTTGCTTACATGACACGTGCTTTGTTCCCATCGTCATCTGTGGTGCTTCAGTGGACTTCTTCTGGCACACCCATGGCTTTTTCGTGGTGGCAAGCCGAGAACTGGACCCAGGCACCCAAATGTGGATCTCACCACTGCTTATTAGAGAGAATGGACATCTCCATTAAACAGCTAGTGAGGCTCTCCCTCAAAGGAGTTCTGGATGATGTTGGTGTGCAAAAAGGACAATGCCTGGCTGATCTCTTCCCAATGACTTTTCATATGTTTAGTTCCCAGTGTGACCAAAGGCATGGTTTTATTCCCCTCCAAGTGCTGGATTTGACATTTCCCTTTGGTGCACTTGCTGAATTTCTTGTAATTTCATTCCTCCAGTCTGTTGAGGTGCCTCTGATGGCACCTCTGATTGCAGCAGATGCATCTGCTGAATCTACCACTTCCCCAGTTCTGTGTTGTGGGCAGCCTACCTGAGAGAACGCTCTGTTCCACTGCCCAGGTCATTGGTAAAGATGTTAAACAGTGTCAGCCCTGGTGTCAATCCTTGTGGCTGATCACTAGTGATGGGCCTCCAGATGGACTTCAAGCTGCTGATGGCAGCCCTGTGAGATCAACATTTGAGCGGTTTTGAGTCCACATGAGTGTCCAGCTTCCTAGCCTGGACTGAATCCATTTATTTGCCTGAGGAGGTACTGTTAAGGGTTAGCCTTGTTTCTTTTTTCACTTAAAGAATTTTTTCTTAAGAGTTGCAAGGCAACTAATTGCTGGGTACTTAGTGCTCAGGTGAAACAAAGCATGGAGGCTAAGTAGAGGCTGGCACTTAGCTACACTCTCTCCAGGAGTTTCCCCTGGAGGGGGGGGAGAAAGACGAGGGCTGGGGGGCAGCTTCACTTTTAGTGTAGTCTGCGTCAGGAGAAGACAAAGCTACCGTTGCTGTGTGGTTTTTTCACTAGCACCACTGAGATCTGATCTTGAAGAGAGCTACCATCATCTGCTCGTGTGCCCAGGAAAATCTTGATTTCTCTTTTTGCTGCTCTGCTAGAGCTGGCTCAGCCCTGTCTTACTGCTTCAGCGCTGCTTTAAAGCTGCTCTGCACCGTGGCACTGCACTGCCTTCCCTGCCAGACATCCCTGCCCTCCAGTGACCACCGACAGAGCTCCGAATTTCATCTGATCCACCAGCCCGGGATCCCCCAGCTTAGTACCTTTTTTTAAGAGTCCCCAGAGACCAGACTGCCCCGGGTGTTGTAAAACCAAGCTCCGTCAAGGTCCCTGGTTCTGTTTTCGCTATTAATTGCTGTAGTTGTTGTTGTTTGTTTGCCTTGTTATACCTATTAGTAAAGAACTGTTATTCCTATCCCCATATCTCTGCCTGAGAGCCATTTTAATTTTCTAAATTATAATAATTTGAGGGAAGGGGATTTGAATTATCCATTCCAAGAGAGGCCCTGCCTCTCTTTAGCAGATACCTGTCTTCTTTCAAAACCAAGACAGGTACTTAAAAGTGCTTGTGAGGTGAAAGTGCCTTAGATAAGTGTAGCCCATGTATCTTCAGCCAGTATGGCATGATGGAAAAGACACCAAAAGCTTCTTAAAGTAGTAGTTTCGTTTTGGAAGTGTAATGTGGCAGTTTAAATGTTGTGTCTTTTCTGTTCTGAATGATGCCAAAAATTTGGGACTAACTTTTCTGGAAGAATTTGCATCAGCTTTAAAGCAGCTATAAACATCTTCTAGAAAGAAGCTGTTAGAGCTATCAAGAGGTTGATACATCTTTCCATTTGACTGTGCTGTGTCAAAGGGTTTTTTCCTACACCAATAAAAATATATTTATGCAAGACCAATAGCAGATAACAGGATCTGGTAACATTTGTTACAGCTTTCTAGTGTCTTAAACTGGTGTTGTGGCAAAGACTGCTCTTTTTCATGACGAATGTTTTGCAGTTTCTACTACCCTTGCAATTGAGGAATTTTGTTTTTAGAAGACTGGAAGTAGTGATTTCCATTTTACTTGACTACAAATTGTGGTTTTGGATATCCTGCAGTTTCAGAGCATCTGCCTAGGCCCCATCACTGCTGGCAATTTTAACATTTCTTCTAGAAGTGTTTCCTTTGGAATTAATAACTTCCAGTATGATACAGATTTCAGCAAACTTTAGGATATTTGAAAAATTAGTTCTGTCAAGGGAATTTCTTCCACATAGATATATTACTGAGTCACAGCATTCAAATGTCATAAATAAGAAATTCTCCATTACTCTATTATGAGCCAGATTTCTCAATGGATCTTCATGTGTTTCCCATCACTGTAAGATCTGGAAAATGATCTGATCTGGGTGATAGTTACTTGTCAGAACTTCTGTTAAAAGCACAGCAAAGCTTTTCTCCCCATGTTGTTTTGTATGCTGCTTTGTATGAAGTAGAGCAGGCCTAGTTAAGAGACTGCCTTTTTGTGTCCCATCACATGTCCCAAAGCTCCAGTTTTGAAAGATTATTTTGAATTAGAAATTGCTTAGCATAAATTTTGAGGAATGGTTAGGTTGTTTTAGCACAGGACCTTTTAAAAATGTATCAGTTTCAGAAGAACATGCTAACAGTTTTTTAGAAATTTTTTGTGTGTCTGTCCACAAAACTTGATGTATGTGCCTATTCATTATGCCCAAGACTGATTAAAATGACAAATTAATTGTAATAGAACAGGAAGGACTTCCTCTATTGTCTCTCTTTATTTCTATTTTTGTTTTTCTATTTTCAGAACATCTTAGAAATGTTTCAAAAATAAAGAAATCAATTTTGCTAGTGAAAAATGAGCTTTTAATGGGAATTTTCTTTCCCATCCCCCTCCCCCAATTCTTAGAGAAAAAGCTTTTGGTTTTCTTTCAAAAATGTTTTAAGTACATTTATATTAGATGTCTTTTTAGCATGGAGATTAAGAGATTGACCAAAATACCCATCTTTAGATGTTAGCTTGTTCTTTTGTTCTCTGATGAAAAAATTGTTCTGAAACAGATTGAAGCATACAAGGGTGTAAGATGGACTTTTTTTTTTGCATTTCACAATTGAAAGCAATTATCTGATATGCAGACTATTACCATAAGCAAGTTGAATGGTTGAGCTGGTTGTTCATAAATTACAGAGGCTACAAAGGTGCCTCAAAATCTAATTAATGCTCTCTCTTCAATTTGTAAATTTCTCTCAGTTTATCCTGAGAATAGCTTTTCCAGTCTGGGTCCATATTTCTAAGGATGGAAGGAACTTCTTCCAGAAATGTATAATTTCATGCCTCTTTTATGCTGTTTTTCTCAGTGTGGCTTTCTGACCTTCATTATCTGGGAAAATCAAAAAACTGGCAACATACAAAACTGATTTTTTAAAAATGTATTTAAATATCTTCTTTTATTTGAGTTCTGTCTAGAATATGAATGACTTGTTGCAAAGGAAAAAGTGCTCAGTTTGTACAGCTTAAAATCAGGATTGAAATGTTTCATTGCTTTATTAGTGACACGTAATTAACTGACAGCTATATATTGATAATCCACTGCCAGTCACTGAACTAGATGCAGGATCCATACCAGATATAAAACAGGTGAACTTTCACCAGTATTTATGCCATTTTGTGTACCTGATTTGGAAAAGAAATCTATCCCCTGCACTGGGACACCCCTCTCCCAAACACATGGAGGTAACCTCTCCCCTTCAGGTGTGTTTCAGTCTCTTGTCCTGGCAATGCAGTTTTCCCTTTTAACTCACACCTCCTTTGACAAGTGCAGCCACTCAAGCTTTAAGTCTTTATGTATCTCAAGAGTACCATAGGCAAGTGACTCAGGTGAAGCAGTAGATGATTCTGCATGGTTGTGTACATTTTCCAGCTCTTCCTTAAGTGAGCGATGGAAAGTGGAACTCTGGATGTACCCATACCAGTATAGTAACAGATTTTAATTGTTTGAATAAACCACTTGATCTTTTTCCTTTACCTTATGGAAAAACCAGGAAGGTCTTTGCTTAGTGACAACTTTCAGGTCCCCGCCTTACTTCTGTGCCTCCCAGGGAAGTGACTCTCTTCTTACAGTGTACAGTTCAGGTGTCCCAGGTTTAGCAACTACCTGTCCTGTCCAGGACCATGAGTGCTGAGTTCTTACATTTTGACTGACTAGGACAGGGTTGTGTTTCAGACAGAGCATGTATGGTTTGTTCGCAGATACTGAATGAACATTACAGAAGTACAGCTGGGCTGCTTCTGCTGGAGAAGTCCATCAAATTCTCACCTTCGGTACTGACCTCTGTTCAGCTCACTCTTGGCAACAGATAGTCACTTGTTTACTGCCTCAAGGGCAAGCAATACCTATGCTAGAATTCTAGGGGAGAGATGTGAAAGAACCACAACTCCATTATTAGGTATAATGTGTACTGTTGGCATAGATGTAAATGTCTTCCTTGACTTAGTTTTTGTAAGTTGTATGGTCACTAGAGCTGTCACTATTAAACTGACTGAGTTCAGAGTGATGCTAGAGTTTTACTTTCCAGACAGGCATAAAGATCTAATGTAGCATACGAAAAAATAGCAGGCTTATAGTTGGAATACAGAAATTGAAAACCACTGAAATTTCTTGGTGATGTAGATCACATTGGATACTAAATTTAAACTGTGCTAGCTAAATGAGGCAGGAGAAGATAAATATAAATGAAATATGGAACACTGCCATCTGGAGATTTGGAGATCTACTTTTTGCACGTCTTGGTGCGATTATGAACTATATGAGACGTGCCCAGGTTGCTGAACCTTTATTAAATCTCAGTAGATAATATGGTACATATAGATATGTATGGTACATTATGGTACATAAAGCAGTAACTCTGTCTTGCTGAATGTGGATTGTAAGTGATGACCTTTTGAATATGATAGTAAAAATAGCCTTGTTCAGGATAGCATATTTAATGAATGAGGCACTGTTCTTTTAAAAAAGAATTGTAGGGTCCTTCAAGACTTTATGGGAGTAGATCTATGAAAATACTAAATGTACCAAATAAGCAAGGCTGACAGGAACAGATACTACTTTTTATAATGAGTTGCTATAGCTGATGAACATGGGGTAAAAAAAAGGAAGTGCTTGAGTGTGGAAGCTAGTTTTTGGTTTTGAATATAAGTAGGAAAAAAAAAAATAAGGGTGGATTGAAAACAAATGCCATGATCTTACACTTGGTTTTGTGTTGTATAGTTCATCTCTGAACCCTGAGTTCGTTCATCTTCTGTCTTGAAGTTTAGTTAGCAGACTTCAGGGTCATGTCTTTGATTGAGAGAAGGTTTGATGGGAGGAAAGCAGAGAGAAGGGGCTGGCCCTTCTTTCCGTTCTGGTTCTGCATTAATCTGATGCCTTACTGCCTATGTTGTATCCCAGCTGTGTAAGCAGGTATTTGTGTGCCAGTCTTGTACTTTCTTGATCCTGCCCTGGACCTGGACCTATTGGTTGGGCTTTCTGGCCTAATCTTGGACTTGCCTTGTCACTACAGACTTGAGATCCCTGGACTGCATCTAGCCCTGGTCACTGTCTCCGGATCCAGCCCTGACCTGGACATGCCATTAAAGAGTCCTGCTCTCACATGCCGTGTTTTCACTCTCATTTCCCAGCTTACCTTCCTTTGCAAAACTAGCTGTCCCTTTCTGCTCTTTGGTAATTTGGATCTAAAAGGCAATTTTGTTAAATAGTTGTAAATTAAATGGGGAGACTATGTGTGATGTCATTTTCCCAGCATTTTAGCAAGATTTTTGTGAACAGTAAGCAAAGGAAAAGGTTGCACACACAGGTTGTGCAGTCTTCATGCTTGGAGGTTTTTAGAGATTGTCTGGATAAAGTGCTGTGTTACTAATGTGGAGCTGGGTAAACCCAATTTGTTTTCTAGTCTTGTTTTAGTAATTAAGGTCTTTGTTTGGTGTATCACTTTCTGTGAATTGATGAAGTGAAGCAAAGTTTAAAATACAGTAAAGTATTGTCAAAAATAAATGAAATGAATACATTTAGTCAGAATGCTACTTATTTATCAGGATATTATTGCAAGCTTGAGAACCTCTTGGTGAATTTTTCGAAGAGCTTGGATAATTGATTATTTTCTCCTAAGCTGTGAGTTGTCCACGTCTCATAACTCAGTAGTCATTTCCCAAAAGTACGTTGTGTCATTACTATTTGTCCTTCAAATGCTGTGAGAATAGAAATAAGTAACTTGGTTGTTTCTCTTTAATAAACTACCTCCTAAAAACTTACTTTGCAGTAAATATTGCTAAAAATATTTTTATTTCCTTGCATGAAAGCTCATAAATGAACAAAAATTCCATGTATTTATTTATTAGTCTTGTGGGGTTTTGTTGCTATGCTTAGAGCAGTGTATCTGTGGAATGGGAGAAAGAAAATGCAGTTCTAGTTTTTGATGATTTTCATCACTGGAGGAAAGCAGAATAGGTTTGTACATTATTAGAATCATTTATATCTAATTTTTCTCTCCTTAGGTAAAGAGATGGACTTAGTGACATTTTAAAGTGACTTCAACTTTTTCTTGTTATTATTTCAAAGCATTGTGGAATAATTTACATTGGAAAGGACTTTGGCAGGCTCACAGTTCAGTCCTATTATCAGAACAGCGTCAGCTGTGAGGTCAAATGAGATGGCAAAGGGTCTTGAAACCTCCAAGGTCTGTCTGGAGACAGCAGAATCTTTCTGGGCAACCTTTCCTGAAATACTAGTGATATGTTAAAATAAGAGGAAGCACTCTGATTTGTCAGTTGTTTATTGTGTGGAGTATTAGAATTTATAACTATGAAAATTTAGTGTAAATACATGAATTTGTCTTGAAGAAAGATACCTAATGTGAAGAAAAAATGCTTCTTACTAGTCACCAGGGCTCTTCCAGTAGTAACTTCCAGTGGCAGTATTTTCCGTGAGGCTCAGCAGATTCAGGGTAAGAGTAAGATGTTTGGACACTTGCAGTGTGATTAGAGTTGTATGTGGATCCTTGTTCTTTAAACATATCTTTGTTCTTTTAAACACTTTAAACAATGTCAAAAATGGAGTGAGCCTTGTGGGGAAGGGACCTGGGGAGCTGAGGAGAAGCGGAACCTGTTCCTTCCTCCAGGTTCCTTACTTGCCCTGACTACCTTCCAAAGGGGAGTACATCTTTTTGCCTGCACCTGTTCTGCGGGACCAGTGACATGCATTGCAGTGCTGCATTTATTCTTGCTTCTTTTCCCGTACAGTAGCATGGGGAGTTGCCCCAAGGTGCCAAAGATTGACCATGGGCATGTAGATTAAACAGTTGTAAAGATACCTTTCAGGTTCTCATGACACGAGCAGGAAGGATCTCTTGATATCTCAGCTTTCCTACTCTGTACTCATCGTGTGGAGGAGAAGGGGAATGAAAAGTAAGTGGTTGTGGTGGGTAAAAGACCTGCTGCTTTGTACAGGGACTGGAGGAAAAGAGAGCAGGTTCCCTCCCTACCTCTCCCTGTCAAACTCTACCTTGTTGAGAAGCAGCACCCTGGTCAACCATCCAAGTGCTACACTTAGCTTTCTGCTCTTGTCATGACCTCTAACCAGTCTATACCTGTTAAACCTGAGAAGTAACCATATTTTACAGGTTTCTCTTCCAGTCTTATATTACAGGTTCTAGGGCACAGACATGGGGTTTTTTTAGTTGCTTATCATTAGCTGTGCTCTGCTTTGCTCTTGGCATTGCTGGGCATTGCACTAAATTCATAACAATAATTGATTACACTGGTGCAGTGATTTACTACAGGGGTGCATGATCAAAGTCAAAATGAGGAAGACTAACAGTCATAGGTCAAGATTTTTTTACTGTATGATATCTTGGTAAAATCCATACCATACAGTCCTCTTACAGCTTCAAGCTCCCCTTACATTCTGGGGATATTTTCATGGTGGGATTGATGAGGATGATAAGTACTTATAGCGAGCTCTGAATAGTTCCATTAACACAGATGCCTTTTTTCTCTTAGATTTTAGAGCTGTCTCAGGACAGGTATTTTTGCTGGTGCCTAGTTAGTTGTATACCTAAAACAGCTGCCTGTCTTTTTGCTTCCCTGTGTGCTCTGGGCTTTGTGACAGAAGTGTGTATTTGATGGTAGCACTTCCTTGCTGGGGTAACTTGCAGTTCAAGAGGACTGCAGTGACTAAGGGGAGCTAAGGTCAGGTTTGAGGGAAATGGGGAGCCACCACTCTTCATATGTTCTGCTGGGATTGACTCTAAGGCTATTGATGGTGACAGTCCTTACGTTAGTCTTGTTCTGGGATTCTGTGGGTGGAAAAAGAGGATTTGATGGCTGTTAGAATATCAGTGATGTAGAAACTGATCAGTTTCTCAAGGTACAGCAAGAATATCTGAGAGCTTTCTCACTAGTCTGAGGAAACCTATCTTATTATAACCTATGTTAATTGAAGAAATATTCTGCCTTAATCATAGGATGTGTTTGTTACTTTAGGTATTTAGGTAAAGTTAAGTACTTTCGGATTTTCAGTGGAAAACACTTCCTTCAGTTTTACGTTGTTCCTTGTTATTTAGCGGTCCTGGTCACTGGAAAAGAAAACTAGGTAAAACATACCAGACCTTGACATCTCTTGATACTTTAATTGTTGTATGTTCCTTCTGTTTTTCTCTTGGTAGGTTTAAATGCCTTTTATTGATGATTCAGGCTATGTAGACTGACTTCTGGTCTATTTCAATGCAATCTTATGTAGTATAGAGACTTGGGATGGAGAAACATCTCTGAATTTGCTTATCTTAATCTGTTTACATGCAGGAACTTGTGCCATGAGGCAGGCAGGTGGGCGATGTAGTATTCCATTTCAGCTCTAAATTAGAGTCCTGCTGTCTCTTAAGGGCAAGAAGTATTTATTTCCTAGTGTAATTTTAGGCAGCAGACCTAAAATCTTGTGTTTGAACTTTCTCTGATGAAAAATGCAACTTTTTCATTAATGTATCTGAAATCAGCAAGTGTAGCTGTTTATTTTAAATTCTTTTTTTAAAAATGTAACCTATTAAACAGTAGGCATGTTAATTTGCAGACAAAGTAAGACTCGCAAAATAGCATGCTGTTTTATGCCTTTGTTAATCTGTAAATTCTAATTAAAAGCACTTGTTTGGTAAGCTGTTTTATTGAAATTTGAATGTAAAAAATACGGCTATACTGTAAAGCAATTTAAAGAGTAAGTCCTTAATGGATGCAATAATTAATATTATTCTAATGTATTCTAAATGTATTTTTGGAGGTATTTGGATAATTACTATTTTATCCTTGTTTTCAGGGGAATTCAAATGGGATTGCTACTGTGGACATTTCAGCAGGTTTTGTGGGACTAGACAGCTATGTGGAGTTACCAGCTATCTTCCTTACAGCATTTGCAACATATGCGGGACCTTTCCTTTGGGCCATCCATCTGCTGTGCTATTTGAGTTCTGAAGTTAGCAGGTAATAAGTTTTGAAATAAAGTGATGCACCTCTAAGTACTGCAGATATAAATACCATCCAGGAAGAGTATATCTTTCCAAAGAAATTATTGTTTACATAATCTTTTTCCCTGAAAGTTAGTTTTGTACTAAAAAATGCATGGTATTTTTTTCAGCATAAGTTTGTATCATCTAACTCTTCCACTTCCATTTTAGCTGCAGAAGCTTTTCTCTGGGAATATACATGTATGTTTTACTAATTTTGTTTCTTAATGAGTTCTCAGTTTGCTGTGCTAAATTACTTAAAATTTTATTACTTTTTTTAAATGACAGCATGTTCTGCCTAAAAACATTTTTCTTGAAACCTTTTAAGTTAGACATGGGAAGGCATGGGAAGGCATTTTAAAGCATTAGAATAGAACTCAAACTTAACTAACATGATGTTCTTTGAATGTGCTTCTTTGACATAGTGACATGCAAGATTTTATAAATAAAACATACTAATAATATTATGTGTTACTGGTTATTGCAGTCATTTGTAGCTAAATTATTTGTACTTCTCTGGGTATCTTGTGTGGTGGATGAGTTATAGTTAAGATGAATTAATGCATTGGAATTTTAAGAAGACAGTTGTAAAATGCTAATATAATTTAAGAGTGTGCATATAAATCCAATGGACTCTCCCAAATTGCTTTTACCTCATCCTTCAGGGTGTGTAAACTGAGTGATACAATATATTAAAATAGGAGAGTTATGAATTCCATATCATATCAATGCACAAGTGCTAAAACTTGATGTATGTTCACAGAATTAACATTTGACAGTGACTCAGTTCTTACCATCTCAGAGTCTTTTCTCTGTTATCTGTAGAATCTGTTATCTATCTAAATCTACTTTTTTTTTTAGTGATGAAAAAAATATTGCTGTAGGCTTGGCAGGTGGGATTTTAGACAGTATTTAGTTTATCACAACTTTTTGCCTTATGCTTTGTCAGCCTCTGTAAACCTCTGACTCACTTTCATCTACACAGTGTCATCTGGTCTCACCCAGTCAGTGACTTTTTTTTCTGGCTTCTCTCTTCTCCTTTTGCTTCTTTGTTTTGGGCTATGCCCAAAACTGTGTACTGGTGTTGGCTCGTCTGTGTTCATTAAAGGTATAAGGAGATAAGATCACCAGCTGACCAGACCAGTGGAGATTTTTGAGCCGGGAGGGACATGTGCTAGCAGACTAAATTTCTGCACAGTCACTGTGTTAATTGTTCTGGATTAACAGGCTCCTTTAACAGATATTCACAGTGATAAACCTTTGTTCACTGATTTGCCTGCCTGCTACATGGCTCTGTAAAGATGCCTAGCAGTCTCTACTTGGTTGCTGTGGATTTACGCAGACCAGTGCTGGGCCATTGTATTGATCTACTCGTGTACTCCGTAGTATAAATTGAGACTCACTGTAGAACCTTACCTCTTAGTCTGAAGCCAGCTACCTGAAGTCATCTTCGGTCTTAAATAGGTACTGGTGTTTGAGTATAATACTTCTGAAAGCCAGACTTTTCTCTGTTCATTCTGCTATTTTTTTTTTTGCTTCAGGAGGAGTAGATGTGGAGTACACTAATTATTGATATCTTGATCTGTATAACTTTAGAAAGCCCTTTCTTGAATTTTCCTTACTACCTGCTGACTTGACACCAAACTGACTTCTAGCTCTGTTTCAAATGCTCCCCAGTTTAGCTTTAGTTACTGCTTTGCTCAGTCAATATATTTTTCCAGTATCCAAACTCTTCAAGTTTTCTCCATTCTTTCCACCCTATTTAAGAAAAGAGTGAGCATATACATGTAAAAAGTCTTGCCACTTGTCTTCTGGTAAATATGTGACCCATGAATCTGGGTATTGCTTGCACTCTATGAATGTCCTATTTTTCCCAATTCCTTTATACCTCTGATGAGATTTGTTTAAAATAGCATTGTGCTGTTTAACTGTTCACATCCAACCCGTGTTGGGTGGGTTTTTTTGCAGTCCTACTCTCCATTCTTCATTGTTACACTGTAGGTGCTTTGGAACTGACGCTTTTTGCTTGAGCTTCAGCTGAGTAGAGAACACTGCCTTGTTGGCATTGTCTGAGGAAGGAGGAGGAGAAAAATGAGCTCCCATAATTTAAAGAACTGCAGTTTTATTGTTTAAAACCTAGACTGCAGACTGTGATGGACACAAACATACATTGAAGGGAAAATGATAACATATAGCATGTTTTTGGAAAGCTCTTCTAACAAAATAATGAAAAACTTTCATTGACAAAATATTTGAGTATCTGCACTAGTTTTATATTACTTCAAATAATATGCCTCTTCAGCAGTGTTGGTTGTTCTGATGTTTTCCTGGTTGAATTTTTGCTGATTAAATCTCAGCTAGCAGTGTTGCCAGGTACAGTGCTGGCTTAACCTGCTCTCAAGTGGGTAGCTACAGCCTGTAACATCCATGTCACTTATGTAAGTAAATTCCATCAGGCAGCTTGTGTCTGTAGCCATTTTAAGATTCATTTGGGTCAACTGGTAAGACTGTTTCCGCAATGAAACAGTACATAAGTGTGGACTAGAATCTTGTTTCAATTGGTATGTTAATCTGCTCAGAACTTGGTCTATATGTTTTTTATTTTACTCTTGTGCTTTGCCATTGCTGTCCAAATGATTCTTATTACTTGCTTGTTACTCCTTGGAACCAAAGCTGAAAATGCAGAAGGCAGGGGGTTGGCTGCTTCATGTGTTTTCTTAAGTGTATGGGAGACTGAACTTTTTTTTAAAAACATGCTAGATGCTTTAGGATGTTCTTTATATAAGCCTCTTGTTAACTGCTTTGTAGCAACATGCCTTGGTCAGTGGAATTCAAACCCCTACTTTTTGCTGTGGTCCTGAGAGCAAGATGAAGATGTGCCCAGAACCACTCAGCAGTGTCATTATTAGCAAAGAGTCTTGTATTCTGCAGTCTGTTTAAGAGCTCTTGCATCTGAGGAGGTTGGCCTAGATAGGAAAGCCTGACTCTGGGGCTATCTTCGTTAATTTCAGCCACTTAGCAGAGCCCATGCAATTTACAGCTGCATCAGCTGGGTTGGCTTACCAGAGCTTCTTGCTGAAATTCTTTAAAGCTGCATTGCACTGGGCATCACTGCCTAGAGGCAAATATACATACATACTCTTCCCTCTTTCGGCACTTTGCATTTATGAAGCCACAGGATACTTGAGTCAGGAGTCCAGCCCTCCTACAAGAAGGAGAGTCAGTCAGAGCAAGCAGAGGTACTCCAGGGTCTTCTTGATCCTGTTCCAGCATGTGGCAGCACTTGGAGTTAAACAGTTATACACTGGTATTGAAGGGGAATTTGTTGTATATCGTTCATCCTTTTGCTGAGCACCAGTGAGAAGAGTCTGAGTACATCTTCTCTACTTCTGCTCATTAGACATCTAATGAACATTGGTGAGAACCCTGCCAAACTTTTTCTGCTCAAGGTTAAACAGTCCTGGCTTTCTCAGCCTCTCACTTTGTCAGATGCTCCAGTCCCTGAGACACCTTTGTGAGCTTTCAGTGCATTTGCTCCAGTACAACCATGTTTGTCTTGTACTAGGGACTCCAAAAATGGATCCAGAACCCCAGATGTAATCTCACAACTTCTCAACAGAGGGGGAAGATCACCTCCTTCTAACTGCTATCTCCACTTTTCATACTACAGCCCTGGGTTTGTTCATGGGAACATGGCTTGCTCATGCTCAACTTGTCCAGCAGGAAGGATGTATGTCCTTCTCTACCTGGTCAGCTCCAAGCCTATTCTGGTGCATGATGCAGAATTTGGCATCTCCCTTTGTTAAACATCTTGAGTTTCTTGTTAGTCTGTTTCTCCAGCCTGTCAAGATGACCCTGAGTAGTAGCAGACCCATCTGCAGACCCATTTCCTGCACAGACTATTCCTCCCGGTTCTGTTTCGTGTGTAGACTTGCTGAGGGGGCACTGCCCCATCACCTGGTTCATTAGTGAAGACATTAAGCAGTACTGGCCCCTGTGTGACATCCTGTGGTTGATCACTGGTGACTGGCCTTCAGATGGAATTTCTGCAGCATCTCACTAGTTTTTCAGTTCACCTGAATGTCCACTTTTCCTAGCCTGGACTGCATCAGTTTGCCTGTGGAGATGTGATGAGAGACATGAAGAGCCTACTTGTGATGTGAAAGTGCATTAGATACATGTAGCCCATATGTGTTTTGCTGATACAATAAGGTGGAATAGAATATAAGAAAGTTTTCAGATAGTACATTTGCTTTGGGAATGTAGTTGGAAGGCCTGAAATAATTTACTTTCATCTGAACAAAGTCATGAAACTATAAGGTACTCTCCTCATATAGAAAGGTAAATGTGTTTCTAAAATAATTAAGTGGCATGTGATAGACACTAACATGGATGTTACTGCCACTTTTAATGTTTCAGGCTCTCCTGAGAAACTTGGCAGCATAAATGTGAAGGGATTTTCACAGACAGAAATAGAAAGAACTCTTTAGGTTCAGTCTCCATGGAAACTGTGCAATAACTCTTGAAACTATTTTTGAGATGAGGAGTACTGATTAAACTGATGCCTGAACTTAACCAGGAGTTCTGTGTGTGACCTGCATAAATTCCTGCGAGCATCTGGTTCATGTAAAAGGTAGATTTTACAATAACCACTCCATTGCTCTGATCTGAATTAGAACTTTGGGGTTTTGGGTCCTTATGACTGAACAGTGCCATGGTTTTGGAAAATTTGACCTATATTATATGACCTCACTGTGCGGTACACTCCAGATGGATTCAGTTTCGAAGCTCCTACCCAAACAAAATTGTCATGTGGGTGTTGTTCACAGTGTTGTTTAATTACCACTCTTCAGTTAGGCATCATGATAGTTTGCAGATTACCAGCACACTGAAATCTGTGTTTTAGTTGGTTTAATTCGTTAGGTATCAGGGTGAATTGGTGGGCATTTCCTAGCACTAGAAGCCTGCTTGCCTATTAGTTTTTGTTCCACAGATACCAAAAGTTGTAACAGTACTTTCACATTAACAAATGGCTTTCAGATAATGAAAATGGAGGCTGTTAAGAGTTGCATAACTTTAATGTTATGCCTTGACTTTGTTAACATAGAACTCTGGCACAGCAAACTTAAATTTTGCTCTGAATTCTTTTATAATGCAGATCTAAACAGAATTAGGAAGGTGTGCTAGCTAAAGGAATTTCAGCAGTTAATGTCAGCTTTTGCCATCTTATCCTAGTGTGTTTGATTGATTGAGTCTCCCTTTCACTACCCATGTTAATGCATTAACCATTTTTCTTTCTGATGCAAGCTGGACATGTAGTCAGTGTTTCAATATACCTTTTTTTGAGTCCTAGGTAGAAAGTGGAGCCCTCCTCAAAGACAAAGGACAATCCAAATATTTTCTACTGAACCCTTCAATATTTTATATGGGTAGTTTTTAATTATTTAATTCCCCTGTTTAGCTCCATTCTCTCTTACTTAGGTTAACTAAAGCTGAAAAAAATGTTGTCATCTAAGAGTATATGCTGCTGCATTCTCTAAAATTGTAATACTTGTTATTGTACTGCCAGTCTCATTCTCTAAATAAATAAGAAGAAATACAGGCAGTATCTACTTGATTGTTAATATGTTGAAAATCTGGAAGTGATTGGCTAAAACTGGGCTGAGTTTTTATTGCCACATGCTGGAAGAGTATTCTACTCACTTAGGTTTTTCCTGAGATGCTGTCATTGTAGAGATGGCTGAAGATTTCTCTTGGGCTTTGTTACTACTCTGTGATAGATACCTCTTCATTCATTCCTTTTTCATGTTGTCAAGACACTGACTTTTCCTATGGGACTTCCTTCAGACAGCCATGACTCTCAGTATTGAAAAGTATTTTCTGATTGATAAGTGATACAGCAAAGTAGGGTTGCCTCTGTTATAAACAAATAACAAGTTGCTTCAAAGCCATTTGCAAAATAAATATCATCCTTTTGCTCCATGGATCAGTTTCAGGAGCTGAAGCACTTTCTATGTAAATATTAAGGAGAGCTGTGTGCACAGAATTTATAAATACACAGATTTGGGGTAGGTTAGGTTATTTTTGCTTTCTGTAGATAAGTGTCTGGATAGACTTGAAACTTAAGATATTATGATCTAACTTTCAGTAGAGTTAGCATATCCAACATGAGATTTGCTTTTCAGTAATGGCTGATGACCCTAATTGAGAACTTGTCCTCCAGTGTGCTAGCAACTGCCCAAATGATTGAGACTTATTCACTTGGTTTTTAAGTGGTCTTACTGATGCTATTTATTGCAATTGCTATGAGGTTTGTTCTCATCAACAGAACTGCAGTCTTAGGTAGAGATCACTTTGAGTAACATCAGCTATACTTTTTAATGTAAATGGTCTATTACTTTTTCTTTGTGGGTAATACTCAATTGAAAGGGTTCTGAAAATGTTTGTTATTTCTGCCTAAGCTCTGATTTGAAGTTGTCATGGTTACATTGTCTTTTTCCTCTTGTTCTTCTGGTTTGCATGTGACTTTTGCTCAAGAGCACATAGCTGAGTTGACAGTTCTCATCCCATCTTAGACCTGCAACCACCTACAGTGCAAGTATGCAGTACCACTTTGCTGTACAAAAGGGTGCAGTATTTTTTCTTTATTTTTGTTTGGAACCTCTGTGTTTTGAGAGAGTATTTTTCTGCCATCCTGATGGTTAGATTTCCCAATGTTGCGTACACAAAAGAGTTCATTAAATGTTAATACATGCAAAGCTTATTGAATATATTAAGAAAATCAGTATTAACCATGTTGGACATGAGCAGCGTAGGGGAAATTTTGTGTTCCAATGGTAAGCATGCAGAGTATCCTCAGAGAATAATGATAATCTAGTCAGAAACTCTTCAGCAGGATTCTAAAAGGACTTGAAAAGCTGAGAAGATAATAATGAAAGATTGGTCAAGTCTTGTGTCTGTAAATAACTTACGGCCGTCCTTCCTATTGTTGCTGAGCTATGGTTACTGGAACTTAACAGAGAAAAGCTAACTTTCCTCAAAGTTGCAGGATAATAGGTGGTCATGCAGTGTGTTATTTTCAAAAAACACATCATTCTTCAACAAGTGGAATTTTAGGAAATTTGTATGAAAGGGATTTAGTTTTTCTACACTGCCGTGTAAGAAAATTTTGATTAGTCAACCCAGCTGATGGTAGATGAAGGACTGTGAAGCTTGGTGCTGCTGTAAAATGAAGTTTCATTTTCCTGTGTGCTTTCCTGCTGTCTCTTGACTCACTGTCTTTCATTATATCTTGCTTGCTGTCTCTCCTCTCTGTATCCCTTTCTTCTTAGCTTGTTTTGTATCTTCCCCATCCTCTCTTGTTATCGTCTTGCTGCAACCACACCACCCCAAACTTCTATCTTGAACACACTTTGTACCTGTTTCTCCTACGTTTTCTCACTTGCATATGCATCACCTCTCTCCCTCTCACACTTGCATCAAGACAATACTGCTCCATGCAGATTGAGGAGAGAGACCAAGACAGAAAGCATAGAATTACAAGACTAAATATTTTTTTATTCATATGAGGTGTCCCAGTCAAACTGAGGCACCTGGATATGGTTTAACAGCTCTGTTCATGCTCCTCTCTCATTTTGTCAGTCTCTCTCTTTGTCTCTGTCTGGTGCTACACCTGTCTTCTCTCCACCCCCCACAGTTGTTCCTACCCCGTCAGACACTTGCCCTTCTTGTGCACTTTGCCCATCTCTCATGGCTGTGCATTCATCACCCCTCATGTTTGGGTTTCCTGCCTCTTTTAAGTGAAGACTTCTCCCACTTGCCACGTGTATGTGTTTCCTGCTTCTTGTGCATGTCCTTCCTGCCTCCTGCATGTGCTTCCTGTCCTGGCTATGCTTATCTCTCTCTCATGGTCTTCCCCACCTTCCTGCTCTCCTCCTCAGTGCACTCCTGTCACTCTCATGGTTCTGACCCCTTGCAACCGTGCTTCTCCCTGTTTTGTGCTTCTGCATGAGCTTTCCTCCTCATGCACTTCCTCACTCACATTTCATGGCTCCCTGACTCCCCATCATGGCTTTTCCCCTTCTCTCATCCTCACTTTTTCCATCTCCCAATTATGCTTGCTCCTTCTTACATGTGTGTTCTTCCTGCTTTATGTGCTCTTTACATCTTCTCTCACATACTTCTCCCCTTCTCTCACATACTTTTCACCCTCTCTCTTGCCTGCTTCCCTCACTTTCATGATCTTCCCCTGACTAGCACACTTCTTTTTTGCATGTTCCCATCTTGCAGCTCCCCACTTGTATGGTTCCGCCTCTAATGCAAACAACTCTCATTGCTCATACACTTTCTCCCTCTTGCAAGCATGCAAATGCTCTCCCTCTCTCATCTGAATGTGCTTTGTTTTTCTCTTGCTTTCTTGAGCATGTTCGGTTTCTTGTGTCTTTGTCTTGTGCATCCTTATGTCTCTTGGTTTTCCTTTCTGTGTCTTCCTTTCCCTTTTGTAGCTTTTCTCTTTGCATGCTTTCCCATGTCTCACAGATTTTCCAGCTCTCACATGCACTCAAATACTTTCAAATGCAAATTGCTTGCACTCTCCTCTGTCCCATGTTAAATCTTTTACCTGAGTCCTCATCTTCTCTCCCACACTTCTTCTTTCACATGCCTTTTTCTCTAGGACTTCCCTCCCTCATTCCCTTTGTCTCTTTGTCTTTTACTTTCTCCTTTGTATGCTTTTCAGTCTCTTGACAGACATAATTTATTGCATGCACTCTGCCTCTCCTAAGCTTGCAGTGTCTCACTTGTGCTTTCTTCTTCCCACTCCGTCCTTTCCATCTCTATTGTTTTTCTTCTAAATCTATAGAGCTTCCCCAGCCATACCCTGTTTCTGGTTTGTGTTGAGCTTGCTTTTCCTCCCCCTTAGATTTGCATTTTCCCCTTCTTGGAAATTTCCTATCTATCTTCCAAGCTTTCTTGAGTCCTTCCCAAAACTGAGTGGCTTCCCCTCCTCTCTCCCCTCTGTCATTATCTCCAATTGTTCCTCTTCCTCTTCTCTGTTGTTCCTTTCCCCCATCTCTTCACTCTCTCACTGTGAGGCTTCTTCTGTCTTTCTCTCTGCACCCATATTTCCCTCTCTCTGATTGGCTTGGCCTTTTTCTCATGTGTTTTGCTTTGCCTTCCCTTCATCTGTATCTTTGTCAGTGATCTGTACAAAGTGATCAAGTCACCCTCTGTCAGTTTGCAGATGACACCAAGTTAGCTACAAGTGTTGATCTGCTGGAGGACAGGAAGGCCCTGGAGGAGGAGGATCTGGACAGGCTGGATCGATGGGCCAAGGCCAGTGGTATGATACTCAATAAGGCCAAGTGCCAGGTCCTGTCCCTGGGTCACAACAGCCTACAGGCAGGGGGAGCAGAATGGCTGGAGAGCTTCTTGGTGGAAAAGGACTTGGGAGTGCTGGTTGTTAGCAGCTGAACATGAACCATTGAGTGCCCAGGTGCCACAAAGGTGGCTAATGGCATCCTGGCCTGTATCAGCAATAGAGTGGCCAGCGGTCCCCGGGCACTGATTGTCCCCGTGTACTTGGTACTGGTGAGGCCACACCTTGAGTTCTGCATCCAGTTCTGGGCCCCTCACTACAGAAGGGACATTGAGATGCTGGAACACGTACCAGAGAGGGCAGTGGAGCGGTGAAATGTCTGGAGCACAAGTCCTAGAAGGAGCAGCTAAGAGAAGGGGATTATTTAGCCTGGAGAAAAGGAGGCTTGCTGCAATTACCAGAAAGGAAGTTGTAACAAGGTGGGGGTCAGCCTCTACTCCCAAGTAGCAAGTCATAGGACAAAAGGAAGTGGCCTCAAGCTGTGCCAGAGGAAGTTTAGATTGGATGTTAAGAAAAAGTTTATTCACTGAACTGATTGGCAAGCAATGGAACAGACTGCCCAAGGAAGTAGCTGAGTCACCATCCCTAGAGGTATTTGAATGTACAGATGTGACACTTAGGGATATGGTTTAGGGGTGGACTTGACAATGCTGAGTTCATGATTGTACTCAAAGATCTTAAGAGTCTTTTCTGACCTAAATGATTCTGTATGCTTTTTACATGAATGTTCCCTCTCATGCTTTCACTGCTATACGATGCTTGCTTTCTCCTGCAGGTTTTGCCTCTCCTGCCTTTCGCCTGAATATTGTGCTGTGCCTCTCATGTGCCTTTTTTTTTCTTGTAACTCCGAACTTACCTTTCTCATTCTGTTACTTTGTTCTTGTGCTTTGACCTTTGCCTCTTGTGTATACTTCCCTCCACTTGTGTATTTCTTCTTGCATTTTTCCTACCTTGTACACTTCCTTATGTCTCTTTCATTCCCTTCTCATGTTGTCGTCTTTACACGTGTGTTGGCTCTCTCTCACATACTTTGTCTTTCATGTGGTCTTTACCTGTCACATGCTCTGCTGTTCCCTCATTTGTGCTTTGTCTCTTGTGTTATTCACTTTGCCTTTCTCTCTTGTTTTCTCTTTCTGCCTCTCCTCAGTGATTTGTGCTCATGCTTTGCCTCTTGTGCATGTGCTCTTTGTCTCTTGTGTACGTGCTTTGCCACTGTCTCCCTCATATGCATTTTGCAGCTTTGTCTTTCATGCTTTGCAGTCAGTGTGTCAATTTAGACATTTTATTCTCCTAGTCTCTCTTTCTGTAGTGTCTAACATTCTTCTCTCTCATGCATTTCCAGCTTTCAGTTTTTCTCTCCTTGCACTTTGTCTCACTACAACTTTGTCTGTCACTATCCCCCTTGTGTCACTTGCTGTCCAACTCTCAGCCTCACTGTATTTATCTCTTCTGCTCACTATCCCTCCTTCTCAATCACACCCCCAACCATTCCCCTCCCTCCTGAGCTTTCCATCGTTGCATCTGTTTTTGCCCCCTCTTTCCCATCAATCTGTCTCTTTTTGGCCTCTGTTCTCTTCTTTCATCTCATCTCCTCTGTCTCCTATCTTTCCACCTCCCAGAGATGGGCTTTTCCTTTCTCATTTGTGTCCCTGCCCTTCAGCTTTTCTTGTCTTCCAGACATGTTTTGCCTCTCACTCACTTCACTTCTTGCATGATGTTTTTTCCCGTGCTTGCCTTTTTAAATTCTCGCTTACTCTACCTCTTTCACTTTATCCATTCTTCATGTGCTTTCCCACCTCGCTGACACATTCTTGCATGCACTTTCCCTCTCTTTCATGCTTTCATTCCGTTGCTTGTACTTTCCCTATACTGCTTGCTATTTCTTGCTCTCGGCATCCCACAGCCTTCCTTTCTCTACCCATCTGTCTCTTGGGCTTTTCCTTTGTCTTAGATGTGTTTTCTCTCCCTTCCCTCCTCACAGATTACCTCCCAGTTTCACTCTTGTTTTTCTTGTCTTTGTGTAGTTTTTGCCTGTGTGTCTGCTTGTCTTAGGCTTTCTCTGGACTCCTCTCTACCTTCCACTTGTCTCTCTCCCTCCCTGTTTTCCCTCTTAGCATTGTGCTTTTTTCATTCAATTCCCTCTTACCTCTCAACTTTTGTCTCCCTCTTGGCCATGTTGCCCCCTTCGCAAAGAAACTCTGCCTCCTTCTTGTAGATGTGCTTTCTCTTCCATTCTGACCAACCTTCTCATTCACAGACCCCTCCCCTCTCCTACAACCTACTAAACACATCTGCTTTCTCTCTTATATATTGCCTCTCATACACAAGTTGCTTCTCTCTTGGTTTGCTTTTCTCTTTTGTTCTTGTGAATGTTCATGCTCTTGTATGTTTCTTTTCTATTTTTTTGGTGTTCCTCACTTTTCTTCCTTGCTATCATCCCACTGACTTCTCTTTCTCTTGCTCTCACTTTCCCTATATATTTTTCTCTCTTCTGTCTCCAAATTCCCTTTCTTTCTGAGATGTGCTTTCCTTCTCTGATAGGTTTTTCCTCTTTCTCTATGTTCCTGCTTTTGCAGTTTTCCTCTTTTACTTGCACCTTCACACTTGTGCTTTCTTGTTCTGTACTACTCCTTACTATCTGTTGCTGTCCTTCTCTCTTAATTGCCGTTTTTCTCTCTTTCCCTTTCATCTTCCTCATCCCCCTTCCCACATCCCATGCCCTTCCTACCCACCTTGTTTTGCTTGATTTTCTGTCTTCAACTGCCTTGTCTCCCTGCCTCCTTTTACCTTTCTCTCCAGCATGCCTTTTGCCATGTCTTTCACTCACATGCTACTCTATCACTGAGAATTCTTTGCTTTCTTGTGCGCACTCTTGCTCTCATGCTTGTATCTTCATGTTTGTCCTTTGTTCACTATTTCATTCTTGATTGCTCACTTCCTCTCTCTCTTGCTTACTCTCTCCTGAGCTTTCCATTTTTCTCAGACATGTTTTCCCTCTCTTTTGGATGTGCTTTGCCATTCTATTGGACGTACTTTCCCAATCTCTGGTAAGCTTTCTCTCTTGATTGTGCTTTTATTCTCGGTCTTGTTTTCCTCACCTCCCTGATGCACTCACTCTCAATAGCACTTCCTCTAGCATGCTTATTTTCTTACAGTTACTCACTTTCTCTCTGTATTGCATGTTTTCTCTCCTCTCTTCCATGGACACATTCAAACTAGCTCACCTTTCCTTGTGCTTATACTCCCTTTCACCTCTCCCCCTCTTCTGCTGTACCTGTCCCTGACACGCATTCCATTTACATCACTTTACCTCATAGATGTTCGCTTCTCTCTCATGTACCCTGCCTTTCTGAATGTTGTGTCATCGTGGTATGTATGTGTATCCCTATGCACTTTTGTTTTCTTGACCCCCTTCCCTTCACTTGTCTTCTCTATTAAACACACTCTTCCCCCCACCTTGTCTTTCCTGGTTGTTCTATTTCTCTCTCTTGTTCTGCTTCACTTTCCTTCTCCCTCTTCTGCAGTGCTGCTCAGTCTTGTGCTTTTTCCCATCCTTTGCATACTTCTCCATTTCTGAAACATGTTCTTTATTGCCACATTTATACTCTTAGTCTCTCTCTTTTGCATGCCTTCCCTTCTCTTTGGTTCATTATCCCTTCTTTACTGCACAGCATGCCCCCCACTATCCCTGTGTCTCTTGGATGCATTGTCACTTTCTTGCACACACTTCAACACTCTCTTACACTTTGCTTTTGTGTCTTGTGCATTGATTCTCTCATACGTTTCTTTTTATCTTGTGTTTCCTTCTCACTCTTTTGTATCCTCTTTCTCTGGCTTACATTCCCAGTCTCTTTCCTCATGTTGCATGCTTTCTCCCTGTTACACAATTTTCCTGTCTCCTGCTTTCAGTTTTCCTTTTGCTCTTGCTTCCTGTGCTTTGTGATTTTCTTCCCTTTCTTGCATGAACCCCTGCAAAGCCTTGCTATCCACATATCTGCCTTGCTTCCCCCCTTCACCTACTCTCTTTCATTCTCCAGCTTGATTTATTTCCCTTTTATTTTTATTTTTTCTCATTACCCTCCTCATTTGCACTCTCTGTGTCTCTGGCTTACCTTTCACCTGTATAATCTTTTCCCTGGCATATTATCTTTCTCTTTCCTATACTTTCCCAAAGTTGTCTGCTTTCTTCTCTCAGCTGTCCCACTTTCAGGTGGTTTTCTCGGTTACATGCACTTTGCATTTCTTTGTAGTTTCCCAGCCTTGCATGTGCTTCTTCTTTCTCTTGCCTGTTCTTATTCCTCTCTCTTCCTCTCCCTAACATGCTTTGGGATTACACAATCCCTTTCTTTCCTGCTAGTACCTTTCCTCCCTCCTACATTGTCTCTTTGTACTCCTACTTCGTACTGTGTCTTCCCCACCTTCTTTCACACTCTCTCCCCTTCTTTCTCAATGTCTTTCTTTCACTCACTTTCCCCTTTCAATCTCTTGCTTTTTCTTCCCCTCCCTTCCCCCTCACTCTGTCCCTCCTTTGATGTTCCCATTTCCCCCACTCTGTGTCTCTCTTTACCCGCCTTTTACTCTATCTCAGATGTTTTCCCTCTCACATTCACTCTGTCATGTGGTCTTCCTTATTTACTTTCTTTGCCCGTCTCACATTGCTTCTGACATGTCCTTTATCCCTCTGTCACATGCTTTGCCTCTCTTGGATGCTGTTACTTTCTTTTGCACTTCCTCTTCCCACTCTTACTTCTCTCTGTCATTCTTTCCTCCACTTTGGGTGCTTTTCCATCTCAGACACATTTTTCTACTTTGATGTGTGCACTTTCCCTCTTGCTCATGCTTGCAATCTCTTGCTCATGCTTGCAATCTCTTGCTCATACTTTCGCTACCCCTGTTGCTTGCCATCTCTTCCCATTTCTTGCTACCCTTACTACTCCCTAAGTATCCTTCTCTTTTGCCCTTGTTATCTCTTTCGCTTTGTGTCCATCATTTGCCCATTAGTCTTGGGCATGCCTTTTTCCCCTGATGTGCTTGTTCTCCCCTTTCCTCACAGATTTCTCTCAAAGGAAGTTGAGCAGGTGGTTCCCTTCTTCTCGGCAGCCATTCAGGCACAGGGAGGTGCTTCCTCCAGCATGATTAAAAGAAGGCTCTAGGGAGCAGGTGAACAGGGGTGTGGCACATGTTTGAGGGAGTGGCATGGCAGTTTGGGCAGGCAGGGTTGCAGTCATCCTCCTGCTAGTGGTGTTTTTATTTTGAGTTGGGGTTTGGTTGGTTGTTTGGTTGGTTTTGGGGTTTTTTCAGCAGTGGTCTCCGAACAATCAAAAGCCATAGCTAGTAGAAGTGTGCCAACCCAAAGAGAACCCCCCAACAACAAGGCATCTGTCCAGATCCTTTTCTGTAAGGAGTGTTTGAACCTGTCAGTAGTACCAGGGGACAATGCAGAAGATGCCTGCCTGTAGTGGGAACAGGTGAATGACCTCCTCTGTCTGGTGGCCAAACTTAAGGAAGAAGTTGAAAGACTAAGGTGTATTAATTAGGGAAAGTGAAAGGGAAATACTGTGGAGTTTCACCCTTCCATCCCTGAGAGAAGCCCACCAGAAGCCAGAGGACTCCTGTGCCTCCTACAGTCAGGCAGAAGGAGGAGACCTCGTAGATGAAGGAGAGTGGAAATGGGTCCCTACTTAATGGGGACTTCATAAAAATTCCTCCCAACTCCCATCACCTACCCAGGTGCCACTTCAGAATAGGTATGAGGCCCTGGATCCAGTGGGTCAGCCAGATGACATTGGAGAAAATAATCTGCTTGGAGAGCCTCCAATTGCCCTTCATCTGTCAGATGGATCACTACCTCTAGCATTAAAAAGAGAAGGGTAGTCATAGTGGGTGACTCCCTTCTGACAGGAAGTGAGGGTCCTGTACATCGACCAGACCCTTCGCACAGGGAGGTCTGCTGTCTCCCTGGGGCCCAGGTATGGGATATGACATATCATGGAGACACCCTAGGCTGATTCAGCTCTCTGATTATTACCCACTACTGATACTCCAGGCTGGCAGTCATGAGATCAAAAAGAGGAACACTAGGGCAATTAAAATGGACTTCAGGGCTCTGGGTCAAGTGATTGATGAGGCAGGAACACAGGTGATGTTCTGCTCAGTCCCTTCAGTGGCAGGGACAAATTATGAAAGGAACAGGAGAACCGACATTATCAACAAGTGGGCTGGTGCCATCAGCAGAATTTTGGGTTCTTTAATCATGGGGCAACTTTTACCTGGCCTGCTGGAGCCAGATGGGCTCCATCTCTCTATTAAGGACAAAAGTATTCGGGCTCATGAATTAGCAGGACTCATTTAGAGGGCTTTAAACTAGGTTCAGAGGGGGAAAGGGATGCAACTAGGCTCTCCAGAAACAAGCCTATGGGTGGTAAGCCAGAGTCAGAGGTGAAATCAGCAGCCCAGCTGAAGTCATGTACACTAATGCACGCAGCATGGGTAACAAACAAGAGGAGCTGGAAGCCCTGGTAAAGCAGGAAACCTATGACTTTATTGGCATCACAGAAACATGGTGGGATGACTCGCATAGCTGGAGTACTGCAATGGATGGCTACAAGCTCTTCAGAAGATACAGGCAAGGGAGAAGAGGTGAAGGGTGGCACTGTTTATTAGGGGGGCTCTCGACACCACGGAACTTGAGATTATTGATGATATGGTTGAGTGCCTATGGTTAAGAATCAAGGGGAAGGCCAACAAGGCTGACATCCTGGTGGGAGTCTGTTATAGACCACCCAACCAGCATGAAGAGATGGGTGAATTATTCTATAAGCAGCTGGGGGATGTTTCAAGATTGCCAGTGCCTGTTCTTGTAGGTGCAGATACCTACTGGAAACTCAACACAGCAGAGAAGAGGCAGTATAGGAGGTTCTTAGAAGGTATGGAGGACAACTTCTTGTCACAGCTGGTGAGTGAGCCTGCCAGGGGAGGGACAGTGCTAGACCTGCCATTTGCAAACAGAGAAGGGCTGGTGGGAGATGTGGTGGTTGGAGGCTGTCTGGGGCACAGTGATCATGAAATTACAGTTTTCAGTATTTGGTGAAGCAAGGAGGGGCATCAATAAAACTTCCACACTGGACTTCTAGAGTCAGACTTTGGCCTATTCAAGAGGCTTATTTGGAGGGTTCCTTGGGAAGCAGCCCTTAAAAACAAAGGGATCCAGGACAGATGGGCATACTTCAAAACAGAAATCTTGAAGGCACAGGAGCAGGCTGTCCCTATGTGCCAAAAGACAAGCCATCGGGGAAGACAACCAGCCTGGATGAGCAAAGAACTAAGGAAGAGGGTCACCTTTAGAAGGAGGGTCAAGTATCTCAGGAAATGTCGAAGGGAGCTGCTGGTCATGTAGGAAAAAAATCAGAGACCTAAAAGCCCGGTTAGAACTCAATCTGGCCACTTCTGTCAAGGACAATAAAAAATGTTTTTATAAATACATTAATGGCAAAAAGGAGGGGAAAGGGTTACCTCCATTTTCTATTAGATGTGGGAGGCAATTTCGTAACTAAAGATGAGGAAAAGGCAGAGGTACTTAACACCTTCTTTGCCTCAATTTTCAACAGAAAGACAGATTGTCCTCAGTACAACTGTCCTCCTGAGTTGGCAGATGGTGTCAGGGAGCAGAATGGTCCCCAGGAGGAGGCAGTCAGAGAATGTTATCCAGGAGGAGGCAGTCAGAGAACTGCTGAGCCGCTTGGGTGCTCACAAGTCAATGGGACCAAATGGGATCCATCCCATGGCAATGAGAGAGCTGGCAGATGAGCTTGCAAAGCCACTCTCCATCATTTACCAACAGTCTCGGCTCACTGGTGAGGTTCCAGATGACTGGAGGTTGGCCAATGTTGGCCATCCACAAGAAGGGCAGGAAGGAAGATCCAGGACACTATAGACCTGTCAGCCTGACCTTGGTGCCCAGCAGTGTTATGGAACAGATCTTGAGTGCCATCACAGCACCTACAGGATGGCCCAGGGCTCAGATGCAGCTGGCATGGATTTAAGAGGGCCAGGCCCTGCCTGACCAACCTGATCTTTTATGATCAGGTGACTCACCTGGTGGATGAAGGGAAGGCTGTGGATTTTGTCTATTTGGACTTCAGCAAGGCCTTTGACATTGTCTCCTGCAGCATCTTCCTGGAAAAGCTGGCAGCCCGCGGCTTGGACAGGAACAAGCTTTGCTGGGTTAAGAACTGGCTGGATGGCTGGGCCCAGAGAGTGTTGGTGAACAGTGCTGCATCCAGTTGGTGGCCAGTCACCAGTGGTGTCCCCCAGGGATCTGTACTTGGACCAGTCCTGTTTAATATCTTCATTGATGATCAAGGGGATCAAGTCCACCATCAGTAAATTTGCAGATGACACCAAGCTGGGAGCAAGCATTGATCTGTTAAGAGGGTAGGAGGGCTCTGTAGAAGGACCTGGACAGGCTGAATAGGTGGGCCAAGTCCAACAACATGAGATTTAATGAGTTCAAGTGCTGGGTCCTAGACTTGAGTCACAAAAACACCCTGCAGCACCACAGGCTGGGGACAGTGGCTGGACAGTACCCAGGCGGAAAGAGACCGGGAGTGCTGGTGACTGCAGCTGAACATGAGCCAGCAGTGTGCCCTGGTGGCCAAGAGGCCAACAGCATCCTGGCCTGGATCAGGAATAGTGTGGCCAGCAGGAGCAGGGAGGTCATTCTTCCCCTTTACTGGGCACTGGTGAGGCCACATCTTGAGTGCTGTGTCCAGTTCTGGGCCCCTCTGTTGCCTCTACTGAGGCGTGACGACCTGGTTCAGGAACGGCACGGCGACCCACCCTGGGTCGCTCGGGCCATGAGCTCACTAACACCAATGTGATGGACAGCAAAATGGCATTTATTCTTTGCTTACGCGGTGTTTTATAACTCACGCAGGCAGCGTCACATCCGTCTGCCTACGTCATCACCTACATGTGATTTGCTAACTTAACAAAGCCTAACTGAGTAAGGCAAACATCACTTACATGTGAAAAGGTAACCTTATCTACCCATACAGCTCGAAATCTTCCGGCCGCTTGTTCCTAGCTATTACACCCCTCAGTTTAGGAAAGATGTTGAGATGCTTGAACATGTCCAGAGAAGGGCAATAAGGCTGCTAATGGTCTGGGACACAGGTCCTTATGAAGAGTGGCTGAGGGAACTGGGGTTGTTTAGTCTGGAGAAAGGGAGGTTCAGGGGAGATCTTATCACTCTCTACAACTGCCTGAAAGGTGGTTGTAGTCAGGTGGGGTTTGACCTCTCAGGCAACGACAGACTGAGAGAACATAGTCTTAAGCTGCACCAGGGGAAGTTTAGGCTAGATGTCAGGAAAAAATTCTTCACTGAAAAAGTGATTGAGCACTGGAAGTGTCTGCCCAGGAGGACAGTGAACTCACTGTCCCTAGAGGTGTTAAAAGACTGGACATGGCACTCAGTGCAATGGTTTAGTTGATGAGGAGGTGTTAGGTCATAGGTTGGACCTGATGACCTCAGAGGTCTTTTCCAACCTAGCTCATTCTGTGATTCTGTAATTCTCCCTAAGTATCCTTCTCTTTCCCCTTTGTTATCCCTTTCTCTTTGTCTCTATAATTTGCCCCTTAGCCTCAGGCATGCTTTTCCTCCCTTGATGTGTTCTCCCCTTTCCTCACAGAGTCTCTCTCAAGCATTCCCCTGTCTTGGTCACGCCATCTGACATGATTAATCTCTTGCGTGCACTGTACCTGCTGTGCTCCTGCCTTGCCTCATTCATATGCTTGCCTGATCTTGTGGATTTGCTTCACCTTTAGTGCAGTTGCATTCCCTGGCATACTTGCCCTCTCTCTGATGTTATTTCCTACTTGCTCCTGCTTTCCTGATGTGATTTTCCTCTCGTCTGTGCTTTCAGTCTCCTAAATGTGCTTTTCTTCTTTCTCTCATGCTTTGTACACCCCTCTCTCTGGTCCCTTCTCCCCTGCTGGTGCTTGCCAGTGCTCTTCCTGTCCCTTCCCTTTCCTTCTCTCCCTTCATTGTCCCACATACATTCCCTTTCTAATTGGCACACATGTTCACGTCTCCTTCATCCCATTTGCATGTCTCTCTCATGAATCTCATCTCTCTGTCTTCTTTATCAGACATGCCTTTCCTTACTCTGTCTAGTGTTTTCTCTCTTACTTTCACTTTGCCTCTCTCGTTCGGTATCTCTCTTGTGCCTTTGCTGTCCTGCATGTTTATTCATTCTCAGGTCGTTCCCTGTCTCAATGTCTGTTGTCCTAATCTCTTAATCTCGCATCCCTCTCTCTTGTGTGCTTCATCTCTCTTTCAAACTCTTCTCTCTTTTGATTTTATTTTCCTCTTGATTCCATTTTTACGTGTTCTTTTCCTCCCTCCACTTACTAATATCTGGGTTTGCTTTGCCTTTCTGACGCTTTGCCTCTTTCCCTCTTCTTCACTTCTAGCTTTTTTTTTCTCATACTTTCCCTTTCACAGGTTTCCCACACCCTTTTCCTCTCTCTGTGCCCTTTACCTGTATGTGGTGCCTGTCTCAACAGCCTCCCTCTCACATGCATCCTCCTCACCCTCATGTGTTTCCCCTCTCACATGAATTCTGCCCGTCATGCTTGCATTATCTCCCATGTGTGCTTTTCCTTGCTTGCTGTTCTCATTCTCCTGCACTCCCCTCTCTCATGTGTATTACTATTCTCCTTTCTGTGTTTTCCTCCCTCTCTTGCATATTTTCTCTCTCACAAAATTACCCTTCCTGTTTGCACTTTCAATGAGACTTGTTCTTTCTGTCTTGTCTAGTGTAATTGTTCCCTCTCTCTTGCTGTCACTATCCCTTTGTCTTGCTACCTCTCTTTTTCTCTAGCTTTCCCTCTCCTCATTGCCTTTCTTATTGTCCTCAGTTCTCCTTTACCTCTCTGTTTCTTCAACTCCCACCCTCTCTGTCACTTGCCTCATCTTTCTCACACACTTTCCCAGCAGTACATGATTTGCTTCCCTCTCTCTGCCATGTCGTTCGCCTGAACTTTGCATTGTTTACTGATGTCATGTTCTACTCACCTTGCACTTTCTCACACCCCTTCCCCATCTTCACTTCATCCATATTCCTGCTGTCACACACATCTTCCCTCATGCTGTCATTCAGTTTTATTGGCTGGCATGTGGTTTTTGTCTTGGACATGCACTTTGTGCCTGCTCTCTAATGCATTGCTTCCCTTACATGTTTTTTCTTCCCCCTGTGCTTTACTGTTTCCTTTTTTATCTTGTGTCAAGTCTTTCTCTCTCACTAACCTACTCTCTCATGCTTTCCCACCTTTCTCACATTTTTCCTCTTGGATTTTCCTCTCGCTTGTGCTTCCAGTCCCCGGCTTATGCTTTCCCCCTCTAGCTTGCTGCCTCCCTCTCTACTGCTCTCTGTACTTGTCCCACTTGCTGCCCTTCACACTTTCTCTAGCTTTACATCTCTCACAGTATGTTTCCCTCTCTGTCATGTGCTCTTACTGCTGTCCTTGTTGTTCCTGTCCTCTCTCTTGAGTGTGTATTTTCTCTCTCTTGGATGCACTTTGACCCCTTCTCTTGTTTTCTATCTCTCACTATCTATATCTCATTTTTGACGTCTTTCTCTTGTACACCCTTGCGCTCTGTCACTTTGCTCTTCTGCTGCCCCCCTTTCTTGTACTGCTGTACAAGGCACACAGTTCTCCTCTCCTCTGCTTGTACTTCCTTTCTTACTCTGTCAATTTCCCATGCTCCTTTCCTCCCTCTGTCTCATACTGGCCATTTTGATTTTTATTATCTCTTCTTGCTTTCCCTTCTCCCTTCTTTCTCTTTCTCGTTTTCCTTCCCTCTCACACATGATTTCCTGGTTTTCTCCATCTTCCCCACACTCTATCATGCTGTCTCACTTTGCCGCCTTGTAGTTTCCTCCCTTGCATGCCTCATGCCACTCACTCACTTCCACTTTAGCCCCAGCACAGGCATTTCACTCTTGGTTGTGCTTCCTCTGTGTCTCTCACTCAGTAGCACTCCTCTCGCTGTTTGCTTGCTAGTTCCCTCTTTGTTTGCATTCCTCTCCTCCATAATTTAATTCATCTTGCTGCCCCCTCACTTTCCCTCTAAAACTCACCCTAACACTCCCTCTCTTGCTTCCTTACTCTTCTTGCTTCTCATGCACCTTAGCACTCACTGGCATACATAGGTTCTGTTACTCCCACATGCTCCTTCTCCATCAGTCTGTCTCTCCTGGGGTTTTTCCCTCTCCCTTGCACTCCCCTCACCCCTCTCTGGACATCTCTTCCCGTCCACCCACTGTACCTTTGGCTCTCCTTATCAGACATCTTTCACCCTCTTACCCCCTTTTACTTTTTAACACACTTCCCTCTTATCACTTTCTTGCTTGCTTTCTCACACTTGCCTCACAGGGCTTCCCTTTCTACCATGCTTTTCTTGGCTCCTACTCTTCTGCATGTGCACTTCCATATCTCTATTACACTCCTAACACTTTTTTCCCTTTCTTATGGGTTATCTCCCACATTTTGTTTCTCTTTTTTACTTCATTGTCTTCAATCCTTTCTCTTGACCACATTTAGTTTCAGTTGAACAGTATCCCAATCTCTCTTGCTTGTACTTTTCTAATTTCATACACGCTGCCTTTTTCTTACCTGTGCCTTCATTTACTCTCTCACTTTCCCTCTTCTCCTCTTTTGCTCATGCTTTCTGTTTCTCTTTCACACATTCCAAATCTGTTTATATTTTATACTTTCCTTTTAGTTAATGCTTTCAGTTCCTAGAATACTCTCTCTCTCTCATGCCTTTACTTTGTTGCATGTGCTTTTCCTTTGGTCTACTGCAATTTTTCTTGCTTGCCCTTGTACACTTTTCTCCCTTGTGTATGCTTCTCCTCCCTCTCTGCCTTACACTCTTATTGTTGGTTTCCTCATCAGTTTTTACTCCCCTGCATGCATGCTTTCCTTCTCTCTCTATATTGTGTCCCCCTTCTTCTGCATGTATTTTTCCTGTCTGGTACACTTTCCCCATCTCACAGTCTCCTGCGTCCTCTCTACTGATTATTCTTACTCTCTCGTTCTTGCTTCTACTTTCCCTCCCTTGGGCACACTTTCCCTCCCTTATGCAGCTGTTTTCCTCCCTTCCTGTGCTGACTTGGAAACTTTCCGGCTCAAACGAGTACTTTCCTGTTCTGTCACATGCTTGTGATCTTCCACATGTGTATTCCTAATAAAAATATCTTCTACATAAATTCCCTCTCATTTTTTTATCCATTTTCCCTTGCCTTTCACCTCTTGGATGCCTTTTCATTTTTTCTGTTGCACCTTTCCTCTCTCTTGTGCACACACTCTCTTGTTTTCTCTCTGGCTTCCCCATATGCTCACACACACAGACACATTCAGTGTGTGTCCCTGGTATGCTTTCTCTCCTTTTCCCTGTTGTTCTTCATCTTTTGCTCATACTTTCCATATTTCTCTCATGTGCTTTCTCTTCCTCAGTTTCCTGCTCTGTTGTGTGCATTCCCTCTCTGACAGGTTCCTTCACTTTCCCATATACACTTTACCTCTTGTTTGCTTGTGTCCCTTGTCTCTACTATGAATGTTTATCACTTTTACACTCTCTTGGTCTCTCTCAATCAACATATATTCCCCTCTTGTGCCTATTTCCCTTCTCAAATAGTTCCTTTTTGATTGAACATCTATCTGATCCTCTTTCAGTCCCTGTTATATGTTTTCTCTTCCTTCCAATTGTGAAGAGTTTCTTTTCCTCTTTTATGTGTTTTACCTCTGTTGTGTACATCTTTTCTTCTCTCAGATGCTCTTCATACTTCCAATAATGTCTTGATTTCTCTTCCCCACTCTCTCTCTTCTAATCAGCTTTCTGTCATGCAATATTCCTTTAATGTGTGAGCTTTCCCTTCCTCCCTGGCACACAATATGTGTCCTCTCTCTTGCACCATCACTCTCTCATTGATGTACTTTCCTGCCCTTTCTTCTTATGATTTCTTTCTCTAAGGCACGCTTATCCTTTCTCTGTCATGTGCCATAGTGTAATTGCTCATCATGCTTTCCTTTTTTCTTTCACCTATTTTCCTCTCTCTCTGCTCTCTCCCCTGTACTTTACATGTCTTACGTCACACATCCCACTTTTTGTCTGCCTTACACTTTAACAGTCACACCTCCCTTTCTTATCTTACATGCTTCCTCTGTTTCTCAGACTTGCTGTGTATCTCGTATTTACCCCATGTATTTTCTGTCTTGCATTCTTCCCCACTCATGCGTGCGCTCTCAAACTCTCTCATGTATCTGCTTTATAGTTTCTTACAGATTTTGTGTAATTCTACTCTCTTGTGTATTTTTTCCCTTATTTTGAGCACTTTTTGCCCTTGCGCATGCTGTCACTTTCTCTTACATGCACTTTTCCTCTTCTTCCTTCTTGTGCTCCCTCCCTCTTGTGCCTCTTCTTTCTGTCAAGCTCTTTCCCTCTTCTTGCATATGAGGGCTTTCCTCTCTCCTGTGCATATCCTCTTTTGCTTCTCTTTCTTGCTGCCCTGGGCATTTTATGTCTCTCTCTGCAATTTTCCTTCTTTACCTTGTGTCATGCTCACTGTCTTTGCCACTCCCTCTTTTTTGTGTCCTCTCTTGTTCACTCCCTGTCAATTTCTGCCTATGCTTGCTCCTTCCCTCTCACTCATCTTTCCATCTTTCTTGCTCTCTTACCTTTGCTTTTCTTGCCCTCTTCCTGACTCACTTTTTCCCTTCTCACTCTTTTCTGGGTTTTTTTTTTTCCTCTCCCAGTCCCACTCTGGCTTTCTTTATGTTATGGCTTCTATTTATGTTTCTTTGAATCTCAGTCAGTCTGTCTATCCCACATCCTCCTTTCCAAATCTTTAAAATTCTCATTCTCACTGTTGGGGGTTAGGCTTGTTTCTTGTATTTACCTATAGAATTTTTTCCCAAGGGTTGGGAGGCAACTAACAACCGAATACTTATCGGTGCTCAGGTGAAACAAAAGAATGGGCATAGCACTTAGCCACACTCTTTGTCTCTGGGAGTTTCTCTTGGGGGGGACAGGAAAAAAGACTGGGCTCGGCGCTGGCTTGGCACTGGCTCTTGCGCTTGGCATTGGGGGGGGGGGGGGGGGGGGGGGGGGGAGGACGGTCAGGCTGCTGCTTGCTGTGGGAGAAGTTTCACTGGCACCACCGAGTCCGATCCTGAGGAAAGCTACCATCATCTGCTCGTGTGCCCAGGAAATCCTGATCTCTCCTTTTGCTGCCCTGCTGGAGCTGGGCACTGTCCCACTGCTGCTGCTTTGAGGCCGCTCTGCACTGCGGCCCCACATTGCCCTTCCTGCTGGACATCCCTGCCCTCCAGTGACCACCGACAGAGCTCTGGATTTCATCCGATCCACCAGCCCGGGACCCCTCACCGTTCCAGCTTCGTACTTTTTTTTCAGAGTCCCAAGAGACCAGACTGCCCCAGGTTTTGTGAAACCAAGCCCTGTCAAGGTCCCTGGTTCCATTCGCTATTAATTGCTGTAGTAGTTGTTGTTTGTTTGTCTTGTTATACCTATTAGTAAAGAGCTGTTATTCCTATCCCCATATCTCTGCCTGAAAGCCATTTTAATTTTTCTAAATTATAATAAATTGAGGGGAGGGGATTTGAATTATCCATTCCAAGAGAGGCCCTGCCCCTCTTAAGCAGATACCTGTCTTTGTTCAAAACTAAGACACTCACTTTCCTTCTTTCCTTTGCATATCTGGTTGTCTTTGCTTGCTCCTTCTGCCATTTCTGTTCTTCTTTTGTCCCCTCTTTTTTAATCCCATTTTCTCTTCTCCTTCTCCCCCAGTCCCCTCATTGCTCTCACACTCTCTCTACTCAGTCCTTGTCTCTCCCAATGTCTTGCTACCCACAGCCATCCATTCTTTTCTTTGCATCACTGTCTTCCTATCTGTCCCTCTCTCCCTTTTCTCTGCACTCCCTTCTTTCTCAGCCTCTGCTTCTGTCATCTCCCCTCCTGCTAACCTTTGCTCATGTAACTTCCCCTCTCTCCCTCCAGTGCTTTTCCTCCACTCACTCTCTTGCCCAGTTTCTCCTCTTTCCTTATCATTTCTATTGCACATTTTTTCCTTCATGCACATTCTTTCTGCCTTTGTATTTACCTCTTTTCTCCTGCCTTCCTGCCTGCCTTCCTTCCTGCTTTCCTGCCTTCCTGCCTGCCTTCCTTCCTGCCTTCCTGCCTGCCTTCCTGCCTTCCTGCCTGTCTTCCTGCCTGTCTTCCTGCCTTCCTGCCTGCCTGCCTCCCTCCCTCCCTCTCTCCTCATACTCAAAGTGCAAATTAACATCTGCAATCTTATGAAAGTTGTGTACTATCTGTTTACATTTTCTGTCTCAGAGCCATTACAATTACACTATCACCAAAACTATGGCATGAAAAATCCTTTGCTGGTTTGTCTGTCTTCTCAGCTAGGGTCCAGAGAGGAAGAGTCTGCAACTACTAAATCAAGGTATCTCTGTCAAAAATCAAATTGGTCTTGCAATTAGTTACTTCCAGAGATGAAACCATTTTTGTTCACTGTTCCTATTACGCTTAAAGGTGTTAGCAGTATCTAATCCTTTGCAGACAAAGTATGGGTTTACAGATCATGCTGTAATCCATTTTGTTTTCCAGAGAAAGTATGTGGGGCTCTACAGTCTTTATCCTAATGCTGAGTATTGTTCTTAAAAGTAATTTGCACAAAGCTGAATTGCTAACACTCTCTAAACTTGCAAAAGTAAGAAGTGTGTATGACACTTGAGTTTAGTAAGACAAGTGTCTGTGTAATCCTTGTGTAATCCCAGAAGACATCTCATTGCACTAGAAGGAATAAGGAGTTTCTGAAGATGAGTATGCCATGCATTGTGCTAGAAAAAGCTGTAAAGAAAATTTGGAGCAATATTCTGATACAATGCATGAAGTATACACAGTGAACCATCTCACCTTTCTCTTTTGTACTTTTCTTATTCCTTCCTCTTTATTCTGAAACAGATTGGAGCATAGTACAAACTTTGTTTCCTCTCTTAAATTAGCAAGAGCTGCATGATGATGTTGGACTCTGAGTGGTTTATGCTGCTGCTCAAGCAGAAGCATAATCATTCAGAAGAACTCTACTGGAAAGAGAGGGTCATATTTGTAGACCTTAGCTTACATACCTCTTTATTATAACCATGTTTCTAGATGTAACCTGTGCTTTTGCTGATGGACGTCTAGTCCTACTATTCTTAGAAGTTTTTTCATTTTTCACCATTAATTTTCTGTTCTCCTCTGTTCCATGGCCAACATAACTGCTTGGTTCTGGTAGCTGTGGATAGGACTGTACATGATATACTGTCATTCTGTGTGTATCCAGGATTTTTCTGTCTTCTTTTCTCATGCCTTTTCTTGAAGTTAACAAATTCTTTTTGAATGTGTATGTTACTGGGATGGCAGGAGTAATTTGAGGAGAGAGCTGTTATTTTATTTAAGTCACAAGTTTAAAAATAGTTACTCTAGTGGAAAAATACAAGGAATAATTACGTCTGCCCTCAGTGCAGAAGAGTGAGCATTACCTCACAGAACCACAGAACACCCCAGGTTGGAGATGTCTGTAAAAGATCATCTGATTCAACCTTTTCTGGGAACAGGAGCCTCCATGAGATCATCTAGCATGCTGTCCAGTCTTACCTTGAAAATCTGCAGTGATGGGGACTCTACCAGATCCCTGGCAAGATTGTATGCATGATTGATTGTTTTCACTATAGAACATGTATTTCTCATACTGAGATGAAACCTCTCCCAGCACAACTTGTACCCATTGCCTTATGTTTTCTCCATGTACCACCTGGTGAGGAGAGCACCTCCATCCTTTATTGCCATCTTTAAGTAATTAAGTACATGAATGCTCCCTGATGAAGTCTCCCTGAGCCTTCTCCATGAAGAAGAGACTTAATTCCTACTGTCTTATGTTGTAGAACTCTGTCATCCTCTCCCGTCCTTCTTTACAGGCCCTCCAGCCTGTCCATGTCTTTTTGGAATGGTACAGGACCAGAACTGAACATAGTTCTGCAGGTATGGTCTGACAAGCACTCAGTATAATTGCTGGTAATCACATCTCTCCCTGCTAGTAGTACCCCTGAGGATGCAGCCCAGAACATGATTCACCTCTTGCTGCAGCAGCACTCTGCTGACTCATATTGAGCTTGTCCCCCAGTACCTCCAAGTCCCTTTCAGCAACACTGTTCCCCAGACACATGCATCCTAGCCTGTAAACAGACTTTGCTCGTGTCTTTGTGTCTCAGGTTACAACGTCAGATGTGCCCAAAGTATGTGTTCTATCCCCATCTCCATGGGCTGTTGAAACCAGGTGGGGCAGTGTTTCCCTCGTCTTCTGTTAATGGGCCCATCAATGCCTTGCTGCATGACTCACAGATAACTCCCTCCAGGAGCTATCTCTGTTTAATGGGCCATCAAGGACCCACTGCATGACTCATAGAATGAGATCATCCCATTGTGAGATGCTCTGCCCAGGGGGAGGAGCCAAGAATTCCCACCTGGATATAATCCGGGGTTTGGGACAGCATAGTAGCCTTTACCCACTGTACTCCTAGAGGACAAGAGCTACCAGACCTCTATAGGATCACTGCTTTGACAGGACTATTTCATCTGGACTGCTACTACCACCCTAACAGGGTGTCAGGTTGTATTCTGACTCTGTCAGTGGTTTTTTGTACTATTGCATCTATTTTATTTTACTTTATTTTACTTGTTTTATTTTACTCTTATTAAATTGTGTTTCTGACTTGGAGTCTCTCACTGGTTTTGCTTTCAGACCAGCACACTTTGTTAAACTTCATACAGGTTTTGATAGCCTGACCAGATCTCTCTGTAAGACATCTCTCCCTTCTAATGTGTCCACCTCAACATGCAGTTTGGTGCCAACAGCACATTAGTGAAGGTACCTTCAATCCTACCACCTAGACTTTTTATGAAAATGTTGAGCAATTTGGGGCTCAGTAACATTTACTGTGAGACCCTACTTGTGACTGGCTGCTACACTGAGTAAGAAACACATATCATCACCCATTCTGGCCTTGCTGGCCAGTTTCTTATCTATACTTAAATAAATTGTGCTTTACCTTTCTAGAAATGCCTTGTGTCACTGTCAATGTGTCTTGTTATACTGGTATATTTTAACCTGTTAAGTTTGAATTTTATTGAATAACTTGGACACTAGCAGTTTGTGTTAAATTTCTTCAGATCCTGTCTATCAATAACAATTGTCAGATGTGATTTTTCTTTACACCTTTAGCTAAGATCATGAAGAATAACTGTTTGTTTACAAAGATGGGCAGGAAAGTGTGCAGATGCACCTTAACAGAAAATAGGACTATAAATTTCCTTTTTATTCCTTGCATGTATGATTATAGTGTAGAATGCTTCAGGTTTTTCTCCTATTGGAAAACCTTACAAAGTGTTCAGTGAATTTTGGAAGAACAGTCACAGAAAATTGACCTATACTGGTCTTTGATATATTTAGGATTTGTGTTTTGCTTGTTAGGATCTTATAGTTATACCTTACTGCAATAAAATCTGGGCCAGTGTCAAGAGGAATAGGCTGGTTTGGTTTTGAGTTTGCTTTTCTTTTTTTCTTATTTTGCTGACATGAAGCTCACAGTGCTACTGATTATGCCAGCAGTGAGAACAGGAAAAAACATTGATACAATTCTATTTTTCGTACTCTTGATGCTGAAATGGAGAGAATTGAAGTTTCAAGTCCTAATAGCTTTTTACAGTTGAATCTTTGTGAGAACCTGCTGAACCCTGTATCACAGTCCACATGTGCTACAGTCCTCTGTAACTTACTGCCACAGACATGATCTTGCTTGGGTAATTGTACCTTCTCTGTCTTTCTTACTGGGAATGAGAATGCAGAGGGCAGAGAAAAATCAGTAATCCCCAAGTTCCATCATTTCCATGGCAGCAGAGTACACTCTACAGCCCTTTTATCTTGCTGGCAACCACCGTTTTTGACATCTATCCATTGATAGGGTGTGGTGACAAAAATTGTGACTTCATGGCATTAAAAATGTTCTGATTGGTAGTTTCTACCAGAGTTAATAATGTAAATTTCCAGAGGACTCTTGGTTCCCTTGGAACTATAAAAATACGAAGTGTTTTTCCATGACAATGCAGGATTGTGTTCTATAATCTAAAATAGCATTATAGAATTATACTAAGTGAGAGTGGGACATGTGGAAGAGATGTAGCAAATTTGTTCTTGCTGCTGAACTGATAGATACTTGCTTAGATCAGAGAAGTTTTGTACACATTGCAAATACTCTAAGATGTTGGAGGCATTTGGAGTGCCACATGGTTTGTTTCTGAGCGCAACCCTTCATTAGTATTTATATATATGGAGCAGATGAACAAAATGCCAGGTATTTTTCAGAGGGCACTAAACAGGGAGATCTTTGAAACCGCAGAACACCTTGAAAGAGAAGTGCCACTTAATAATGTAGAAGAGTGTTAATATTGTAGAAGATATTAATACAAAAAAAATTGCCTTCAAATAAGCAAATTCAGTATCTCCAATAGGAGATAACTAAGGCAGTGATATTCAGCTAGAAAAGGGGGGATGGAAGGGCATAAATGCTGGATGGTAATGTGCATTGAAAGGATTCAGCACATTCATGCTGAAACCCTCCAAAATGAACCTCCTCCTCAAACCCTAGAAAAGCGACAATACTAAGATATTCCACCTTTATATGCTTGCATATTTCTAAACTTTTTATTTGATAGGGTGTGTTGGAAAAAGGGTTGGAACACTGTAAACACTCTAAAGTGTATTTTAAAATTCCCTGTGAATGCATTTATAGGGCTGTCTGTGGAGAAATTTTTGCTTGATTTTTAAGCTACAAAACTTGTTGCCAGTGGCTGCCAAGTATTCTATATAAGTAGGAGACATGTTTTCACTAGAAAATAGTTATTTTTCTTTCTTTCCTTTTTTTTTTTTTTTGGCATCGTAATTTTTTCATTTTGCAAGCCGTGCATTACTCATCTTAACGGCACCTTAGAGATGGATTGGGAGGTGAAAGATTTGCTGATTAGAGTAAAACTAGAGTTTAGGATATCCAAAGAAGTGATAAACCTATTAATATAACAGTTTCTTGGGTATATTTTACTAATTATAAAGTATTTTCCATTATAAGAGGCAATTTTTGCTGAAAGCCGATATGTTCTCTAGACCATACTTAATGTTTGCATTCTAATTACAGCATGCTTAATGATTTGAATCTGTAGTGTTCTTTGCTTCAGAACTCTGCAAAAATGATTTTTTTTCCTGGATCTCACATGAAGTTTGGATATGCTGTGTCATCTGTAACACATATGGATTTCTCTTTCAAGTCCCCATAAGCTAACTTCCTAGATGAGCTGAATATTAGAAGCTGAGTATTCCTTTTTGTTACTCCTGCATTGTGCAGAGGCCTTAATAGTAGGCTGGTTTTGTCGACATTGGTAGTGTGCACAGTTTATATCTGTCTATGCTCTTCTCCTTTAAATAATGAAAGGTATGAATTGCTGAAGAGACAATTCAGTGTGGACTAGTTATGGATTGATACTTTAGATGTGTCCTGTAGTCTTCCATTATTTTAATTGAAACAGTGCTAGAGAATTTGCAAGGTTATTAATTACTGGCTTGTCCAGATCATAAACATGAGGATACATGAGTGGCATCCCACAGCCAGCTTTCTCTGTTCTCTTAATGAATTCATTTGGAGTAACTCAGAAACTGGCTGAACTAGCTGGATTGTAATGGTCATGTTATCAGTAGCTGCCTGATCCCTGGATGCTACCTTCCTTGTGGCTTTGAGAGGCTGTGGGCACTTTGTCTGGAGAATGAGGAGAAGTAGCACACAAAGGCTATTAGCTGTGCAAATTTTGTCCCTGGCCAAAGTAAGAGGAAAGATTGATAATGTGCTTGACAAGCTAAGTTGTTGCCTTAGGATCAGGCCAAGTAGGTCCAACTGCTTGTGCTCAGTCATTCCAGTGCTCTGTCCACAAAAATGCATGTGTGAACACTTTCACCAGCTCTGAGATAAACCCAAATATTCTGCTGTTGAATCCCACCAGCAGTTTAACTTTGTGGATAAAGTGTGCTTTTGCTGCCTTCTCTAAATTGCACCACTGCACTCTACAGTGAAACTGTCCAAGTTTTTCCTCAGAAGGTAGGTATCTGTGTTATCTTGAGAGGTGAAGTGAGCGCTGAAAGCTTTTGTAAGTAGAGGTATCCAATAAGTAGAAAACAGCTATTCTTATGATACCAGAATACAGAAAGAATTGTATCATTGACCTGGGGATAGACTTGGTCTATCAAGTGCATTTTTTAACTCTAGAAAATGTTTTCAAAAAATGCCTGTTTGTCTGATTGAAAAGTCATTTATTTCCTCTGTCTATTCAGTGGTCATCTGACTATTATAAATACCATTTTTACTGCAAATACTGTTTTAACTCATATCAGCATGCAAACAGCTAAGACTGAGTGAACTGCATTTTGTTTAATCCTTGTCAACAAAATCAATTATTAAACATAAAGCTGGTTATTTACACAAGCTTACTGAAGACTAAGATAGTTATGCAGAAGCAGGAGCAGTCTAATTCACTCCCAAGTCTCAGTTTCCTTGGCCAAGCAGCAAGGGAAATAGTTTTCTGTGAACTGAATGTATGTTTTTCAGTCTTCATGCCTGCTGTTCTTGATTTTAAAACTCTGCTTTCATGACCTGTTCTTCCTTCTACTGAAAGCCTAGGGAATTTAGATCCTGACTTCACTGGAAAACAGGGTTGTATCCTAGTTATTTTTATTTAAAGAATAAGAAGTTTAATGGTTTATGTAAAACACTGCATTCTGTAGTGTACTTAGTCATAAGTGACTAATGTCTTGCAGTAGTGTTAGCCATGTTAAATTTTTATTACCTGGAACAAGATTAGAATTAAAAATTGGGAGGAGAAGAACAGATTCTCAGATCAGGATTTTGCTGTAAAACATTTCCACTCTTTGCCAGTGTGTTCTCTTGGGAACTGATGATGTGAAGTATTTTGATGGGGAGAGGAAAATGTTTGCTTATTATTCCAGTGAAATAGTTTTTTCCTTCTTTTTTTTCTGAAGGGGTAAACATCTGAATTAAGTGTGAATTAATCTCTGCAGGTGTATTTTGGGGAAACTGGACAGGGGCCACCCCAGCATCATTGCCTTGAGTTGTTGCCTCAGGAGAGGGAGGACAATCAAAGTGCAGCAAACCTTTTCACTTCCATTTTTGTCTAACTCTTATCACCCACCAAAATACATCAACGTGGCAAATTTGGACCATGTAGGTTACATGGGGCGGACATTTCTTGGGATGCAATGGACCCAGCTGAGCTAAGCAGCTGTGACAGGAATGCAACGTATCACTCCTGTGAGCCTAAGAATATGGTATTCTTTGGATAATGTTATGTTAGCTTTGCGAAGTTTCCCAGTAGCACGATTTTTATGTTGTTTTGTACAATGCTGCTGCTGCTCTTGACAAGTTTTATGCTCTTGACAAAGTGGGTGCAGGCTCCATTGGATTGCCTGTTGAACAGTTTAGGAAGCGTTGTGAGGGGTGCTGTAGTCCTCTCTTCATCTTAGCACTCAGGTTCTGTGGAACGGCACTGTAAGGCCAACAGGAGACAAAGCTGTCTTGAAACTGCTTAATGGAAAGTAACTTTGACAATTAAAATAAAATACATTAAAGCACAGAACGATCTAAGTGTGAAGTGAACAAAAATACTGGGCACCTTTATTGCAATGACAGTTGCTATGCTTAACACCTGACATACACATTATAGAATATATAGAGGTGACAAGAGCAGATGTTATTGGTTCATTGCATTAACAATCAGCTTTCTAACATAAAGTGGAGATCTCTGAATACTCATTGTGTTGTGAAATAATGGTGAAGAGGGGAGGAACTCCAGTGTCTTTTCTGAGTTTACCTGAGAATGATCTCCTCTGTTTTTGTTACCAGGAATTCTGCAGCAGTGGGTCATGGCTGTTTCTGCTACGCTCTAATGCGTTCAATTCCAGTTGCCATCTATGTTGTTTTGGTAACAGGTCTGCGCTACCACCTGTTCATATGGAGTGTCTTCTCGCCAAAACTACTGTACGAGGGAGTGCATGTGTTCATCACAGCTGCTGTCTGCCTGGTCTTCACAGCAATGGATCAGAACCACTCTTACAAAGTGCAAGACTGAAAATAAGTGTGTGGTATGTGGTTCTGCATTGCAATGTCCAGTGTGGCACTGGAATGGAAGAAGGAAAATACCAGCTTTAAATTGTTGTGCAGATTTTGAAGAGTAAATTGTTAAAAGAGTTGTTTATTTTAGTCAAGAACAGTTTTGTGTTAAAACTGAGTTTGCTTTAAAAATGTTGAATTGAAATAAACTGTTTCTTCATGGATACCTTTTGTTCTATAGCTGTCATTATAGCACTTTCCAATAAACAGAATGGTGATATTACATGTTTTGAATTTAAAAATATACATCCTAATATAAATACAGATCAGTGCCTCGTGGGCACAGAGAAAATCTTGTGTACATAAAATTTTTTACCCTCTTAGACTACAGAATCCTAAACATGTGCAGGATTTCTAGGTGCTGTTCACAAGATCCTGAATCCATTAGTCTCAGGTGGTTTTTGTGTTTGTTTTCTTTCTAGTGGATGCATTGAAATTATTATTAAATTTTTTGTTGTACAAACATCCCAGGTAAGAGATTTTGTTTGTTTTGCATAGGCAGCAAGCATTTCTGTTTAAAAGCAGCATTTTTCTTTGTAAGATGATTGCCATCATTTGTAATGGATTTCGATCTGCACTTCAGACAGTGTTTGATAATAAGTGTTTCTTATTCAAAGTAATGAATCTTCTGTGGAGTCCATTCCCTGCTAAAATATTTCTTCTTATCAATGTATAAATGATAAATCAGGTCTGTGCAGCCATGCTGAACATTTGATCAGGTTTTCCAGACATGGGTAGAGAGATGTGAGCAGTGAACAGGAAAACAGTTTAATGGATTAAGTTACCAGCAGAATAAAAGGTGTAAAAGGTGTGTTTGCAGTTTGCATCACCACCCCCCTAGTTACCTGTCTAGCCATCTCACTTGAATATGCTGTGATTAATTTGTAACAATGTTGTTTTTTTGCTTCTGTCAAGAAGATACATGTTAATGACTGTACTGACTATCAGTATTCATGTGAGATCTTTTTGCCTCTTAGTTTTGTCTGTGTTTAGTCCGTGTTAGTGGCTAATATGAGTTAGTCTAAATGTTTGAGGTATATCAGAAAAGCATACAGAGATGTTTTAACTTTTGTTACAAATATGGAAAAAGAAAGCTTTCAAGACCAATATAGCTGACAGCACAGTTGTTAAAATCACTGATGTACTTTTTGCTTCATGTTACAGATAATGCAGATTTCAATATGTAGGCCTTTAGTTTTTATACATTAATCTTGATGACTAATAATGAAATTTTTTTTCAGCTATAAGAAACCTAAAATTTTCAATACACTGGCAGCATACTGCTCTTTACCTGGAGGAGAGAGTACTGGATTTTAATGTCAGTTACTTGTGACCTGCTGGAAGATTGAAAATTAAATACTTCTAATAAATAACTTTTTACTGCCAACTATGGTTATTTAAAAGAGTTTGTATTTGTGAATGTACATCTACTCTTTTCACAATTCTCAATATTTTTTTGGTTACCTGCTGCCTAGCAGCCATGTCGGCATTATCAGCATATTCTCTGTTTACTTATATCATTAATTTGTAAGCAGTCCTCCCAAAAATTTATAGAGGCTATGTTTATAAGAAATCCGAGTCAGAGAGAAAGGGTGCTAATAAAGAGATGGAAGGGATAGAGCAGAAATTGCTTCTGGTGTACAGAATCCTAAAACAATGTGGGATGACATTTACAAGGTCTTTATTCCTCCCTTCTGGCCTTTTTTTTTTTTTAAATTCTACTATATCTCTTTTATCAAGTAGTGGAATCTAAACTACTGTGGGTATTAAGATTGCATTTTTTCAGATTACTTAGTTAAATTATCTGTGTCCCCCTTCTCCTCTTAGGTTGAAAGATGTCCAGATTGGATCCAGGATTAAATGGCTTGGAAAAGCTGTTACTTAGGTCTTCAAGACCAGGAAAGGAAAGGAAGAAGGGGAAGAGACTGCATCTCTATCTCAAGTTAACTCATGAGTTTGCATGATATGAGAAAGAAACATGGTGCTTTCAACTTCAGAATTGACATTTTTATTCCTTTTCAGCCTTTCCCTTTGGGTGTAGGCAAATGAAATAATGCTTCATGAGCTTATGGGCTCTAGCATTGCCAATCTTAGGCAGTGAATGAATGAATTAGTTCTTGCTGCAGGCAACCAGACTTTAACTGATAAATTATAATAATTTTATTTTAAATCAACATAAAATTTTGGCATTTGATCTGAGTGTACAGGGAAAGCAAATACTGGAACACAAATTCCTACCTGACTAGTTAGTTGTTCCACTTCACTTGTCATGTTCAGCATGTTTCAAACCCTCAAGACAAGGAGACAAGTGATGTAGCAAGCAGGAATACTACTGAGGATGTTTTTTGCCATTCTGAGCATACCAGTTTCTTCTGTCCAAGTCACCTGTAGTCCCAGTTCCAGTGTGGGATCAGCCTGGGCTTCATCAGTAGTGCCTGTGCAGAGGCACAGACACCTCCTTCAATACCTCTTGAAGTTTTGCCATGTTGAATATTTCTGCTCAGCACCTTCATTCCTGATCAGACAGTGCAACCAGTTACCATGGTCTACAGCTTGCTCTGCTAGATTTCACTGGATAGCCACCAGTCAGCACGACTCAAAGCTTGTAACTGTTGTTCATTATGTCCGTATGCCCATGGATTCACAGTGGTAAAGTTTGAGCTTCATTCTTGTAAACGAGTTCAGGTTTAAGAAAAAAATATTAAATGTATTCATATTTCAGGTACTGTATATCTGTATTTCTGCTCTCTAGGAAAAGAAGCCTATGTTTTCCTTGCCAACACAAAATCCACAGTGTGAACCCCAGGCTTTCCAGCAGGCAGGGCATGTGTGATAGGCCACTGTTCCTCTGTGGTTCTTTCTATAAGAGTCAGGCAGTTTCTGGAATCTCTCACATCAGACATTTGCCTACTAAACAAGATTTAGCTCCACCATTGCACAGTTGCAAGTTACCATGAAAGACTTCCTCTGAAAAACCAGGGTTTTCCTGAGTGCTTCACCAGCAGAAAAGGGGAAAGAAGCTGATCAGTGGGGCAGGAGAAGACGGTGGCTGATGTCATTATAGGCCTCTCACTCTCCTAACTAAGAAAGACTGTGATCAGGGGATGTTTGTGAGGCTGGCATTGCACCATCTAACAGAAGTATGGAAAGTCTGGGAAACAGACACTGAAGCCTCTCTTCAGTCCACAGGCAGATAATATAAAAGGAGATTGCTTGCCAAGAGGTAGATGGAGGGAGAATGAATGAGAGAGAATTTGCAGGACAGTTTGTGCCTGGCCCATTGGTATTGATTTCTTCTCATAAGAGGTGACAGACTCGGTGGAGGAGGGAAGAGCACTGGATATTGGACAACTTGAGCAAGGCCTTCAGCAGGGTGTACTTGGCAGCTGCACATTGAGTGGGCTTGAAGGTGGACTGGATCTCTGGGCTCTGACTTCAATGGTCTGAGTCCCCCCATCTCAGCCTTGGTTGGCAGAGGAGTGATGTAATGATACTGTTACCTATGTGGAGACCAATTTGGTCTCCCAGTGATAACTTTGTATCACGGCCTGGAGCAAGGGAGCTAGCCGCTTGATTGAGGCGGAGACTGGCCCTGGCCTGTCTGCCATGCTGAGAGGCAGAGTTGATCCGATGACGGACACTTGGCTGAAGCAGGGCAAGTCCCACATGGGCCCCGCAGGAGACTAGACTATCAGCGAAGAAGAAACCGATTCCGCAATGGGGTTTTTTCAAGGAATTTATTCCAGCTCCCGAATATTCTAGCCCACTGCAGAACAGAGGACCACGTGGCCTGCCTGTCCTTTTTACCTGGGGGAGGGGGAAGAGCAAAGGGCAGAGACCCAGCCAACCCCCAGAGTGGGGTGGAGTCACCCAAGATGGACAGGCATCCCGGGGTCAAATCCCTTTTGCAGAGGGGCGCGGCTGCCACCCTTCCGCCAATTGCCTGGATGGATCTCCCTGGAATTTTGCAGGAGCAAAGGGAGACCCCTTACCACGTCCCTTGGAATTGGCCAAAGGTCTGTCTGGGGTCGGGGAGGAGGGGGAAGGGATTGCGTAACCTGAGAGAGTGAGAAACACAATGCAACAATGTAATACTAGGGCAAGGCACTTTAGGATCGTTCTTGAGCGGGATGAGGGGAGAGACCAGAGTAAATCTGGAAATTGTACCAAGTAGATAAAGTGGTGTATATGCTGAAGGGAAAGACCACCCTTTGGAGGGGGCTTGGCACACTAGAAAAATGGGCTGCTGGCAACCTGCAGTACAGCCTGGGCACATGCCCATGTATAAGTAATGGTGCAGGATGGTGTCTATGGGCTACTAAGTGGCCCTGACAGCCTGATCCTGTTCGACAGCTCATCAGTGTTCAAGGAGCAAACACGCACACCCTCACACACGTCTGCATGGACATTTAGATCCCAGTGGCCTGCCCTGCTGCTGTCACCCAGACAAGAGAACCCCAGAAATTTCCAGCTTCTGTTGCTGGGATCCAGACCTCTTCTCTTATGAGTGAGTCCAACTTGAAGTTCACTGCTGTTCACATGCATCTGCCAAGAGTAGAGGATGCACTCACAAAGAAGTAGGATTTAATGAAAGGATGGGTGTTGGGGGTTAGGCTTGTTTCTTGTTTTGTTTTGTTTTTTTTTACCTATAGAATTTTTTCCCAAGGGTTGTGAGACAACTAACTACTGAGTACTTATTGGCACTCAGGTGAAACAAAAGGATGGAGCATGGCACTTGGCTACGCTCTTTCTTTTTGTCTCCGGGAGTTTCTCTCTGGGGGGGTGGGGCAAGAAAAAAGACGGGGCTGGGGGCAGCTTCGGGCACTTGTGCTTGGCATCGGGGAGAGGACAGAGGCTGCTGCTTGCTGCAAGAGGAGTTTTCACTGCCACCACCTGAGTCTGATCCAGAGGAAAGCTACCATCATCTGCTCGGCTGTGCCCAGGAATCCTGAGCTCTCCTCCTGCTGTCCTGCTCCCACCGCCGCTGCTTTCTCGGCACTGCTTGGAAGGTTTCTTTTTCTGCTACACCGCGGCCCTGCCCTGCCTTGTCCTGCCGGGACATCCCTGCCCTTCCAGTGACTACCGACGGAGCTCTGGATTTTATCCGATCCAGCCCGAGATCCCTCACTGTTCCAGCTTGTTGCTTTTTGGAGTCCCAAGAGATCAGACTGCCCCGGGTTTTGTGAAACCAAGCCCCGTCAAGGTCCCTGGTTCTTCTGTTCACTATTAATGCTGTAGTTGTTGTTTGTTTTGCCTTGTTGTTATAAATGCATAGTATATAGTTGGCTTTTCACAAATATTAAATTGAATACTGTATGTAGAATGTGGGAAGATTGTACTGTATTTTCTTTATTAATAGAATTTAGAAATGTGATGAGTGTATACTCCTTATGATTGCATCTTAGTGTGAGAACACTGGGGTCTTTTGTCTTCCTGCATGAAGAATGCTGACCAAGAAAGCGATTAAACTTCTGTTATCAAGTGTCTTGTCCAAATGAAAATGACCAGAGCCCCAAGAGAAGAATTTATGGACCTGTGTTATCAGATAGAATGGAGCCACCCGAGGACGGGTCTGCCAGGTGGAATGGTTGGGGGGAGCTGGGACTAAACAAAAGAATTCACACTCAAAAGGAATGTTTGAATCATGCATGTGAATTTTTAAATATGCAACAGGCTCATGTATAAAAAGAAAAAAACTCTGTTAGACGGTGTGCTGGCTGGTTCTGTGCCAGGCACCCTCGGCCGAGAAAATGTATTTTGCTTTTATCTCTCCTAATTGTCTATTTTCTTAATTTTTTTATTAAACTTCTAAATTTTTCCAAAAAGGTGAACCTCGTTTTTCACATACATATTAGTAAAGAACTGTTATTCCTATCCCTATATCTCTGCCTGAAAGCCATTTTAATTTTTCTAAATTATAATAATTTGAGGGGAGGGGATTTGAATTTTCCATTCCAAGAGAGGCCCTGCCCCTCTTTAGCAGATACCTGTCTTCTTTCAAAACCAAGACAATGGGGTATTCACTCAATGATGAAGTGAAGAACTTACACAGAGAAATACACACACTAGAGGCCTGTTTATACAGAGCACTTTTTCTCTACATCCTCCTCTGCTTTCACATGCTTGTTCCTTTCTGAGACATTCTGGTCTTTCCTTTTCCCATTGTTTTGCCTATTCCCTAAGTATTATGTAATGGCTTGCATGTTCCATCAATCCCCATAAACAAAGGCCCTAAGTTTTACTGAATCCTGAAGTGCTTTTCCCTGTGGGTCCAATGAGTCTTAAGCTCCTCCAGCCAGTAAATTCCTTGAGCCTTCAAGGTTTTTGGGAGGATACATTTCTTTTTTTGACTAATCCTGGTGTGCTCACACCAGGGATAATTGTCCAGTTGCTTAGTGAGTGATTATATTGTCATCTAAATAAATTACTATAAATTGCTGATTGAGCAATTATATTAGCTGAGATCCTCTGCAAATTCCTGCCCATCTGACCTTTGTGCAACCATGAATAGTCTGTTATCACCTAAATTTGCAGTGATTTGTGCCTTGTTTCAGCCTGGGGATGAGGTTGTATCAGAGACCTTTTGCCAGCAGTCAGCTTGAAGGAGGGGAGGCATGGAGGTGCCCTTCTCAGAAGGGCACAGGGAGAGCCTCAAAGGCAACAGGCACAAGTTGCAATACAGGATGTTTCCAGGAGGTCAGGGAAATCTTTTCTTACCTGTGTGTTTACAGTGGGAATGAGGCCCACATCTCCACCCTGGGAGATCTTCCAGTACTGGAGCAACCTCATTTAGTTGCCCCTGCTGTGGAACTTGTATTGTGTGTATTCCAAAGATCTCTTCCAACCAACATTCAGCAAGGATTCTGTGTTTTGGCTGTGTTTGAAATTCTCTGCAATTTCTTACTGGCCATTTCACAGGTTACTTCCTGAAGACAAAAAGTGTTGCTGATCTGTCCATCGTACAGATTTCATAATAAAATGTTTTAAAAACCCCCAAAAACCAACCAACCAACCAACAAAACCAAAAAAGAAAATGTCTGTGTCATTAAAAAAAAAAAATTAGATAAACATGACAGTTGAAAATTTTTGTTAATTTTGGTTTTATTTTCTGTAGCCATGCATCCTGGGGTGACTTCTTGATACTTGTATCCTCAGTTGTCTCTTCTGTTTATGCTGTATGTTTATTCTGTACCTTTAGGACTAATTAACCCCTGATAAATAACAGCTGTGTTAATTAACCAGTACAGCCTTGCCCCTGATGCAATAAGGAAGAGTGAGATAAAAAAGGAATAGCTGGTAAGATGAGAATTATCATGGAGGAACAGCCTTGAGGAGCATGAGCAGAGATTCATGCAGCAGGATCCTGGAGAGAGAGAATCACTGCTGTGAGACTAGTTCTGAGGGTAAAAGGGGAGAAAGAAGACACGGAGTTTGTTTTGAAAACAGCATTCCCTCTTCTGCATTCCTGCTCCTGGACTGTGCTCGTCTGAGACCTGTCCTGTACTGAAAACCCAGAGAGATATCCGGCTCTCACGCCTGCATCCCCGGGGCCCAAGATGGCATTTTTCCAGCACCAGAGGAACTGATAAGAGACTGAGCGAGCTGAGCTACCCATGACAAGGACTTTCTGAATTTACCATCTCACTTCAGAGCAACGAGAGGTCTCATTGTTTCATATTATTTATTCTTTATGCTTGTGGGCACTTCGTTTGTTAAATAAATCGTTTTTTCCACTTTCCTCCAAGGAAGTTCTTCTTTTGCAGACTGGTTGTGGGAGGGGCCTTTTAGGTTTGCTTCCCAGAGGGACCACATTCAAGGGTCCTCTCACAAATTTGCCCTAAACCAGGACATCATGCATTTACACCCTATTTGCAATGTCAGCTGCCCTTCAGTACCTCTGTAGCTTGAGTATACCCAGACTTGATTAGAAAAAGTGTCTTATTCTGTTACAATTTGGAAGGTTCCATAAAATGTTCAGCTTGCCTATCAGGCCTGAAGTGAAACTTGTGGCCTGTTTGTGATTTCTATAGCTCCATGCTGGCTATGTTTGGTAGGACACACATAGGTGACTAACTTTCTGAAGTTATTTTTCTGTTTTCAGTTTGAGAAATAGGTCTGTGGACATTAATTCCTTTTGTTTTGCCTGATAGGGGCCAAAGGGTCATCCCAAAGGACCTGTTACCTATCTTTCAACATTTATGAAAAGCTTGGGTTGCCATGGAGAATAGCCTTTTTCCTTCAGCTGTCTCTCTCACTCAGTATAGTACTGTTGTCCTCCTCACTTGCAAGGTACTGAGGACACATTTTCGGTGTGATACAGTAGTTAAGGTGTAACTCAGTGAAATTTTCAATCTCTTGCTCAAAGCACCACTGGTTTTGCATGACATCATTGTCATCTGAAGAACTAAGGATGACAGCCACTAGAGATGGGCCTTAAGCATCTTACTTAATCTCAAGATGATTAACACCACAAAACTATACATGGCAAAACTTTAAACACCTATGCCTCTTTTAGACCTCTGACATTACCACTACAGTGTGTTATATATGCTGATGCCTGTTGCAAAGACAATTGGTGATGCAGAACCTGAGACAGTCCCACTCACACAGCAAATATGCACCCAATACTGCATGCTGGTGTATTTCTCACCAGCAGGAAGACATGAGGCCCGAAACACTCAGAAGACCCTGCACCTGTTACCCTGAGAGCTGGTTCTGTCTGTCAAGATAGGAAGACTTGAGCTCAACTTTTCCTAATAGAAAAAAAAAAACTAAAAAGCTGCTGTCTTGGGAGGCTGAAGGAGTTCCCAGAATAGCCCTTCTTGGTCTTAAGCTTTTGCTGACCTGCAAAGGCAGTTTGTATGGCATGGTCCCCTAAGAAAGCTGAGTCTGTGGTCACAGGGACAGCACTGGAGAGCAGTGTAGCGTCTGGCTTGCTGATTTGGCATAAGTTGGTTTGTATCGTGGGTAGCTTTTTGTTTTGAATCAATGTTCAAGAGACTAACATGACTGGAGTCAACATCCCAGAGCAGTGAGCGGCTTAGGAGTGGGTGAACAGCTTCTTGGATTTAGGTTGCACATGAACTTAGCCTACACAACAGTGGTCAGGACTTTTGGCAATGGCACTGAAAGCCTAGTTCCTCCACAAAAGCCATGCTGGAGGTGCCTTGGCAGTGGAGTAAGGTCCCTGGTCCTTCCCTTTCACAACTGGAATGCAAGGCAGCTACTGAGAAAAGATAGAGACCTGTTAGAGACGATTTTCACAGTTGAAGATGTAGTTACAACTAGAGATTTGTGGTCCACAGCTCTGAAAAAAACATGCTTCTGGTAGTGTGAACACCGTTCTGCTTTGTGTAGGCAGAAAGTCTCCAACATTGCCTTTTTAATGTGGCTCAACAGTGTGCCACAGCACCTAAGTAGTGGCTTCCCTCCTGCTTTGCCAAAAGCATGCAGGGCAACCCCATGGAGATCCATCATGAGAGGGAAATGGGTGGCACTGGGACCCTTGCACACCACAGCACTTTGTGTTATCACTTGCACTGAGGTGCCTGCGTGTGATAAATCCTTTGGTGAACAGCAGTATGTGGCACATATGTGTGCCACATGATGTGTGAAGCATGTGAAAGATTAATACATGGAGAGCCACTCTCAGTTGTGTGTGATTAGAAGCTCCATGCCTGGCAGGTCTGGGTGCACAGAGGGCAGCCTGGGGAACCTCTGTGAGTGCACTGGGGCTCCTTCCCGAGGCTCTCAGTAGCAGACTGAGATGATTTCCTAATGGGATCTGAGGAACCATTAAGGAAAAGTAGAGCTGTGGTAAGGGATGTGCAAGGATGAAACAAAATGGTAGTTATTGAGAACAATGTTGTTGAATTTTTCTGTTGTGGGGTAGTTTTTGCAGGGTGGGCTGTGCTGTCAATCCCATCTGCCCTTCCAACATATATAACATTTCTGAGCAAGCCAAAATGAATATATTTTATGAAAACCCCAGAATTAAAAAAAAAGGAAAAACCAACCAAGCAAAAACCCCCAAACCACACCAAAACCCAACTAGAGAAACCAATAATCATGAGAGCTATCTGACTGGAACCAATAGTTCAGCTACATATAAATTCACAACAGCTGACTTCCTATAGGCTTTCATTTCAACATCCTACTCAGAAAGTTTTGCTAGTGGAGAGAAAGGGGAACAGAAGGAAACAAATTGTGTGTGACCTTATTTGTTATGCTGACCTGTTTGAATCAAACCTGGAGCAAAACAGGATGTTCTGAGTTCCCACATCTCTTGGCTAAATATCCACAATGTTTCATGTACGAAGTTCCCAGGGCAGACCTCTGCTGCTACCTTGACTTTAGCAATACATTTTACACTGCCTCCCATAACATTGGCATAGCTCAGGAGATGTAGGTTAGGTGAACGCAGAGTGAGCTGGATCAAGAACTGGCTGAAATGGCAGAGCTCAGAGGATTGTGACCAGCAGAGTAGAATCCAATTGGAAGCCTGTAGTCGCAGCATTCCCCAGCGACCAGTGCTGGGTCCAGTCTTACTCAGCTTGTTTATCAACAACTCAAATGAAGGGATAGCATGAGCCCTAAGTCGGTTTGCAGATGATACAAAACTGGGGGGAGTGGCTGACACACCTGAAGGCTCTGCTGCCACTCAGAGGGACCTTGATAGGCTGGAGAGTTGGGCAGAGAGAAACCTGATGGGGTTCAGCTGGGGCAAGTTTAGAGTCCTGCACCTGAGGAGGAACAACCCCAGGCACCAGCACAGGCTGGGGGTGACCTGCTGGCAAGCAGCTCTGTGGAGAAGAACCTGGGGACCCTGGTGGACAGTGAGCCGTCCATGGGGCAGCAGTGCCCTTGCAGCCAGGAGGGTCAGTGGGATCCTGGGGGGCATCAGGGAGAATGTGGTCAGCAGGCCAGGGGAAGGGATTGTTCCCCTCTACTCCACCCTAGTGAGGCACACCTGGAGTGCTGTGTCTAGGTCTGGGCTCCTCAGCATGAGAAAGACAAGGAGCTACTGGGGAGGGTCCAGTGGAGAGTCACTAAGAGGGGTGATCACTAAGAGATCATGAGGGGGTCTGGAGCATTTCTCTTATGGGAAGACAGAAAGAGAAACTGTGAGAGCTGGACCTGTTTAGTCTGGAGAAGAGAAGACAGAGAGGAGATCTCATCAATACATACAACTATCTCCAAGGCAGGTTCCCAGACGATGGTGCCAGACTCTTCTCAGCGGTGCCAGCAACAGAACGAAGGTTAATGGCCATAACCATAACACAAGAAATTCCACCTCAACACAAGGAGGAATTTCTTCACTTTGAGGGGGGCAGAGCACTGGAACAGGCTGCCCAGGGAGGTCTTGGAGTCTCCCTCTTTGGAGACATTCAAAACCAATCTGGACAAGTTCCTGTCAGTACCTGCTCAGGGTGACCCTACTTTGGCAGAAGGGGTGGAATGGATGATCTTCTGAGGTCCCTTCCAACCCTAAAAATTCTGTGATTCTGTAAAGGCTGGGCAGTCAGGAATTAGCTCATGTCCATTCCACATAACACCAGCCTGACCAGTCTATGCATGTGGGCTTTGGGCAACACACAGGTGTTCAAACCTGGCTTTGCTAGTTCCCCTGGTCCTGGAACCTTATTTAAATTCAAAGTGAAGAAGCTCATATGTCACAGTAGAGCACGCAATGAAGACAGAAGGCTGAAGTGGAAAGCTTTATTTACAGTTTTCTCTGTCCTTTTTATAACATGTTTCACTAAAAGGGCAGTGATTGGTCAAGAAGGACTGACTCTCTTCCCCTTTGGTAAACACTAAAGTAAAGAAAAGTGTTATGAGAAAAAACCTGAGAGGAGTCGCACCCTAGATAGAAATGTTTACAAAAAAACGGGAAGGTGTTTTGAGAAAGGAAAACTGTTGAGAGTTTTCCCATGGGAATGCAGCATGCAAAAGTTACCAAGCAGGATTCCCAAAGCCCAGAAAACACCAAGCCCACACTCATACAAGTTCCTCCTTACTCACTGAAGAGACAGTCTCTCAGCATCTAAGCAAAAAGGGAGCCAGGAGTGCCACACAGCCTTCCTGAGACTTGGGCAGTGAGTTGGGAATGAACACTTTTTCCTCTTCACTGAATGCTGTTGGGACATGACTGGGGGGCTGTCTGCCACCCGAAGGGACATAACACTCTCCTAGCTCACAGATCAGCAGAGACAGACAGGTAAAGGTCTGACTTTCCTTCTGCATTTTGTGGATGACTTTTGTGGAGCCTGCTTGCCCTAGGGTGAGTTTTGCAGAGCAAACATCATGATAACAAAAATATACCACATGCTATATGCTGCAGATAGCAGACAGGTATAGACAAACAAGATATTTAAAGCCTGAAACTCAGATGATAAAATACTAGATGATTAGCAAAGTAATTTTACTCCATTTGTAACAAATGTGCTCATTTGCATGAGGAGTGCAATGAACATAGATTAGATGAAACAAAAGCACAGAGATTCCTCTTTTATGCAAACACTATAATTAGTCTGTATTTTGATATGTGATGATTTGAAAATATCTTAGCTGAATACAAAGCAAGTGTAACTTCCCTGGAAGTGTTTCACCTGCTGGTAGATGCTTAAATTGAATTGCTGGATTCTTTTCATCAGACCAACTAGATTATCTTACATTCTTACATGTAAGAATGTAAGATAATCTAAGATACTGTTTCCCTGGAATGAGATTTTTAATAGAGCCTTGCTGATTCCCACAGAAATTAGGGGCATTTTTCTCATGGTGCCAAGAGAGTCAAATGATTGCAAATCATTTCCAGTTATCATCACTGAAACCTCTCACTTGCCTGATGCTGTATTGCTGGAGATGTATGAAGCACTCTTAGAAAACAAAGATCAAATCAGTTTAATTCTGCATTTGAAATGTCAGTGTTACGCTGCTTTTATGTAAGCATATGCATATTGAGTATTATTTTCTGAGTGTCATTGCCTTAAGTGCTGTTGATCATGCAAAGAGAATGGTGCATTCGCTAATTCAAGGGTATCAAAGATCCAGATCCTGAAAATGCTTAAACGTCTGGAGAAGGCCTACTCAAGGGATGACACAGATATCATTTAGACAAGAGTCTTAATGCAGACTCTTGTGTTCAAGGCTGAGTTTGCATTTAGCAGACTGAGACTAGGAGAGGCACTCTGCATCTTATCCCTGAGCAGTGCTGGTAATTGGAAGGGGAGACTTGGCAGGAGAGGAGAAGTGGTGCAAACAATTGCAGGCAGGAAAAGAGCAGTGTGGATGGAGTGTTTGGAATCAGAATGGAAGTAGCCAGATGGGACATAGAAAACATCAGGAAGACAAACGAACAGAGGAAAAAGAGGAAGACTGAAATATGTAAATACAGTATCAGGCAATGATCCTTCAACTTATTAGTGGCAATGTGAAAAAGCTAGGTCAAAATCTGTTTTCAGTGTGTTTCCTGAGGGCCTGTGACTAGCTTCAATCCACTCTATTTCTGAATTGAAATGCAACAAAATTAAAGGGGGCTTGAAAACATGGGCTGGACAAAATGACCAGTGCTGGAAAGTAAGTCTAGTTTGAAGACCAGCATTTATAAGAACTGTCAATTAAAACTCCCTGCTCTTACTGAGAATTCTCCCTCTCCATCTCATGGAACATTCATTCTCTTCCGCACTGGATGTTTTCTTATGAGCAGCATCCCACAGTACAATACTAGAGTGCTGGGATCTCATGTTTAGCCTTGCTTGCTGACTAGAAAGCACTTCATGAAATACTGTCATGATTACCCTCTGTGCAGCTTCAGACCTGAACAGAGCAATGTGTATTGATGTAGTGGAGGTAGAAAGACAGTACAAGACATAGACGTAAGCAGAGCCACCTAATGGATCCAGAGAAGACCCACAAAAATGATTAGAGGGCTGGAGCACTCCTCCTAGGAGGGCAGGATGAGAGAATTCAAGCTGTTCAGCTTCGAGAAGAAAAACCTCCTAGAAGACTTAAAGCACCATCCAGTACTTAAAGGGAGTTTATAAGAAAGACGGGGACAAACATTTTAGTAGGACCTGCAGCAATGGTTTTAAACTACAAGAAGGTAGATTTAGAATTGAGAAAAAAATCTTTACTGTGAGGGTAGTACTCAGAGAAGCTGTGATTGCCCCATTCCTGGCAGCAATCAAGGCCAGGCTGGGTTGAGCTCTGAGCAATCTGGTCAAGTGAAATGTGTCCTGACCCATGGCAAGGGGGTTGGAACTAGATGACTTTTGAGATTCCTTCTAACTCAAAATATTCTATGATTCTAGGATTCTATGACATTTAGACTAGATTTAAGGAAGAAATATTTCATGATAAGGGTGGCGAAACACTGGCACAGGTTTCCCAGGGAGGTGGTGGATGCCCCATTCCTGGAAATGTTCAAGACCAGGTTGGATAGGCCTCTGAGCTATCTGATAGAGTTGAAGATGTCCCTGCTTATTGCAGGGGTCTTGGGCTACAGTATCTTCAAAGATCCCTTACAAGCCAAATCTTTCTATGATGCTATGAAAAGCTGGACCAGGGTGGGAAAGCTGTAAATGTAATGTACAAATATCCATAAACATCGTACCCTAAGCATTGCTGAAATGGATAGTACAGAGCAATTTCCTTTTTCATACATGAATGTTTTACAAAACATTAATTTTATGGCTCCTACTGCACAGAGCTGCTTGCTCCCTCAAGGTAACATCTCAAGAAAGGTACTGTCACAGCTTGTGAATGAAAGAGGGAAGGTTCTTTCAAGAAGAATGAAGTCAAAATTCTAGAAAGTGGTTGAGAATTTTCATTACTTTTAAGAGAGAGTTATACTGATGAAGGAAAAACACAGCAAATCTGTGAATAGCTATATATCTAGAAATACCTTATTTTCTGGACACAGCCTCTTACAGGAAGCTGCAAGACTACTCCAAGTGGGAGACAGCACCTGTATTTGCTTGTTTTGCTTGTTTCTGTGTCATCACTTCCAGCTTTCAGGCAACTTCTACCCTCTCTTGCTTTAACTACTGCAGCTCGCACTACTCAGCTGCATACAAGCCAGCTTGTGGGAACACCGCTATCATATGCCTCTTTCAGGGTGCATCTCACAACTTTATGCATGCATTTCTGTGTGTGTGTTTGTCCATTTGCTGCATTTCACATAGCTATGTTGAGAGAAACTAAACTATGTTATAGGAGGGGTAAAAGCTGTTTTACTTAAGTAGTGCTGTGCCTCTACTTTCACAGGAAGTTACTGCCTTGTTGGTACGTAGACAAATGGGGCAGGGGGAAGTTTATGGGATTCTAATCCTTTAAACAAAAAATTAATTTTTTTTCCCAAATAAAATTAAAGAGATCAAACTTATCCTCTTCTGCATGCTTCTCCATAACTGCTGTCTGTTGTGTGAAATAACACTTAGAAAAACATGAGTATTTCAGTCTGATAACTGATGAGGCTGGCAGCATACTATGGCATGGAGATTGCAGTTGGTCTAGCTCTGATCCTGCAGGATGAGGCATGAGGAGGGCAAAGGGGGAACACTTAGCCTATCCTTTCTCCTGCTGTGCAATGTATTCACAGGAAAATGAGCTTCTACCCACACTCAGCTTCCCTAGTCCAGGCTAAAATGACAGCACGGATTCTATGGTTAGAGGTAAAACTTGAAGATTGGTCACAAAAAGGGACAAAAAACTGGCAGTGGCAAGTTTTTCTCCAGAGCCCTCTGATTAGAGGTTCAGTATGGGCAAGATGGGGTGACAGTTGCCTGAATCCTTCCAGCTCTAGGCAGTCAGGAGCTTTAAATGAAGTGTGCTTTTACCCTTGTAGAGGTTTGACCCTGACTGGATGCCAGGCACCCGCCAAAGGCACTCTCTCACTCCTCTCCAACAGTGCACAGAGGAGAGAAAATATAACAAAAGGTTCATGAATTGAGATCAGGACTGGGAGAGTCCTGATTCCACTCACCAAATACCATCATGGGCAAAACTGACTCAGCTTGAGGAAATGAGTTGAATTTATTACTAGCAAAATCAGAGCAGGATAAGGAGAAATAAAATGTTTAAAAACAACTTCCTCTCCTCTCTCCCTGCCCCTCCCCAGCTCTACCTCCTTCCTCAGAGGAGCTGGGAGACAGGGATTTGGGGTCAGTTCATCACACATTGTTTCTGCTGCTGCTCAGGGACAGGTGTTGTTCCTCTGCTCTAGCATGGCATCCCTCTCACTGGAGACAGTTCTCCATGAACTGCTGTGGCATGGGCCATTCTTACACAGGGTGCGGTACTTCAGGCACAGTCTGCTCCACCATGGGTCCCTCACAGGGTCACAAGTCCTACCAGGAAATCTGCTCCAGCTCCTCTCTCCATTGGTCTGTAGGTCCCTGTCAGGAGCCTGTTCCAGCATGGGCTTCCCAAAGGGTCATAGCTTCCTCCAGGCACCCACCTGCTCCAGCTCGGGGCTTCTCCACGGGCTGTGAGTCAATCTCTGCATCCCACATAGATCTCCACGGGCTGCAGGGACACAGCTGCTTCACCATGGCCCTCACCACAGCCTGTAGGGGAATCTCAGCTCGAGGGCCTGAAGCACCTCCTGCCACTCCTTCTCCACTGACCTTGGGGTCTGCAGAGCTGTTTATCTCTTACATTTTCATTCCACTCTTCTCTGGCCACAATTGCATCTGCACAGTAGCTTTTTTCTTTTTCCTCCTTTCTTTCCTTTCTTATGTTATCACAGACGCATTACTACAATTCTTGGCTGTCTCAGCCCTGAGCAGTGGCAGGTCCATCCTGAGACCATTTGGACATGGGACCATTTTTGTAGTCCTCCCACCACCAAAGCCTGTCCACACAAACCCAATACAACCCCCTCCTGCTGACTCTCTTTTCCTTTGTAGTAAGCAGCTGAGCATCCATCAGAGCTGAGGTCCCTCCCTCAGTTAATGAGCTGTTTCCTCTGTGCTATGAATTAGGCAAGCTGAAGGACTTCGTGGGAAACAAGGAGCACTGCCCTCAGCTCACCTGCAGAGAATCAGGTAAGATGTCCTTGTGCACAAAAGCAATTTCTACAGTTCAGATCTAGAAAGGACATGGTTTCTTGTAAAAGCGAGGCATGCAGGGGAGACAATAAATTTTATTAGCTAAGGCAAAAGTCAGGCAAGTTCTTGTATGCATGTCTACACAAAGAATATGCATGTGAGGGAACCAGCAGCAATAAAATGTCAGAAAGTCAAAGGAAAACACGTGCCACCTTCCAGAAACCCCAACTAATGACATTTCCTGATACAGCCATCCACAAAGCCTTGTGGAAGAAGGCAGCTTACTATACTGCAGCCACTTTTTGTGGCTGTGCAAAACATCTCACTCCCTGTAGATGAGCAGGAAGGAAGAGCTTGGCAATTCCTTCTGCAAGCTCTTCAAGAAGCTTTCAACTGGTGCTCTTAGAGACTGATGTCCTTTAAGCTAAGACTCAGCAGTCCTACCCAAACTTGTGAATGTCCACGTTCATGTAATTATCTAGACAGGAGTGATTTCTCTGGTGAGTTTGTTCCTCTGGTGTGTGAGGAGCAACATTTCAGTGGTTCCTTCCAACTGCTGGAGACTTTACTGGCCTGAAGACATTCCAGAACAGAGAGAATTTGTGAAGAAAAGGCAAAAACTTTCTTAAAGTTGATGAAGTGAGCAGGGTTGTCTTGTCCAGATGAAAAGCCCGAAAAAAAAGCAACACAGAGTTTCAAGGTGCTTGTGTACTGCCAAGAACAGAGTTATCGGAAGGTGTGCATGGATCTCCAGTGTCCAGTCTAAGAGGGAGCAGTTTTCTGGGCAGGTTGCTCTCTGGGGTGCAGTCAACAAAAGCAAGAAGTCAGTTGATGAGGTGCTGACAGGTAAGGGTGGAGCTCCCTGGGGACATTGTTTCAAGGAGCTAAGGGTTGCCAGAGGATAAGACTCCCAAATGAAATGGAAGATAGGGAGTTCTTAATTTCTGTGCTTTACAGAAAGCCACCACCATTTTCCCAGATATGTACATGCTCATTTGGGAGATTTCATTATTCAGTGTGTGAAGTTCTGGCACAGATGGGTTATGAGGGAAGACAGAATCCCCCTATCCATGATGTGGGCACTAGCATTGCCTGGAGGTAACTGTTGCTTCTGGCTTAAGAGGATCTACCTTGAGAGTCTCACACAGGCAGAAGGTGTCAGGAAGGGAATATTTGAGGTCCTTGGTGAGGAGGCCACCCTCTGCAGACATGGATGGACCAGGGCGGATGTTTCAGTGCTTATGCTGAGGCAATGGCACTGTTACTGTATGAAGGTGAGCAGCTGCACTGGGGCTGCTGGGGCAAGGTGTAAACTCTGCCCTGGTCCTCCACAGGCTGATTTTGGTGGATTTTCAATGTGTCCTTGAAAGCAGAAGCATGCCCACACACATTGTGGAACCCTATCCCCAGCCCCTGGCCTCTTGTCTTACACAGGCTACTTGGGGACAGAGCAGCTGGAACTCCCCACATGGAGGTGTGCTGTGATGTCTTCTAGAGAACTGAGCAATGAGCCAAAAACTAGCCTTTACATTCAGTTGTGTCTTGGTTTTGAAAGAAGACAGGTATCTGCTAAAGAGAGGCAGGGCCTCTTTTGGGATGGATAATTCAAATTCCCTTCCCCCAAATTATTATAATTTAGAAAAAAAATTAAAACGGCTCTCAGGCAGAGATATGGGGATAGGAATAACAGTTCTTTACTAATAGGTATAACAAGGCAAACAAACAACGACAACTACAGCAATTAATAGCGAAAACAGAACCAGGGACCTTGACGGAGCTTGGTCCTACAAAACCCAGGGCAGTCTGGTCTCTGGGGACTCCAAAAAAAAGGTACCAAGCTGGAACGGCGGGGTATCCCGGGCTGGTGGATCGGATGAAGTTCGGTGCTCTGTCGGTGGTCACTGGGGGGCAGGGATGTCTGGCAGGGAGGCCAGTGCGGGCCCGCGGTGCAGAGCAGCTCTAAAGCAGCGCCGAGGCAGTGGGACAGGGCTGAGCCAACTCCAGCAGGGCAGCAAAGGAGGAATCAGGATCTTCCTGGGCACACGAGCAGATGATAGTAGCTCTCTTCAGGATCAAATCCCGGTGGTGCCGGTGAGAAACCCACGCAGCAACGGCAGCCCCCTCTTCTCCCGATGCAGACCACACCAAAAGTGAAGCTGCCCTCCAGCACCGTCTTTCTCCCCCCTTCGAGAGAAACTCGCAGAGACAAAGGGTGTAGCCAAATGCCAGGGTCCATCTTTTTTTGTTTCAGCTGAGCACTGATAAGTACCAGCCATTAGCTGCCAAGCAACCCTTGGGAAAAAATTCTATAGGTGAAAAAGAAAAGAAACCTAACCCCCAACAAGTTGTCTGCTATGTGCTGCCATTAATCCACTTCAGTTTATTTGGCAGCAGCAATCAGAATGAATTAATTGGGGATTTCAGGCTGTTGAATGTTTTTCCTCAGGCAGCTTTCTGTTGAGTTCTGGGCTTTGGGGATTAGCTGCTATTTAAAGCAGCAGTGTGTGAACTTTCCTGATGGCTTGTGCTCTGTCCAACTGAGACAGAGGAAGAAGTGACACGTGGGTGCTAGTCAGTGCTCTGCCTTGGCTCCTCCATCCCTGGTGGGATTGATCTTGTTGAGTTTCTAGGATGTAGGCTTTCAAATCCTCCTGTGTGCTGGGGTTTGCTGTATGGCAGCTAATGTCATGCTAGAGACTGTAAAGTCTCGATCTCTCCAGGAGGGGAAGATGCTTGACAACCACTTCTTTTGGGGCTAAAGCAGCTGATTTTTGCCGTTTGCTTCTTGATGCAGGGAATTCTATCTGCTGCTTCTACTTGCAGAGCTGCCCCAGGGGACCAGTCTTTGGTGCTGGAAGTAAAGCAGCTAAATAGAAAGACTGAGCTATGCAAAAGTGGCAAGAGAGTTTGGGGAGTGGTGCAGGGACATGAGGAGCTGCTGTGAGAGAGAAGCTGTCTCCAAGCTGTTCAGAGCAGAAGCAGGAGCCTGTGTCCAGAGACCTGAATGCACAGAGCAGGGGCTGCCCTCTCCCCAGCCCAGCACCAGTGTGGGCAAGAGGACCCACAGCAGTAGCACATATTGAAGAGGATGTGCCATGTTTCCCTGCCTGCCTGCATTTAAGCATGACATTCATACCTTTCATATCTGGATGTCTGTACTTCCTTCTAACAGATTCTTTGACTTGGGTGCACACAGCAAAGGTCACAGGAGTCTGTGAAAGAGCCTGGAGTCTGGTAATTACTTTCTGAAAGACAGGTGCTTAAAATCTCACATAGAGGGTGAGATTTGCAGCCTGACTTTCAGATGGGAAGAGAATATCCCAAAGGCTTCCTTCCAATAGCAACCATTTGGAAACAAAACAACAGAACAGCCCAACAGGCTTGTGTGACAGACATCAAGTTTTTATCTTCTTTTTATGTCCAGCTCCAGTTTTTCCCTGTTTTTGTATCACAAAGTAGCTTTTGCTTTGCTTTGAATGAGAATTTAAAGGGGATGCCAGGATGAAAAATAGAGTAGGTGCAGTGGGTCTTCTAGTCTTGATCTTGCAAATGCACTTGTCTGGGATGCTGCAACACAAAGTCTGTGAGATCCACAGAGAAGGCTATGTTTGACCACAAATGGCCCAAACTTGCACTGACTAGAACTTGACCATCCATCCTGTGTCCAGAAGCTATAGCTCCATTTCCTCCAGCAGCTGTAAGAGCAAGCCTTGTACTAATCCCTGGACAGACTTATCCTTTGATCTTACCTGTAATTCGTAGTTTAGAAACATGAATCTCTTTTTTGGAATATTTCGATAAAAATCAATGCTCATCCTACATCTTCCTATTTTCAAACTAGGAATTTTTAACTGGACAGAAACATAGATCTGTGACAAAAAAGATAGCAGCTAGAACTGTCCTGGTGACTGATTTTGCATTTGCAAGTTACTGTAGAAAACTTTTCAATCCAGAAATATTTTAGCTGGCACTTGTTTAAATTGGATTCTCTGAAAATAGCATGAGTAATTTTAGAAATCTTTTCTGCCTTGATCTTCTTAGTACCTATTAGGAAATTTTAAGTATGCATTCACTATGCTAAAAGAATAATGGAGAACTTAGAGCAACTAGTTCTGTGTGGGATGCTTAAAGCATTAACATACTTTGAAAAGATTATTTCCAAAATAAGATACCTAGAGATGGAAGTGCTTGTAATGCAAAATTCCTGCAGTTGAAAGATATGGAGTAGGAAATGTAGAGAGCTGGAGTCATGTATGTGTTCTGGATTAAGATTGTTTATATGTGCACCCTTCCAACCTACTGTTATAGCATTATTAATATCCATTCATACATAACAGATTTAAAAGTTATTCACTCTAAGAATCAGTTTTTGTGTTCTGAGAACTTCACATGGAGATGCTAAACTAAGTTCTGACAACTCAAAACAAATAATATTATTTGTTATTATATAGCTGCTTTTATTGTTTCTCTTTTTGTACATTGGAGGAAAGTTTCCTTTCAATGGGAAAATTACCACTGCTTCCACAGCCAGGAGAACAACCCTTTGCCTATGCCTTTATTTTAGATGGAGGAGTGTGTGCCAGAGAAAGCCACATGATACTGGACAGGGATGCAGAGGGGTGAGCTTCTGTCAGATACGGCTTTGGCCACCCTGCTGCCCCTGAGGAGCCCTGTGATTTTGGAAATGTGAATATTTGCTTCTCTCTGAAAACCTCAGGTAGCTTCAGGATCCCCAGCTGATCTGGTGAAGGAATCCTGGGAGAAAGGGAAGGGGGATAGTTATATTACAGGCTGGAATATGTTTTCTATTTGGACTTCAGCAAGGCCTTTGACACTGTCTCCCATAGCACACTCCTGGAAAAGCTGGCAGCCCATGGCTTGGACAGAAGCACTCTTTGCTGAGTTAGGAACCGGCTGTATGGCCAAACCCAGAGAGTAGTGGTGAACAGTGCTGCATCCAGCTGGTGGCCAGTCACCAGTGGTGTCCCTCAGGGGTCTGTGCTGAGGCCAGTACTGTTCCATATTTTTAATGACAACATAGATGAGGGTATTGAGTCTTTTACTAGTAAATTTGCAGATGACACTAAGCTGGAAGCGTGTGTCTATCTGTTCGAAGGTAGGAGGACTCTGCAGAGAGACCTGGAACAGTTGCATAGATGGGCAGAGTCCAATACAATGAAGTTTAATAAGTCCAAGTGCAGAGTCCTGCACTTCGGCCACAATAACCTCCTGCAATGCTATAGGCTGGGGACAGAGTGGCTGGACAGTACCCAGGTGGAAAGGGACCTGGGGGTACTGGTGACAGCAGCTGAACATGAGCCAGCAGTGTGCCCTGGTGGCCAAGAAGGCCAAAGGCATCCTGGCCTGGATCAGGAATAGTGTGGCCAGCAGGAGCAGGGAGGTCATTCTTCCCCTTTACTGGGTACTGGTGAGGCCACATCTTGAGTGCTGTGTCCAGTTCTGGGCCCCTCAGTTTAGGAAGGATGTTGAGATGCTTGAACATGTCCAGAGGAGGCAACGAGGCTTGTGAGGGGCTTGGAACACAAGGCCTGTGAGGAACAGCTGAGGGAGCTGGGGTTGTTTAGCCTGGAGAAAAGGAGACTCAGAGGTGACCTTATCACTCTCTACAACCTCCTGAAAGGTGATTGTAGTCAGATGGGGATTGGTCTCTTTCAACAGGCAGCAATTGACAGAACTAGGGGATACAGTCTTAAGCTGCATCAAGGGAAATATAGGTTGGATATTAGGAAAAAGTTTTTTACAGAAAGGATGACAAAGTACTGGAATGGTCTGCCTGGGGAGGTGGTGGAGTCACCATCCCTGGATGTGTTTAAAGAAAGACAGAACATGGCATTCAGTGCTGTGGTATAGTTGAGGTGTTAGGGCTGGACTCAATGATCATGAAGATCTCTTCCAACCTAGTGATTCTTTGTGTGATTCTATATGGGAACATCAGCAGTGTGCAGGAGTATTCTTGTAAGCTTCTGGGAGCTATTTTGAAAATAAGGGACAACCTATAGGGATGGTAAAACTAGTGCCTATTTTCTTTTGTAAGTCACAGGATCATCCCTGAAGATCTCCTTGTAGCATCCAGAATGGACCTTCTTCTATTTATGCAATAATATCCTCATTTATGGATCTTTTCCTGTAATGTGTGCTCATAAAGTGCTAAACCTTGCGAAAACCCCAACATACATGACAAAATGTCTGGCATAAGCCACAACATGAAAAAAGCCATATACTTTTGCTCCTACTCAGTCAATGAATTCACTGCAAACATACGCAAGCATGCACACATGCACACACAGCTCTGCATGGCTCTTCATCCAACACCCCAAAACTAAATGTCTGATCTGTATTTATTCTAAAAAATGATCTGTAGTCTATTGAGTTAATTTCTTTTCCTTATGCAGTGAGCTGAAAAATGTGCTCTTAGAAATAAAAGATAATGTCTGCACTTGAAGTTTTCTCCTAACACAAAATTAACTCAGCCCTCATGTTCCCTTGTGTTGTGTTCAGTGTCTTGCAACAGTGCCTCCATGTTTATCAAAGAAAATGTGAACTTTTTGAGAGTGTCTTGAGTAATAGTCAAGCCAAACAGCTACTGGTTGGTATTAAAATACTTTACTAGTTTAAAAAGTTCATACAGCAAATATTTGTTAACAAACAAGAGTTCTGGAAAGGCAGTAAAATGAATCTAAATTAAACTGAAACCCATTATAGTCATGTCTCACCTGGCCCACATTCAATGAATCTTGAGAGAGTTCAAATACATCCCTGTGGAACTTGTCATCAAAATGCCTTCTAAATGAAAAGACATTAACAATTGTTTGGCTAAAAAATGTTTCCCAATGCCCTTCAGGCCCCAATAACCCCAATAAGAGTGTTTTGGGCTCACACTAGTGCTAAGAAAAATCTTTAAATTCATAGTAAAGAAGTACCCTAGAGAAAACACAGTGAGGAAGAAAAGCCCTGGTTTTCTTTGTGGAGCGGTCCTTCTTTTTTAACATTCCATGATGGCAGGCCAAGGGACTTAGGTCAGATTTCCAAGCCCACCTTCACTTTTACAGTAGGAGTAGGAGGCATCCTCTTGTTCCTTTGAACAGGATGCAACCATGGAACAGAGCTGGGACAGACCCTTTCATGCATTAAACTCTCTCTCAAACAGCTGGAAATAATTTCAATAACTTCAATAACTGCTGTTCCAGCAGCTGGGCACAGAGAGGACTGTTAATGCACCTTCTTTTCTTTGCAAGAGGCCACCCTGAACTTTACAGCAGCGATTGTGACATTGCTGCAGATGCATGCTGGATGAACGAATGACACAGGTTTGAGACTAGCAGCCTTCCACCTTGGTCAAATCCTAGTTGCCCCAGGTGCTTAAAGAAGACACATTGGCTATAATGCAGGAATATAAAATGAGGTGAGATCTCAGAGACACTCTTCCGTTCACATGACGATGGGAAATTGCTGAGGTGTGCCATTGCTCAGGGAATGGCTGCTCCCTGGCACAGTACACATGGCAAGGGGACAGGAGCATGGATCCTCCCTGCAGTGCTGCTGTTCTGTGGTGGTGAGGCCACGGCCACGGAGCCACTTGCTCTTGGCTTTTACCACACAAGGTACAGAGGTGGGGCTCAAACCCACTCTGCCCTGGAGAAACTGTCTCTTCCAGGAGGTTCTTCTGGCTGGTTTGGTATATTGCAGTCAGCTATGACAAGGGTGTGCTGGTGGCACACACCCAGGAGCCCTTCTCAGACTGACAGCTAGTGGGACAAAACTTGCTGATGTCACCTGGGATGTATGACAAAATATCCATAGATAAGTAAATCTGCCTTTGTTTCTAGGAAGAGAAGAGATCCTGCTGTCCCCTTAAAGGAGATGTGCTGGATTGGATCAAGGCGTAAGGGGGATAAAATAAGTTTATTTTATATTTATTACAAGCATTAAGCTTGTAATAAACTGTCCTAGGTTACAATGTAAAATTGGGCCCAAGGTTTGTATTCTATCCCCATGAGCCATTGGAGCCAAGGTGGGGCAGTGTTTCCCTTATCTTCTGTTAATGAGCCTAACAATGCCTTGCCACATGACTCATACATAACTCCCTCCAGGAGTTATCTCTGTTTAATGAGCCATCAAGGACCCACTGCATGACTCATAGAATGAGATCATCCCATTGTGAGATGCTCTGCCCAGGGGGAGGAGCCAAGCATTCCCACCTGGATATAATCCGGGGTTTGGGACAGCCCAGGCAGCTTTTTATCCACTGGACTCCCAGAGGAGACAAGAGCTACCAGACGTTTCTACAGGAATCACTGCTTCGACAAGACCATCTCATCTGGACTGCCACTACCACCCTAACTAACAGGGTGTCAAGTTGTACTCTGACTCTGTCAGTGGTTTGTTTCTTTTGTACTATTACTTTTATTTTATTTTACTTTACTTAATTTTCTTTTCATCTTATTAAATTGTGTTTCTGATTTGGAGTCCTTCACTGGTTTTGCTTTCAAACCAGCACATAAACACAGATTAGGAAAGAATTACTGAACATGGAACCTGGAATAAAAGAACCTGGAACCCATTTGAGCTGGGTGCAGACAAACTGTTTGGACAAAGATCTTATCAATGAAGAAGGCAGCTGATACCCAGCATGACAGATCTTATGCTTGATATGCCACCCATAAGAGTATCCTAGAGTGAGTCTGAGACACGAACAGCAGCATTGAGATAGAAGTGGAGCAAGTGTCACCTCTGTGCTTGCTCTGCGGTGACTGCAGCAGAAACGCTGTGTCCAGCCCTGAGTCTGCAGCTCAGAAACATGCTGCTAATTTGGAGGAAGCCTGAGAAGACAAAGGAAAACAAGCAGGAATCCAGGAATGAAACAGTTGGAAGTTCAATTTATTTGACTTATCACTAAGGAGGCCACTGGCTTACTTGATCCAAAACTGTAAGTACCCCCTAGAAACAGAGATGTGATGGCAGAGAGCTCTTCAGTAAAGCAGGCAGACAGATAACAAGACCCAGTTGCTGTAGCTGAAAACAAAACAAATTCAAAGCTGAAATGAGAGGTAGTTTTTCCCATCTGAGTTAATTGAGGGCTGTGGTGGAGTCTCAGCCCTTTTTCAGAGGTTGCCCTTGAACCTCAGCACTCCTGCTACATGGAAGGGGGATTTAGCAGACCAGCAATCCCTACTATGCCTTTCATCTGCGGAAGGCTGGCAGGGCAGTCTGGGCTTGCTTTAACTCCCCACTGTGGCCCAATCTTCTTCCCCAGAGTGACTTACAGGTGTTGTGTTGTATTCCTCTGGGGAATGGTTTTTCCCCTCAGAGACCCCATGAAGCCTGTACCATGTAGTTTAACCCTTCCCCCCTATTTTTCCTACTTCTGACCTTATTGACTCAGGGCCAATTATCTTTCCTCAGCCAAGAACTAGATAAAGCCCTGCTTCTTCCTTGCTCTCTCTCTCTCTCTCTCTCTCTCTCTCTCTCCTTGGAACCCCTTCGAGAATAAAGCCTTGGACTGAAGCTGGGGGTGAGAGCCACTCTTTTGGAATCTTTTATCCTGTCCCCCTGAAATATTTTTCCCTAAAGTCCCTAAGGTACTGAACTAGCTGGAGCCGGGGGAGCGGACAGAGGGATAATATTTCAGTGTTGCATCCTTCAAAGTGGGGGAAACACATCGCAGTGCAGCACTAATGCCTCACTCCCCTGGCTAATCTCAGGGATTGCTTTAATGCTCTTTGTGGGTATGGTGCAGGCTGGACCACTGGCAACCTCCATGGTGTTGGTGCTGCAGGAAGCACTGCCCTGGCATGGGTTGCTTGGCCAGGGGTCTGAGGTGAAGGCACTGTCTCCCTGTTGATAATCCTCAGCCACTTGAATCCACTTGAACACTTGAGACACCAGTCCCCTAGAGAGAGGACTGCCTGCAGATTCAGGGATCTCACACAATGTCCATTCTCTCCTTTATCTCAGCATAATCCTCTGCTCCCCCAACTCCTCCTGCGCCCCAAACCTGTCTGATCCAAGGGCAAGGCAAGTCTGTCATGCTTTGGCTTATGCTACTGAGAGCAAAAGGGAGAGAAGAAAGAATTGAGGGAAAAGGGCCACAGCTGGATGCCAGATTAACCTTTCCTCTGTTCTACTTCAGGAATGGAGAGACTATGCAGAAAATTCTTCCTTAGCCTAGGCAAGGAAGGCCATGGACTGAAGAACTGGCAAGGCACATGGAATTATGGGTGTAAAGTCAAAGCATGTATGTTTGGGCTGTCTATGTTGCCATGATTCTAGATGGTCTGCAGAAGACAAACATTCTCTTAGGCTAACTGTGACTTGTCTCTCTCCTGCTTGGGACTAGCACATCCTCATTTCATGGCAGAAAACTCTTCTGCATTCTAGATTCCGTGGTTTGTTGTGCGCACCATGAAACAGGATAACTTTTAGGGGTCCAGATCTATAAGACAATCATGTCTGGAGACAATAATGGAAAAATGATCCTGTCAGCTGTGCATTTTTCTTCCAAGAGGGAGTTAGATTGAATGAAACCTTTGCTGTCAATCTGGGATCAGAGTCTGGGAGTGAAACAGATAGAGCCTGGACCTGGGCTGTTGACATGGCTTTGTCTATGGCTGTACTGAAGTATACTTTACTCCTATTCTTGTTGTCAGATATAGTAATGTTTTATAAGACCTTGCACAAAAGCTCAGAGAGGGTTTCCTTGCTAGCTGAATGGCCAAATTCTCACTGGTAGCTCAACGGCCAAACTTCCACTGTTATGCCAATGACTAATTCTAGTGTTCAGGCAGCTATGCAAAGTTCTGTCCTAGCTGTGGAAGTAACTATGAAAGTAGTAGATACTGTCTCTGAGACACTGTATGACCTTTCGAATAAAAAAAGATTTTCTATGAGCTGCTCTGCTCCACTAGGCAGTAAAGCACTGCATTTGTTAAAAGCAAACTGCTGGTCCCTAGCAAAGGATTTTCTGCTCTTCGTGAACTATGCAGTGCAACACTGAGGTACTCCAAAGAGGAAATATTTTGTTTGCCAGGAAGAAGACTGTGAGAGTCGTTTGGGTTCAACCATTCTTCCCTTGGAGGAAGGTGAGAATGATACATGAAGGCTGCATGATACAAGTTGCTTTTATACCTAAACTTTTATGTGGTTTTAACATATTCCATGGAGATGACAATGAGAGGTGACTATCTATTACCCAAAGCTATAATGTTCTTCTAACCAGACATCTAATGCTGGTTCTTCATCTGTCATAAACATTTCAGTCTAGAAGCTGCAGACCAAGGTGATGTGCCCTATGCATATGCATCTCCAGTGGCCCCACAGCTGTGTATGCCAAATTCATGTTTTGGGGGAAAACATGCTTTTCAGTTGTCTGGGTTTCCCCTGGTTTTTGGTCTGTGGGGAGACTGGCTGCAGCTCCTGGGATTTTCTTCCTCTTTCTTTACTCCTAGTGTTCCCATGGTGGCAACCTTCTTTCTCCACTGCCCTGCTCGTGTCTATACTACTTCACAAGGCAGGGAGGAGACAGCAAATACTGGGACACAGTGAGCCTCAGGAGACACTTGCAGCTTCTGTTTATTGACTCCAGAGGCCTCTCTTGAGATTGCAATCTAAATGGCTTTGGACTGTATAAAGGCAAATCGTTCCCTGACAAACTCTCTGGAGACTGCATGCGTGCTCAGGGCTTGAATCGGCAGAAAAACTTTTAGTGACTTCTTATACTTTGAGTAAAGTCAGGCCAGTAGTGACAACAAGGAAAACCAGAAAATTAGTACCTGAGAAGCACAGGCAGAATAGAAAGAGAGATGGGATAGCTCTTCTGAGGTCTTGGATATAAAATTCTGTAATAAAAAACAAAAATACTTGCTTTCTGTTGTAAAAAAAGCCAGTTTTATAATGAGTGAGTAGGAGATTTCAGTTCTGACAGGGTCCTCTGGCTCTGAGCTCATAAAACTGTTATGCTTCCAGCTCTTCCACATATACCATCTTTGCTGAAAATGATGTTTGGTTGAAATCTGCCATATTTGGATGTCTGTCTGTAACTCTAGATGTTCAATGCCCTGATCAGAGTTGTTATGCAGAAATTTAGAGCTGGAGCAGAGGAACTGGTGAATTCTATGCAAGTGCCATATTTGCTACACACTGATATGGATGTGTTGAACCTTTCGTACACAATGCAGAGGAAGTCACCCAGGATCTCAGGGTTCATTGCACAATCTTGTCTCTGATCAGACTTGTTCTGTGCAGTGAGCTGGACACAGAATCATAGAATCATGGAATGGTGTGGGTTGGAAGGAACCTTAAACGTTACCTACTTCCAAATCCCCCACCATGGGCAGGACACCTTCCACTATAGCACATTTTGCAAAGCCCCATCCAACCGGGCTGGGAACACTTCAAGGTCTGAGGCATCCACAGCTTTTCTGGGCAACCTGTTCTACTGCCTTACCATCCTCACAGGGAAGAATTTCTTTCTAATATCTAATTTAAATTTTTATCTTAATTTTAAATTATTCTCCCTTATCCTACCACTCCATGCCCTTATAAAAAAATTCTCTCCATGCATAGACATGATTTCTGTCCCAGAAAATCCTCCATGAGGAGAAACATGGCAGGCCTGTTTGGAGGAATATGTATGACACTGAATGGTTAAAGTGTTTTGATGATTAACAGGATATTGAAAATTTCTAGTTCACAAGGTAAGAGATATTATCTTCCCCCTGAGAGTAGGATCTCCCTTTTGCTGGAAAAGTCCATAAATGAAATTAAGGAAATGCTTGACTAAGACCAGAGACTCAGATCACCCAGCCCCAGTCTTGGACTACAACCAGTGACAAATGCTCTTCTGGACAAGGATAATATGGGAGATAATACTTGTAGACAATTTGGCAATTCACCTAAATCCTCTTCTTGATATCTCTGACAGCTAAGTTTCATTGAGAAAAAACTTTTTCCCATTTAAGCTGCTGCAGAGTTAAACCATGGCTCTTGTTCTGTGGTGTGGGAGTAGTGATTTCTGCCACTGCAGAACTGCCCTCACCACCTACACTGTCCCTCCTCAGCAGAAGTCTGTGCCACTTGTTATCACGCAGGGCACGTGTCCTTTCCCTGGCCCTGCTGCCATCTGCCTCTGGCCATCCTGCCTGATGTGCAGCACATCACCTTGTGTGAGCACCAGCACTTCCCACTCTTTCCCAGCTCTTGATCATTGATCAAGATCCTCAGTCATTGATCCTCAAAGCACATCACCTCAAGCATCTTCTTCCAGTCATGGTTGTCTTTGCTGGCCTTTGGGAAGCGAGCTTGCAAAATGTCTCTTATTTGCTGTGAGCTGAAGAGAGGGTAAATTTTAATTACTCTCTGAAACCAATGGGTTGGACAACCTCTCCTTGCAGCCCCTAGGCACTGTGCATTCTGTTCTGTAAATCAGGTGCTTTATTTGATCTGCCGTAGCAGAAAATGAAGTGTAAAACTGAGTGTAGACTTATTTTAGACACAGTAGTAGCAGAATTAAGAAGGAAAATATCTTTGACTTACTGAGGGTAATTTAGGAAGAAATTGGAATGGTTAATTAGAAAAAAATATCTCTATCTAATTCTCAAAGGCTAACTTAAATGCTCCAGTCTTTTTCATGTAAGGAAAAATCTATTTTAATAGCTTAGATTATTATCAAGGAATGTAACTTCAGTGGTAGCAAAAAATTTTTCCATGAATAAGTTTTTCATGAAACGATATTGTTTAAGTGGCTTCTGAATATTATGACAGAGATGTAAAAATCATAGTGGGCCTCTTTTTAAAAATTATTTTATTCTTGGGGTGTGGAAGGTTGGGGGCAAGAAAAAGACAGGGAAATGGATTTATGAATATTTTCAAATTTTCATGTACACTGTAAGTGCTAGAAACTTTGAGACTGAAAGCTGTATGTGTGTGATTCCTGAATTTTAAACTAAATAAAAACCCCCCATTTAACCTCTTGACAAAATCCTAGGATTTGTAAGGATGTCAGTAAAAATACTTCTTTTATACAGGAGGTATGATATGGCAAGTTCCCTAAACATGGTGTTTTATTTGATTTCAACTAAAGAAAAGTCTTGCGTTGATTAATTACCCTTCTTTAATTTAATAATTTACTCAGGCTTTCAGTTGTTAAAGTAAGAGCTTGGGAGTAATGTTTGAAAACTTTCCCGAAGCAGAAATTCTGTCTTTCATCTGCTGAAGATGTGAGGTTTTGCAGATTGTGCTGTTTGTGAGGTGGTTTGTCATGGGTTAGAATTCAACAACTGGGCGGAAACACCAATTTATGTAGTGGTTTCATGTTCGCTGAATTTTGTTTGCCAAATTAAGTGTAGTGGTCTAAATATCTTTTTTTTCTGTGAAATATGATTATGAGAACAGGAGGCAAAACAGGCTTAACTTAAGGATGAAAACAGATAGATTTATTAACACACACACAAAAAAAAAGGAAAAAATAAAATTAGAATCAAAATGAAACCTTTAAAACACTCTCTTCCCCCCCACAACAGTTCACATTCTCACATGCAACATAAAGAGACAAAATTCAGAGCTTCAGGTCAGTACCACTTATAAAATAAGTCTTCTGTTCAGTCCTTGAAAGAGAGGAGTAAATCTCCTGGTATGTTAGGTAACTTCTACAAAAGATGCAGTCTATTTTGTGGCTCTTAGCCTCTATAAAAAACAGCCTGCCTGAAAACCTCTGCAATTTTGTAATCCTCCCAAATCATGTAGCCTTCCCATGACTACATTTTGGGCTACAGACTCACACTGGGGTTTCTCTGTTTAAAAATGCACACTTTCACAAGCAAAGGATTTCTCTTCTTAAGGAGCAGAGATATCTTCTCAATTCTTCACGGACATGTGAAAAACGAGGTTCACCTTTTTGGAAAAATTTAGAAGTTTAATAAAAAAATTAAGAAAATAGACAATTAGGAGAGATAAGAGCAAAATACATTTTCTCGGCCGAGGGTGCCTGGCACAAAACTAGCCAGCACCCTGTCTAACAGAGTCCCTTTCTTCTTATACATGAGCCTGTTGCATATTTAAAAAATTCACATGCATGATTCAAACATTCCCTTTGAGTGTGAATTCCTCTGTTCAGTCTCAACTCCCCCCCATCCGGCAGACCCGTCCTCATGGCTCCACTCCATCTGATAACACAGGTCCATAAATTCTTCTCTTGGGGCTCTGGTCATCTTCAGTTAGACAAGATACTTGCCAACAGAAGTTTAATTGCTTCCTTAGTGTTCTGATACTAAGATACTCACCACATTTCTAAATTCTTTTAATAAAGAAAATACAGTACAATCTTCCTGCATTCTACATACAGTATTCATTTTAATATTTGCGAAAATCCAACTACATACTATGCATTTATAACAGACACAAAAATCTTCTTCTTATCTCTCTCTGTTAAAACATCTTATAAAATCACATTACAGTTTCTAATTCAACATTCACTCAGTTATCACAGAAAATACCTTTGCTCAAAATCTACAAAGCATCTCCCCAGTTATATTGTCTGCAGTTTAAAGGAAATTTCTAGCAAGTCACAATACAGTCTGTTACCACAACAAAGAGGTTTTATGCCTAAAGTTAAGGCAACTCGTCATCTCTCCCGCTTGAGAAGTCACTCTTCTTTTACTGACTTTGATATTGTCTCTTTACATCTTTTTAATTTAGCCTTTTCTCTCTCTCTGAAGAGCGTTAGAGTGTTAAAAAGTCTCAATCTGTGTCAGGAAAGAGTTAACATTCTCGCTGGGCCTGCACAGACAGTCACGTGGTCTCTGCCCAGCGGGCCCTGCAAAAATCTCAGAGCCACACGGTGAGAGAAAAAGTTCAGAAACGGCAGGAAAGATGTCCTTCGTGGCTGGTGTTTCTCCTCCCTACTCCCCCTCCACCCCTCGGTCTCAAAGTGTAGGCACAGCCCAGCCCGGGCTTAGTGCTGCTTCCAGAGAGGGGGTAGGAGGCCCGGGGTATATCTCCCTCGGCAGCGTGGGGCAGGCCCCAGGGTCGGCTGAAGCTGATAGTAGCTCTCCCTTTTCTCCACTGGCAGCTGGCGAGGGAAAGAGCTTGGCCTGCCAGGCCGTTCCTCCTGTGGCAGCGGCCACAGGAGTTCCAGCCGGGCCTGGCCCGGCTGGCAGCCCAGGCCGTCCCGGCCCTCTCCCTGCTGGAAGGGAGCCAGGATAGGTCTCTTACATCTCTTGAGGCGAAGGGGTAAGAGATTGGTCCCTCCCCAAATCTCCGCTTTTATGTGGGTATTTCAGAAAGTCGTTATCAGTTCTCTCAGTGGCCAGACCACAGGCCAAAAGCTGAGAACAAGTCCCTGATAGGCATCTGCCCCCCTCCAAAGCAAGATCAAGGTCCTCACAGGGCAGTATTCTATATTTTTCTTTAACACAAAATATTTCTAACCCATGACACGGTTGTAGATGATCATCTTGGAAAACACCCTTGTCACATCACCAGTATGTTCCAGTCTCCTTTGCCTTGGCTGGGATTGTCTGTTGTATCATCTCTAATGCAGTTGTTCTCTTCTAGCTGACAAGACTTCTCTCCCTGGACACCTGGTACTTGATCCCTTGCTAAAGCTCTGGTGGCCCAAGAGAAGTCTCGTGTGCTGGTTTGAAAGCAAAACCAGTGAAGGACTCCAAGTCAGAAACACAATTTAATAAGATGAAAAGAAAATTAAGTAAAGTAAAATAAAATAAAAGTAATAGTACAAAAAAACCCCTGAGTCAGAATACAACCTGACACCCTGTTAGTTAGGGTGGTAGTGGCAGTCCAGATGAGATGGTCTTGTCGAAGCAGTGATTACTGTAGAAACGTCTGGCAGCTCTTGTCTCCTCTGGGAGTCCAGTGGGTAAAAGCTGCCTGGGCTGTCCCAAACCCCGGATTATATCCAGGTGGGAATGCTTGGCTCCTCCCCCTGGGCGGAGCATCTCACAATGGGGATGATCTCATTCTATGAGTCATTCAGTGGGTCCTTGATGGCCCATTAAACAGAGATAACTCCTGGAGGGAGTTATGTATGAGTCATGTGGCAAGGCATTGTTAGGCTCATTAACAGAAGATAAGGAAAACACTGCCCCACCTTGGCTCCAACGGCTCATGGGGATAGAATACAAACCTTGGGCCCAATTTTACATTGTAACCTAGGACACCTCGCCTGGATTTTACCTATTTTCCAGTTAGAAGAGGACATTACGTCTTTCCAGTCTGACTAGTTTCCTGTGCTGCCCAGGCTGTCCCACCAGATGCAAAGGACATAGTGCATTAGAGAAAAATGATGGAAGAGGGCTTGGAGATGGTCTGTGATTGCCACTACCACTGTGAATGTGCTGCACCAGATTTTGTTTCTGTCGGCACTGTACCTCTCCTGGAACAATACAAAGCATTTGGACACCAAATTCAGTTCTTACTTTCATTTACCTTCACTCTCACAAGAACTAAAAGCAAGCCAGCCAACAACTACATTAGAATACCCTTTTCCTTCCAAAATCAGTAAAAACCTGTTGCACCTTTATGTGTTTAGCATGAATCCAGGCACCAGCCTGTGTATGGTCATTAGATAGGAGGGAGAGTTTGTATGGGAAACTCCAGGAAATTGTGTTAGGGAGTCAGCAATACAGACCACACAGGATTATCTTTTCATTTTCTCCCGAGAGATGGTAAACCTATTAAGCTACCTTTGGGAAGCATGAATGACACTTAGTCACTGGGTTGATTTCTCATGTCTCTTGACAGTATCTGCAATCACCTAATAAGAAGTCGAGGGCTCTTTTTTCCTTTGGGAGATACATTTTCTATATAGTTACGCATCCTCTGTACCAGAGATACTTTGCTTCATCTGGTGCAGATTCTACTTTTCACTGAAATTTTTGCAAAGGAGTGAGACAGATTCTGTCATGTTGTCAAAAATAAATGTGCAGTGATTTATATTTTCAGTAGAATAATTCCATTCTGCCAATGTTATTATAATAAAGTTGCCTTGATTGGATTTCCTTGTTTGTTTGTTTGTATTAATAACCCAGTTCTGACAATATTGTGTTTTGAAAAACATTAGAAGTATGGATTACTTTTCACAAAAATGGTCAGTAGTCCCCTCTTACATAAATGCGATGTGGCAGCTCTGAGATCAGAATACTGATCTGTGAAGTTATCTTTCTACCTACAAGTCTTAATGTTAGGTACTCTAGTGACGGTGAAATTCCAGGATGACTCCTTTGTTCCAAAGCTGGGGAGAAAGGCATGTACTGTTCTGATGACTTCTTTCCCAACTGTTTCTTAGCATTTAGCCCACAACTTTTGTAATCAGGATCAAAAACAGTATTCTTTTTAATTACAAAAAGGAATTACAAGAAAGCAATCAGCACATTCAGTCCTATGCTTTTAGGCAGAGACTATCCTTCAGCTTTATTGGAGGCTGGAAAGAAACAACCTGCAAGCAGCTTACTTGATAATAACCCAATGCTCAAGACTTTTGTGTTTTTCCGTGGAGCAGTGGTACACCACTGGAGTTTTCTAGTGTCACAGACATTGTATTTACAAGTGCAATTAAATGCTTTTGGAAGGGATTATGTACTAGCACATGGGAAGTGGAAAGCAAAGCCAGATTCTGATTTCATTTGGATTAACTTTAATGTGGAGCAAATGCAAGAATTTAAGCAAAGATAATTCATATACAGCTACTGTACCATCTGAGTCTCAGCTTGCTCCAAGCTGCCACATGGCTCAGTCCATCCCCTCAGCCTTCTTAGTGCTCAGGCAGGTACTAACTAACCTGATGATGTTGCACTGTCACAGGAGGGTGGATGCTGTGTGAGGGATTACATTTCTTGGCACTTTGTTTGCTCTCTGGCTTTGCAGCACTTTGAATCCATCCAGATGCCTGCAGCAGACGTTTACTTCTGCCAGCTGTCACCATCAGAGGGCATGGCAGCAATGTGGCTGTACTCAAAATAATGGTTTCATATACCTTCTATGTGCATGTGTGATGCCCTGAACATGACAGTACAAATAGTGGGATGGGAAAAGGGAACTTGCAGGGGTAGGATGCAGCTGCAAAAGCAGAAGACAGAAAAGTCTGAAGTGGCATGGCAGAGAAGAGGTAGATAGACTGGGTATGAAATGTAAGGGCAGAGAATATCAGATCTGTGAAAGACTAAGTAAAGGAAAGAGGCAGACAACAGTTAAAGTGTCTTGAATCAGTGTGGAGAGCTTTCACTGAACAGGCCAAAGTGAGAAAGGGAAGTTTCTCCTTCTATTTTTAGCCAAGCAACTGAATTACTCCACTTCCCTGCCCTCAGGGGTCAGGCAGTAATGGAAACCACCCTCTGAGCAGCCACTGAGCAGGAGTAGGGCTGTGCTTGCCTGCTGGTAGGGCTCATCTCCAGGCACTGTGTGATGGCACGTGCTGCAGCACAGACCTCCAATGAGCTGGAGCTCAGGAAAATGAAAATTCTAAGGGACTTGTCCATGTTTGGGAACCTGCTGGCCATCCCAGGGGACTGAGGCATGGAGGGCTGTAAGTGGCCCTCCCCTCTTGACTTCTGGGAGGCCACAGCTAGGCCTGGGCAGCGGTGTGTTCCACCCCTGATGAGGTGGAATGGCTGAGCTCCCCATTGGCCTCATTCAGCGCAGCCAGTCTCTGTTTCCACACCCGGTGCAAACCCTGTGTCTGAGAGCTTGTGTGCCACATCATTTTGGATGTATTTGGTAAATCTTCAACTATCTAGAGAGATTATCTTCCTGATTTATCATCAAGCACCTTGTTCTTCTCTAGAGGGCAATTCAGTGCATCTAAATTAGGTTCCTGCCTTGCTTTGTGCTTTGAAAGAGCCTTTTTCTCTGTCTAATGACTGCAGAGTACCTGCTTCCAGCTCACATGCTTAAGTTAGGTTATGCTGTGTATATACTACTGATTATTCCTGGCCTTGTGAGGTGGCATCATCTCAGAAATACTGATAAAGGATGTGCCTAGCTGAGCAAATAGGACGTGAGAAGATGTATAAGGCTGAGGGTGACAAAGGAAGAGAGAAGATCAGGGAAGTCCTGACATGAGTATTAATAATATTTACAAGTGGTTGCATACCTTCTCTGCAGGGAATTCTTGGTGTTGTATTCTCAGGAGCCATTTTCATCAATGGTGATCTCTGGGGAAGTATAAAAAAAATCAGTTAATTGTACAAATCTTTTTGTTATTAGTTTTTTTTAACTTTTATTTTTTTCTTTCATCACAACCCTGAAGCTGGTGTTTGAGGAAGAAATGGATGAACTGACATCACTTTTTGTCCTTTAAAGGTCTGTGAAGAGGAGGTGAAATGTAGCAGGTAATTCACCACTGCCAGGATCATATCTTTTATTCAGAACATAGCCATCAGGTTTAATTTTTGGTTTTGCATTTTTGAGTTATTATCCAGAAAGGGTGGGCACAAGGGAGCCACAAAGGTTGGGGATTTCATGTCTCTCTGTTGAGATCATCCTTTGCAGTTCAGCTTGCAGCCTGTGAAAAGTCAGGCTTTGCTGGGCCTGAGTGTTTTGCGAAGCATGGGATATTGCAGTCTTGCCTGTGGTGCCCTAGGAAGAGACAGAGCTAATTCATCCCCTACAGATTAAGAGGGGTGTGAATGTGGTGACCACAACCTAAAGGGGCAGAATCTAGCAAGAATGGGCCCTATTAGCATTACAGGGCACCTGTGGTGACAAAATAAGTCATCTCATCCTGCTGTATCTGGTGTTCTTGCTTAGTTTACATTTGTAGGCATGTATGGCTTATGGTGAGAACGAATGCTCTGCCCAGAAGCTGTCTGGAGGGAGGAAGGATGAGCTGGTGCTGAGCTACAGCAGACCAGGACAATCCCCTCCCTTGCTTCACTGGTGATGCTGTGCCTGATGGCCCCCAGGACAAGGGTGGTTCTCTGGGCTGCCAGGGCACTGCTGACTCATATTCAGGTTACCACTGAGGAGGACCCTCAAGGCCCTTTCCATCACATTGCTCTTCAGCCTCTTGTTCCCATATCTGTCAGTACATGCAGGGTTGCCCCATCCTGTGTGCAAAATCAGCACCTTCCCTTGTTAAATGTTGGTGATTGCCCAGCCCTGTAATTTGTTAGGTCTCCCTGCAGAGCCTCTCTGCCTTTGAGTGAGTCAAGACCTCCTCCCAATATCTCCCTTGGCTTTTGAATAACTGTTGAGCTGAATTTGAGCAACTTATCCAAGCTGCTGCTCTGAGTCTTTCAACTGGTGAATGCAGTGCCAGAGACTAAGACAGACCTGAGTGCAGCAGGTGGATGTCTCCTATTGAGCACAGAACTTCTGTCTGTCTGGTGGCCCTGAGATGGAAGGGTATCACCCTACACACCCCGGTGAGCTTGGCTGTGATGTGATCTTGCTGTAGCAGCCTCTTTTTATGGCTAGAGGCACCATCAGCTCAGGACTGGCTAGGATCTCTGATCTCTGGCACTCCCTTCCTTTTGCACCAGATGAACCAGCCTGCACCTCTGGAGCACCATGGGAGCTGAGTGGTGTTGTGGCCAGTAATTAATAGACAGAAGCTGGGCAAATGACCTTCTGCTACATCCTACTTCTGCTCCAAGGTCTGGGCTCTGTGTGCCAGTGCAGTCCCAAGGTGGGGACTGATGTCACTCTTCTGAAGGGCAAGTTGCTGCAAAAGGACAAACAAAGGTAATCCTCTCACAGGTGAAGGAAGAGCATATGAAAAGCTGAGGAAAACAAATGCTCAAATATCAGTCACTCAGCATCTCTATCCTGATTTAGAAAAATGCATTGAATGCACACCACCTTGGTCCCCACCTATCCTCTGTCTGATTTTGGGGACTCCAAGGTTCACTTCTCCTGGAAGGGAGCCAGGAAATTAATTTTCACTGGGGATGCCAGTAGCAGTACCTGCTGAGAATATTCAGTATTCCTCACTGAAAGGTGGGAGATGGGCTTATTTGCCCTCATGAAAGGGCTATAGGAGGCCCCAGTAACAATGGATGATTATTAAGGAGGTTTTGGAGCTGGCTAGTAGAATTATTTTAATATTGCTGAGATTTTATTATACCTGAGATGTGTTGGGCCACTGAGAGCCTTGGGCCAACTTTTTTTTTAAATTATTATTGTTTAAGCTGACATGATGAATCAGTGTTGGTACCTGGTCTCAGCTAGATCTGATACAATGTCTGTACCTGCTGTTCTGGTTGTGAATTTTTTTCCATTGTGTAGATTCTGCAGATAGGATCTGTGCTATGATTTGAAAATGAAATATTGGGGATATAGAAAAACAATAAGATTTTCAGGAAGCTGAAAGGTACATGAGCAAGGCTTCCAGTGATGCTGCATGTTTGCATCTTGGTTCATTTCAAAATCGAACAGATGAAACCATCTTCTTCAAATTTTGCTGGCAGAGGTATCACAGCTGTACTTAGAGCACTTCTCCCTTTCTGGCTTTACTTCATAATTCCAGCCAATCTGACATTTCTTCTTCGGCTTCAGACCTGCTGTTCCTCAGCCTGCATCTTCACAGGCAACACATGGGTCACAGTGGTTTACAAGAAGGTATTTATTTCTTTGGCATCAACTCAAAATTTGCTACATGCATTTTGAGGTGCACATAGGCAGATACTTCAGGCAAGCAAGGAGAGTGACTAAGAGGAAAGGATGTGCTGTGGATGCACCCTGGAAGTGCATGCTTGTTATGCTGTGTTATGTAATGAGGACCTGGGCTTGACATAAGCATTAGGTCACAGCCTTGAACATATCCCTGCCTCTCCCAGCAGGTTTGGACTAAGCTTCTGACATGCACAGCAGCTTCAGCATTGCTTCAGTGTCTGCACAATAAGCAAGGCTGAATGTATATGGTTTTATTGCCTGTGCAATAAAATGGTTTCTCTTGTATATGTCTTGAATGTATATGGTTTCTCTTGCCTGTGCCAAACCAAACCTAGGTAATACCTTGGTTTTGGGGGCAAATGAGGGGTAAAGCAAACAAAAAAAAGAGAGAAGGCAATAGAAACAGTTGATAGCAGATACTGTTCAGCCCAGACAGATGACAGCATTTTATTATCCCTTGCATGGTATCCAGGGGAATCTCAGGAGCTCCCTAGCAACAATACAGCAGGAAAAGGAAGTGTCTTAATTCTTGGAGCTAATGTGTTTGTGCAGGGCTATTGGCCCCTAGCCACTGTCTGTCCTGGTTGTAGTGGTATGGAGAGCTGCCACCTCCTTCCACAATACTGCCAGGCAGCAAAAATGGAAAAGGCAGCAATTTCTGGAACTGAGATAGAGGAAGAAGTGCAGACATGTGCTTCATGTGGTCATTCCACAAAGAAGGAGATACTTCTCTGGTCATTAACTGAGATGCATGGCCAGTCCTTGTATTTTATAGAATAAAGCTGTTGTGGTCTCTGTGTTAACCCTGCTCTCCTAAAAATCTACCTTTTCAAATTCCTTTCCTCTTTTTCTGTTGAAACCCTTGTTTCTGAAGATGACATATATGATCCTGCCATTGTTCTTCTTACTGCTCTGCTGTAAGTGGATCATGAAAAAAACAGGAAACCATACTATATAAGTTCCCTCAGGACGGGCTTTCTAAAGGATCCTAAATTTCCTTGATGGCAAAGCTTTCAAAGGCCTAATGTAGTCCTCTTGTTTTAGAAACAAGAAGGTACTAAGATCCTCTAGGAACTGAGAAACCACTGACACTGGAGACAAATGGCTTCATGTCAAAATGTCACCTTACAAAATTGACTTTAGATTTTTAATTTTGAAATTGTGCTTAGACATGTATCCCCTTTATTGTATATGGCATCAGTGCATCTTTAATTTCCTCTGCATTTGGTATTTGTTCACCTGTTGCCCTGAAGGGCACCAACACAGGGTGAATTTTGCATGAGTTCAACTATGGCTAAAGGCAGTACCGGAGAGTTGGTGTGTCCCTCCTGTTCTTCCAGCCCTCTGCTTTGTTCCACTTGGCTAAGCTGATGCATAAATCTCTGTAACCAAAACTGAGTTGTTAACAAAAAATTCCCTCACTCTCTCAAGTGTCTCTCAATTTCATTTTATGAAATCTTTCAAGATTTCATAAAATCTTGAAAAAAACCTACTATGTTGCTCTGTTACCTCCACATGTAAGCTTTGTTCTTGGCAGGCACAGGTACATCTTTTTCCAGAGATGGAATCACTAGGAAAAAGTTCATAGGGGGTCTCAGGTGTCCATGGGACTGGTAGTTCCCTTCTGCTGCTCACCAGGGTGCAAATTTCAGGCACCATGTTAAGGTAAGTGCTGCAGACACCTGGAACAGAGTGTGCCTTTCTGGTTGGGAATGTATGAAGCACTTTGTCTCTAAAACACTGGGTTTTTTTCCTAGATTGCCTGGATTATTGCAAAGGGATGGAGTGCTCTTTCCCCATGGCATACACTGCTTTCCCCTGTCTTGAAATGAGAAGTTTTCCTCACTAAAGGAAACGTGGACATAGCTGTGTAATTTTGCTGTACTCTAGAGTACTCTGACTAGAGGGGAATAACATTTGCTTCACCACTGATGCACATTGCACTGCAGACACCTTGTCATGGCTTATCTTTATTCAACTCTGCTATGCATACCTGTATATGATGACATTTTCAACATCAGCAAGGTATAATTTTGCCAGCTTTATAGCCATCCACTACCTCCCTGCTCAGTCATTTGGAGATGAATCTGTGTCCCCTTACCCAGTTTGGTGCTATTGCAGCATTTCTACCCATGATGAGCTGAGCAGAACTTGGGCTGATGATTCATTACTGGAAGAGTGTTGAGCATACAGACAAGAGGGTACAATCAGCGGTGAGGCTTGCTTTGTGTATTTCTGCTCTGCTTTGCTTCACCAGTAGGAACATTTCTCAGACTAGCCTGCACTCATCTGCAATCCTGATAGCAGGCTATGTAGTGATGTAGCACTGTAGAAACTCCTCTGACAGGCACAGGCAGTGAAAGGAACTCTGTACTTAGTGAATGTGAAGTGCTGCTGGCATGCAACTATGCTAAGCTCCTCCTTTCCTGATAGCCTCTATCAGTGTGTTTTGTTAGTCAGGCAAGTGAGGAGTTCAAACAAAAACTGAAAGAAAAATAGAGGACATATGCATGTCACTGCTCACCTCATATAAATCAGTGTGCAATGATGAACCATTTTTATTTGTGCTTCTAGCTACTTGTAGATGGCCACAATCCTGATTAGATGCTCTCTGTGCCAGTACATCTGATTGTCAATAAGAAGCAGCTGGACTAAGCTGAAGCAAAAGCTTTTTCCTGCATATGACAGAAGAGTGTTGCTAAAGTTGGCTGACTCCTGGGCTGTGTAGGATATATTCCAACAATAATGTTGTGGGGTTTTTTTTTTTTTGCTAAACACTTTCCAGCTTTTTTTTTAAGAAATGTACTCAGAATTTCCCATAATGCATTTTGTAAAGCTGACAGTCAGCACTTTATGTGATCTTTTCTCCTTCTGGTGATAGGAGGTAGGTTTTTTTGTGTAAATCTATTGATTGTAGTGATTTTATTTCCATTTGTCCACATCAAAGAGGACCCAAATCAGGACCTGGCATTTATCCACTGGTGGCTGAAAGGCAGGTGGAGGTGGAAGAGTATAAACATCAGTGAAGAACACAAAGGATTAAGATACCAGCCCTGTTACAGAAAAGACTCCTGTTAATGCTCTGGCAGCCAGCAGAAATTCATAGTTCACTGAAACCAGCAAGTGGTGGTGTGGTAGACCAGCAGCTCACCCACTTCCTTGCAAGCATTTGAATACATGAACACGGCATCCAGCTCTGGGGTCCCAGAAAAGAAAGGACAAGGGACCTGTTGGAGCAAGTCCAGAGGAGGCCACCCAGGCAATCAGAAGGATGAAGCATCTCTCTTATGAGGAAAGGCTGAGAGAATTGGGATTTTTCAGCCTACCAAAGAGGCAGCTTCAGGGTGATCGAATTCGGCCTTTCAATAACTGAAGGGAGCCTACAAGAAAGAAGTGGTGAGATATTTCCAAGAGCATATAATGACAGGGCAAGGAGAAGTTACTTCAAACTGAAAGAGAGTAGGTTTAGATTAGATATAAGGAAAAAATTCCTTACTATAGGGGTGGTGAGGCACTGAAACAGAGAAGCTTTGGCTGCCCCATCCCTTGAAGTTTTCAAGGCCAAGCTGGATGGAGCTCTGAGCATCCTGGTCTAGTGAAAGGTCTCTGTGTCCATGGCAGTGTTGTCTTGGGAGGGCTGACCTGAAACAGAGGCTAGGCAAAACTAAACAGTAAAATTAGGATTTATTAAAAGGTCCCCAAAATCCACCCTGGGCATTACAGAAGCCTACGCAAGGCTGCACCCAGGGTGGTCTGCAAGTGGTGGCCAAGATGGCGCCGCAGTCACGAGATTTTGCCATTTTATAAGTTTAGGTCCATTTGCATATTGGGGTCCAATTGCCCAATTACAACCCCAGGCCATGAGGTCCCATCCTTCTTGTTCCACCCCTCAGTCCATTGTTGTTTGCGTTCTTAGCCTGAAAGTTGTCCTTGGTCTTCCATCAGAAATGGATTTGTTTTGTCTTCTTGCTCCGTAGAGGGAGCACAGTACAGTTCCTAATACGAGGCTTCATCCCTAGGCAGCACGCACAGAATCTGAAAATATAAAAGCTAAGGCATCAGCAGGGGTGTTGGAACTAGTTGGTCTTTAAGGTCCCTTCCAAACCAGGCCATTCCGTGATTCTGTGATTCTCTGACTTACGATCTCTTCAGGGGAGCAGATGAACCAGACAGTTACCCTGCCTCCCAGGTGCCAAAAATGGCATGTTGTCTCTTTGCCTTAGTTATTTGTGTTGAGGTTGTAGTGGTATTTCTAGGCTGAAGTGGATAAATATTTGTTCTGATGATGCACTGTGATGCCCATCTCCTCTGAGCAATACAGTTATTCATAGAAGTGAGGAAATTTAGCACGCAATAGCTCAGGAAACTCAATCTTTCCTATTTGGAGCCCTAATTAGAGCAATTAATCATTGCTGCTTCTGCCATCTAAGCTTTCAGGCTAGAATATATTGTTCTCTCTTGTCAGAGCAGAAATGTAAAAATGGTTTCCCTTTACCTGACATTTTGCCAGTACAGCCTTTATCAGTGTCTGCCTCCTACCAGCTTCTATCTTTCCTGAGAGCTGGAGCTGAAAATGCAAAGAACAAAATGATGTAACTGTTCCAAAAGAAAGAAGAGGTGTGAAATTCTAAGAGATCAGCTTCTACACTGTTTACGTGGGTTTTAGCTGGATGTCTCCATTTGCATTACCTTTCCTCGTGATTTCTTTTGGGTTTCAATATTGCTGTAACAAGGTGATCATTTCCACAGAATCAGAATCACTAGGCTGGAAGAGACCTTCAAGATCATCAAGTCCAGCCCTAACACCCCAACTATACCACAGCACTGAATGCCACGTTCTGTCTTTCTTTAAACACATCCAGGGATGGTGACTCCACCACCTCCCCAGGCAGACCATTCCAGTACTTTATCACTCTTTCTGTAACAACTTTTTCCTAATATCCAACCTGTATTTCCCTTGGCACAGCTTAAGACTGTGTCCTCTTGTTCTGTCAGTTGCTGCCTGGAGAAAGAGACCAACCCCCACCTGGCTACAACCACCTTTCACGGAGTTGTAGAGGGAAATACCGACATTTTGTGGGGAAAATACCCTGACATTTCCGCTATAAACAGGAGTATTCTTTCCATTTGATGCAACTAAAACTTCCCCTCACAAAATCCCTACCTATTGAAGTTCTCCAGGTATGTCCCGAGGAGAGGGCAGGATGAGGATTAGGTTGCCTCTGTGTGTTTTAACTCCGTATCTGCCCCTTGGCTGGTCCATCAGTATCTAATTTAACTGGCTAAACGTGATTGTCATTCTGCTTGCCCTGCTTCCCCATGTATCAACATGCATCAGGTGATAAGCTGTAGGGGCTGGGGATCACAGAATAGCACCCTCGCCCTCTCTATCTCGAGCTGTGTAACTCTGTAAGTTGGGGAGATCTGGTGCTTTGGTCTCTCTTCTGTGTGTTCTTGTGACAGTGATTCCTGCCCCAGGAAAGACAGGCATTTCTTTTGGCACCTGGCCTGGTGTGCTGCACCCTTAGGTGCACTGAGGCTCTCTGCTGCTGAGGATCTCAGAGGCCTGCAGTATAAAGTGAGAAGCTGAAGATCTGAACAAACCCTGGGGTTTTTTTCCTGAGAAAAACTGTGATGGTATCTTTCTGTCCATGGACCTACAGGTTCCACTGGGGCCCCCCATGATGCTGGCAGTGCCTGCATTTCTGCTAAGATTTAGTGGCTGAATGGGGGTTCTCTGATGTTGTGCTGCTGTGCTGAACAGAATGGAAGAGCTTGGCTCTGCAGAGGCAGTAGGGAAGATGAAGATGGCCATCTGTCTGCAGCCAGCATATGCATTTTTCATACACACACACACACACACATACAGAGAGAGAGAGAGAGAAATGAAAAGTCCCAACATGTAGCTATGAACACAGAAGGTACTGGACTGCAAGTCTAGTCTAGTCATTTATAGAAGTTTTTGAATATCATCTGGAGATTTGCAGCATTTCCAGCTGCATGTATACGGGAAGTTGAAATTCATGTTCTTGTTAGCCTTTGCTAACATTATGAATGATATGACAGTAGCATTGTGAAATATCAATTTTCTTTTGGTGTACTTTCTGCTGCTTCCTTATCAGTCAACTTCAAAACCTCTTACAATGAAGCAATTCTCTGAATCTGAGATGTTAACACTAATGTTTGTCTTTTTGCTACCCTTGATGAAAAATTAATGAACCATGAAAGAATCAACAGTTCGGCCCTGTTTATGCTTTTTTCCTTCTCATGCTTGGATGCCAAGATGCATTTACTGAAACATGGGAACTTTTTGACATTTGAGATAAATTCATCCAGGAAAACTTCCAACAGGGATCCTCATTCTTGGACCTCTGAATCTTGCGGACGTTAAGCAGGTAAGAATTGCCACAGCCCTTCAATGAAGGACAGCCCAGAGCAGCTCATAGCTCTTGTAATGTGCCAAGTATTGTTTGTTTGCTCATTTCTATTTATTGCCCCACTAGCTGATTGAGTTATTCAGACCACTATTAGCAGGCTCTCCCCCTAAGCAAAGAGGCAACAGACAGTGTGCACTTGGCATTCCTGAGAAGTTGCTACAGGGAGCAGAGGACTAACATTGAACCCAAGACAAAGACATAATACCTCTGTTATGAAATCTGCAATTGGATCACTTCCGTTTTGTTGGGGAGGGAATGAGGGGGCAGCAATAAAGACATTTATTGCTCTTCCCATTCCACTTGACTTGAACAACTTGCTCTAGAAGAAATGACCTAGAAGCAGCTCCCCAAATGCAACCAAGCTCCTGCTGCACGCCAGAACCACTGCATAACAAGTCTGGAACTTGGCATTGTGACAGCAATCTGCTTTCCTCATGGTTGCAACAAAGAGCAGCGTTCCACCTGGGCTGCGCACATCCCACCGTGCCTGCCCTTGATACGTACACTGAACAGTACCACTGCACACTAAACTCTCAGGGGGCCAGAAGCTGCCTGCCCATATCCACGTCCTGGATTAGTGTGTCACAAGAGACAGATGCTTGTTCCCACTGACAAGACAAGCTCCATTGCTTAGGGGAACATGAAGCGCAGTGCAGTAAACAATGCTCAAGGTAACGCTGGATGACAGTGGTGCCTTTCAATATGTTTCTGGTAGCTCTCCAAGAACTTTACTGAAAAGGAAGTCTCCGTGCTAGCCAAATGCATTTCTGTGCAGCTATCATCTCCCAGTTGATTGAGAGAAGCACTCTTATGTTCCATTCAGGGTAACAAACCATACTTCTAAGCAAACTCAACAAAGAGCTGTATCAGAATTTCACTCTTTTTGATTTAGAGCAAAAGATGAATCAGAAAGCAGAATTTTTTTTTTTAATCTTCCAATCTTGTTTTGGTATAGTAATTTTTTTCAATTCTTTTGGTATAGTAATTTTGAGTGCCTAGGTGAGGAGGATATGCTACTGGAATTACCATAATTTTTGATTACACATCAAAAGCTTTTGGACGGATTAAGTAGTTTTCAACACTGACATTTCCATTTCCTATTTTCCTAGGAGTTTAATTTAGTCAATCTGCATACATCAGTAGCTTTTGTGTCATTCAGGAAATAGTAAATATTCCAAAATGCAAGGAAATAGAATTTTCTCAGTGGCTCTTTCCTTTCCAGTGAAAGTATCTTCTGGTAGGACTTTTCCATATTTCTAGGAGCCATTGGACTTAGACAGCAAGATCAGCCTCTACTCAGGTCCACCACTCATCCCTTGTGTGGGCATACATTTTAATCATGAATGGATGGCAACTGCATAGCTCTTGAGACTGTTCATATCTTGTCCAAAATCCATGACTGTCTGATTGCCTGGAACTTTGTTTTTTGTAGCACAACTTTGAGCTGTTGCCTCCTTCATTTGTGAGGAAATGCCAGAATTTGAATGTTGGCAAATAAGGCCTCATGCGCATCATGTGTCAAATTCCTTATATGACCTCTACAGGAATTTGTGGCACTCAGTAATTTGTAGGACAGCTCTACTTAATCTCCCTAAATTTAATAATTGAAATGTCTGGAGATTTCACTGAGTATTTTTGTAAGATGAGCTTTCATTTAAAATGTAGAATCTGGGAGAAAAAGCAAATTCTGAAAGAACGTTCTCTAAACCTAAGTATTAGATTTCCAAAAATATAAACTCTGGAAAATAGTCCTTTTAGATATTATAGGTATTCTTCCATTCTCAAACCTTAATATAAAACTAATGAATGCTTTGGAACGTTTAGTCCTCTGAACCCATTAAGAGGATCATGATAAGCTTTCTCTCCTCTCACACTTCACTTTATCCTCTGCTAACAGTGGCCACAGAGGAGACAAACTGGTAAGGATGCTTGAGGTATTTAGTAGGTTTTTAAATCCTACCTGCTGAAGTGAAACAAATGATTCATTTGCAAAGACCATGAAATGAACTTCCCCATCAGACAGACCCATGCCAGAAGTAATCCACAAGTGAAACTCTGCGAACTTCTGCTATGTAATATTGCTATGTACTTGTTCTGTGTTCTGGTGATGAGTCAGTATGTGTTTTTCACTAGAAATGTTTCCTTCCACAAAGCTTAAGGAGGTCTTCTAGATATCTACAATTCCACAACCAAAGTAGTGGTAAACTGCAATGTCATCTCCACTCCTGCCTCAAGGTAAATTCACTGAAGTTTATGGCGTTTGGGTCTGAAAAAGGAATGAAACAGGACAACAGGACTTTCTTCTGTAAAGGAAATACACCTAAGACAGTCTTATGGCTTCTTAGATGACTTGAGCTTCAATTACAGACTGTAAGCTGACATCAGGGAGACATAGCCATAAACTTCAACTGAACTTCACCATGGTGCCTGAACATTGGCTATAAAGTACTCAGCACACCTGACCAATAGAAAGCAAGGCAGTTACTTGAATCATATTTTTAGAAGACTGATTTGAGGATTTCACTCTTCAAAAGCTATGCAGGGAAAGAATTTCACAACTAGTATTGTAAGAATGAGAACACAATGCACTCAACTTAAAATCTCAGATTTCTTCTAGTTATTTTGTTTGGGCAGTGCTTCCTTTGGGGCAGGAAACACTATATGCTGAATGGCTGCAACAGGTAGTTTCCCCCAGCACTCCATTAGCCTGTGGATTTCCTGAAGTCCATCTGTTCTCTGCTAAACTATTATTAGATGAGTGGTTGCTGATTCTGGAACATACACCAAGCCCTAGTCCCATGCCATTAACTACTGAGATGTAATTAAGAAATTTAAAAACCGGACAGCGATCATGACAAATTTGAATCTTAACCCTTATGCATTTTAATTAGAAATACGTACTTGTATTAAGGAGAGGTAACTCTAGCATGTGTAGAGTGCCATCATACGAAATGAACAGATTTTTACCAGCAGAATTTATCTAAAGTATTTGAACATCTTGTAACTGAGAAATACCTGACTTATGGAAATAGACTCAACTTCACAGTAAAACCTGGAATTTTATACCATGGTTCCACTTGCATCAGTTTTAAGTCTCTGAAAAGCAAGTTTTTGTAATGAAAATGGTATTTAAATACTAGTTTCAGTTGTATTAGAACACCCGCCTAAGACAATAAAGAATATGAAATGAAGAGCATTAGGCTTTTCTTATAGGATATGCTGTGCTTTAAAACTTATTTTATTGATCCTAAAGTTACAAGATCAATTACTGACATTTTCTTGAGGATCAATCTTGGATTAAATGGCAAAATGAAGAAAAGGTTTTCATATGTACTATATCCAAAAGCAGAAACAGATTGCCATTCTCATGTGAACATTCAGAAACCTTTTCTGATTATTAAACAGTATGTCTGAAGTTATACCAGCCACTACTGCGCTTTTTGGTGAACCAAAGAAGTCCTACAGTGAAATCGAACTTTGTGTAAAATCTGTACTACTTCAATACAATTTCCCCACTAACATAAATTTTCCCGTTTTTAGATTCATGTATATTCTGTCAATTACAAGGCAAAGCATAAGTAAGATTTAAGCAAGGATGTTGGAGTGTGAAATAATGCATGTGAATTGCTAATAGGCTGGTGGGAATAATTTTTTTCCACATGAAGACAAATCCTACCTCATCAAAGACAGCAGACTTGATTTTCCACCTTGACTAGCCACTCTTACCTGCAGAAGGGACATGAAAGCTGAGAACAGTCTGCTACTAAATCAGTACTTCACTGTGACCAAAACAGTAGTATTGAGCCTTTTCTTCTCTCCCTTTGAACAGATGTGAGTAAAGCTGGAAGCAAATTAAAACAACAAGCCATAGGGCAAAAAGAAGTCTTGTCATTACTTCTGCTAGGCAAAACGGAGATTTGATAGCACATACATGTTTCTCTTCTGTTCTCCCTGGTTTTGCTAGTTAAGGCAGAAGCCTGGCAGTAATGATCCTTTGGTGACATGAATTGATCAGGTTTGCATTCACCTTGACAATCCTGTGATGGAGAATGGGAGGTAAAGGGACAGCATGAGTCCTTTCAGGTAATTAACCTAAGCTCCAATGCTTCCTACACCAGCCTATTTTCAATTTTGGCACAGTATAGTTTATACACTCTAACATTATTGCTCAGAAGATAGAATGATGATTCAGGTTTACTAAAAACAGCTTCACAATACTGCAATCATGCCTGTGAAGCTTCATCTCATATCCTGTATTTATAAGTTTCTTCTCACTGAGAAATAAATTTGTGTGGTGTTTCGTGTTTTATCAGAAAAGTTAAGTCACCAGATACCTGAAACACTGATATTCCATCTTTAATAAAACATGGCTTGTTTGGTCAATTTGCCAGCTAATTTCTTCTCCTGCTTTTAAAATATATATAATACCATAGGTGACCTCCCTAAATACTGCTATCCATACAAATCACAAATAACTGAGAAATAATATGCCACTGCTGCATCCTGTCATGCCAGAAGATCAAGATTACTTTGAAGATTATTTAGTGTAGGTGTTACATATCATTTGTGCCCAGATCCACTTAAGTCAATGAAACAATGCCTACTGGCTTCTGTGGGAGTCTGACTTGGACATTATTCTGGCAATCTGTCCACCACTAAATAAAACTATTCCAGAGGATAAAAGCCCAAATGAAGAAAAGTAGAAATTTGGGAACTAAAACTGAGTGGCAAATAAATATTCTAACTCAATGGCATACTGAAAAGACTTAAATAAAACACAAACACACTTACACAGGTGTGTACACACACATACATACAAAAAAAGTGCTATGACTTCCACAGTCTTAAAAATCCATAGTCTAAAATTGTTTACATTTAAACAATTGAGTATAATAGGTAGCTTTCTTGACCTTCTATTTATTTCCCTGAGCACTGATCTTTGGAACATCTGGAGTTTCAGAATTGTCTAGTTCATAATTCCTAAAATAATTATCTTAAGTAAACTGCTGTCTTTTTATGACAAAAAAAAAAAAAACAATTCCTTAAGTAAAACTAAGATACAACTTCCATGAACTACAATGTATGTTGCCAATATTTTAAAAAATAACTATTATTACCCATCTGCATCTGTATTTAGGCACCTAGCTGGTTCATCTGTTTTTCAAAATCACTCTGCAGTCTAGCAGTTCCCATTTAACTCAGTATCAGGTACTATGCCATCTCATAAACTCATTCAATTGGAGACCTACATAAGAATTTAGCCTCCCTGCTTTAGTTACTCGTTTTGCAAAATGCCGTTTGTATGAGCAATAAAGTATGCTATGGAATTTGTCTTGTGCCTAAATCAATATTATAGGTAAAGATTACAGGACTTCTTACTTTCCCATAAGGGGTTAAGAAGGTGCATCTGCAGAAAGGCAGCATAAAACCAATCTTCGGTACTAAAATGGAACTTAGCTAGGGCATATGTTTTAGACTGGCATTCCACACCAGGAGATCTGCTGTCCAAAAGGAGGTCTATTTTAAATTTCTGCTATTTAGAACTGCTTGAAAAATTGGCAACTGCTGCTTTTCACTCTCTTCTCTAGATTAGAGCTTTAATAGTGAGCTTCACATACATCAGTTTGCAACTTTAGGACCTTTCAGGCATTCTGCATTTTAGATTATACAAAGTGTGCAAGTCAAAACATTTTAGAAAACAACAGTGCAGAGATATTTGAATATTTTAGAACCAAATCTCTCTCTCCAGTTCTAAGGCTGCAAATTACGTCAGCCTTTCTGCAGCTAAAAAGTTCAAAATAATTTTCCATGAACCACAGAAACAGACTCTAACTTTGCATACTCTTAACTCTGCCGCCATTCTGTCTCACTCCTCTTCCACCTTTCTCCCACCGCCCCCAACCCCTGGGTAGCTGATACACTGGCGTTATGCAGCAGGCTCCAAGCACAGGATTAACAAAAAGGTTATTTTCATTTCAATATGCCTTGACTGGAGAAGGGGGTATTGAACCAAATGCAACCAGGAGAGTTGCTTTTTGGTTCTTCGTGCAACATGAAATCAAGCCTTTGTCCATTCTCAAATGATGTAATAAAACATGCTGCATGAGATTCTCTTTAATTAGCACTTTTTTATACTATCTGGGACTGGCATTCCACAGCGGAATCCAAAAAGGAAGATTTAGCACTTTTTCTCTTTGCAGGAACCCTTTTTAATACCTCAAAGTTCACGAAGAGTTAACAGCATTAGATCCCATCACTTCCCCCTCCCCATTTTCAGAAATTAGACTGGCCTATCTTTAAATGAATAAACCAACCAACCAACCAACCAACCAAATTCCCTTGCTTTAAAATAGGAGTATAAATACTGTTTTGAAAACACATTTGGAAGATATCTTCCAGGATGGTTTATATTTTTTTTATCCTTTAAAACTGTGACTACTGCACCAGTTAAGGCTGTTTACAATATATGTATTTTTCAAATAAAACTTTTAATATTCAAGCTTACCAGATTGATGAATTGTAACAGGTAAAATGGAACTCTTTACAAGGTAAACCATGTAGTTATACAAAATAGAATTATACCCTTCACCTGGGCAAAACAAAAAGAAATCCTGCCTTGCATTAAAAACACAGAACCTGTTTATAAAAAGGAATGTGTACTACATTTGGACTTCCTTTTTAACTGCCATATCCTAGCAACATCTCAGTTATTTTAGTAAAGGAACTAATTATCAATTTTAAACTGCAGTGAATTTACCAAACATTTTCACTATAGACTTCTGAAAGCTTTTACAGTAAGAAGTTATCAACAAAAGCAGGCACGTTAGTGTACAAAAACGTTGTTGATTTTTTCCTGTTTCTTTGTCAAAGTGCAGGTTTTTCTCAATGTGCATCTTACAAGACCAACGAATGTTTTAACTCACTAAATCTTTAAACAGAACTCAATTCTCCCAAGGAGTAGTGTAAACGTTAAAGATCCCCAATACACCTCTAGTAAACGTGACACAAATGTCTCTGCGTTGTTTAGAAATTTAGCTCTTTTGAGAGGTAAAGAAGCTTCATGACACCTTTTCCTTACACTGGCTGGTTATCATAAATGGGTAACTCTGGACTGCTAAAGCTGGAGACTGATGAATCACTTGAAGGAAACTAAACTTGGCTACAGAGGAGACGCGACGGGAGGAATCAACCCTTAGGCGTTTCTTCCGCAGCGTTCGGAAAATTCAGCCGCCGGCGGACGAAGGGTCGGTGTGGGGGAGGGAAGGGGGAGAAGGAAGGAGAGAGCAGGGAGGAAGAAGCTTCCGCAGAGCCAGAGGCACGGCGGCACGGCGCCCATGTCCCGCTGCGCCCGCGGCGGCGGGACCATCCCGTCGGTGGTGCGAGAACTGTCCCCGATCCCCGCTGCTGCGAGGTGCTGGCGGGCCCGCTCCCGGGTGTCACGGCGATCCGGGGACCGGGCGAGAAGCCGGACGTCCCGGCGGCGGTTGGAGCTAAGTGCCGTGAACGCAGGGCTCCCCGGGGTAGATCTCCTCGTAGGCGGGGGGCTGCTCGCTAGGCAGAGGGTAGCAGTAGGGGTAGGAGGCGTTGAGGTCGGGGTCCATGGGCGAGTAGCCGGGCAGCTCGACGGAGGGATGTCCGCCGCAGTGCACCTCCACGCCGGCCTCGTCGAAGACGTGGAAGACGCCGACGTTGATATAGGAGACGGCCTGGAAGGGGCAATCCCGGGGGCTGAGCTCGGGCTCGCCGCCGGAAAAGAGGGAACCCTGGCTGTGGCGCGGCGCCCGCCGCCCGCCGCCGCCGCCCCTCCGCCGCCGCCGCCGCCCGCTCGCCGCCGCCGGGGCCGCTCGCCGCCGCCGCCGCCGCCTCCGTCCGCGCTGCTGCGCGGCCTTGTAGTTCTTGACAAGAAGCAGGTTGAGCAGGCCCAGGAGGCACTCCAGCGCGTTGAAAACGGTGGAGAGCACCAAGCCTTGCTGGTAGTCCCGCAGCTTCTGGCAGCGGAGCGCCGCAGCCGTGCCGTCGGGGGCCGCGGGTCCGCTCCGCGGGCGGGCCGCGCCGCCGGGCTGCAGCAGGCAATAGTGCGAGTACTTCCTCTCCACCAGCGACACGGTGTCGCCGTCGATGACGGCGCCGGCGAAGGCGCTCAGCACGCCCAGCATGAACACCAGCACCCCCAAAAGCAGGAAGTTCTGCCGCCCCCCGGGCGACGCCTTCTCCACCGGCCCCGACGGCGCGGCCGCCGCCTCCGCCCCGCCGGGGCGGCCGCTCGCCGGATCCGGGTCCCCGGCCGGGGCCAAAGCAGAGGCCGTGGCCGGTGCCGGTGCTGGAGCCGGCGCGACGGGCGCCTCGTCGGGCGGGCGACAGCAGAGCAGCGCAGCGGCGAGCAGCGAGAGGCCGGCGGCCAGCAGCAGCCCCGAGTAGAATGCGCCGGCGGCAGTGCCCAGGCGGAAGGGCTCGCCTTTGAGCTCAGAGCCCAGCGAGAAGCACTTGAGGCCCACGGCGGCGGCGCTGAGGGCGCAGGCGAGCAGGAGGCAGCTGGAGAGCGCGGCGCAGGCTCCCCGCACGCTCCACTTCATCCTCCGCGCCGCCGCCGCCGCCGCCGCCCCGCCGTCCGCCTCATCCTCCTCCCGCGGCCCCCCCCGGCCCCGCGGCGGCGGCGGCGCGGCGCGGCGCGGCCATGCGAGCGCGGCGCTCCCCGACGGGGCGCCTGTGCTCCGCTCCGCTGCGCACGGCAGGCAGCTGCCGGCCGCAGTGAGCCGGGCGCGGCGAGCGCGCAACGCTCCCCCCACCGCCTCCCGGTCGCCGCCGCCTCCTCGTCCCCGCCCGCCCTCTCTTATCTCGGCGGCTGCGGGGAGGCGATTAATTATGGATGGCAGCCGCGGCGGGCGGAGGGACGGAGGGGGCGGCCCATCGGGCGTCGCGGGTGGCAGGGGCAGAGTGCGACCCCCGCCGAGGCCGGGGGCGGCGAAACTGCCCAGCCCGCCCTCCCACCCGCATGGTGCGGGGGGGCCGCACGTCGCCCTCCGGCCGGCCCCACACCGCGGAGCGTGGCCCGGAACGCGCGGCTCGGGCAGGGGGTGGCGGGGCTTTGAACACTCCCGCGGGTTCCGTTGCCGGGGTCGGTGCTTGTCTCCGTGTTCCTGCCTTCTCTGCCTCTCTCTTAATTTTTATTTATTTATTTCTTAGCTCTTGCGCTCGCCGGGAGGCCGGCGAGCTGCCGTGCATCGCTGTGACCGCGTTGCGGTGCCGGCGGCTGTGAAGCAGCGAGCGAGCGGACCGACCCCCCACGCCGCGCTGCCGCACGGCGCAGGTCCTCTATGCCCGCGGGGGCGGCCGTCCCCAGCAGCCCTCTTTGCTTCGTATACTACCGGTGAACCCTTGTGGGATTGCACCCCGTGGGCGGCGGGGCTCGAGGGACAAATGGCCACGGCGGCACCCTTTTGACGCCACGTCTGGGAGCGCCTGCAGCGCCGAGGCTGCAAGCCGGTTTGGGGGTGGTGCCCCGGTAGAGGGTGGCCCGGCGACCTCTCGGGAATCACCTGCAGTGGCCTTGTGAGGGAGAGGTTGGAATCTCAGCCTCGGAGCGGTCAAGTCCGTCAAGGGGTTATTGAGGAAGGCTCTTCCTCGCCAGTCCCTTTTTCTTCCAGGAAGCTGTAGCCTTTCAGCTCCCCCATTTTCCATCTGCCGTGCGCACGCCAGCCTTGCTGGGTATTTTTAGCCGGTGCCGCTGATTAGCATTCAGAGGAGCAAGTGAGAGAGAGAAAGCAGTTTTCCAAATCGTTTTCTCTTCCAGCAGCTCAAGTGCACCTGTTGGTGGCAGGAAGGGGGTGTGTGGTGTTATCCAGTGTTTAGCTTTCTGCAGAGACGCAGAAAGCGTCTGTCCCGTCGGGGTAGGCCCTGTTGGCACCTCCCTGAGAAGAAACAGCACCCTGCTGTAATCTCGGGCAGATGGGCACAGGTCTCCTTTGCGGCAGCTGCTTCTCCCTGAGAGAGGTTTCTGGGCCCTGCATGGGGCAGTGGTTGTCCCAGGAACACTTGGTGGGAGGCTGTCCTGCCTGGAGCCCAGCTCTCTAAGGTTGCACCGTCCAGAAGTATCCTTGGCTCAGTATCAAAAAGTATCAAAGCGATGTGCCATCCTGCCCCCTAGGACCACACCGACAAGGGAATTTTGCCCTCTCCGTCCTGTTCACAAAGGGCCCGTGGAGTGCTGAGTATGTGAGAAAACACAAAACTCCTGACCAGGCTTCTTGTGTCCCTCGAGAAAGGGGTGGCTGGGTATGTCATCCCAAGTCATCCTCAACTCTTCCTTTTCCCAGGCTGTCAGTCCCTTTCCTGAGGACTGAGTGTGTTGGCTTGCTGGTCTGTAACAAGAAGACAGACTGAAGATTTTGTTGAAGGATCTCTGTGTGAAGATTCTTTTATAGGATCTCTGACTTTGGATCTGCTTGTGGTGAATGCCAGGACTTCTGGGGAAGATCTTCAGGTATCTGGAAAAGAACCCCATCACTCTTAAAAAGTGAATGCATAGAGGACACACAGGATTTTATAAAATATAGCATGCACCTCCTGAGATTTCTGTTGAGTATCAAAACACTGCTTCAGAAAGCACATGTAATATCTCAATCCAGCGGTTAACCCGGAGGACCCTCGTAGAAACACTCTGTGTGGAAAGTGAGGAGATGTAGTTAGTGGGAAGTAAACACTTAAAGAACTAATTATATGTAGAATGGGTAAAGTGTCTTACTCCCTGACACAACATAAATTTATATGTGAGGTGTTAAGGGGCTTTTCAATACCTCTGTGAGGGTCCAATTCTGGCCGCAAGTCCCGGATAGAATGACACCTTTCGGAATCACCCAACCCGAAGCTCAGACGAGGTATCCAGCCTCAGGCAAACTTAGCAAGCAATATCAGTGAATTCAGCTCAGCAGTGTGATAGCTCTTAGCAGTGTATTAGCTCTTAGCAGTGAATATCAGCTCTAGCTTGCTAAGTGCCCTGGCAAACGCAGGGAGAGAGAGGAGAGAGCCGTATGCAGTTCCTCAGATGATGTCCTTTATTTCGGCATCCTCTTCGAAGGGTTGCAATGACAGCTTCTCTAACTTAACAGGGCAATATTCGGGGTTTATATAGGGTAGAGGGGTTTTGAAAAGTGGACCAGTGGGAGAGTTGGGTACAATTTTGGCCTATAGTCTTACAGATAGATAAGAGAGGTCTGGGGGCTCCAAGGGGCTTATTTTTGGCCACTCATCGTGACTTGCATTTCCTTATCTTAGGCCGCTGCCCACCAGGGAGGCCTCACAGCCTCCGTGGCTGCAACAGTGAGGGAAATATTTGATTTGTATAACTTGATTGTCAAGATCTTAGAAAATGAACTATTTATTGTGAATGGTGAGAACATTAACACTAAATAAATACAAAACTAAGAAACTTCTAAGCCTTTATGCATCAATTTATTGCTCAGCCTTTAACTTAGAAAAAGCAAACCTTCCATTGACGACAAGTTGTTCCTTTTTCGTACAAAGCGTTTCTTGATGTTTCTTTCCTTCCTTTTTTGGCAACTGCCAGAACTGGTCAGCAAGGCTTCTCCAGGTGTTCCTACAACTGTTTCAGGTGTTCTGTTTTCCTCATCTTGAATGTCATCTTCTAAAGGAAGGACCTTTTCTTCCTTGTGTTTGTGATAGGAGACTGATTGCATCCCACAAAGCTGTGTGTTGTGAGAAGCCAGGCTAACACACACAAAGTTAATAATGTAATTAATTAATAATTAATTATTAGTAATAATTCTGCTGTACCTTTTTGTTCCTCCTGTGGAGCAGCATGCTACTGTTAACCTTTTCTAGATCTTACCTGCTTCTCCCCAAAAACACCTCTTTGTCTTCCAAGCATCATGTTCAATATTCAAAGCCAGAAGTTTCACTGGCAACTTTTTTCACCACATGTTAATTATTATTCATTAACTTCCTGTGTTTTGCTGCCACTCTGAATTAGCCCAGTTTTTCACCAGGTTATTTACAGCTTTGCACTGTGGCACACTTTCAGTAACAGGATACTTTTTAAACATACACATGCACATGTACACAGGGTGTGATCATCAGCATATTGTGCACGTTGAAGGTCAGTTTCTTTGGATAACAGGTCTAAAAACATTCTAATGATGTTGTTACATTAATAATAATAGACTTAAGACTCTATAAAATACCTATATACCTATACTGAATTAATTGTTGATGACTGAATTTGCATTACTGTGAAAAAAAGGGCTGACTTATCATTGCAAATAAAGGTCACTGTAGAGTTCTCTGGACCCCAAAGAGTAATGCTGATCAGCTCAGTCCTAGCTAGTGGCCCCTTCCGGTAGGGTTAGGATGCCCATTTGCATGTTCATACCTGATCTATGTGTGTCTAATTCCTCAGCCAGGTCTGCCTGCTGAAAAAAAAACAACTGTAGGCAACAAAAGATGGGAGACCTGCAGGCCCCTTGGCCACATCAATAATCTCTGTAGGTAGTTTTCAGTCTCTGGTGGCTGTTTTATTGCTAAGCTTTATTAGTCATGTTTTCTTTTCCAAAAATTTTAAGTTGTTTTCAAGAGTTATTCTGGTGGGCTTTGGAGCAAATGTATAAGATTTTGCAGGACAACACCAGCCTGGAATAGATGTTCCCAACAGTCTCTTCACAATCATAATCTGGGCTTTCTGTGTGTTGCAGTGTTAGTCACTTATGGCCAGCTCCTGTCTCCAAAGAGGGGTAGGAGATCTTTATTTCAATGTTTTGTTTGGCACACAGGGGAGCTGAGGGGTCTCTGCTTGTTAGGTTTCGTGCCTTGTTGGAAGTAGGCATTGCCATGACCAACAATGTGGGCTTGCTTTGCTTACAGTTTACTGGATGGAACTGGATGTTTTCAGTACTGTGCAGATCAGCCTCTTAACTTTTTATGGTGACCCAGTGGCACAAAGGACAACAATTTGCACTCTAGGCTTGAAGCTAAAATGCGTACTTGTAAAATAGATGGAGATCTTCAGCTTATGCCACCAAAGTGCGAAGCATTGCATTATTTTATTGTCTGCCTCTTCTCCCACACTGTGTTTATGGTAAGATATATGTGTTTTTATTTCTATGCCAGTTTGACAAATGGTTGTCATAGCTTTGACTATGCAGTCATGATGACTGTGTAACCTACCATAACTTAATCTGTTTCCTACTACTATTTTTTTTCCCCTGTTTCCATAGGGTACATAATGGACTGTAAAATCTCCTTGCAAAAATTCCTCTACATGTAGTTACTAAGAATACATTAGAAATCAGAAACTTGAAAATCTGAAGGTGAAACCCATCGTATTTCTTTCTGGTTCTTCTTCTTGCCCATTTACAAGGTCCACAAGCCCATTTCTGTGTGCTTGAGGCCTGCTGTTCTCTAATTTTCACAGTATTTCATGGGAAAGACTCATCTCTGCAGGGAATTTATGGAGAACACATGCTGGAAAAGGACTTACATAAGGCTACAAATCTGCACCTAACTGGTTGCTGGGCACTGATGAAAAAACATCTGCAAATGCCCCTTCAATGGGTGACATTCCAAATAGGAAGCAGAGAGCTTGGGAATAAAATATAAGGATTTAAAATAGAGAAGGCAAAGCCTGTGCTAGAAGCTGAACAGCTTGGAGTTTTGCAATAAGGGAAGAAAGGTTTGAGAAGTTATAACAAGTTATAAGGTTATAAGAACAACAAGTTGGTTTGCACTCTATCATGGTGTAATTTAGGTTGGAAGGGACCATAAGAGGTGTCTAGTCAGACCTGCTCAAAGCAGGCACATCTCTGGGGTTGGACTGTGTTGCTTGGGGCTATTTGATACTACTTAAAACATGACTTAAACAAAGACTTTTTTACTTATGTCACAAAGTTGTTAAATTATGGCAAATTTTCAGACAAATAATAGTTTCCTAACTGCTGTTCTAATGGTGGGACCTGGGTGATATTTTATTGTGTAGGTTCTAGGAGGCTGTTACGTTGATCATAAAAGATTGTTTAACACTTTGCCAGCCAAAAAGTGTCTCAAAGTCCATCTCTTTGGCTCTCATTATTTTGAAATGTGTTTCTGCTTAGTCTTTCAGTTCAGTCTGTATATTTGATATATTCTCATGTCTTTCAAATCAGTGCGGTACAAAGGCTTAAGACTGACGCATCTCTTAGCTTCTAGTTAGGCGTTCAGCATAGGACCTGAGCAGCAATCACACATCTGTGTTTTGTCTTCTGCTGAACAGTGAGTGTACTAATAAAGATATTAAGAAGTTTGAAAGGTCCGTGTGGTTTCGTGGCTAACCCCAGCCAGCAACCAAGCACCACTCTGTCTCACCCCACCACTATTGGGCTTGGGGAGAGAACTGGAAGGGCAAAAGGTTGAAAACTTGCGGGTTGATATAAAGATGGTTTAATGGGGGAAGGAAAAGCTGCACATATAAGGAAAGAAAAATAAGGAATTAATTCACCACTTCCCTTGAGCAGGCAGGTGTTCAGCCATCTCCAGGATAACAGGGCCTCATCACACTTGACGGTGACTTGGGAAGACAAACCATCACTCCAAACGTGTCCCACTCTTCCTCCTTCTTCCCCCCACTTTAAATTTTGAGCATGATGTGAAATGGTCTGAAATATCCCTTTGGTCATTTTGGGTGACCTGTCCCTGCTGTGTCTCCTCCCAGCCTCCCAGACACCCCCACCTTCCTCTCCAGCTTGGCAGTATGAAAAGCAGAAAAGGCTTTGTTTCTGTGTAAGCCCTGCACAGCAATAACAAAAACATCTCAGTATTTGTTCAGGACAAATCTGAAACACAGCCCCATATTTGACCCTGTGATGAAAATTAACCCTATCCAAGCCAAAATCAGCACAGCAGGGTTTATTCCAGCTTTAGGGAAAGGAGAACTAGCTTTCCAATTTGGGAGAAAAAGGTTACTTAGCTCTGTGTCCTGTAATTTGACACTGTACTCTCCTGTCGGTTGGGACAATGAACCTGTTTGCATCTGAGAGGAGGAAGGATTGTGTGTGGACTGGGTGAGTTGAGATGGATCAGATGCTGTTCACTTATTCAAGAAGGTGTCCTGTCAGTCTCACGTGCCCAGGTCCAAAATTTAGGTACTGGACTTGACACAGGGATTTTGAGAACTCTCTGCTGATGTTACTTTGTCTTAGAAGAGATTCTCCTCAGAAGGTGCCATACTTTCGAATTTCTGTGCACTTAAACTGCGTTTCATTCAATGACTGTTTAATATCAGGGACATAACTTGCTCTTGAAGGAGGGACTAGAAGTCACCTTCTAATGAATGCTACTAAACTTTGTTGCCTGTTAGGGTGCTTCTTTTTTAGAATAAACAACCTTGAATTTTCTACAGAAAGAAATTTCAAGGCAGGAGTAGAAGGGGAAAGAAGGTCCCCACTCCAGCAAGAGTTGTGATACATTAGGAAAGTGTACATTAAGATCTTCTTCAATCAGAATAATAGGGAAATCATTCTCCTGTGCCTGGGGCTGCCTTTTAAGCAAAAGTCACGTGCTAGGAAGGTGTAGCTCACTTGCATCATGAATTCTGCCTTTGGCTGTATGTTTGGACAAGGAATAATCTGGCTCATTCTTGAATGCAAAGAGCATGATGAGTCTACCTTCATGTAGATCTACACAGTTCTATAGTCTAGGAAGTAGCTCCCTGCTGCTTGTGGGCTCACTGTGGCTGTTGCCTGAATGATGCCTACATATTTTTGCTTTTGTGGTTGAGCTGTGGTTTCTGCTGTGGGCTGACAACAAAACTGCTGTCCTAGCTACCTGTCACATCTTGTTTCTTCCAGAGATCTCAGTCCCTATCTCAGCTGCTTGCCTGGTCTTTCCCTAGCTTAGGGAACCCTAAGGGATGCAAGTGATCCCCATCAAAGTGCTTCCTTTTCTGTGGCAGTTGAGAACACTTGTAGGTGTGGGTTGGTGAGCAGTGGGCAGTGAAGCTGGTACAACTGAAGGAGCAGCAGTCAGTGAGCAGCAGGCACACTGTCCTTTTTGCCCATAGCAGCAGCTGCTGGGGGGAGTTGACTCTCCTTGGACACAGGGTAGCCCTGGATTTTCTTGATTCCCTGGGACATTGCTAGACTGCTTTTAAAGGGCTGGTAAGGGGGAACTTTTGTCAGGGGACATCAACTCACTGTACTGAAGTCTGCAACACCACTGGAAATATTTTAAGGTTAAGAAAGGATGGAAATGGTTAGCAAATGCTGGGACACAAGGGACTTCATAAGACGGTGTGTAAGGCTGCTGGTCTTGCACACATCATGTCACTGTCATGGCACCCATGAACAACTCCCACTTTTCTCTAGAATTCTTTCTCTGCCTGTTGGAAGACTGTGCTGAGCCTGACAGCTCTGGTGCTTAGAAGCTGCCTGTCTCAGTGCTAAGTGTATTTTATGGTCAGCTTGCACACATTTGTTCTGTGCCAACATTGTCCTTTAACTTAAACGGCTCTTCTCCTTCTCTGATGTTTACTCTCTGGATGTATTTATAGACAGCAAACATACTCCCTCTGAGATTTCATTTTGCTAAACAGGCCAAATCTTTTTTTCTTATTATTTTTTTCCTTTGTATTAAAAACTCACCAGTTTGACTTCAGCCCCAAGCACATAACCAGGACAGTATGCTGTATCTTTCATGGTCTTACCAAGGCCTTGAATGATGGTATCATCTCTAGTGGAATGTCCTTTCCTAATTATCCTAGAATTTTGATTGCTTTTTACCCAGATCTTTCCTATAGGAGGCTATACTTGTACTCAGTGCACCTCATTCTTTGTCCTCCACCCAGCTGTGGGGCTGCCAGTTGGGGGCACTGATGACATTTCCTCTTAGTTGACTGTTTTCCCCCAAATATCTGTTAGTACGTTGAAGCAATTCAATTTTTTCCTTTCTGATATTTCGAACTCCCTCTCTGTTGAAAACACTGTTGTACTACACAATGAACCTTATTTTTTTTCCTCATCTGAAAAATTTTTTTTTTACCCCAGATCCCTTTCTTATGTAAATCTGCCCCTCTCTGGTTTGGAGGTTGGTTTCCAGTTCTCTCTATTATAATTTTCTGTCTATTCTATATCGTTTGTTCCGTAATAGAGCCTCTCTTTGCCCTTCTTTCTCATGTTAGGCTTGCTGCTTCTTTCTTCTTGATCATCACAGGTCCTTCTCCTTAATTCTCCTTTTCATTGTCTAGGTGCAAGCAGTACCTCACCTCTAATGGGAGTACCTCATTCCTCTAGAGGAAATCTTTCTTTGCTGTATGTTTTTTGCGCTTACATTGACCAGAGCTAAAGATCTATGCTGTCCTATATGTCTTCAGCCATCTTTTCATTTTCTTTCTTTTCCTCCATCATGGCTGCATATTCCTATTTGAATTTGAGGTGCGTTTGTCAGGGATTCTTTTTCACACTCAGGAATGCTGTAAAGGATGCTTGGCATGCCTAATCTTCTCATCTGCTGTTGATGTCTACACATTTTTAAGGTCTTCCCATAACAGCCATGATTTCAGACCTTTGCTTTTTGCCTTCATTTTCAAAAGCATGGAAGAACCTACCACTGCACTTAGAACTTAACTTTGGTTGCCGGATCCCTTGATTCCTGCCTATTGACTCTTTAAAATCCTCGCTTAGTTGTCAAGGTAATTTTTTCTTCAGTTGCCATGTCAAAGAATTACAGTTCTTTACCTAGATCTGATTCTACTCTCTTCATTGTGGGTCTGTGTTATTGAGTTATCTTTTCCATCATTTGGTTGGCAGAGGTCTTCTCTGATGGCAAAAAAATTTGGACAAAGCTGCATGTTTCAAAGCAGAAGTGCTGCAAGGTAATTCTTTTTCCTTGGCTAGGAAAAACCCAGCTGAAGCCTAGGAGCTGACAGCTAGGGAAAATTGATATGAATCCATCATGTACTCCAGCTTTGCTTTGGAGGATAAAGAATGGTTTTAGGTGCATGAAACCCATTTCCTATAGGAATCACCTATCTAATCACCTATATAACCAATCACCCTATAGAATCAGTGAGTGGACACTTAAATATAGGAGATGTCAGTACTAAAATGCCATAGTCCTCTGTAAGAGGGTCTGAAGTATCTTCTGGCCCTTACCATCTTCCTGGGAACATGTTGAACTTATTTGTCTTGGGCAAGCTCTCAAGGCCCAGCAAGGTGGGATGAAAATTCTGCAAGGACTCAACTACCTCCAACTCTTTACTGAGGATGTGGTCTGATTCCCTTTCACCTCATAGGGGTCTTGCTAAATCAGAAGCCTCTGCTGTATCCCGCCCTTACCATTTTGTAAAAAAATTCATCTGTTGATGGGTTTGATTGTTACTTTTTCCCTTTTCTGAAGCTCACCCCAACAACTCTGAGCCTGCTTCCTTGGCAGTCCCTGTCCAGATGGTGTGCTCAAAGACATAGTTTTTCTGAAGCAGGACATCAGGCAGTGGTTTTGTGAGACATTTGGACCCAACCATTAGGTCATCAGTTGCATCTCTTTTGGTGACCTAGAGCAGGAGCAACTTGCTGACAGAGACAGGATAGAGTTTCTTGGCATCTTTGTCCACGTGATGCAGCAGTGACATTTTGTGTTCGCCTATGGGGACTGCCAATCCTGGAGCGTCTGTCTGTGACAAGGGTTTGTGAAATAATTCCCTGTGCCTGCTGGAGATGGTGTTCTAGCGAATCCTGGCTGCCCTGGCTGGGAATTGTTTCAAGTCTGGTTAGGCAGTGGCTAGCAGACCGGCCACTACCTCCTTGGTAGTTCAGAAGCTGCACGAGAGCTGTTAGTGAGGCTCGACGAAGGTAAGAAGAAGGAGGCCTCATGGCAAGATAGAGTTTATTGTCACATGCACCCCATGGTGTAGGCACTCACGCGTCCCAGGAGAGAGAGAGAGCTAAGAGGGCCAAGGCCAGAGCCAGGCCCAGGGGCCTGGGCCCTGAGCGAAGCCCCAGCCCGAGGCAGAGGCTGAGAGGCAGAGAGCGAGCTGGGGGTGGGGTCAGTGATTATAAGGGACTGGAAAGAGGGGTGGACACAAGAGGGAAAACCAATCAGGGAAACGGGGAGGGCACACAGCCAGCAAATAGGAAACGAGGGGTGGGGCAGTCCCAGCCTGCTCCAATCCGGGACCGAGCCCCTCTCCGAAGCCTCTGGAATGAGGGGGGCAGGCTTCCCGGAGGGGGGCAGGCACTGGGAGGAGAGCAATGGATGATTGACAACATATTGCAACAGAGGGGAACAAAGGGAATTTCCCAGGCAGGAGATTGTACTAAATGGGGAGAAGTACAGGGGGAACTTGGGAAGAACCATTATAGAAAAAATGATTATTAACAATAAGTAAGAACTAGAAAACGCGCCGCTACAGGTTTGTGCCTGCAAGCACAGCTGGGTGGTCAGGCCCGTGTGCTCTCTGTGGGGTAGGGCTAGAAGGAGGGAGATGGTGGGTTTCTTTCAGTGAGTGAGTGTGGGGAGATGTGCTGGTTTGAAAGCAAAACCAGTGAAAGACTCTAAGTCAGAAACACAATTTAATAAGATGAAAAGAAAAGAAATAAAAAGAAGTAAAATAAAATGAAAGTAATAGTACAAAAAGAAACCACTGACAAAGTCAGAATACAACCTGACACCCTGTTAGGGTGGTAGTAGCAGTCCAGATGAGATGATCTTGTCAAAGCAGTGATTCCTGTAGAAACGTCTGGTAGCTCTTGTCTCCTCTGGGAGTCCAGTGGGTAAAAGCTGCCTGGGCTGTCCCAAACCCTGGATTATATCCAGGTGGGAATGCTTGGCTCCTCCCCCTGGGCAGAGCATCTCACAATGGGATGATCTCATTCTATGAGTCATGCAGTGGGTCCTTGATGGCCCATTAAACAGAGATAACTCCTGGAGGGAGTTATCTATGAGTCATGTGGCAAGGCATTGTTGGGCTCATTAACAGAAGATAAGGAAAACACTGCCCCACTATGGCTCCAACGGCTCATGGGGATAGAATACATACTTTGAGCACAATTTTACATTGTAACCTAGGACAGGAAAGAAGGGAGTCCAGAGCAGCCCCTCACAGATACTGCCAGAAGGATGATGTGAGCAGTTGCTGCTCTTCAGCAGTTGGCAGTCTCTGCTTTTGCTTTTGAGCATATCTATTATGTTTTTTCTTAAAAACTTCATCACCGTATTCCCTTTTTTATATGTGCTGTTTGTAGTAATTAAACATAGTTGTTTTGAGATAACTCTCTGCAATATGTTACATACATAATTAACATATATATGGTATAATTAACTTCAATTAACCATATTGAGCTTTGTAATACTTCTCCTCCTGTATTTTGAAGTTAACTTATGACTAACACAACCGCATTTGCAGATTCAGGTTATACAAACTCATCCATATTCCAGGTATTCACTTTTTCCTTTCAGTACTATGCCTTTGAATCCAATAATTTGTTGTTTATTTGTCTGCATAATTAACTTGCAGCTTGTAGGATGCTGAGTGCAGGATCCTCATAGTGCATCATTGGTGCTTTTCATATGATGCTTCTGGGAGCTGCTGATCACGACAGCATCTCAGTGCCTATTTTCCAACTCCCTACCTTGCCAAAGCTGGTTAGATGAATATGTGCTATGTTTGACAAAGGCCCAAGTGCCACACATGGTGAACAAGCCTTCACCTTTCTGATTTAACCACTAAGCCAAAATTTTGGCTTTTATTCTTTTTTGAAGTCTGCCTCTTCCTATTTTTCCTTTTAGTATTAATTTTGTTGCTTTTGTTCTCTTGCTGGAAAGTGCTCTGAAGTGTCATGCATTAAGAAGTTCTAAAGAATATTTAGTTGATTGAAAGACAAATGCAGTTTGGCAATAAGAGCAAGATGCAGTTTACGTGTGAGGAACATACTGTGGCACCTTGTGGCACTCTCTGGTGCCCAGCATCCTAATCATGTACCTCCCATGAAGTAAAATTGGCATCTTCCTTTGCAGCTCAGTCCATCATTTGATGATGGCTCTGGGTGCCCTAGATGCTGGCTAACACATTTCTTAGTATTCTGCCTCCTAAAGAACAGCTGGAAACAGTGAGACTGCTAGTGTATGTTGCAAGGTCTGCCCTGTGTTCTGTTGATGAAAAACAGGGCGTACATACACAGTAGATGCTCAAAATGCTGACATTGGCAGAAAGAGGTCTCTCATCAGTCTCCATACAAAACAGTTTCTTGACATCTATGAAACAGTTCATCACTACCCCATTTTTTAAAGCTGCATGGCTGTTAATTTGCTTCAGGTTATAATCAAGATGTCACTTATTTTAATGGGCACTGGATCAGACAGGCCTTTTTTTTATGGTTTCCATGACAGTGTTAATTAACTTAGCATGCAGATTTAGCTATGAAACTCAGAGATTTCCTTTAGTTTTTATAATTTAATTGTGGAAACATGGCAGTAAATGCAGATGAGAAGTTATGTGCAATTAATATTGACCCAGGACAACTCAAATGTCAGACACTTGTCTCTGAAGACTCACTAGGAAATCCAATGTGTTAAATATTGATTTTGTAGTGTGGAGTTTTCAAACAACCTTGGTTCTGGCCTATCCTTCTTGAAGCTGTATCCTTTCTAAAGTCAGGACTATGTGAAACCTTGATATCTGCAAGTGCAGTGCCAACACAGAAAGCCAGAAAATCCTGCCTCTTGACAATGTTAGTAGCAATGTTACCTCCTGCAACTTTTAATCAAAAACGCTGACTACAAATGGAATTAGCCTCTGTGTGAATGTGGATATGTGTGTGAGGGCAGTTAGGAGATTGTTTTGTTTTCATAGATTTTAAAGGTATTTAATTAAGAGTTGTTGATAAACAGCTCATGGAAATTTTGGGGAACAAATTGATTTTACCACAGCATTTTGGTACACCTGGCCTGAAAGGGTCCATGCAATGGTGGGAGGAGGGGTCAGTTTCCATGCTGACCTTGTCCTTGGCATGGCTTGGAGTCTGAAAGGTAAGCTGACTTCCAGAAGATGTATTGATACTAGTCTGTTGAAATCTCCATTTCTGGAGAAATGGCTCAAAGAGGCTCTGGGATCTGTGTTGTAAAAGTGGCAAAAACTGCCATATTGAAGAAACAAGTAACCTGTTGTCATATCTACTATAAAGATTAGTAGTCATGGTTTGAGATAAAACTTTCAGTCTGTGTGGATACTTTCCTAGCGAATGTGTGGCTTGACAATGTATAGAAATGATGTTATTAAAATTGTCCAATAACAGATTGGCAAGTAACTGCTATGGGTCATTCAGGTAAAGCTATTCCTGCCTCCTTAACCTGATTTTCTGAGAGGCTAACACACTGCTGTACTTTTTGGTTATATTTGATATTTCAAGGAGTGAAAAGTCTCCACTCTGCTACGGGCCTGATGTAGATAAAAGATGAATTCTCCTGACCATGGGTGTCCTCAGGCCTCTGGGATGGTCCATCACCTAGGAGCCTTCAAAGAGGTGCTTATCATAGCACCCTCTGTAAACAGCGAGGAAGGGCACAAGACTTTGCCTCTTTGCATTTACATGTGAATTTAAAATTATGAATCCTCCCTATCTATTCATTTCATCTGCTATACAACTCAGCCTTGGGGGACAGGGCACTGAAAGCAGCAAAAAGTCTATACCTGAGCAATTGTTAGATGTCAGAACAGGGATCCCACAAGGTACTGCATTTTCACAGTCTCACCCCTTTCCCCATCTTATATGGGCTTTCAGAAAAGATGGGGAAAAACTGCAGTCCCTTTCCTCCCCACTCACTGCCATGTTTTTTAAGACAGCCTGAAAGCAACAAAATTTGGAGCAGAGTGATAGCTGAGCCTGCAGCTTATTGCAGTTTTCAGTATGTTGTCTCTCCACGTGAAGAGCTGAAAAGCTAGACTGGGACAAATAGTGCTTAACTGCTGCTCCAGGTTCTCCTGGAAAAGTTCCATTTGGTCTATGAAGAGAAAAGCTGTATGGGTAACTGTCTCTAAGCACTGTCCCCCCACTATTCTTTGTTGCACAAAGAAAATACGCAGTTGCCTAAGACAATTTTGATGCTTTGAAGCACATGTGCACATTGGAGCTGCTTCACCTGCTACAGGGTATCTGACAGTGTCCAGTTACGTGTGGTGATTCAGAGGGCTTTCCCTTGATGGCACACAAAAGTTCACTTGCAGAACATCAGCTTACGTAAAAGTTTGAGCTATTGTTGTTCAAGTGAATTTTTAGACTTGCTAAACTTCATGCACACTCCGTTTGCCAAATCCACCACTTTGCTACTTCCAGTGAGAGAGTTTCAAAATCTCTGTGAAGCTTTTAGGGACTGCAGTCATGCAGAATGCTCTGTGAACACAGCCATATTGCTTGTGCATCCAGATCTCAGGGGCCAAGCCGCTGATTTGTACATGGTGTAATTCCCACTTTCTAAAAGTTACAAAAAATACTAAAAATATCTAATGCATGAACTAAAGTTCAGATTTAGAGTTGAAATATGCTAGGATGTATCCTTATAAATTTCAGCTGTATAAATTTCAGCTGCTTCATTATGTGAGTGTATTCAATCTTTGCCACTGTACAGAGTTAAACTATACGTATCTTTGCCTTTTCTTCTTTATTCTCTACTTCACTTCATTCCATGGTCCATCTCACTGTGCTTTGGTTCCTGGGTCTATTTGGTCAGTTGCTCGAAGTCGTCTCTGTGTCTTTTTCAGTGAAAACTTCTAAACCTGATTCAGTCTCCCTTAATCCGTCTGCCAGGCCTCTGAACATACTTATTTCAATAGGTCTGCTGGAGGCATGAAACATTCCCTTTCCCTCTCCTTTTCTATTTCCCTTTCCCTCTCCCTTCCCATTCTCCTTCCTCTTCCAAAACTCTGATTGCAGGAATCATCCTTCTGTGTTGGGAAGGAGTTTTGCCTATGCTTGTATTTTTTCAGTGCCTTATCTGCCTTGGAATTAAAATGGGAATGCCTGCATAGTTTGAATTTATGTTTTTAATTTTTTTTTTTTGTTATAGTGGAATGAATGTAAAAAAATATTGTCGCAATGTAAATTTTTTTACTAATTAATTTGTTTGTTGCTCCCTGCTGTGTCCCAGGACACTTCGAAAATGAGACTTTTTTCAAGAGTTTTATCCTGCAGTAAATATTTATATATATCCAGTTGCAATATGCCCTAACAATTTTCTCATTATCAATGCAGTCTGCAAAAGTCAAGTAATTTCTCCTGTTCTGTGTTAGGGACATTGTGGACTTGAAGTGGGGAGGAAGAAAGGTTTCAAAAAAGAAGACTCAAGATTAATGTCATGCACAAGAACAACATCACACACTCTAATTAAAATATTGAAATTAGCTTTTTCATCATACCATATTTATTGTTTTAATTTACTTTGGTGGCATTTGATGTTGGTACATGAAATAGGAATGTGCGTGCATGTTGCATGCATAGGCAGAAGGTAAAAGGATTTAACAGAGCCCATTCTTATGACAAGAAGCTGAACCAGACCATGTTCATGAATGATATTGTGATTCATGGTGAAAGCAGCACTAAAGGGGCTCAAATTGGGACTCTCTAAATGCTTTAGAGACATTCATGTTCAACAGGGAAGCTAATCTGAGGCTTCATGCATGGAATCTGTTGCAGATTGGTGCATATTGGATATGCACCTTTATGCTGGCGGGAAGTCCCCAGAGCTTCAGTAACTAGAAGAGGATGGAGCTTGCAGTGATCATTGCTTCCATGTCTCCAGGTAGGCTGAGCAGAGCTCTGGTGTCAGTACATCCAAATCTGGGTTTTCTAATAGTGAAGTGCTTGTGGATCACAACAGACAGAGCTGCTAAAATGAAGTCTCTGTGCTCCCAGTTCCATCAAGGCTATGGAGAAGCCAACAGCTTCCTCCGTTGGTATACTGCACCTGGCAAATACATTCCACTTGGGTCAGTGCTGCAAAGCATGCAGAAGGGATGTGTGTCCATCTGGGTAACTTCGGGGGAAAAAGGAAGGGAAACAAAGGAAACAAGTAATGGCATTAGCAGCTCACAAAGACAGTAACTACCTGCAGTCTGCAGCACTGATGAAGGTGGCACAATAATGGAACCAGCAAAATTATCCATGAGCTTGGATACTAGTCTCCCATTAGTGGGTACCTTGTTCCTATTCCTCTAAATGCAGGCCAGCAGTTCAGAGACAGCTAGAGATGCAGTCTCTGTGTGTGAGAGTGAAGAATGCACAGTTTCCTGCAGGGAAGCGTATGAGGTCCACAGGGCAAATAGAGGATGCTTATGTATGTATTTTTCTTTTTACCTCTCAAAAAGGTTATAGGGTGGCTTTTGGGTTGCTGATGGTTTTGCCTGGGGGCAGTTCTTGAGACTTGTGTTGTTTTCCACAGCAGGATGTCAGTTTCTGTCCTGTTAGTGTGTCCATTATCAGAGCATCAGATATTTGCCATGAACAAAGGACAGGGCTAATATATTTTGTGTGTGTATTTTTCCTTGCTCTGTTCCCTGGTGGGGAGATCTCTGTGGTGGTTTATTAAATAGCTCATGTTCTATGTGCTTGTTCCTCTCCAATGAACTCCAGCAATGGAGATGGAATTTATAAAAGAGATAGCATCTTTTTTTCTGTTTGTCTCATATTCTGCCATTTAGCATCGACAGGCTCTACAGATGTGTCACTATTTCTGTAAGATGAAATCTCCCAGTCACTCAAATGTAAAAACCTAACACTTAGTCTCTGTGTGTTGCAAGAGACTTCTTGCTACAGTACTGATGTACTACATGAAGTACATCATCATCCTGGTGATGTACAGAGTGGTGACATCTCATCTCCAGAACTGCCTCTCCTCAAAAGCTGGGATGGGCAAAGAATTCTGTGGATCAGAGCAGGCATTCCTCAAAAACATTTTCAGTTTTATTTCTCTTTCAGTAAAAATATATACTTCACAGTGACCCTGTGAAGTTTACTTTTTTTTTTAATGTTTTACTCATTCACATGGGCACCTTCATGCCAGTCACTGTTACAGCCTCTGACTGATGAATGTGCTTAACTTGCAGGGAGTATTCTGCCCATTTGGAGGCCACTACAAGTATTCAGGAATATTGCCACGATTTTTTTGCCTGGACTGTATCACTTGTGTCACAGTTTGGGGAGAATCCAGCACATGGGCTCACAGCTACAATGAGGGGCAGTGGCGAGGGAAAGGCATCTACATGAATGATGCACCTTTTCAGTCTCAGATTTTGTCTTCAGGGAGACATACAGATGGGATTAGGAATTGAAATAAGAAGTATAACCCTGAAATAAGGGGTATAACCCTTTAATAAGGGATATAACAAAAAAAAAAAAAAAGGAAAAACTGCACTAAGGGGAGTTAAGGATGAAGAAGGGAGATGAAGTAGGGATAAGCAGGCAAGTAAGGTAAGAAATGTTGCCAGTGAGAGTGACAGACACCTAATTTAGTATTCAATTGTGAACAAAAGGTGCTGGAAGACTGAATTTCTACATGTGGAAAGATAGGGTACCTGGACTCTGTGCTTGTCCACTTATTTATATTCAGAATAAGCTGTTGCTAATTCTCCTTTTCCATTAAGCTCAGAAGCTGGTGCTGGTCAGAGAGAGTAGTAGGTCTGGACATGGTGCAGCAGGTTCAGTAATGGAAGAGCAAATTGATGGCTATCTTGGACTCTCAGCTGCAGAATAGAGGTTTTTTTTCTTCTTCTTCTTTTCTATTTGGATACTATTAGAAAAATGTGGAAGTCCACTTTCTGTTACGCCCTACATTTCATGATTCCTTACTCTATATGCAGAAACAGATGGGATCTTGAAGCGGGGGGGAAGGTAAATAGCAGTATCCTTCAGATCATGGCTGGGAAATGGCAAATGTAGGCAGTAGTAAGGATCTGTGCCAGTGGGTGCACCTCCAAAAGAGAAATAGGGGCAAAACCATGATGTTACTGCCCAGAAGGTGAAAGGAAAACCAGGGTGCACTGAAGGGACAGCAAAGAGTGAAACAAGCAAACCTGCCACAGGACAACCCTCAGTGCAGTTCTCAGGTCCCCATTCACTGCAGAGAGGAGCACAGAGGGGTGCTGTGAAAATGAGAGGAGTTCGTGAAATAAGAGAAGGACTTGACAGTCAGATGGCTCAGTCAGAGAAAAGACAACTGTGTTTACTCATACTTAAAAAAGGCTGCTGAAAAGATAGAAGAGTTAGACCAATTATTTTTATTCATTGGTAAAGGCTTTTCAAATATCATGAATTTTGAGGACCAGCAAGGAAAATCATTGAAATACACCAGTGAACTTGTAACTTGCCCTGTTTTAGTTCTCTTGAAGCAAAAGGAAAAACTGTCAGTGGGCATGAGATATATGAGATCAGCAATGTGAGAATGTAGCTGGCAACCAGGGCCAGTTGTAAAATAGCCAGTGGACCCACCTTTCAGATTAGAGAGTTTGAAGGAAAGGGCTGAAATATGCTGTTGTGTGACGGGGTTCTTTCCTCACACTGATTCCAGCAGAGCTCCAAATTCAGTCTCTCCTTTTCCAGAAGAAGATACAGTTGCTGAAGTTACAGAAGGCTCTTTTAAAATGGGAAAGGAGAATTTAGATCTGCATTTATTTTTATGACTGGATAATAACTAAGAGAGAACGTGGTGATGTGTACCTTAGTCCAGTTATCTGAATGCAGTAGCTACACAACAAGGTATAGAGCAGATGAGTCAAGCAATATGAAGTGCAGAAAGGAAGTAGTCTGCAGAACATTTTCAGCTGGACTATACTTTCCCCAGAAATGCTTATGCATGTAGAGGTGTGATGGTGTGCTAGGATCTTGGATTTCAGCACTGGACCCAAAGGCCCACCAGGGTGCTGTTTGTGCGCAATAAAGTAATGGTGCAGAAGGCAAACTGACCTGAATTGCCAAACCAAGTATAACACCTGACAACTCTGGATCCAGTGGCTGGTTACAGCTGTATGAGTACGAATTCTAGCCAGACAGAGAAAGGCGATGGTAACAGCAAGTTATAAATGGTAAATCTAAATGGAATATGTAATCAATCCTCACCTATTTATTTTAGTAATTACTGCTGAATCGTCTGTGACAAGAATGCTGAAATGTTAACCCATGATGATGTAAAATGTGTTTTTTATCTTTAATGAGAGCGATTTCAAGCTAGGTTCTGACATTCTTGCTTTTATTCAGTAATAACTTATTGGCTGTTTTAAATTGATTTCTTTGCTAAGAGACAGATTAATGCATAAACATCTGACCAAATATTATGGAAAAACTTGTCTGGTTTTGCTTATACCTAACTCTAGCCCCATATTCATTTTTGCCGTGCATTCTAGTTTATTTTTGAATATTGTGTTAGCCCTGCTGGCATGTCCAACTGGATACAGAAGACTATTTTCATGTGGTCTATATTTATTTGATCAAGCACTTGATCTGGTACATAAAGTACATAAAGCCTGTGTGGCTTTTTGTAGTTGACAAGCTGACTCTGCTGACAAATAATTCTCTGAATCTGGCATGCAGTTACTCTTTTGCACTAAGCATCATGTTTTCATCTGATCCAAGGTTATTTCCCCTCTTGCTTTCTGCCTCCCTTCTCTGGCAGCTGTTCTCAACAAGCAGAAGGATACTGCATGGAAGGCATACCTCCTGCAGACACCCTGTGAATGCTTCTTTTTTAATGTTTCCTGTGAACTTTGGCAGCTGTAGAGCCATTAGTCTTGGCAGAGAGCCACACAACACATTGAGCCTGCCTCATGAGGTGGCAGAGGGAAAAGGACAGAAATATGCTACCTGGAGCCACTCTAGTCATCCTACACTGACTGGACTGAGCAGAGCCTGCTGCCCATTTTAGGACAGTTTACAGAATCTGCAGGAATCCATATTGCATATAAAGAAAAATTATCACAGTAACTGGAAATCAAATGTGTTCTCTCTACATCCCAGGATAAACAGTGTGTTTTTTAAGTGTCTGTGTAACCTAGCATAGCAGTGTGCAGCAGTCCAACTTCTGGACTGATTTTGCAGATATGCTTGTATCACTGGAGGCTGCTCTTAATTTCCATAGCAGACCATGAGGGGAGAATGAAGATGCATTACTTCTACACAGACTGTGCAGTCACAGTGAATAATGAGTGATGTCTCTGCAAGTAGCCCTGCAGTCCTTTATGAGGTAATGTGTTCTTTGACGTCAATGGGAAGCTTGCTTCCACAAAAGCTGAGCAGGGACTGCAGGATTTTGTTTCATAGGCGTTTACAAAGCGCAGCTTTCAGAACTACTGAAAGAAATCAGGATGGCAGCCCTTCTGGTTTGCCTATTTGTGATGCCTTTTTGCTGCCACCTTGGTTTATGGCATTGCTTCTCCAGTGCATATTTTTGTGTTCACACTCATCAGTCTGTTTTTATTCACCTACTCCATTAAGGCCATGAAGTGGGTGAGCAGGGCAGGTTTGTTACACAACGACTTCACTCTGAGTCGGTCTTGAAGGAAATGAATGTGGACATGAGCTTTTGGGAATTCAATGGGGTGCCAGCCTACCGACTTCAATTTGAGTCAAAGGGCATGGTTTATAGCCTTTGCAATACAATCCCAAGTTAGTAACACTTGGTTGTGTATTTGTGCTGCTCTGGAGAGTCAGCCATATTGGTTTTTGTCTCCCTTTGGGAAAAAACATCATGAAAATTCAGGGGAAAACATGTTTCAAACAGAAAAGTCTGAGTATTTAAAAGCTATGTGTGCTTTTGGACAGTGGGGCTTTTGGTGGAATTTCATGTTGTGATAAGGGCTGACCCTCTAGGCAAAGGCAGTGGGTGCAGGAGAATAGATAATCTCACCTGTGTACTTGTGAAACACTTGTAAAGACATAACATCATGAACCCAACCTATTTTCCCAGCCTGGAACTTTCTAATTATATTCCACTTGATTTCTTTTTTTTTTTTAAGTGATGAACTTAATTTTCAAATCAAGATAATGTTCATATTGGAAACTTCCCATGGTCCCAGCAAACAACTGGCACTCATTATTATGGGCAGACCCCTGTATTGGTAAAAACTGGGAAAAATTTCTCTGACCTTGTCATAAAGCAGCTGGCAGAGATGAGTGAAACATGGGCCTGCCTTTCTGTGTTTGAAAATAAGGGATATGAGGATAAAACCAGCAGCAGTCTTAAGACAAGTCTTGAATGTATGAAGAACATTTTCTGAGTTGGGAATACAGGCAGTTATTTGCAGCACCTCAGGACAGGTTTATGAGAGAGTTCTCATAAGCTCCATGCAGAATATGGTGCCTGTGGGGAAGGCTCTGGCTAAATTTCCCTGAAGAGTGCAATGGTCTTGGTGGGTGTAGGGAGGCAGACACAAACAGACCGGTTGCCCACTCCAGCCACTTCTTTGCATTCTCTATTTTCTTTGAGACCTACAAAACAGGGACTAATTTTTGGCATATTTCAAGAGGAGTATAAGTGAACTTCCCAGGTAACAAGGACCACATGGATGTCTGACACTGCAGTATTTTTTATTCTTTGATAGCATTTATATAGACTTACAGCTGCATTTATGTTAGCTTTCCTTGTCCTCATTTCCCTGCCAAGACTAATTTCCTGTAACGTAGGGGTGGGGAGTGGTTATGCTTTCTCCATTTATTTTACTGGAAAAAGGGGATAAGGAACATTGGTTTGGCCCTATCTTGGATCCTCTCCTCAATGGATTGCAGTAATTTCTGTATGTGGTAGTTGACCTAGGCTGGACATAAGGTGCCCAACAAGTCACTTTATCACTCCTGTCCTCATCAAGATATGGGGGACAAAAATAAACCAGAAAGTCTTAGGCGTCAATATAAACATAATTTAATGAAGCAAAAACAAAGTCTGCATGTGGAAGCAAGGGAATATAGAAGATTTATTCTCTCTGTCCCATCAACAGGTGATGTCCAGTCACTTTGTCAAAGGTAAGACTTTGGTATACATAGTGGTGGCTCCAGAAGAAAAACTGAAAAATAAATACCCCCAGCCATCCTTCCTCTTAGCTTTTGTTGCTTGAGCAGATGTCATATGGTATGGAATATGCCATTGGTCAGTTTGGGTCACCCAAGCCCACTGGCCTTTGGGGGTGGTGCTGTACTGCTTCTCAGCAGCAGACAAAGCACTGGTGTGTTACCAACACCTTCCTAACTACCAGTACAAGGCACAGTTCTGTGAGGGCCACTATGGGGAAAATTAACTCCATTTCAGCCAGATCCAATACACTGTAATATCACACTCTTTTGTTTCACAGTTTCTGACCGCTGCCATCATTATGAAACATCACCAGAAACTTGTCTTTCTGTGCTAGAGCAGCCTGAGTACTTGGGCTTGTAAATATCATCCATTTCACCAGCGTGACAGCCAGAAAGGTTATATGTCCAAAGACCCGTGGGAAATAAATGACAGGAGGAGAATAAATCTGTATCAGTCTTTGAATTACTAAGTCATTGTAAAATCAATTAGATTTCTCCTAGGAGAGGCCCTTGTGCTGTTTGTTTAGTGTGTGTCCTATCAGTCACTTTCATTTGTGCTGCACAGTAGTTTTTGAGGCTGTAGACCTCAGTTTTTTTCAGACATGTGGGAAAAACTCTGCCACTTCTAGATGTGCAGTTAACTTAAGGGATACAGAGTTGAAGATCATGTTTTGATGCTGATTACAGGGCTTGGGAATAACTGTTCTGAGTCTGGGCACCCTGACTGAAATACTGCTCTGTGCAGAGGAACACAGACGGGAGATGAGAAGCCAGGACTCCATCCTGTAGTCACTGCGCGAGTGGGATGCTGATGTCCACACCACATTATCACCTGTGGAATGTGTTGGTATGAAAATCCTTGATGTGCTACAGGCACTCTGGAGCACAGAGTGGTGGAAGGAAGAGCTGCTGCTGTGTGGTGGCATCCTACTGGTGTCTAACTGACTGAGTACTCCCTTGCTAATTAAAACAATTATAATTGAAAGTGCCTGTTTGTCTCTACTCATATGAGAAGTCTAGGGTGCAAAATGCTCTGGGGAAGGACCAGCACACTGTGAAATAAGTTTGTTAACAGGCTTTTACAGGTGGTACATGGAATTCAGGAGAGATGCCAATCTCTGGCAGATCTGTTTTTCATTCGGTTGTGTCACCTGTGAGCCCAACCCCAGTTGTTCAAAGCCAGACCACTGGTGTCAGAAGACTATCTGGAATGACAATATGCTGATGAGGACTGTTCAGGGAGTGAGCAGGAAAAAGTCAGGTGCAGAGTGGTGACAAGTGGTGTTGCTGATGAAGGCTGTATTGTGGTGTCCTACAAGAAGAAAAGGTCATCTTCTTCAATTTTTGAAATTTTCTTAATAGAACTGGTTGTTGTGTTATATTCTTGGTGCCAGTAATCTGGGGAATTGGTACAGATGTATACTGACTGGATAGTAAACTAATGCTCAAAAAACCCCTGTTAGTTAAAGCAAGTCTGACCAGAGTTCAGCACAGCTGCTGACACAGATTTCCTAGAGGGATGTTTTCTTTTGCTTATTTGAGCTGGTATTTGCTGATCAAGCTGATCTTTGTTGGTTTTACAAAGAGGTTCAAGCAGTTTCAGTCAGTTTCTAACAGTAGAATTGTTCTTTGACCTTGCTACAGACTTGTCAGGTCCTGCTTCTGAGCAAAGTAGAAGGCTGCCTATCACATGAACAGTGATGATCCATGTCATTGGGCTTGAAACACTGATGGTCAGTTTATGTCTTCCTAGCATTGTTGTAGCTGTAATGGTCTGAGGACACGAGGCAAGATTTTATGTGTGAATACTAAGTTTTACTAAATTAGCCAGTATAATGGGCAAAACAAAGTACATAGCTGGATACCATGTAAACTTTCAGACACAAGATTTTTTTTTTTTCTTCTGCACTTGTTTTGGCAGGGGTTTGGGCTTGGTGCGTTGTTTTTTTTTTTTTTTTTTCTTCTGAGTTTATCTTTTCTAGAAGTCTTAGTCCTAGACAAGAGTGTAAGTTCATCTGAGAAAACTACAACTCTGTGTGAATATAAGCACACAAGATATTAGTGACAGAAGTGTTACTAATTGTCGTGGACAGTTAATCTTATCAGTGGCTGAATAATTTGTCAAACTCTACTTTAAAATGTACTTACGTGATTGCTCTGTTTTCTTGAGCAGATCTCTGCAATTTTATGTAGATGAGTTTTCTGTTTTATGGTGGGAGGCACATGAGATGAAATCTGACAATTTTTATTTAGGCATTTGTATGCAACTCTGGCATTTAATTTTGAAAAAAAAAAAAAAAGGCAAGGTTATTTTTATACAGAAAAATGCATGTTGTTCATTTAAGTGACTGCAGAAATTCTGCCAGCTCAGGCATTAAGAATCCTCTAGTAACAGTGAATGTTTTCTAGAGGACAACATAAAGTGACAATATTTACTTCAACCACCAGAGCTGTAGTTGTGAAATTTGCCATGATTTTAATCTGAGTTACTACTAACCCAACCACCATCCTACCTAGTGACTAGATCTGGGCCTTTTCTTGCTTTCATATAATTTGTAAGAAGCAGCAAAACCAAATATATAAGTCAGTAGAGTAGTTGTAAATTTTATAGCAAAAGTGACAATTTTTCCCAACATGTGCTATGGATCTGTAAGCAACTAATCTAGAGAAGGAGGAGAGGAATAAAAGGTAAATTTTGGGATTTCAGTTTAGAATTAAGCCAGTGGAATCAGATAAGGTCTGTGTTGTTGAACATATTTATAACTCTTTGGACAAAGGAAGTGATTAGTGATTAGAAAAGCTTGCTGATTATTGCTAACCTTAGTCAGAGTTTTAAAGGCTGGGACTGTATCAAAGAAAAATCTCATGAGACAGAATGAAGCATAAATAGGCAGCTGAAATTCTGTGTAGGTAGATGTAAAGAGAAGCAGATGGGAAGAAGAATCCTAGCTTTATACATAAAGGACTCTGGACTGACTGTTTTCAAAGAGGTGTGAGATCCTGGTGTTGCAGAGGGGCTATGTAAATATCAGCTCAATGCACTGCAGTAATAAGCAAACACGGGCACAGAACATAGCACTAGGTAATACTAGGAAGGGGCTAGAAGACTAAACTAAATACACCATTATTTCACTGCACAATTCCATGCAGGTTGTCCCTACAGTTCTAATCAGAGATATAATAGAATAATTCAGTGGAAGGACCTATAGTGCTTAACTAGTCCCCTTGCCTGACAATTCCAAGCTGACTGAAGTTAAAGCGTGTTATTAGAAGCATTTTTCAAATACCTTTTAAACACTGACAGGCATGGAATACTGACCTCTCCAGGAAGCATTTTAGTATGTTAACCAATGTCTTGGTAAAGAAGTGTTTCCTGAGGTCTGAACCTCCCATGATGCAAATTTGAACCATTTCCACGTGACCTATCACTGGATATCAAAGAGAAGACATCAGCACTTCCCTCTCCTTTTCCATCTTCAGGAAGCTCTAGGGAGCAATCAGGTCACCCCTCAGATTCCTGCTCTCCAAATTAGGCAAGCCAGAGCCTCTGCCTGCACCTCACAGAACATGCCTTCCAGCCTTTTCACCACTTCTCTTGCCCTCTGGATGCATTTAAAGACCTTTGCATCTGTCGTAAACTCTGGGGCCCAGATCTTCACACAGCATTGGAATTGAGGCTGCACCCATGCTGAATACAGCAGGATAATCACTTCCTGTCTTGGTTTTGAAAGAAGACAGGTATCTGCTAAAGAGAGGCAGGGCCTCTCTTGGGATGGATAATTCAAATCCCCTTCCCCCAAATTATTATAATTTAGAAAATTAAAACGGCTCTCAGGCAGAGATATGGGGATAGGAATAACAGTTCTTTAATAATAGGTATAACAAGGCAAACAAACAACAACTACTACAGCAATTAATAGCGGAAACAGAACCAGGAACCTTGACGGAGCTTGGTCCCACAAAACTCGGGGCAGTCTGGTCTCTGGGGACTCCAAGAAAAAAAAAGGTACCAAGCTGGAACGGCGGGGTATCCCGGGCTGGTGGATCGGATGAAGTTCGGAGCTCCGTTGGTGGTCACTGGAGGGCAGGGATGTTTGGCAGGGAGGGCAGTGCGGGCCTGAGGTGCAGAGCAGCTCTAAAACAGCGCTGAGGCAGTGGGACAGGGCTGAGCCAACTCCAGCAGGGCAGCAAAAGAAGAGAGATCAGGATCTTCCTGGGCACACGAGCAGATGATAGCAGCTCTCTTCAGGACCAGATCCCGGTGGTGCCAGTGAGAAACTCACGCAGCAATGGCAGCCCCCTCTTCTCCCGATGCAGACCACACCAAAAGTGAAGCTGCCCTCCAGCCCTGTCTTTCTCCCCCCCTCGAGAGAAACTCCCAGAGACAAAAGGGTGTAGCCAAATGCCAGGGTCCATCTTTTTTGTTTCAGCTGAGCACTGATAAGTACCAGCCATTAGCTGCCAAGCAACCCTTGGGAAAAAATTCTATAAGTGAAAAAGAAAGAAACCTAACCCCCAACACTTCCTTTGACAGATTCTGCTGATTCTGCACCTCAGGATGTGTTTTGCTCTTTTGCTTGCCAGGGCCCACTGCTGACTCATATTGAACCTGCTGTTAGTCGGCACCCACAAGTCTCTTTTCCCAGGCTGCTTTCCTGCCACTCTTCTCTGTATTTATACTTTTGTCCAGAACTACACTGTACCAGGTGCAAAATACAGTATTTATTTTTGTAAAATCTTACATCATGGATTACATGATTACTATTATCTTACAAGGTGTACAATCAACAGCTTAAAGGTATAGAAGGTGGTGGGGCAGATGAAGTAAGAAATTGCATCTACTAACTTGGCTTCTTCAGAGTTGAAAACCTGGAAAATGCACAAAAGGTCTATGAAATGATAAATGGCATGCAGAAAGGAGAAGAGGAAATTCACTTCTCATCCACAGGCTAGAGGGCAGACAATAACATTAATAGTGGCTCAGGACCATCTCTCCAAGCACCTCCACCCAAGTTCTATACAGTTGTATAAAACAGATGGATAAAGTCATGGGAGAAAGTTCTGCTGCAGGCTACACAACAGCTGCTCATCTCTGGCTTAGGAATCTACTGGAAAAATGTAACATCATGCTTGCTGTCTTTCTATGCTTGTTGGTCACATCTCATCACGGGGTACCCCATTATGGTACATATGTTTATTCTTCAGTTAGAAATAACATTTGCACTGAATGTACAAGTGAGTAGTTGCATTTTTCTCTTCTGATGGACTGAGAAAATATGTTATGGCTTCTTTAGCATCTCCATATACAGTCAAGTGAGGTAGTATTTATCTTTTTGGAGCCTCACTGACAGCCTGAGAGGAAAGTCTTGTGCTTTTGCACCCTTTACTACTTCAGGCCCTTGTGGGCCTCTCAGACTAGCTTTTGTGATGATGCAGTGCAAGGTAAGTATTCATAGTTCTGGGAAGGACCCAGGGTGCCTTATATTTGCAGTTCATCTAGTTCAGTGGAAACTAAAACATTTAATGATTTAATTTATCATGTGCTAGATTCTGGGACAGTGTGTTGAGAAGGAAAACAAGATTTTGTATTCATTGCCCGAGTCCATCCAACTTCTGTTCTCTGTCCCACACTGCTCATCTTCAGATGGAAATGGGAAACTTAAAACAGATTTGGAGGAGCACAACACTGAAAAGATGTGAAAGTGCTTCTATTCCACCTTTTGGCCAGTGGTGAGTACCTAGGAGAAAGGCAAATATACAGTGAGCTTTCTTAGCATAGTTCCCAGCTCCCTGTGCAGGGTCTTCCAGAGGTGTTCCTGAAGTTAGTTAGAAGCTGGATTTCATTCCATGGATTTGCCTGGTTTCCATAGAAGTCTTTCTTTCCTTCTAATCCAATCTAGTGTCACACTTTGAGTTCATCCCTGGCACAGACAGGCTGGGCTCAAGACTGGGGCACTGTTCATCTCCAGGTATTTATCAGCATCTCTTCCAATGTTTATTTGCTAACATGTATGTTCTTCTCTGTTACTCCTGCCATGCCTTCAAGGAGCACTTCTTCCTCTGCTGTTTTTGGCAGTGGAAAAATGAAGCATTGTTCAGTTTCCCCACCCCAGAGCACACCCACTGTGGAGGAGTGTGCCCTTGCTTTGAAATGGGCATCCTGGAAGAACCCACAATGTGGATGTGCTGAATAGCACATGAAGCATGTGGCACAGGTAACAGTGAAATGTCATGCTAAAAAAATATATCTGCTGAAATATCTCTGCTGAAAAACTGAATTAAAAATCTCAACAGTGGAAAGCCAAAACCAAACCAAAACACCCCAACCGCAAACCCTCAGAGGAGAAGAGAAAAAGAAGATTGTGTCTGTGAAACAGGATTCAGCAAGGATTGTCCACGGATGAACAGCAAGGTCTATCTGCCAAGTGGCAGTCAAAGATTTTGCTCAAGGGTCACTATATTACCAGAGATCAGAGTAAGGCCATTGCACTGGAAAAGGTCTAAAACTGTTTCCAAAGAAAGTTAAGCACTTTTCCTACTGACTCCTCACACAATACTGCAAGAATAGCTAGTGCTGCTTGAGCCTACTGCAAATTTTCCATTTTCTATCCATTAATAAATTTTCCCCCGTATTGCAAGAATAATTTTCACTCATTGTGTCATCATTCTCATATTGACAGTTCTGCTACACCACTATTGAATTAGCCTTAACAGCATTATTTCATTCCAGATTCATATTCCTTATAAAAGTTCTGGAAAAACCTAGGAAATTATTTGGACATAGTTTCCTATAAATACGAAAATCAGAAAGGTTTTCAACACCTAATTTTTTTCAACAGAAGTTATAACTTCTTTTTTCAGGCTGTGTGTGCTTGTTTTACCGTGATGGCAAATGTGTTAATAAATTATTCCATTTAAGAACATAAGAAACAAGGTCAAAAATAAGAGGTCTATCAAGAGTTTCTAGGAAGAGTGAAAATAACAAATACATTGTAAATTTTCTTCTAACTTTCCGGTATGAAATGTTCTTTTGAAGTATTTTAGGAACAGTATGAGGGGAAATTTTGAATCTGAACTTTCCAAAGAGGAAAAAGGAAGGTATCAGGTATTTCAAAGAGATTTTTGAATTGTCTGAATTGAATTATATATACTGAAATAGGTGTATCTGAACCTCACCCTTAAATTTCTGGAATAAAATCACAAAGAAAAAACCCAATAAGCTTCAAATTATTTCTTACAAGAATGGAAGTCATAACATGAAACAAATAATTATCATTTATCCTTGAGTCATGAAGTGGAAATAAAAGACAACTGAAAGATTTGAGCCCACCTCTCTCTCAGGACACATCACTGTAACTTCACTTACAGTGAAGTTACAGAAGTGTAACTTACAGAAGTGACAGCTGTAACCTTAGGTCAAATAAGACACCCAATACAAGAATTATACAATATAATTTCTATTGATATAGATTGTAGCTTTTTACTAAAAGCAACTATATGTGGTGTACTTCTTCTGTATTTTTGGGGTTTTTTTATTTGTTCTTTATTGATCTTCCACAGTTCCACAGTAGATTAGAGCAAATCTGGCAAAAGTAGATACAATGGATTAATTTAATATCTTTCACCTTCATGACTCCTTTTGCCTCTTTATTCTCTGACACCTAAATAAAAGACTGTTTTATTCTTAAGTTTGGCTATTGAAAATCACAAAGTTAATAAATTTGTACTTAGGGCAGGGATTGCTCTCCAAAGTATTCAGGATAAGTTTTTATTATTCATGCTTGGTTATCATTATTATTCAAAGCATTATTATTTTATCATTCACATATTAGAGTTACTGAATAGTTAAAGCATCTAATGGATAATTTATGAGTGGAAGAGGAGGACCTCCCTGTTTATTAAGAAGGTCACACAAGCAGACGCAATCATATAAATCTTAAATGACAATTCAAGATGAAGAAAAACTTGTAATTGTTATGTCATTTTAGTGAACAAGGCCTACATTCAGATGATTCTTGGATGAAGATATTATTTACAGATATTGTGATTTTTAGTAAAAGTTCTGTAACTGCTAAAATTCACAATTTCTAAATTATCCTGTGCTCATGCAAGCAAGAAAATGCTGTAGGTTTCCCTGCTGCCTCCTTAGTCGAACTTTGTTAACAGTGCAGTTCATGGGAGAAGCAAGTTCGTAAGGTGGAGACTTAGGGCTGGCCAATGCATTAAGCCTTAGCTTTTAGCTGTGGATGCACTGCTGTCAGAGATGAGCATTTGGGAATTAATCCAAGACCAATTGTCCAGTAGTACATTAATGCTTGTCATGAGTTTGAGTTGCTGGCCTAATGCTAGTGCACCCATGAGAATATAGTTCTTTAAAATGATGCTGTGAGAGGGACCAGGAATAAAACAGAGTAGGCTCCAACTTAGAAATAGAAAGAAAAACTTTATTAACTTACCCTATATAGGAAAAAGGAACAGGAAGAAGCAAAACCAAAAGTGAAAAGAACCTCCTAAACCACTCTTCCTCCCCCCACCATAATTCCTACCAAAACTTTCTGAGACAAAACCTGGAACTCCCAGCTAAAATATTAAGGGAGAGGAGTCTTCCTTTTGCCCTATAGAAACTCCCACAAGAAACAGTCTCTTGTGGCCTGCACTCTTCACAAATGACCCACCCCATACAGAGGAAGTGTGCATCTGAGAAGCCCTCCTTTCATGGACCGTGCTCTCACCACCACACATGGACCAGAAACTGCTTGTAGGGTTCCGTTTTTTAAGGGTGCCTCTGGGACACAAGTCCCCCCATTTCTCCCATGGGGCAAATGGTTTGGAGAACAGAAGCCTCCTCTGATGGCACAACCACACCCTCTCAATCTTCTGTTCACTCACTCTGGCACTGGCGTTTTCACTACACAGTGCCCACCTTGCCTCCCCCTAAACACAGTTTCCATAAGTTACAGGAGCATTAATGCAGTCTCTACAGCCACTAAAAGGAAAGTCCAGCCAAAAGCCACTCCATCATCTCTTCTTATCTTCTGCTGACATTAGAAGTCCCAGGCTGCCTCTCCCATCACTTACATAATCCACAGCTGATGAATCATCTTAGATAAAGCAACACTGGTCGAACACTCCAGGGAGGGGGCGGTTTAGGATGCAGAAATATCTCAGTGATGAATTTTCACCCCTCCATTCGCAGTTGGCTTGGCGAGCTAGACAGTTCTCTTTTTTTCCCCTCTGATCTGGAGGAGATGCCCAGTCAAGACCAGAGCTCACAGGCAGCTGTGCTGGCCCAGATCCAACAACAGCAAAGCTCGGACAGCTGTGCTGACAAGCCGGCAAATGCTATCCAGGCTTACCCCAGCCCAGGCCGCATGGCAGGCCTCAGCCTTGGCCAGGGGAGGCCTCCCCTCCCCCTCTAACAGCCAGGAGGAGGAGGGGAGCCTGAGGAGCCTGTTCACTCTCTGAAGGCTGGAAGACAAAAAGTGCTACTCCACCTCCTTCACAGCCTGAAGTGTGTGTTCACAGAGATGAAGTGACCTTTCATTGGTTCACAGGGTGCCAACCTCTGAACCAGCACTCTCTCACTTCCTAGGGCAGGTCAAACGACGACAATGCTTCAGATGACTGAAGGGATGTTGGGTGGAAAGGGCAGGCAGGCACCACACTCTGTGCAGTTACAAATTGTATCAGACCTGCGCCTCTGCAGATCTGCAGAAACACTCACCAGGTACTGAGTGCTGCACACATCAGGTGGTGCCCCCATGGGTGTAGCCCAGGGAAAACAGCATAAGGATCATCTCTTGAGCTATTTCTTCTCTCATAGTGGGGTGGGAAGAGGGGTGTTAATGTGGCAACAGTTAAAAGAGCACTGGGTGGGCCTAGTCACTTGGAAAGGGGGTCTTTGCAAGGGCAACAGGAAATCTCCAGAACTGATTGGCAATTTGAAACTCCATGGTAAAAGCACTACCAAGTAGCATATACACTCAAATGCTGGTTATCTTGTGTTGGAGCCTCACAGAAAATTCTGCACAAAAACAATCCACAGCAAAGTAAGTAGGAGCACCTTAGTGCTTTATTTAGCCAACGCTGCCCTAGTATGAAGAACTACTCCACTCCTTACCTTGCTGGAACCACAGCAGGACTCAGTAGGACTGTGAAGTGATACATCTTGAAGGTAAAAATCTTTCCAGTATTAGTTTTTCAACAAAGCCCACTCCTTCATCTAGAAGAAGTTTCCCAGGAATGTATAAGGGCAGGTGCAGACAGATGAGTCCCAGTCTGGATGGTTGGACTGGTAAGAGCCATGATTTCTAGGACATACTTTATTTTGCCATTTGGAATGCCTTGGAAACTGCATGTGGGCTGTTATACCTCCTTAAATTTTTATCAAGGAATGTGTTTTTGGTGCTTCAGTGTACTGTGAGTTCCCCTAATAGTCTGAAAGAACACTTGTAATATGAAGTCCTAACTGGCATGAGGGAATTGTTTTGCTTTGCTTTGTATCCTCTGTTAGAGGGACTATAGTACAAACTGTAAACTGAATTTAAGATATATTTGGAGAGGTGGACTGTTCTGCCCAAAAAATGCCTCAATCCAGCAGGTTTAATTGGATCAGATTGCTCAAGGCTATGCCCAATTAAATCTTGACCTCCTTTAAGGATGAAAACCTGACAACATTCCTGGGCAATCTGTGTCAGTATTTAGCTACTTTCAGGGCAAAAAATATTTCATGTTATCTAATAAAAATTTCTTGTCCTTTAGCTGTACATGGTTGAGAAGAGTCTGGTTTTATCCCCTATATAACTTCTGATCATGCAGTTGTAGTGAACAGAAATGTGTCTCCTTTCCCTTCTCAGTTCCAAGATGTACTGCTCCTGCTTGTAGAGCCTTTTCTTGTACTCCATATACTCCAAATCCTGACCATCTTTGTGGCCTCCAGTGGATTCACTCCAGTCTGTCAATGTCCTTTTTCTAGTGACCAGAAATAGACACAACACTAAATGAAGTATTGCAAATGCCAAAGAACTCTACTGGACCTGACAGTTACACAAATACCAAAGCAGGTCTGAATGCAGCTGGCCGTCTTTGCTGAAAGGTCACACTGTTGGTGTGACCAGTCCTCACAAGGACACTAGGATCTTTCTCTGCAGAATTGCTTCTCTGACAGTCAGCCATGGCCTGTGTTGTTCCATGGGGTTATTCCATCAAGAAGCAAGACTGAGTTTTCTCCTGTTGGACTTCTCATGGTTCCTGTAGGTCATTTATCCAGGTTCCTCTGAAGAGTAGCCTTTCCCTCCAGTGAATTGTCCACTCAAACAGTTTGGTGTCATTCACAAATCTGATGACAGGAGGCATCGTCTTAGCCTGGTCATGGATAAAGACATGAAATAGTCTTTGTGTTAGTTTGGATCCCTGAGGGATGTCGCTGGTTACCAGTCACCAGCAGTTCCTACCCACTGCATGGTCCACTTATCCAGTCCATGTCTCACCTTTTAGCTGGTCAGAGCTCTATGAGGGACTGTGTCAAAGGAAATAGAAAGTCGAAGCACACAATATTGTCTGCCTTACATATAACACTGGTGTCTTCATCGTGGAAAATGAGGAGGAGGACCAAATTTGAGTAAAATTCCTCTGAAGGTTTAATGCCAAGAAGAAGATGGAAGGTTTGTTTAAACAAACCTTGTAGCAGAAGAAATCAGAGTTTGAGGTCATAGTGGCTTGACAGAAGCTTGTGAAAGGATTTGTCAGAGGACACAGGTGCTTTGGGGAGCAGGGCTCATAGTGGCTCATAAGACCTGGAAGAGCATAAGGATCACCTGGGACAAAAAATAAGATAATTAAAACTAAATAGTACAGTTGGTTAGGTAAATAGTAACTCACTGAGTGGGGCCTCCATAACTACATTGTCCACTGCAAAGTGGAGAGTTTGCTGGAGTGATAAGCAGATAAAATACAAAATCTCACTATATTAAGAAATCTGATGCTATCAACAAAAAGTGATCAGTTCACAGGAGAAGTTAAGAAATAATTAAATATGTTCCTTGAAGTTGATCAAGAGTGTGTAGACAGGAAGATGAAGTTCATATGAAAGTGTTCACGGGAGAAAAGACATCTGTAAACAGATCTGTGTTTGGAATTCATGTGAGCTACTCAAGTCTAGTACTTGGAAGTACAGTCTATGAAAAGTACTAGAGAAGAAAGCAGTTCTTCTCAAGAATACTGAGGGTCACAGTTAGGTTTTACCTGCACACCAGAACTCATCTCTCCCTTGTCTTACAGAGGGTTCCGACTAACCTTTCTCTGCCTTTGCAGTCCTTGCATTACCTAACTCCAGCATGGACTGTAAAATATGGCAGTGTTGGGATATTTTACAATCCTACCTTCTCACTGTTCACAGAAAGGATTAAAGATTATACTGCTGCTGGTGTCAGTGTGGAGAAGATATAAAATTCCTTTTTCTGATAAAAGAAAGAATAAATAGGATTCTGCTGTTCTCCTAAGTGCTTGTTCAAATCTTGCAGAGAAATTTGTAAAGCATGTAAGTACGCTTCTGAAAACAAATAAAGTTCAGATGCCAGTTAGGTGTCTTAATAAATAACATTGATGCAGAACTCTGTAATCAAAGTTTTCAAATTTTAAAAACCCCTGTTTTGCACACCTTACTGGCCAAAAGACTGTGTTACATAGGCTGTTTGAAATGGGCTCTGTCTACAACACCTGAAATGAACCTCAGGGGAAGCCTCCTTAATGAACCTCATTAACGTTACCTAAACTGTCAAAGAGGGAAATTTTAAGGGGCTTAATAAAATATACAAAGTTGTTAAACATAACCAAGCTGAAGTATTCCATTTGAGAGGAGTGCACATATTTTTGGAAATGATTAGACAATGCTCAAGGTGTGATCTTAAGGGCAGTGTTGCATTTTTTCTGTGATAGCATGATGCCTTGACAAATGAGGCATGCTGAGTTTGTTCAACAGAAGCTTTGAAATACTTTTCTGGGTTGCTTAATATCCTTAGTTGATCAGTCCAAATGTGCTATGAGTCAGTTTGCATGAATAAGAGCTCATTTTCCTCTCCTTTTCTTCCTATGATGTCATATAAATCTAGGCAAAAGGATGTAAAAAAGATTTTAAGATTTACCTCACGTATTTGTATTGAACATGTCATAAGTAATCACCTGCATGGTATGTAAAAAAATTTGGTCTTTCATGATGGAGCTCCAATCAGACTTCTGTGTAATTGTTTGGTGCTGTTTTTGATTTATTATTTAGACTGAGACACGCAGATATTTCAATGTCACCTTAATAGCAATGAATATTTGTACATGATGTTTTACATGAATGTTTTATGCATTGTTCTTCTGTCGTCTCTTTACAATATTATTTTGTGTTCTTCTAGAGAAGACAAATTTTCTAGCTCTTGTTTTTATCAATAGACTAAAATAAATAATTGGAATATTCAGAAATAAATAAATAATTAATGCCTGATGTTGTGTCCCACTTTTATTTGTGCTGAGGATATGTCTACACTTTTCATGCCTGTAGATGAATTGATGGATTTTTCTCTGTTTTTATGTTTCTGTTTTCTATGAGAAAAAAAATATACTATTGAGAATGAGAAACTATTATAAAGTATAGTTGCTGTAGTCAAGAAAAGTTTGTTTTCTCTGGGATGAAATGAAATGTCTTCCTTATACCATGTAGAGTCAGGAGTGAACACAAGAAAAATTGAAACAATTTTTACTCCTGGCTACTGTATAGAGGCTGAATCAAATGGCTCTGGAGCTGCATTCTAATAGGTTGTCTCTTATTTTCTTTCAATGGGTTTTTGTTTTAATATGATTCTGATGAAAAAAGATCTCCTCTGAAGACATATTTTCTTGAAGCTCAACATCTTTTATCAGATTTAAAAGCTCATTTTCTTATGAAGGTTGATATTGTCATAAAAGAACTGTTTTTCTGTACCAAATGTTGCTAGTATAAATGCAATCTACTAGCAGACCTTTACAATTTATATTTATCAAAAATGGGTTTGATACAAAATATATCTCTGAACAGAAGGGATAAAAAACTTTTTCATTGATTTTTTCAGAGTTTATTTCTGTAATACACTTAGCACATCCCATGTTTATAGTTGAATGGTCTACAAGCTAATCCCACTTCCACTGTGTTTGGTGGAAAGGTTCCCATTCATTCAGGGGAATTTGGCCAAAAGGAGCAAAAGTTATGAATGTTCCTGATTGGCATCTGCATATTATATGCATAGAACTACAATTCCTCCTGTGCATGTTAAAAAGATCTGAAAAGTATTTTTATTACAACTAGTGTTGGAAAAAGACGATGATTTTTCTATTCCTTGAGGGTGAGGTAATCTAACAAGTGACATTTGAGAGCTGAAGTAATGGAGAGAGACTGAATGTAGCAGCTTTTTATGAAATATCCAGCTACTTTAGGCACAATAGTAGTAGTAGGAGGAGGCACAAAGGTTAGTTTTAATTTTTTCTTCCAGAAAGCCACTGGAATTTTGAACCTGAACAAAAGTAATGAAAAAGAAAAAAAAATTGCTGTGTGTACTGATCGGTACACAGTGTGAAATTTCACTTCAAAAAACCTTTCTGAACTATGCCCATAAAATATCCCCTTATTATCCTTAGAAAGTTACTTTCAGAAAAGTTAAGCTATTAGAAACAAACTGCAGGATAATCATGTGCTTTTGGAAACTCCTGTAGCTCTGCCTATTTGCAGGTCTAAAAAGTAGTCCTTAGAAGTTTGGGTTAATGCAATACCCCATGACTCCTCAAAATATTTTTCTGTTTGTCTCCTATTTTTCTCAGAAAATTCTAATAGGAATTGTGTCTCCAATCTGTGCAAGTTGAACAAGAGTACTTTTAACTAAATTACTTAACATTCAGTGCATCAGCATGAATCTTCACAACTGAGAATCTTAATGGTGTTTCTATGAATGTGTCTTGTCATTTCAACATCCATCTACATTTCTGAAATGACTGGATTTGCGCCCTACATTTAACATCATTCTGTTACCTACTAGAAATTTTGGGTTAATTCAAAATCCCCTTTGTTAGTTACTTGACCATCTTACCAAGACTAGAAATTTTTGTACTTGATAATTCTTAGGCATTTCTTTTGGACACATTCACTCATATTTTGTTATTTTATACAAAAATTGACATATGGTTCAGGATTTTTAAAATTATCTTTTCATAGCTAAACAGGATTTATCACTGATTTCTTTGTGTTTCTGATCCTCAAGCTATAAACTTGCATTTTAGGGAACCACCTCATGTTGTGAATCCAGACTTCAAATGTTGCAGAAGTTCTTCCTTTGTTTTTTCCCCCCCCCTACTTTTTCAGCTGCATTTTTTTAAAAGTAGATGATAATGGAATTTTCTTCTTAAGGGCTGTTTCTATGACTTAAACAATTATTATATTTAAAGTACAGGATTCATTAGGATGGACTACCTTGGAAGAAGTTTATCCTAAAAAAGAATTTTTTCAGCCTGCATTAGGAGTTACTGGTGTGATACAAAAATTGGCCCCTGAAAGACTCTTCCTCTTTCTATAAGTTTTTATATGCTTTTCCAGTAAAATACTGACAAACACTTTTATCTTTCTGTTTTGAAACCAACTTCGTCTTTACTTCATCATCACAGTTTGTTTGGGAGGAAGAGATGCTTTCTAATGAAGAACAGTCTCTTCACTGCTCTATTGCTTGTTTTTCCAGCAGTCAATCTCAAAAGCTGACAGACTATTGCAAGGTCATATAATCGTAGAGTCATTTAGTTTGGAAAAGATCTTTAATATCAAGTCCAACTGTCAATCTAACACTGCCAAGTCCACCCCTAAACCATGTCCTTAAGCATCTAGATAGCTTTTAAATATCTCCAGGGATGGTGACTCAACCACTTCCCTGGGCAGTCTGTTCCAATGCTTGACAATCCTTTCCATGAAGAAGTTTGATTAGTCCCTTCTTATCTCTTTGATTAGTCACTGTCAGTATAGATCTAAAGTCTCTTAACTAAACTTCAGGCTGTTGTGTCCACTGTGTGCCATTTGACTGCAGTAAAAGCACAGCCACTCAAAAGAGAAGCTGTTTTAAACCCAGGGAAGGAGCTGAGTTTAACCTTTGAAGAAAAGGGCCTGTCCCACGATAGGGAAGGACATAGCCTTAGAGGGACTTTGGCCAAGCTCTCCTCATGACTGCACATTCTTTTTGGATTTCCAGGTATGGTGGGACTTTCAGCCAGATCATCTGAAAGCTCTCATGAGCCAAGACAATTGGTTCATGACAATGAACCAATGACCATTTACTATGACTCTTGCCCGTGGAATGGCAAGTCTTTTCACAACTCAACCCAGGTCATAACAGCAATGTGACAGGAGGTAATTAGGTTCAGAAGGAATCAAATTTCCATTGAAACAGCCTGAAATACTCAAAAACTCATCCTGATTTTCTTAGCCTTTCCATAAGGCTGGAATTTTTAATTAAGAACCTTCATTAAAAGGTATGCAGGTGCTTAATTCCTTTAAACTGTTCTTTTTCCATGGTACATGAAGGTTAGAAGAAACTAGCTCCCTGAGGGACACAGTGTCACTAAACCTGCTTTCTATCTGGATTTATTTTGCCCACTGTGTATCCTTAAATCTCTAGCCAAAGAACTTCAGAGCCAGCTCCCCAAAAGTCATGGTTGGTTTGCAAATGCCAAATCCATCTCCCTTTCCACTACTCACTGCACAACACCTACCTCTTGGGCATTTTCTTACACTTAAAGGACTCCTCAGCCACTGCAACATGTAGCACCACATCACCTTAGCTGACCTGCAGGTAAGGGTTTACATGCTTGTCCCAGCACCAAGCCGCCTCACAGGTAGTCATTGCCAGCCAAAATGAGGCAGTGTTGCTTGGGCTAACATGGCCCATAAGGAAAGAAGGATCTCCATGGTTTTAGTCTCCTGAACTCTAATCAGGAAAGTGGCAGGTTTTCATCTCTTCCTCAGGACCATGAGGGAAGAAGACATGTAAGTACACTGTGGAAGGGAGCACCATCTGCCAGATAGATAGAATAACGCAATTAATGTGTTGAAATTTTAGAGGAAAAATTTGAAGCAAGCATAGTAGGTGAAGCTGTTTGCAGTCAGTATATAAGCACAACTGTCCCAGGTACTTGCACAAGCAATAAACTTGTAGGGCTTGTATCTGCCTACAGGTAGAAAATCAAAACAAAAACAACAAAACAAACAAAGCAACAACACAACCAACCAAACAAGAAAATCTTTCCTTGAAGTTTGTTACAACTGACTTGCATGTTCAAGTATTGTAAGGGAAAAGGACTTGTAAGTACTGTTGGATATAAAACTGAACATGACCCAGTCATGAGCACTCCCAGCCCAGAAATCCAAACGTGTCTTGGGCTGCATCCAAAGCAGTGTGGCCAGCTGGGGAGGGAGGGGATTCTGCCCCTCTGCTCTGCTCTGGTGAGACTCCACATGGAACCCTGCATCCAGCTCTGGGGTCCCAGCACAGGAAGGATATGGACCTGCTGGAGTGAGTCCAGAGGAGGGACAGCTGATGATCAGAGGAATGGAGCACCTCCTATGAGGAAAGGCTGGAAGAGTTAGGGCTGTTCAGGAAAAGTGAAGGCTCCAGCATAACATTATTATGGCATTCAATACTTAAATGGGCTTATAAGAATGAAGGGGCCAGACTTTTTAGTTGGGGATATACTGATAGGACATGGGTTAATGGTTCTAAACTCAACAAGGATAGATTCAGAATAGAAATAGAGAAGAAATTTTTTATGCTGGGGGGACAAAACATTGGCACAAGTTGCCCAGAGAGGCTGTAGATGCCTCATCCTTAGAAACATTCAATATCATGTTGGACAGGGCTCTGGGCAACATGATTTATTGGAAGGTGTCCTTCCTCATTGCAGGGGGCTTGAAATAGAAGACCTTTAAGGGTCTGCTCCGACCCCAACCATTCTGTGGTCAGTGGCACAAAGTCCAGCTAAAAGCTCATCATCACAGCAACATCCCAGGATGGATACTGGGGTTAATGTTTTTCTGAATCTCTGTGAATGCCTTGGCTGAGGGACAGAGGGCATCATCAGCAATCTGCAAACTATCTAGAGGGAGTGTAACTGTACGCAGTCACGAGAAATCTGCTCTCATGAGCTCTGCTTAGAAGAGGAGGTTTGGGCTAGAGGGTCTGCCGGAGGACTTCTCCAGCAGCAGCCACACAGTGGATCTGAATTTGTTTAAGAGCTTGTTTGTAGTTTTGTTGTTTTGTTTTGGTTTTGGCTGTTTATTTGTTGGTTTTGGTTTTGTTTAAAAGTATTTTTAAGGTATTTGCTTTTTACTAATGTTTAACTACTATAGGCACTGTCTCCTATGTTTATATGTCCGTGCACTGAGGGTTTCACTGCTGTCTCAAGTTCACAGCCACTGGTATATAACAGATCAGGACAAGCTTGGGAGGGGGTATTAGGAGAAAGTTACATTGTCCTGGCCATTTTTTCCATAAAGTAGTATATCAGGCTGTTGTCCACATGTTAATATGAATAACTACTACTGAATTCTTTTCTTACAGTATTGTTCTTGTGAATCTCCAAACATTCTGCCTCACATACACTCTCTTTCAGCTGCAAAATTTTGATCTTTGAAGTCTAGTAAGTATTAGGGCCACCACAGTCTTAGAAGACTGGAGGATAAGATGCATCTGCAAGTCCTTGGAGAAATGGACACAGTGTGCAGTGTGTATTCACTGCAATGGACAACACTTTTCCACTGCAGAAAGTACTTTTGTTTTTCTCCCCTTTCCCTAGAGACCTCATTTGTCAAAAAAGTCATAAAGCTGTGGTCCAGGATATCTACATGAAATGGCCTCTCTCCTTCCCAGGTGTGTCTCTGACTTCCTGGATCCCTGCTACTTATGTCAGGATGATTGTAGAGTTAATTTAAATTGACTCATCCTCTTTAGATGGACTGTCAGACCATGCTTATGATGCATTTGTGAAGTCATCTAATATGACTTCTTTTTTAAAGGGAAAAATAAGGAAAAGTGTTAGAGCGAATAATAAGTGGTTGAGTGCTTGTTGGCCTTCACCACAGGTGGGTGATCAGCTGGCTTTTTAAAAAATTCTAAATCATACTGAGTATCATTTCAGTCTCACTTCTCACTTCAGAGGGGGAAAGCCACAGGTGAAAGGGTGATTTTGGCAGGCGCACATGAAAAAAGGTGATCTTTACATTCTGCCTTATTTGCTGTCATAGAATCTGCCTTAAGACAGGAAATTGAGAGAGGTGGGTACACCTTGGTGGTTAGTGTGGCATGGATTGTATTCTCCTGTCTGGATTGATCCTAATAGGAACAGGCTTTTATTTTATTTTCCTCTTTAGTGAAGTAGGATCCATATCTTCTACCTTCTGATATTTCTGAAACTTCTTGATATTTACAATTTTTGCAACATTTTGTCTGCTGTCGAGTGTTTTTGAACTTGGTTTGAGTGCAGAATTATTTTCAGATGCAGAAGGAGGATAGCAGCACACAAAGATAATGTGGCCATGTATGCTAGATTTTAAGATGTCATTAGAAATGAATTTGGGTTTAAAAACATAAAAAGTTCATTACATTTGCTAGTCTCTCAGGACCTGTCAGACTTTCAAGAGTCACTTTGACAACAATTTTATTATAAGGGAATGGGGGAAGTATCTTTTATTCAAGAAATGTAAAGGGGTTTTTCTGTTTTGAGTTTACTTTGGGGTTGTTTGTTTGGGGTTTTTTGTTAGTGAAAAAAAAAGAAAATTAATAGATGATTGCTCTAACTTTAGCCTTGGCAAATCACTATGTACTAAAAAATCCAGCTGCCCCCGAAACATATTCTGCAGTGACAGGTGGCAACATCAACATTTTCCCATGGCCAGATTTAAAGGCCAGGTTGAATATCTTGGCAGTAAGATAGTAGAAATGCATTTTGCAGAATGTCATGACAATTAACAACTTTTCTTCCAGGAACTAAAAGAATTTTTTACTGAATTTGCTTTTTCTCAAAATAAATATTCTCATTACGAAGAGGATTTTCAGTGACAGTTATTAAAGGCAGTAAATCAAGGCTCTTAAGAAAAGCTTACAAAAATGAGAACAAGTAACTCTGTAATAGAAAATGGAACTTACCTGGAAGACACTCAGGATGCAAATTTAAGGCATTTGCTTTCTATAGTTAGTACAGGTTTATAGACATATATGATCTATAAACATCTCGATTTATAGATATTTAATACTAACAGTATGTGAGAAGTGTCCCTGATGTGGCACTAGGAAGTGTGGAATATTATTATTTTTTAGCTTTTTTCAGGGTATTTTTTTTCTAACTAGGTATTTTCATCTGTGATGTAGTATTTGCTCTCCTTTTGCTTTCTTGCTGGATGGCACAGCCTTTGCAGAAGCCAAATCTGAAAGATACAATTTCAAGAGCCAACAGAATAGATCAGTGCCCATTTAGGTGTTGGCAAAATCAAATAGACTGAGTGATAGATCAGGTAGGATACCTGAAGCTACTGAGAAGTCATGCAGAAGCTGCTTTTTCATGGGTATAAGATCAATCTGCAGGAGGTTTTCTCCTTGCTGTCTCAAAGGGAATACTGTCAAAGTATTGCAATATACCAATTTAAACCACACAAGTTGCTGATCATTCACAGTGGGATGTAGAAAAACCCACAGAACAAAACCTTGAATTAATTTGATGTCACTTTATTCCTGTTCATAAGACTATGAGGAGAACAGATTAGGTCTTCCCTGTGCTATTACAAGGCAGACTGATGCACTGCCACAGGCTACCCACTATGGCTGGAATGCAGAGGCAGACAGTGCCCTGCTCTTCTGAACGTTCTCACATAAATTAAATCAGTAAAACTCTGGTGGCTGAAAAATTAAAATTGAACTGAAAAGGTCTGGCTTTTATTCCTGACTATATTGTTGATTGTCTGTATGGCCTTGGGTGGAGTTTGGCTTCTTTTGTGTAGTGATGGAAGCCAAATAGATGTCCTTTCTTCTGTTTATTTTGGCTGGAGCTTCAGGGCAACAGCTGACTCTCAGTATGTTGTGCAAGACAGAGAATGGTAGGACCTTCACACAATCACAGTATCACAGAATCCTTAGGACTGGAAGAGATCTCTATAGATCATCCAGTCCAGCCCCCCTGCCAAGGCAGGGTCACCATGAGCAGATATACAGGAATATGTCCGGGTCAGTTTTGAATGTCTCCAAAGAGGGAGACCTCACGACCTCCGTCCACCTTCCAGCGCTATGACACCCTCAATGTAAAGTTCTACCTCATCTTGAGGTGGAATTTCTTATGTTTTGGCTATTGCCACTGCTCCTCATTCTGGCACTGGGCACCATGAAAAAGAGTCTGGCACCATCCTCTGGGCATGTACCTTTGTCTTAGATTGCAATGCAAGATGTAACCAAAAGTAGGTATTCTATTACCATCTGTTAAAACCAGGTGGGGCAGTGTTCTTTAGCTCTTTGAGACCCATCCTCTCTCCAGGGGATATCTTCTAATCTAAGGGGCCATTGAGTCTCACTGCATGACTGATAAAATTACATCATCCCATTGTGAGATGCTCTGCTCAGGAGGAGGAGCCAAGCCTTCCTACCTGGATAAAAATCTGAGATTCAGAGCACCAGAAGAGCCACTGGATTCCTAGAGGAAGACTGGACCCATCTACACTACCACTGGACCTTCAGAGGGAAACTACACCCTTCTACAGGATCATTGCATTCAACAGAACCACATCTGTCACTCCAGGAGGACTCGACTGGACTGCTACCAACACCCTGACCAACAGTGTGTCAGGTTGCATTCTGCCTCTGTCAGTGTTTTCTTTTTGTCTGCTTGCTTTTTTGGTACTACTACATTTTTATTTTAATTTTCCTAGTAAAGGACTGTTATTCCTATTCCCACATTAAGGGCCTGAGAGCCCCTTAATTTCAAGATTATAATAATTTGGAGGGAGGGGGTTTACATCTTCAACAGAGGCCCCTGCCTTCCTTAGCAGACACCTGTCCTTCCAAACCAAGACAGCCTTGCAGGTATTTGTACGCATTGATGAGATTTCCTCTCTGTCTTCTCTTCTCCAGACTAAACAGGCCCAGCTCCTTCAGTCTCTCCTCACAAGAGAGGTGCTCCAGACCCCAAACACCTCTGTGGCCTGCACTGGACCCTCCCCAGTAGCTCCTTGTCTTCCTTGTGCTGAGGATCCCAGACCCAGACACAGCACTCCAGGTGTGCCTCACTAGAGTGGAGTAGAGGGGAACAATCCCCTCCCCTGGCCTGCTGACCACATTCTCCCTGATGCCCCCCAGGATCCCACTGACCCTCCTGGCTGCAAGGGCACTGCTGCCCCATGGACGGCTCACTGTCCACCAGGGTCCCCAGGTTCTTCTCCACAGAGCTGCTTGCCAGCAGGTCACCCCCAGCCTGTGCTGGTACCTGGGGTTGTTCCTCCTCAGGTGCAGGACTCTAAACTTGCCCCAGCTGAACCCCATCAGGTTTCTCTCTGCCCAACTCTCCAGCCTATCAAGGTCCCTCTGAGTGGCAGCAGAGCCTTCAGGTGTGTCAGCCACTCCCCCCAGTTTTGTATCATCTGCAAACCGACTTAGGGCTCATGCTATCCCTTCATTTGAGTTGTTGATAAACAAGCTGAGTAAGACTGGACCCAGCACTGGTCGCTGGGGAATGCTGCGACTACAGGCTTCCAATTGGATTCTACTCTGCTGGTCACAATCCTCTGAGCTCTGCCATTTCAGCCAGTTCTTGATCCAGCTCACTCTGCATTCACCTAACCCACATCTCCTGAGCTTACCTGAAAGAACGTTATGTGAGACAGCTCCAAAAGCCATGCTTCCCATCCATAAATTCAGGACTGATGTGCTTTTGCACTACTGAGCAGTGACTCCTCACTGCTTGCTGAATGTGGTTGTTGATGTGCTCGCAAGGAGAGTCTGCAGATAATGCTGTAGCCCTGTGAGTGGGTAGGTCTCATTCTTGATAACAGTTGTGTGCAAGAGAAGTACTGAAGGTAGCCTTAGATGAGAAGTGAATTAAAGTGGTTGTCTTGTTACTACATTAGTCATAGGTGTGTCATAGTGGGGCAATCTTGCAGAACTTCTTTGTGGAAGAAAGTGGAAAAGCCTGTTCAACAAAAGGAACAGAAGCCAAACCAAATCCCTAATGACCTATTCTTCTTCCTGCTAAGTGTTTACATGTGTCTTATTGCTGAGCATCCAGCTAAAACTTTCAGGGAAATTTTGGTGTGATGTACTGGGACTGCTGACTCAGTGCAGCTCTTGCTGCCTATTCAACAAAAACATCTGGTACAGCTCTGATTTACACTTGTTTGAAGAGAGAAAAAAAGGTGCATCTACTGCTGCAGTGGGAAGCTGTCAAAAGGAGGGATCTTCCCCTGTACCAGCACTCATCCTGGCAACTCTGAGAGCCATCACTGCTGTGACTCTTACACTTCAGGAGCCTTGCACTCTATCTCAGCACATTAATGCAAGGCAACCCTCAATCAACTCACAATGAGACCACTATTTCCTTCCTGCACAGGACAATTTAAACCACTAATGAAGGGTATATCTGTTCAGTGTAAGTGCCCAGTTTTCAACCAGTGAATTTAAACTGATTTAGATTAGGTGGATTGATTTAGCTGAATGGAAAAATATCTTACAATGAAATAGGGATATCCTCCCAGGAGCTTAATTACTAGTAAAAAATGCTGAAGTTTTTCCTATGAAAGAAGCCTGACCTGACAGATACCCTTAATGAAAGTATTAAGCCCTGATCACTTTGCTGCGATTCTCTGCCACAATCCAGGAAGCTGAGAAAGATTGTGAAGTGAGTAAGCTCCTTTGGTGTGGTGCTGCAGAAGGCTGAAGGCCAGCTCTGTGATGCTTGTAAGCATGCACAAGCACCAATTGAACTCTCCTGGTTTATGGTTTCTTGGGCACCAATGTAGCAATCCACCAGTGAAGTCAGGATATATTCCCATCTGGAATGCTCCTTTTCAAACAGTCTAGCTTAAGTTTAAAGTGTAGGGATCATCTGCATTGTAAAGCTAAACTTAACTGAAATAAACTTACTTCAGGATTAATTAGGTTGCTGCAGTTTCATTCAAATAACTGGAGTTAACACTAGCACACAGTTGGAAGAAGTGGCAAATGGAGATCTAATCCCCTGTCATCAGTGAGTGATGTGCTCTTGTGGCAAAGTGGGTCAACAGCATCTTTGGCTGAATTAGGAAGGGTGCTGCAAACAAATCAAGGGATGTGATCCTTCCACTCAGCTCAGCACTGCTGAGACATATCTATAGTTCTAACTCCAGCTCTAGGTTCTCCAGTGTAAGACAGGCATGAACATATTGGAAAATAGTCTAGCAAAGGGGCACAAAAAGAATATAGAAGTTGGACCATGTGACAGAATAAGAGAGGCTGAGACAGCTGTGATTTCTTATTCTGCAGAACAGAAGAATTGAGTGAATCTCACGCTTGTGTATGAAAAGTTTCTAGGGAGGAATAAAGAAGATGAAGCCAAAATCTTTTCAGAGGTGCCCAATGAAAAGACAAGTGACAATGGGAGCAAAGGAGATTTTAGGCTGTGGATTTGTTTTTGTTTATTTCACTGTTACAGTGGCTGAACATTGGCAGAAATTGGACAGAGAGACTGTAGAGTCTCCATCATCCTCAGACATACTCAAAATCTGACTATTCGTTATCCTAAATAACTTGATGTAAGCGATTGCTCTCTGAGCAGAGAATTTGGTCTAGGTATCTCAGGAGGTATCTCTGAGGTCCCTCCCAACTTCAGTCATTCTGGGATCTTGTCGCTGAATGAAATTTCAATGTTGCAGCCAGCTTCACGATGATACAGAATTGCCATGGTCTTTAATTCACCCTAATTTTACGGAGATCCAATTCATGTACTACTTAGTCTTAACTTGTCAGTCTTTCATGCTCCTAAGCATGGTTCATACTGACCCAGACAACAAGGAAACTGCAACAGATTCTATTAGGGCACAAACGATTGTCTAAAATATAGGCAACCTTTATAATTAAAGAATAATTTGGGGAGAAAGACGAACAGTGCTCTGTGACTGTTACTCTGTGACAGAGCAAATGATCTTAGCAAACAGAAAGTGCTCTGCTGAGCCAGTCAAATGGAAGTTAGGATATTTAAGTCTAACTATGATTCAGTTTTGCATGTCATTTTGCCATGAAAGTCCCTGAGTGTTAAATTTCATGTTCAGGTTTCCCATGTTTTTGCAGTTACATCTACTGGGATTACCCTTGCAACTTGTACTTCATTAAGAATTCTTCAGATGATAGCTCAGCTGAACAGAACCTAGGTAAATCCTCCATAGTTACTGCAGCTCTGTAGGATGAGGAATTAGTAGGAAGCATTAACATTCTGACCAAGTTTCATTTTCACAGTTTTGCTTTCCCAATAAGATGAAATTCCTGTTCTCCAAAAGGTAATTATGGGTAGAAATTGGAGTCTTATACCCAACTTGTGATGTGTAATGGAAGACAGCCTGCAGCATGCAGGTAGAAACTATAATCCCAAGAAATTTAGCCAAGGTTGCTCTGTGGTTTGGGAACAAAAGTTCACCTGAAGTTCAGAGTAGTGTTTTTTACCTGGAAAAAGCCTTTCAGAGAGTTTTTGAAGGTGGATCAAAAGCACTTCATGCTATTCTAATGTTTTACATCAATGTGAATGATCCCTGGATTTCTGAGATGCCTCAGTGTTAGGAGGCAGCGAGGTTTTACTAAAGCAGTTTCTTTGGAACACCATAATATCTATGCAAAGCCACTTCAATTGCAAAATACTAGCTATGTTAAAAGGAAAAAAAAAGTGCATTTTGAAAGTTTTGCAGAGTGCTTAAATGGGCTTACATGATAATGATGTTGTAAGAAAACATTTTGACTGTTGGAAGCCATGAGGTTTGCACCCAGCCACCGTGGCTTTGCATTTGCAGGTGCTTTCTGCATTCTTGTTTTTCTCTTGACTGTTATTTTCTCATTCCAGGTGTATTTGTTCTCTCAAACACCAAGAATGCTTGGAACACAGCTATTATTTTAAATCACCTACTATTGCCCACAGTGAATGAACAGGCTGTAAAAGCAAGAGCAACTTTTTGTTCACATATGCAATGAGGTCTCTTGCCTGGAAATTGATATTATCACCCACTGTACTCTCTTTCAGGTAAGTAACTACAATGTCTGATGATTACCAGACAATACAAATGACTGTGACTTAATTAGGGCATGAAGAAACACAGCACTTTCTTCCTGAATTCAAGAAGGGGTCTGCAGTGTTGAAAAGACTTTCAGGTATGTCTTATTCATGGTGTGGCATGGTGAAAACAGTGCCTAGACTCTCAGGACACAGAGAATGGATTTGCAAAGCCATCCCAGCCTAAAGATCCAGGGCTGGGTACTCAATATTGTAATAGGAGAAGAGGTACCGTGAACAAGATCCGTCAGGGTGCTTGCTTTTGGAATCCACCCTCAGCAGGATGCCACTGGCCCTTCAGACATCCATGTCTTGAACCTTTCTGCAGTCTCTAGCCTTTTTTGTATGCATGGCTTTGGATCCTTAAGAATCCAAAGTACTGAAGGATGCTTCAGTGTGAAATGGACTCAGCCTTTGTTCAGTCAAGTCTTGAAGAACCCTGAGAATTGAGACTGCATGTCCTCTTTGGATCCCAGTCCATGCAGCAAAACCCTTGTGTTTATACCTGATCTGAAATACTTGCTCAACTTTCACCCGTTGTCCCTCATCCTCCCAAGATGAGAAGTTCCCAACCCCATGTTACTGATCCCTTTTCATAGGTACAATGGGATTGTCAAGGCAATGCTGTATAGACTCCTCCATACAATTTGCTGGCAGCTGAGATCTACACAAAAGTCTGCTCTACCATCTTCCCCAGCTCACATTTAAAGATGCTTTAAAAATAAAGACGCTTTACTCTGCCTTGCCCCAGCATTAATTATGCTAAATCAAAGTAGCCTAGGTAACCTATGCAGTGTGTGTTCATCCTGTGTTCAGCTCCACAGTGGCACAGGAAATTAAATTTTTATGAAACTGGTCTTGCTGGGTGCTTTTCTTGGGCAAAATAGGTGAATTTTAAACTCCAGGGATTGTGTAAAAAATTACACATTGTGTTCATGTGCACGCGCATATCCAACACAAAATTTTGTATGCAAAAATGTTTTCTTCAACTGGTATATTATTTTTGCTTTTTAATGTTACAGTTATGTGATGGTCATAATTTCTTTATACAAGGCCCCAGCTGACTCCAGTGTCTGTCCTTCACAGAGGTGTGGAAGAAGGTGCCTGGTAGAGGCTGGGCTACAGCCCACAAAGAATCCCAAAGCAATCTGTTTGGATTTCTGACCCACTGAGATGAACACAGGTTAATTGGTATGATCAGCTGGTTGTATGATGATAGCAGTCTGTCAGGGAGGTTGATACAGATGGTCACTGTGGAGTGACAAGGAATCACACAGCTCCAGTGAAGTTAAAGGACTTCTGTGCTGCGCTGCAGCAGAGGAAGCTCTGGCCTATTACTTAGGTGTTTGTTTGGTGGCACTGAGATGAAAACTCTGTTTCTGGGATGTACAAGTTGACTGACACAGATGACAGAAACGTAACAAATGAGGTCTAGGTTGTGGGTAGGAAGAGAAGACAAGTGAGTGCCTAGCAGCAATGCAGTGATGTATGAAGCAAGACTTAAAAATACAGTGTGGATAACAGAGAGAAGGAAGGAAGGTGTGAGAAAGATGAAAGAAGAGAAGCAAGAAAGAGGAAGCCAGAGAGAAAAATGACTTTGGGTTCCCTTATGCAAATGCTATACTATTTGAAATGGCATTGATCAGCCTGTGCCTCTTAAATGAGCAGTTCAAATATACCCACATGATGGGGCTACCTAGTGTGTTTAATAGCTGATGCTGCTGTCCTTACCTGGAAATGGAGCACAGCTCTTTATGTGGATAATGCAGCTGGTATAGTATAAATCTCAAATGTGAAGAGTAATCTCAAACAGGGAAATAGTGTCATGTAAGTATTGCAAAATTTTGTCAGAGGGGAGCCATGGAAAGAGCAAAATTTTACAGAGTGACATTGAAATAGGGAAAATATAAAGTAATCTGAAATGGAACACACACATATTCTCTGTGGGTGAGAACCGTGTGGGAAGCATGGAGCTGGAGGAGTGGCCAAGGCACTATTGTCAATGCTGAATTATCAATCATTAAGCTGTATTTCTTGCACTGCGTGACCAAATGCACTTTGTCTTGGAACAAGGAGAAAGTAGGCATTGTCTGTAGCTACTCCAGTTCAGCTGCTGCATTCAAGGCTTGGCAACAAGCTGTCCTAGGTTACAATGTAAAATTGGGCCCAAGGTATGTATTCTATCCCCATGAGCCATTGGAGCCAAGGTGGGGCACTGTTTTCCTTATCTTCTGTTAACGAGCCTAACAATGCCTTGCCACATGAGTCATACATAACTCCCTCCAGGAGTTATCTCTGTTTAATGGGCCATCAAGGACCCACTGAATGACTCATAGAATGAGATCATCCCCATTGTGAGATGCTCCACCCAGGGGGAGGAGCCAAGCATTCCCACCTGGATATAATCCAGGGTTTGGGCCAGCACAGGCAGCTTTTATCCACTGGACTCTCAGAGGAGACAAGAGCTACCAGACGTTTCTACAGGAATCACTGCTTCGACAAGACCATCTCATCCGGACTGCCACTACCACCCTAACAGGGTGTCAGGTTGTATTCTGACTTTGTCAGTGGTTTTTTTGGTTTTTTTGGGGTTTTTTTTGTACTATTACTTTTATTTTATTTTACTTCCTTTTACTTCTTTTCTTTTCCTCTTATTAAATTGTGTTTCTGACTTAGAGTCTTTCACTGGTTTTGCTTTCAAACCAGCACATATTTTTGCCACCCAACGTGGGGCAGGAGGTACTGAGAAAAGTCAGAATTACAATTTTGTATTGGGAAAAAAGGCACCTTTTCACTATGATGCTCAGCATGTTTACATGTGTTTTGTACCTAGCTCTCTATATCTTTCCGCACATGGGGCAGTATCTGCAGATCTTAATATTCTGGTGTAAACCAGGGCATGGCACTAAAATTGCTTTATTGGTCTATTATGTCTATTGCATGATAACCTCCGAGGCAATGAGCACAATTTGGAATATGTGCTCAATTTTGTTTGCTTGTCCCAGTCTAGGATGTTTTGTTTGGGGTCTCAACAATCTCACCCAGCCGCAGTGGGGAGGGGTAAAGAATGATTTTTTCCAGTCTTTCAGGCCTGATACAGCAGTTTTTGGAAGTACTGAGTTCTCTCTGGAATACCAAGGATAGCATAATGTTGTTGTTAGTGCTGCTTTGCCTTCTCTGCACTTCTCTTCTAAGCCCGCACCATGCTTAGAAACAAAACACTACATGATGTACATGATGTAGTGCAGCGTCTTCTTGAGGCAGAGGAAAAAGAACCAAATGCACAGCAACAGCCTTCATGTCCACACAGATTGTCACAGAGGAGAAAGGAAGCAAAAGCCAGGCAACAGTGTCCGAGTCTATGCAGACTGTCACAGAGGAAACAGAAGCCAAAAGCCAGGCAACAGTGTCTGAGTCTACGCAGACTGTCACTGAGGAAACAGAAGCCAAAAGCCAGGCAACAGTGTCTGAGTCTACACAGACTGTCACTGAGGAAACAGAAGCCAAAAGCCAGGCAACAGTGTCCGCATCTATGCAGACTGCCACAGAAGAGAAAGAAGCACCAAGCAAAGCCACAACATCTGTGTCTGTGCAGGTTGTCATAGAGGAGAAAGAAGCCAAAAATGCCAGCATTTCCACACAAACCATCACTGACCTGGAACAGCCTGAACCGGTAGCAGTTGCTCCTGTTCAGAAGAAGAAAGCAAAGAGCAAATCAGTCTGCATAGTGACTGATGAAGATGCAGCAGGACCTTTGCACCCAGCAGAAGAGACAGAGCCAGAGATCGTCACTCGCTCTCTGTCCCTGGGTGAGCTATGTGACCTGCGGAGAGAATTCACCCGCCAGACAAATGAATCCGTCCTGACCTGGCTGCTCTGTATCTGGGACGCTGCAGCCAATGACACCATTCTGGATGGAAGTGAGGCCAGGCAACTGGGATCACTGTCCTGGGATGTGGTTGTTGACCAGGGGATCGGGAGAACCCAAGAAACTCTCAGCCTCTGGCGACGACTGCTAACAAATGTGAAGGACAGATACCTTTGTAAAGAAGATCTCCAGGTGCACCAAGGAAAGTAGAGCACAATGGAACCAGGTATCCGATGCCTGAGGGAATTGGCCGTGCTGAAGATCATTTTCTCAGAGGACGAGAGATTTCCTAAAAGCCCAGATGATGTCCAGTGCACATCGCAGATGTGGTTGAGATTCGCACAGCTTGGACCAGAGATGTACTCCCGTTACCTGGCAACGCTGCAATGGAGGGCAGGTGAGGACAGGGTGGGCGTCTTAGTCAATAAACTAAGAATTTATGAGGACACTGTCACTACTCCATTTTGTACCCATGTCTCATCCGTGGAAACAAGGCTGGCTGAGCAAGTCCGAAGCTTGATTGAAGAGTGCCATCAGAAACTGAAAAAAGAACTTAAGGAAGAAATTTACCACATCTCGCCAGAACCAACAAGAGTCTCTGCCATTAGGAGCAGGTGTCCCCCAGCCAGGGAGAGAACATACACTCCACGAGGTAACCTCTGGTCTTTTCTTCGGGAGCATGGAGAAGACATGAGGAAGTGGGATGGAAAACCCACCTCCTCCTTAGCCGCCCGGGTACGTGAACTGAAAAGAGAGACCCCTACCACAAGAAGTTCATCTAGAGTCAATGCTGCTCCAGTCTCTCGAGCACAAAACTCCAGACGGGATAGGAATGATGATATGACTGATCCTCTCGAAGGAACCTCAGGAACATATTTACCGGAAGAGAGTAGCTTGTACCATGACCAGGAATAGGGGAGCCCTGTCTCTAGCCAGGTAGAGGAAAGGGACAATCGGATCTATTGGACTGTGTGGATCCAATGGCTGGCACATCTGACCCACAAGAATATACGTCTTTGATTGACACTGGCTCTCAATGTACCCTGATACCATCAAGGTATGTAGGAACAGAATCTGTTTCTATTTCTGGAGTGACAGGAGGGTCCCAGCAGCTGACTGTAGTGGAGGCCGAAATGAGTTTAACTGGGAATGGGTGGCAAAAACACCCCATTGTGACTGGCCCAGAGGCCCCATGCATCCTTGGCATAGACTATCTCAGAAATGGATATTTCAAAGATGCAAAAGGATATCGTTGGGCTTTTGTGATAGCTGCTGTAGAGACAGAAGGCATCAGACAACTGAATACCCTGCCTGGTCTCTCAGATGACCCCTTTGCTGTGGGACTGCTGAGAGTTGAAGAGCAACAGATACCAATCGCCACAGCAACAGTGCACCATCAGCAATACTGCACCGACAGAGACTCTGTGATTCCTATCCATGAGATGATTTGTAAACTGGAGAACCAAGGGGTGGTCAGCAAGGCTTGTTCACCTTTCAACAGCCCTATATGGCCAGTGCGTAAGTCCGGTGGAGAATGGAGACTGACTGGATTATCGTGGTCTGAATGAGGTCACGCCACCACTGAGTGCTGCTGTGCCAGACATGTTGGAGCTTCAGTACGAGCTAGAGTCCAAGGCAGCAAAGTGGTACGTGACCATCGACATTGCCAATGCCTTCTTCTCCATTCCTTTGGCAGCAGAGTGCAGGCCCCAGTTTGCTTTCACCTGGAGGGGTGTGCAGTATACCTGGAACCGACTGCCCCAGGGGTGGAAGCACAGTCCCACAGTCTGCCACGGACTGATCCAGACTGCATTGGAAAAAGGAGAGGCTCCTGAACATCTCCAGTATATTGATGACATTATTGTATGGGGGAACACAGAAGGGGAAGTCTTCAAGAAAGGAGAGAAGATTATCCAGATTCTACTGAAAGCTGGTTTTGCCATTAAGCGAAGTAAGGTTAAGGGACCGGCTCGAGAAATCCAGTTCCTGGAAGTCAAGTGGCAAGATGGTCGTCGCTGGATACCCACAGAGGTAATCAACAAGATCACCGCGATGTCTCCACCAACCAGCAAGAAAGAAACACAAGCTTTCCTAGGTGCCATAGGCTTTTGGAGAATGCACATTCCTGAGTATAGCCAGATTGTGAGTCCTCTCTACCTGGTTACCTGCAAGAAGGATGATTTCCACTGGGGCCCTGAACAGCAGCAAGCCTTTGCCCAGATCAAGCTCATGTGGTAGCCCTTGGTCCAGTGAGGACAGGACCAGATGTGAAGAATGTGCTCTACTCAGCAGCCAGGAACAATGGCCTGTTCTGGAGCCTTTGGCAGAAGGTGCCTAGTGAGACTCGGGGTTGACCACTGGGATTCTGGAGTCAAAGCTACAGAGGGTCCGAAGCCAACTACACTCCCACGGAGAAGGAAATCCTGACCGCCTATGAAGGAGTTCAAGCTGCCTCAGAAGTAATTGGCACTGAAGCACAGCTGCTTCTGGCACCCTGACTGCCGGTGCTAGGATGGATGTTCAAGGGAAAGGTTCCTTCCACGCATCATGCCACCGACACTACTTGGAGCAAATTTATTACCCTCATTACACAGCGTGCCCGTATTAGAAACCCAAATCGCCCTGGGATTCTGGAAGTTATAACAAACTGGCCTGAAGGTTAGACTTTTGGATTATCCTCTGAAGAAGGAGAGGCGCAAGTGACACGTGCTGAGGAGGCCCCACCATATAACGAGCTACTGGAGACTGAAAGACGATACGCCCTCTTCACTGATGGTTCCTGCCGAATTATAGGCGCTGACCGGAAATGGAAAGCTGCAGTATAGAGCCCCACAGGACGAGTTGCACAAGCTACCGAGGGACAAGGTAGATCGAGTCAGATGGCAAAGCTTAAAGCTGTCCAGCTGGCTTTGGATATTGCTGAACGAGAGAAGTGGCCGAGGCTCTATCTCTACACCGACTCATGGATGGTAGCTAATGCCCTGTGGGGATGGCTGAATCACTGGAAAAAGGCCAACTGGCAGCGCAGAGGGAAACCCATCTGGGCTGCTGAGATTTGGCAGGACATTGCCACCCGAGTAGAGAAGCTAACCGTGAAGGTTCGACACGTGGATGCACATGTACCCAAGAGTTGGGCTAATGAGGAGCATCACAACAATGAGCAGGTAGACAAAGCTGCCAAGGTGAAAGTGTCACAGGTGGATCTAGACTGGCAGCACAAGGGAGAATTATTCCTAGCTTGTTGGGCCAATGATGCCTCTGGTCATCAGGGAAGAGATGCAACATACCGATGGGCCCGTGACCAAGGGGTGGACCTTACTATGGACAGCATCTCACAAGTCATCCATGACTGTGAGACCCGCACTGCAATCAAACAGGCCAAGCGGGTGAAGCCACTGTGGTACAGTGGACGATGGTTGAAGTACAGGTATGGGGAAGCCTGGTAAATTGACTACATCACCCTTCCCCAGACCCGCCAAGGCAAGCGCTATGTGCTGACCATGGTAGAAGCAACCACAGGATGGCTGGAGACCTATCCTGTGCCTCCTGCTACTGCCCAGAATACCATCCTGGGCCTCGAAAAGCAAGTCCTGTGGAGACATGGCACCCCGGAGAGAATTGAGTCAGACAAGGGGACACATTTTAAGAACGGCCTTATAAACACCTGGGCCAAAGAACATGGTATTGAATGGATATACCACATCCCTTATCATGCACCAGCTGCTGGGAAAATTGAACGGTGCAATGGACTATTAAAGACTACCCTGAAGGCACTTGGTGGAGGGACCTTCAAGAATTGGGACATAAATTTAGCCAAAGCCACCTGGATGGTCAACACCCGAGGCTCCATCAATCGAGCTGGTCCTGCCCAGTCTGAACCCTTGCACACAGTGGATGGAGATAAAGTCCCTGTGGTACACATGAAAGGGATTTTAGGAAAGACTGTTTGGATTAATCCCACCTCAGGAAAAGGCAGACCCATCCGTGGGATTGTTTTTGCTCAAGGACCTGGTTATACTTGGTGGGTAATGCAAAAAGATGGAGAAACCTGTTGTGTACCACAAGGAGACCTAATTTTAAGTGAGAACTAGAATTAGTGTGTAAGGTTTGATTCTGTGTATATATGTATGTATCTGTGAGAGTGTATGATGTAGATGGTGATAGAATAAGGGGTGGATTATGTCCTAGGTTACAATGTAAAATTGGGCCCAAGGTATGTATTCTATCCCCATGAGCCATTGGAGCCAAGGTGGGGCACTGTTTTCCTTATCTTCTGTTAACGAGCCTAACAATGCCTTGCCACATGAGTCATACATAACTCCCTCCAGGAGTTATCTCTGTTTAATGGGCCATCAAGGACCCACTGAATGACTCATAGAATGAGATCATCCCCATTGTGAGATGCTCCACCCAGGGGGAGGAGCCAAGCATTCCCACCTGGATAAATCCAGGGTTTGGGCCAGCACAGGCAGCTTTTATCCACTGGACTCCCAGAGGAGACAAGAGCTACCAGACGTTTCTACAGGAATCACTGCTTTGACAAGACCATCTCATCCGGACTGCCACTACCACCCTAACAGGGTGTCAAGTTGTATTCTGACTTTGTCAGTTTTTTTTTTTTTTTTTTTTTTTTTTTTTTTTTTTTGGTACTATTACTTTTATTTTATTTTACTTCCTTTTACTTCTTTTCTTTTCCTCTTATTAAATTGTGTTTCTGACTTGGAGTCCTTCACTGGTTTTGCTTTCAAACCAGCACACAAGCCAATAGGTTTCTGAAAACCTGTAAGAGGTGGACATAACAGCCTAGTGACTAGAGTCTGTGAAGTCTGGTTAGTGAAATTATGAAGGCTGAGGGCCTGGCTAAGTGTGTGTGTGATTGCAGCTTGTCTGTCTTCAAGACAAAGGTGGCAAAGCCTGTGTCTGAGCTAGAGACTTCAGCTTTACCACAGACAGCTTTCAGCTCACGAATTTCTTGCATTGATTATGGAGAACACTAAAATGTGTGTTCACACTTGGGCTGCTAAAGTTCTGCTGGGCTTTCAGAAGAGAAAGCTAATCCATAAATAAAGAGAGCTCCTTGGAAGTGACAAAAAGAATAGACAGGCAAAAATTTAAGAGTGAAACTGAGCCTTCTGGGACTATTGAAAACATCCTCAAGCCTTGTGTTTTGCAATGATTGCAGTGGATGATGTTGTATGTCTGTCTTTGCTTAATATGTACAGCTAATTAGCAAATGCAGGCACCATATGAAATCTTTCCTGGTTGTTTCCATATGGGAAACAAGATTAGTGGTAAATTTTTCAGAAGTTTCTATGAGGAGCTGCCAGCCACTGGATCTCAATGAGCTTGGCCTGAGCAATGTGGACTCTGTGGGGAGTTCAGCAGTTGTGCTGACCTGCATGTAGGAGTGCATTTGAGACCTGACCAGTCATTTCAGAGGGAGGAAAAGTTGACTCAGGGTGCCACAGGGATTGCTTCTGCAACAACTGGAGGTTGTTCCAGAACTGTAATTCTTTTCTACCAAGAGAAAGGTGTGGTAGTTTGGCACTGAGCAGGAATAGTATTGCTATCTTGGGTCCTTCTCTTTCACACCTCTCAAATGCTTCTTGGAATGGATTGAGACACCAAATTTGTTTGCAGACTGCAGCTCTCACTGCATCACTGTGCAGAAGATGTTTATCTGATTGTCTTTTCCTGCACAACACATTTTAACCACTTTTCACTAGGATTTTGCTGTAAACGGATGTATACAATGCCTTGTCTTTGGGTTTGCCTGTCTCTGTTAAGTTAGGCCCATATCCAAACAAAGATTTTCCTATCTCTTTGAAGATAAGCCTCCTGCCCTTTCTGAAATCATTACGATTGCTTGGATCATTAGTTTTGATGTATATGTGCATGCACATAACTAGCAATGATGCTCAGTTGCTATGAGAAAATACTTCCCACCTAGGTAGATTGCTGAGAGGAGGTTCAGTGTATAAAAATTGTGTAGATACAAAAACTCTTCCCCTTCATCTTAGCCTGATGAAATCTGTGGCATCTCTCCAGATGAAGACTGGAAATGTTTTCCTTCATTTTTTAGCTCACTGGGTTTGTGTGTGTGCCACAGGCACTTTATATTATTCTAGTTTATTTATACTTTCAACTTATTGATTGGTAGATGGGATGATAGCCTTTTGGATTTATTTTGCTGCTCATTTTTAATTAATTTGGTGCATGCATAAAAAAGTCAACCTTTACTCATTTACCATCTATTCACTGTGATTTTTTAGAAAGCTTAAAAGTAGAAGAGCCATGCACTAGGCAACAGGCCAACATGCACATGATTCTCACATGTTTCTGTAAGACCTGGCTGTCAATTTTACCTGCATTTGCCAAAAGTGGGGAGTATTCTTTGGCCACCTGTACAATGTGAGGACCTCCAGCTATCCTGGTGAGTGCTTATGCAGAGCTGCCAAAGTTGGTGTGAGTTCCACCATTATATGTTAGGGAAATGATGAGGAAAAGCTATTCCTTTGAGGGCATCTGCATCCATGCAAGCTCTTGAGGGTGATCCTGTGAAGCAGGAGGTCATGGGAGAAGGATGGCCACAGAAGTTAGCTTTGGGCTCTTGACAGAAAGAAAATCTGCTGCTTTGCAGCCCTGTTGCTGGAGCTGAGTGATGGACTTGTAGAATGACTGTGCTGCTCCTGAGTTCTGATCACTCATAGCCCACTGGGCTAATCACACACCGTTCACAGGGAGTATGCTATGTATCACTCTCCGCAGCTGCCAGTAACAACTGCCTGTAATTTGACTTGATAAATACAATAGATATGAGCATTTAATTCAAAATGACAATTCAAGGTTTCAAAGCAGTTCACCTGCTCTGCAATGCTTTAAAGATCTCCCAAAAGCAATCTTTTGTATGTGCTTGAAATCTGCCTCTGCCACTACTTAGACATATTTATAGACTACTGGTGGGCTGCCTATGAAAATTCTCATCCCACAGTTTTTCCTTAAGGTTGGTGAAAGCTTCTGTGTTTCATGAAGGTTAAGCTACAAAGAGAGAGGACAGTATTGTAAACGCCTGCTAAGCCCCTGAATCTGTGATCTCAGTAATGAGTTCACTGTGCACTGTAGAAGCACAGTTCTGTATTTCTCATGTAGAATCAAAGGGTTGCTTAATTTTCCTTGATCCTTTCAGTATATCTACCTGTCTCTTTTAAATCACTCCTGCAGATTATCTTCTCTGTATTTCCACTACTGTCAAAAAAAAAAAAAAGGCTTGGTTTCCTCTATTTTCCTGCCCCACTCTTCCCAGTGTGCAAGCATGCCCAAGATGAATCACTGCATAATTATATTCCTATTGCTTGTATCCTTCCATTGGCTCTCCCTTTCCGCTCGTTTCATGCTTACTTGCCAATCAAGCCTATCATTTGGGGTCTGATTATTTGCTGGGGTTCATTAACCAAAGGGAAGATCTTCAGCAGCAGTCTAGGGGACACACCTGAGAGCCTCCAGTCCACATCACAATTTCAGAGGGCAGGCTTTATATGGTCTTGCAGATACAACATCCCTTAATTTGCCTTGAAAAATTGAGCCCTGCTTTAGGCTTCCAGCAAATGTTGTGCTTTGAAATAATGTTTGGGGTAAGAGAAGACTTTGCCTTTTGAACTGTGCACAGGGGGGCATAAGCTGTGGGGATGCTGGCTTTCAAGGGCAATGATGAGTGCCAGGGATATGCCTATACAGTGGATAAGGACCAGGAGGGAGATCAGATAGGCAAAAACCTGGTAAAAGAGGTGAGGGATTGACAGAGGGATTTGGGGCTTCACATTGACACTGCATTTTCTTAGAAATGCTGCTGTGGTTCCTGGGGTGGGAGCTTCCCTAGGAGGACAGCCATGTGTACACATGGGAACAGGGAAGATCTGCAGGCTCTGAAGGCTTGATACAAGCATGCCTGAAAATATTCTAGCCAAGATTAAACATCAAGTTAAGAAACCCGGATTGCACACTCAAGAAGTTAGAGGCTTGACCAGGTAGACTTGATCCTCATCTTCTCTTTTTGTCAATGAGTTACTTGGATTGCAGCTCTCAGATGGACCCCAAATGTGTCAAGAGCCTGAAGTGACTGGGCATTGCTTTGATGCCTTCCTTCAAACCTCACAGCATGTAGAGGTAATAAGGGCATTCTTACAGTGTTAACAGACATCCTGTAACACAGACTGGTGCTGCAGGAGTTCTGGAGTACTTATTCCTTCTGGTTTTCAAAGTGGCCTAGTACCCCTGAGTCTCCATCCCTGTGGACCTGTGCAGAACCGCCAGCCCCATCCAGCATCGCTGTTTCAGGATGGGCCAGGTTTCCTGGTGAGACCTGGGACTTTTTTCTGTCCCTGCTCCAGCTGTACATCACCTTCTGGGTGTCACTACTTTGTGCTGCTGGTTTAAGTCATCTCTGCTGAACTGCTCTGTCTCTGTGGTGGCAAAACACTGGACTTCTCAGGCTGCAGTTAGAGCTGCTGATTTTCTCTGTTCAGCTCCTCTCAATTTCAGCTCTGTCTGTTGCTTATCTCTGAGTGCTTTGAGAGACATTTTTTCAGGCTTCTTAGTGCTTTAAACTTTGTAGCTTGGAAGGTCTTTCTTCCATCCCCAAGTCACCATGCAACACCAGTGCCTCAACCAATACCACACCCAGCCTTTCCATGGAGCAGGGTTCTCCTCTGTTGCCTGGAGAGGGGGATGTTGCTTTGCCCTTGGTCCAATGCTGTTTCCAGTAAAGAAGGTCTTCCCTCCAGAAGAGAAAGGCAGGGCAGAGGAAGAAAGCAATGCCCAGTTCTTCCTGCACTGCTGTGTTTGCTGCAGCACCCAGGAGAGCTGGCTAGCTGAGAAGAGAGTCATATCGTCTGCAGCACATGGTCTCTCTAGGATATGCTGGGCAAAGTCCTCCCCCAGCTCCACCCTGGCCAGCACACAAATATTTTCCCAAAAATATACGATATAGTTCTTAATGTCGAATCTTATTCTGAGAACATTTTCCAGCTTTTCACTGGAAAGATGATTAATACTGCATTGCCCAGCCAGTCACACTACCCACAGCAGTGCTATAAATAAATACCACCCAGCAGTTGCATACAGCAAGCCCTATTTTATTATTTTCCATTCATAGTAAAAAACATGATGAGGAACTGCTGGTTAGAGAAGAGGCTGAGTAACAGCTGTAGTTTAGTAGGCACCTTAGTCTTTCATCCTTCAATATCCAGAGGGAAAAGAAATTCCACATTTATTTTTGTGTAAGTTTTGCTGTTCTCTACTTACAAAGGTTATTTGTCCATTTAGTTGGCTGACCCATACATGATTAAGTGTGCAATGTGTTTCACATGGCCCTAGGAAGGAAGGCTTTTTTTTCGTTAAAAATTATGTGAAAGCCCTCTACCAGAATTGCTTTGTTCAAAGGAAAATTGGTTTCTTAGCCAAATGCAAACAACCGCTATGGTTACCATGGTCCCCTTATTTCTTATAAAGCAGAAGTCCCTTCCAATGCTGGGCAAGCTGTTTTGGTAAAAAAACAAACAAAAAAATTAAACAAAACCCCAAACAACAACCAAACAGACACCCCCCCCCCCCCCCCCCCCACCTCTCCTCTAATATTTGAAATTAAATATGTCAAGTGAAAAATGAAGCCCTTTGCAAGAATGGTTTCCACTGACATTTTACTGTTTTTTAAGATTTGGATTTTTTTTTTAAGCTTATCATGAAAACTGTTAAACTACAAGCTCTAGAGATTCCCACCCAAAACTGTTTTTCTGCTAGCTTTATTAATGACCCTGCCTGAGCTATTCAGCTGTGAGTCATTCCAGAGGGTGGGTGGATGGGAGGAGGGATGCGGGAGGGGCAAGGGGCTGGCGTCTCTTCCATATGAGTTCCATCCCACATTGGAGCCGGTGAGGGAGGGGTGGTGCGGCTGCCTCCCTGCAGACGGAGGGTGAGCCAGGTTCGGGCTGGGCTCCAGGTCCTTGTGGCGCCGGGGACACAAGCTGCTGCCTGCCACAGAGCTGCCTTGTGGAGCCTGGGGCGGTTGCACGCTGGGTGCGGGCCCCCTCAGGTATCAGCTCCTCGGTAAAGCCTTTCAGGGGAAGCACAGTTTCTGTTTTACTGTCACTGTGTGGCTTAGGAACACTGGAAAGGAACTGCTGTTATAAGAACACTTCTAATTATATGGGCTTTGTTTTCACACAGCTGCTAGCTTTCTGAAACATATTAGGAAAAAAATATCTGCCATGACTCTATTACTCACCAAAGCATAGATTTTATCAAACACTGTGCACAATAAACTTGCAGAAGCTACATAATTTGTTGGAAAAAAGTTCAATGCACTAATAAGATGTTTCATAGGATTAATTTCTTTGTTTGTTCTACAAAAATCTAGACACAGTAAAAATGAAATCCCTCCAATTTCTTGCACAAAAATTGTTTTATAATCTTTTTGGGGGATACTTTCTCCAGCTCGCTAAGGCACTTGCAGAATGATTAACTAAAAGGATTTAATTGGTCCCAGTAAAGACATACTTTCTTAAAATCAGCCTCTTCAAATGGTAATCTTTATGATTTTGCCGTAGGAAGTCAAGCACAGAGCTAATTATTACACTGTTGAGGGAAAAAAGTTAGAATCAAGGTAAGGATATACAAAAAGAAAATAAGAGATAGTATTATCTTGATCTTGTTAAAACCTTTGAATGATGGCTGCATAATGAATTGCTGAATTCTCTTTGCTAGAAGCTCCTTCTTGCTTGCTTCTGGTGTAAGAGGATAATTTTTTTTACAGTATGCCAAATAAAATGTACAGCAGCCATGAGCAAAAATTGGAAATGTTAAGAAAACTTGAGAAACCAGACTTTAAGAGAAATATCGTAATGACTCAATAATCATTTCCTCAGGAGTTTAGTCCCCTATTTCGAGACTGGGGGAGATAAAGGTTATTAGTTACATATTCTTATTGTTGAAAAATCACAATTTTGTAAGACTTAGTTAAAAGTTATGGGCTTGTAGTTGGAGGGGAAGAGGATTTTTCTCCTAGGCATTCACACTTCCCTGGTTGGTCTCTTTGCTTTAACATAAAGTTGTCTCTTGCCTGCCCTAGTGCAGCTGAGGGTACTGCCAAGCCCTCCGGAAGGACAGTGCTTTTATAGGGATAAGTGTCTGGGATGGAATATTCTGGTTTCATGCACAGCAGATAATGTCCGCATGTTACTGCTCTTGGTTAGGGTTTATGTGTTACTGTTACAAGGATTGCCAATACTTTAGGCTGCAGTTCCAGTCATCAAAGAGCAAATGCATCTCAGGTGGTCCATCCAAAGATCTAGCAAACCCTACAGCTTCCAAAACTTTATCTTCCTCTTAGGCTTAATCTTCTGGCTGTTTTTATGAGATTTCTGTTGCTTGCTGTTCAGTAAATGGCATCTACCAGAAGAAGAGGCATGATCCTGAACAGGGATTTTCTCCTTAACAGCAGGGAGAGAAACCCTGCCTAACTGGACCCCAGAGTGCACCCAATGAATCTCCAGGGATGCTGCAGTGACTGCTGAAGACTTTCACATTCTGTGAGGCTGCAATTTGAAAAGTCCCCTTGTCTGCCATGGAACTGGGCAGGTTTAGAGTAGAAGATTCTGTCACCCTGACTTTTCTTCTCTTTCCCAGTTGGCAAGTTGTGAAGCTGAAGATAAGAAATACATATTCTTGGGTGAACTCTAATTAACATTAATTTCTGAATGTGAGAAAGCCCCCAGTAATAAGGTCACTTGAAGGCCACTCTGAGAGGACATCCACCTGGGCTTGTAAGTCCACCTAAACTATCAGGTCAGGCTACCAAAGTGAATTCCCTGTGTGACAAACAACAATCCATGTGCCCACCTTGTTTTCTGTACAATTGGGACAGTTCAATGGCTTATTTTCCCATTGAGGGGCTCCTTTCCATGGAAGACATGGCAGGAATCTGAACCTTTAGCAGTAAGCAAGGAAAGTGTGCAAGTGGAAAAAAATGTGATGTGGGAAAAAATCATAAACCAAGCACTTAACTCATTTGTCTGAAGCAAAGTCAAAGAAGCAAAATCTTCTGCTAGTCAAATTTTTTGCCTGTCAAAGAAGCAAAATTTTCTTTGGGAAAATATTCCCAAGTGCAGGCCCAGAAATTTTTTTGTTAGGCCACCTTTAAATTTAAAAACAGTTAGTCTGGCAAAAGAAAAATGTTGAGTGATTCTACTCTGGTTTTTTTTTCAGAGGCAGACAGTCTCCAAAATACAAAACTTTAGCTCAGTTCAAAAATCCACCAGTTGTCCAGACATTTTTCTGAGCTATTTCTATGTGCCTGAGGGTGTGAGGCTAAATTATTACCAAGGCAAAATACTGGTAGGTGTTACTTGCAGAAAAATGCACCAGTTGTGTTTCCCACACTTGTGACTGGAGGTTGCATGTCCTTCCTTCTTTGAAGGTGGGAAGAAAGATGCATATCTTGTTCTTTTTTAGAATATTGGTTTCATTCAAACTGGAAAAGAACCAGGAGTAGGGCTGGACTGAGCACTTATTCTAACAGCAGCTATGGATAGCAAATATGTGAGTGACAGGTTGACAGATATGAAGAACAATACTGAAAAATAAATTTTCTGACCCTTTTCCTTTGTACACTAGACAGGTTCCATACAGGGACACACATATTTTATTGCTAAAGTAGTATATTTAGTAGACTATATACAGGTCAGAGTCTTCAGCAACCTAAACATTTTACTTCACTTTACTGCTAGTCAGCCTGTGTTCTTAAATACTTCACATGTTTTTCTTCCCACCTCTGTCTGGTCCATATATTTGCTGCAGAAATGTGTGAGCATACATTTCATCCATCACAGTAGATAATTTTCAAACTATCACATGCTATTAGAATTCCAGTGCTGGCGTTTCAGCGGCAGAGTACAGCAGCGTTTACTCTCAGCTGTAGTAAGCAAGCCACTTCAAATTTTTTTATCCCCTATAAACCTGCATACTGCAGGTGCAGTATGTATTTTTTAACATTAGAAATCACTGGAGGGTTGGCTGATTAATGCTTGAGAATATATAATGCACCTGGCCAATTTATTCTTTAATGAAAAATTGGATCAAATATTACATTAGAAACAAAAGCCGCTCCCTATTTTTTTTTAATTATTATATCCCTTGATAATGCATTTTAAGAATTTAAATGCAAAACTGCTCAGTCTGGAGTATCATAGCTTTGTATTTCATCTTAGGCTATGAATTATGGACTTCCAGTAGGTGAAAAGTATTTAAAATATCTGCAATAAAAATCTTTCTCTGTTTTTGAAATTAAAATCAAATTTATATGCATTATGTTGCAGGCAGTTAAAATTTGTTAAGTAGGTTAAGTAGTGGGAGGAATATTATAGAAAATTATTACATTTCATTGTAAGATAATATAAAAAATAATATAATTAGCAGAGAAATAAAGTAAGTTCTGCAATTAAATACAAAAATACACTAATGCAAAGTTATTGCTAAGTGTTGAGAAACAGATAATGCAGTGTTGAAATCTGATCTGTAATGACCATCTCCCTGACAGTAACTCTTCCTTTGTTTAATGAATTATAGGTTGCATCCCAGATATTTAATTCCCAGTTTAAGTATACTTCTGCAGACTTAATGCCAGATGTGAGTGGACCAGGACCAGGCTGCTGTTCTGGGGCCAGGAGGAAAACAGTCACTCTGTCTCTGCTGCTTTTTACTCTGGAGAGGAAGAGGTTGAGGGGTGCAGCAGGGAGATTTCAGGCGTAGGGTTTGTTTCAGCTGTGCTTGACTACAGCACCATGCAGGATCTGAGCTACCTGTTTAGGCTGTCTTTGTAGCTGGGAAGTAACAGCAGGCAGTTTGTTGTGTCCCTGTGTTTGGGACAGCCACCACTCTCTGCAAGCTGTTGTGAAAGGCCAGGCAACAGCCTTGCATGTCTGCCTACACAAGGACATCGTATCTCACACCAGCGTCTCTTTCAGCCTTGCTCTGGGCTGCTCCCCACAAAGCCTGGCTATCCTGCACCCTGCTGGTGGTGCGTGGCCTCGCTTCCTGGGCATCTGCATACAGATTCCCCGCAGACATGTATTGGCCCGTTTTAATTTGGAAAGGTTTGCAGCTCTGGAAGAATCTGCAATCTTGTGTGTTTATTTGTTTTCTTGAGAGCAACTCTGGCTTTGTTCTTTCTCTCCTGAGAGCAGTTCTAGTTGATGTTGCTTTTGCATGGTGTAGAATATTGCCCCTTCATGCTGGCAACTTCTGAATGGAGTTCCCAGGGGAGCCAATCTTCTCAATGTCCAAGCAGTGCTACAGGCAGTTTTCTATTGCAACTCAGTGCCTATTCCTCTCCTCCTCCTCCTTGCACCCCCTTGCACCCCCTCAAAGTGCTATCTCATGCATGTTCACGTTGGAATCTCCTCTTATTTTTGTAATGTATTGGAGACAAAACCAGTCTTACCATCTCTGGCTTGCAAGTTTGTATCCTGAAGGGAGCAATAATGACTGGACAGCTTTAATTCACTATCAGTTAAGTGCAGAATCCCTTCACAGACCCAAAAAAGCACCACACATCAGCCTCAGCTTCTCCTATTTGCTGCCTTATTCCTGGGTTCTGCTGCCAGCTCTACCTGATAAAAGAGAAGTTTTGTTCTTTGGATTTTCCACCTTCATATTATTTACGAGCAGTCTCTCTCTCTTGTGAGTATAGATAGTAGGCTGTCTAAGGGACATCTGAGCTTCCTCTGGGCACTAAGAAAAACCCATGGCACTAAGAAAACCATCATTATCATTGTGCATTATATACATTGGGCTTTTTAGTATTTATGCTACTGGAAAATACCTAAGAAATAGAAAAAATTGAATTAACAGAGGATAAACACTTGCTCCCTTGACTTTGTAGTGGCTACCTCTTCTCTCCATTAGATACAGAACCTAATCTGATGCAATTTTTTCTTTAATTGCTCTCTTTGATATTTTCTATAAAGAAAGGATTGTAAAATACTTTTGTCTTTCTGATGCTGGTCTGACCTCTGATCTTGTTCACTTGTTTTTAAGAACCCTTATGATATTCAGGGAGATTCAAGGATGGCTCAGTTTCCCCAGGGTTGTCAAAGAGTTTTGCACTCTTGTGTTCCAAAAATGCAAGATTTTTCCCTCTCCCTTTGGACTTTTTTTGTGAGATTTGGTTTATTTTCTCTTTCTGGAATAAGCTCTACTTTTCCCTCTCTTCCCTCTTTCCACCAATACAAGGTAATTTTTATTAGCTGCTGCTGCTGCTGAGTACTACTACTGTTAGTAGTAATACTAGTAGATTTATTACTTTACTTGCCAAGAATCAAGGTGGTAGATTTTCACAGTGCTCTTAACGAGGAAAATGAGATCTGCACCAGTGTGCAATTGATTATGTTAGATGTAACTTTCTTGTTTTCCAAACAATTAAGAGAAAGAATCCATTGGCTTGCAAAGTTAAGATAAAGAAATTTAAACTGTCCATACTAACAGGTAACTAATTTTCCATGAAAATCTATTTTCTTGGCCTTAATGGTGCTACCTTTCTTTAGCTTTGGGAGTTTGTTACTATGTAGAATAACAAGATCATACACAGATTAGCATAATAGCAGTTGCAACAATAGTATTTTTAATAGATCATTTAGTAGTGCTTTAATGTTTTTAACAATCCCTAATGGTTCAGCATTAGAAATTATTCTCTAAGTGCTCAGAAATTAGGACTTTAAAAAAATTACCCTCATTATAGAAAAGGCACCTATTGATCTCTATTATAGAACTGGGATGCTATCTCACCCTCTAGTTCTTCTGAATAAATAATGACCTTTGACATAATGCAGCATTGGACAGGTTAGAAATAGCAGCTAGCCCACGAGAGAGGCTGAGATATAACAGGTTCTCAGCTGAAATGAAGCTGAGATCTGCAAGAGATGGGGTGACCTTTTCACTCAGTTCTGCCACAGGATCTAACTAGAATTAAATATATTTGACAATATATAAAAAAATATATTTGGCTGGGTGTGGTTTCATCATAACATGACTCCTGTGGCAGAAGCGGGTTTCATTGCTTGTTCTGCAGCAGATCCAGAGCCTTTTGGTACTGGTATTTGCTTTTACAAACACTTAACCAGCCTCTTTGGAATTTCTTCCATATATTCCAGATAAGGATATGCCTCTCTGCGCTGCTTCAAGGCAGTCCAAAGTACCATCTGCCAGGGGTCTTTGTTGAACAACACCTGTTATTCTGGCCCTTCACATTCCTTGGTCTCTTCTGAAACCCTCCAGGTGCAGCACAGGGTATGCAGTACTACCTTGCACAGAGATCTTCAAAGTCGTCTGCAGGCAACATGCTCGTTGTTCCCATGGGTGGTAGGAGATCCCTTGGTGTCTGGAAGAAAAGTGCTCACACTGGCACATCAGACACACAGGGTAACTAGGATTTGCTGAAGTATCCTTCGGGCAAGTGGGTCACTGGCACAGCCATGTCTGTGCCTGTTTCTGCAGCTAGCTCAGCCCAAACAGGTCAGTTGTTGCTGTGTGGTGCTCCATCTCAAGGCATCATCCTCATGTGAGCAGGGGACCCTGCAAGTTCCCTGTAACCTCTGGGAAGGTGGTTTGTGTGGAGATGAATGTCACCTTTTAGGACAAGCTTCATCTATAACATCAGAGGATTAAATACAGTGTGCATTTGCAAATGTCTGCCAGGATTACCATTTTATTCTCATCCATGTTCCAGCTCTGCATGCTCTGGTGGTCTCAGCTAGAAGTTTTGGGCTCTTGCTACAAGCTGTGGTTCCTGCTGTTTTCTGATACCGATCTGTAAGAAAGATGTGGTATTGATCTTTAGTGACTACCCTGCATGTCTCTGGTGTTAATGTTTTCCCTTTGGAAGTAGAAATATCGCTTTTTCTTACCAGGAAAATCCCTTTACTATGCAGAGTCAGTAAATAAGTGATGCACTGAGATTAATCACAGTTGGCTGTTACCAGAACTAGGCAGGTTTGTGTATGCAGAGATTACAAGGTCTAGGAATAAGAAACTAGTAAAAAACACTTGATAGAAACAGGACCTTGGAAGCGTGAATTTTAGACATGAACAAAGGCTTTTGGAAAGTGTGTAATTTCCAAGAAAATAAAAAATACTTTTTTTTTTTAAAATTGTTTACATGGTCTCTCAAATAACGTGATAAATCTACTGTCCTTTCATTATGTATTTGGGCATGAACTTTCATGAATGGTGTCCACAGACCTTACAAAACTGAGAGCCAGACTCAAAGCCATCCAAGAGTTCAGATGAGTCATAGGGCTTAATGTGGAATCCTCTGAGAACATGGATTTTCTCTCCTAGGGAGTTTAAAATCTAGATTTCAAAATTATGCATACATATTTTATATTGGTTTCATCACCACAATGTGTCTCCACAGCAGCAATCATAGCCTTGTGAGATATGTCTGTAAGTCAACGTTGGGAATTTTTTAGAGAGAAAACCTCCAAATGGGATATTTATATCTTCACAGGCTATCTTTAGATGCCATTTGTCAAGTTCTTGCACAGTGTCTCCCAAACCTCCTCTTTCTGAAACAGCAATATTCCACACCTCATTTTTAAACTTTGGGAAAACATGGAAAGCTCCTAAAATAATTTTCATTCATTTCATAGAGCAATAGATTTCATAGAGCATAGCATTTAGCCAGTAAAATGAAATTGAGCCATCCCAAAATTTAGCTTCCTCGAAGGCAATTTTGGAATAGCTTTTTAACATCAGCTAAAGTGCATGAAGCACTTGCAAGGACAGTAGGTTCCCAGCTGTAGCGGCGTGTTTTCTGGTTTTTACTTATTATTAATAATCATTTGTTCTGTAATGGTTTTTCCCAAGTTCCCCCTGTACTTCTCCCCATCTGGTACAATCTCCCGCCTGGGAAATTCCCTTTGTTCCCCTCTGTTGCAATATGTTGTCAATCATCTGTTGCTCTCCTCCTAGTGCCTGTCCCCCTCCGGGAAGCCTCTCCCCCTCATTCCAGAGACTTCGGAGAGGCTCGGTCCCGGATTAGAGCAGGCTGGGAATGCCCCACCCCTCGTCTTCCAGTGGTTGTCTGTGTGCCATCCCCATTCCTCTGACTGGTTTTCCCTCTTGTGTACACCCCTCTTTCCAGTTCCTTATAATCACTGACCCCGCCCCCAGCTCGCTCTCTGCCTCTCAGCCTCTGCCTCGGGCTGGAGCCTCACTCAGGGCCTGGGCCTAAGCCTGGGCCTGGGCCTGGCTCTGGCCTTGGCCCTTTTGGCGCTCTCTCTCCCCTGGGACACGTGAGTGCCTGCACCATGGGGTGCATGTGACAATAAACTCTATCTTGCCATGAGGCCTCCTTCTTACCTTCGTCGAGCCTCACTAACAGCTCTTGTGTGACTTCTGAACTACCAAGGAGGTAGTGGCCAGTCTGCTAGCCACTGCCCAACCAGACTTGAAACAATTCCCAGCCACGGCAGCCGGGATTAGCTGGAAAACCATCACCAGTGGGCACAGGGAATTATTTCACCCAGCCTTATTGTTTTCTGTGAGAAGAGCAGAGCAGCACATCATGGTTGGGATTGTCACACTGAGACACGAAATGAACAGGCACCACACGCTCAGTAGCCCAAGGCAAAAAAAGAGAGCTTTATTTACAGTTTTCCAGAACTTATAGATTCTCTAAAGTGAGTGGATTGGAGGATGACATTCCTCCTTTGAACCACACTGACCAGGTGAACAGTCTGTCGATTTGCTCCTCCTCCAAGAAGGAATGTGCAAAACACATAGTGTTTTGGTAAAAAGTATGGGAACTCTTTACTGCAAGAATGTAAACATCAGAAGGCTTCAAAAATCAGGGTGACATAGGATCTGCTGCATGTCAGAAATGTCTCCCTGCATCACAGCATCTCTGTGGGGTGGCAGAGAGTGTGAATGAAACAACAGACAGCGTGAGCAAGGCTGGAATTGTATGTAGGGCTGATATGGAGTCTGGGAGACACAGCAAGACACTGTCAAAACAGATGTAAAGCAGAGGGTGCTGCAGCTCTGCATGTGTCAGGGGAGACGGCAGATTTTTGAGGAGTGAAGGCAGAAAAACAGAGAAAAAGACATTCAATAATTTTGCATAGAAGGTATAATCCTGCTAATGAATAAGACAGGAAAGAGCAAAGCAAATTTAAGAAAAATCCAGAACAGGATTTCAACACAAGACTGGGGACAAGGCTCTTAATCTGTGTGTTGTGATCTCAGAAAAAGGTATTTGCTGGCCCTCAAAGGTGTGAATCCAGAATGCACTGTGTCTTTCCTAATGCCAGTGAGCGGGGCTGCGGATAAAGACAAAATACGAAATACAAAATGCATGGGAGAGGGAGGAAGATGTGCAAGACTGTGTTATGGGTTTTTTTAAGTGAGGAAAGAGTTTTTAAGGAATACCAGGGTCATCAGAAGAAATTTCATACTTAGGTGGACCAAGACAGTTTGGAGCATAAAAGGCCAACAAGATCTGACATAAGGTGGTGAAGATGTTGATAAGCAGAAGTGGTAGAAGTATACCAGTTGTTCCTGTCTCCTGCTCTTTGAAGAAGCATGGAATACTGCCTAACTGATGAAAACTGAAGGTAAATCAACAGAGACTTTCAACCAGTAGTCTAAATAATTTGTTTTCATGATCTCAAAAGAAAGAAAGATGCAACTTCCCCTCTGTCACTGAAAAAAGCAAATATTTTATTGATAATTTATAAAAATATATTAAAATACTTGGAAAACTGATTAAATCTCTGAAGACAAGAAGTTGACTATTAGTAGATGAACAGGACGACACAGAAAGGTGTAGACCAGTGGAACTAACATCACTCCTGAGGAAAATAACAAGAAAATTGATCTAGGATTCAATTAGTAGAGAAATAAATGTAGGAATATAATTAATGTCAGTCAAAATAGCTTTATGCCAAATATATCTTGTCAAATAGAATTTATTTTTATTCCTTCGGATAGTAAGTCTCATTGATGAAGGCAGCTGTGGAGGTATATGGTTCTCTGTAATGATACTGATCTTATACCATTGCCTTTTTGATACAGAAACACATGCTATTTGACACTGAGATGCGCAGGCACTAAGAATTGGCTAGCCAACGTAAGTACTTTATAAGGGAAGATATGATAAATATGTGTTCTTACAGTATGTTCTAAAATTTTTTCTATTGAGCCTATTCAGTATCTTTCCTAATACATGAAGGATAATACAAACTCCCTGAAAAGTACAACTGACACTATGTCAGACAAAATGTCTGCAAAAACATGAGCAAAAATACTGCCGTACAAAAGGAGCAATCAGGATTATTTGGCTGGCCGTTTGAAGAAAAATGGTACTGTTCAGGGTAAGGCTGTGCAAGGGAATGGTGGCCTTACCTGCAGGGTGTGGGATTACAGCCTGGAAAATAGTTTGGGGATCAAAATGGATAAAACTACTGAAATATTAAAACACTGTTGTTGCCACATCAGGTGGATGTAATGTTGCCTTTGGAGATATATGCGATTGAGAAATGAAGGCTAGAAATGCCATGCTGAAAATTCAATATAGGAATACAGCATTTGTCCATGACCAAAGGAAATATTTCAGAAAAGAGAAAATGGCATGGGAATTGGGGGTTGAGAAGAGAGAGGCAAAAACTGTCTTGAAATGTAGAAATTGGACCTTTACTTTGTGGTGGTATTAGGAAATGTTGTTTGGATTAGCTACAAATATGGATTTTTGAAAGACCAAGCTCAGGTGCCTTGTTTTTCACCTGTCCTCGTTCAGAAAATATGACTGTACTTCATTATAAAATAGTTAATTTCCCTAGAAAAGAAAGCAAAACTTAACTGAATTGTCTTTCTCTCTGTCTGCTTATTTCCAAAAGGAACATAAATTTAAGAATGAATTCAGATAATCTTGTCCAATAGCCCCTGCAGAGATAAACGTGGAAAGCATTTTAAGAGATCTCATTTATTCCCCCCTTCCATGTGGTCTGTCCCTCTAATGTCTAAAGTGCCATTAGAGCACAAGTACTAGAGGGGAGCTTTGGGTGTAGAAAAGAAAGGTAAGAGGGAACTAATAGCTAAACATCAGATCAGAATTTCAGGCTAAAGGAGAGGAATATGTGTTTCTGACCATGTTGGAGCAAAGCCATATAAGAATTGGTGTCTCTCTTGAGCTGTCTTTGAGAAAAGATGGGAGACATTTCTGGAAAAATGCTAAGAGTCAAAAGAGTTTGGGGCTCAGTAGGAGGTTAACATGAAATATTAAGCCACTTGAATGCCACAGGATATCTTGATACAACATCTGATCATGTTTAATCTTAAGTGTGGTAACTAAAGAGAAGCTCATTCTCCAGTGAAGCATGTGAGAAACAGTATCATTAAGAAGTCCCAATCAGAGTACTTCTGAAAGAGATGCCATATCAGGCAAAATCATATCAGTTTGCATACATCAGGGAGACTAGGGTTGAGCAGGGATATTTGGCTGTGCTACTTCTGCTCAGTCGCAGGTTTGGCATGTGACATTCACCAAGGCTCAAAGATGCACCTTAAGGTTTGGGTGTATTAACCTCTTGTGAGGGCTTCTCTCCCATCTGGTGTGCAAAGAAAGATTTTTACCTACTTGCCCATGCCTGAATGTTATGAAAAACACAACTGTGGGAAGCCTCATCTGAAATACCACAGAAGCTATTCAGTCCTTGTCCTCACATTACATCTGTCATGCTGCACTAGTCTTTATAGCTGGTAGTTTATGGCCTAGTATAATTAAGTGTGTATAAATATTTTCAAGACTTTACAATGCTTCTCCAACACCTGCTCTGTTGTTTCTGTTTGGCACTGAACTACACCCTGTTACAGAAGGGAATTTAGTTATATATTTGAAAATCTTCTTTTCTGTTTTTCTCAACAGCCCTGAACAAAAGCTTTTACTGGGTTCATAAAATAAAGAATGTAGCTTTAAATTTCTGAGAATAATTTCTCCTGCTAAGTAAATGTGATGCCAAGCAACTGTCTTTATTTTTCCCTTATGTTATTCTTTTTGCCTTTGTCCCTTAGGTACAAGTGACTCAGAGTGGCTTATAAAATATGAAGAACAACATTCAGAGTGTCTCAGAGAATAAACAATATTATTTCCTGACAAAACTGCACACTGACAATTATTGAGCAACAGCATGACATGCACAAGATATAGAAACCCTAAAAATGGAGCTGATGTGATTGTGAGGCTCCCACACAAACCAAGAGTATAAGAGATTCACAGGTAGGACTCAGTTAAACACTCCTCAACATTTTTATTCACAGATTACATCCCCAAGGAAAGGAAATATTTTGGGTTTTTTTGACATAAGCCAAGGACATGAGCAACAGCTTCTCAATACAAGTAGTCCTTTGCTTTTGGGAGTGAGGTATTTATGGTTTAACATTTAAATGTGGAGAGAATCAAAGAAATTAATTTTCCAAGTAGATACACAGCAGGATTGCCCAAGTACCCAAATGTGCTCAGTGCCTGGCATTTGCCATCTTTGCTAGAGATTTCAATTGCCTGATAATGCTTGGGACTCTTTTCTCTCATGAATACCTGTGTCAAGCTGATTCTTTCTTTGTCTTCCTGTACTCTTCCTTTCTTTCTCTGAATGTTCATGGGACTTTCACCCCTCTCTCCATCCTCTTTTGGCATAGATTTAACTTTAAACAAGATGTGGGTCGTTACTTTGCTGATAACACTCTCTCCTGCCTATCTAATTTGAATCAGCTGCTTTGTATTCTGTTTCTCTGCAAGTATCACTCCACGCAGGAAGGCATATTTTTTTTTCTTTCTGATATGTTCTTGCATTGTCAAATGCAACATGAACAAAATGGAATTCCAGAGATCTCCTACTGGAATTCTTCCTATTCTATGTGGATATTATGGGTGGCAGCAGTATGATGTCCAAATAAGTGGCTTCAGAGAAAAATGTTAAAAGCTCCCAAACATCCAGCCACAAGCACCAAAGTAGGCAAGTGTGACATCCTGATAAGTGGAGAACTACTTAAAACAGGGGAGTGTGGCTTTATCTGTCTTTTCCTTTTTCCCCCTCTGGTACACCAAGTAGGACAACTTCTCACTGCCCTTTATTCTGGCAGGAACAACTTCTTAGGATCTGGACCTGTCTGTCTCCCATTTTTATAAAGTCAGTCTCTTTTAATCACGTCCCAGAGCTCTTCACCATTCTCTATAGCTACCCTTTTTACTGTCTGTCACGTTTCTCCTCTGACTCCATCTCTGCGGGCTCACAATTGATGAGAAGATGGTGGCAAAGCATAGCATTCCTCCTCCTAGTATACAAGCAGTACTTAGCGTAGTTAAAAGCAGATCAGTTCTCCGCAGCAGGGAAGGCAATTATTGTCCTGTACTCAGCACTGATGAAGTTTCTTTAGGAAATTAGAAACAAACTGGAGAGTCCACAGGACGAATAAAGAGCAATAAAAGGTGAGAAAGTCTGTAATCAGAAAATCTTAAAAGAACACACTTTTCTGAGAGAGAGAAAAGGAGTTAAATCAGATATCCTTCCCCTGCACATTTCTTAGGAGGTTAGTGAATAATTGTTAGCAGGCCCTGGAAGGGTGAGGCAGGTAATCTGCTGTCAAGGAGAGCTGCCCTCACCTTTCTCTCACTGATGTGGAGATGTGCAGAGGTGCAGGGGCGCAGAACAGGTCAGGTTTTTGTCCTGCCAAAAATGGGTAACCACCAAACTAATAGGTGCAGCCCAGCAATATCTGTCCTTGTCAAGCTGTAACCAAGCCTGACAAAGGAGCAACATTTTCTGTCATGGTGTGGGAGCTTGTCACCATGACAGTACCACAGAGTCTGCTTGTGGCCTTGAGAATTCAAGAAGGTAGGGACAAGGTAGGGCAGATTTCTGTCTGGGTCGCGTGGGTTGGTTCCCATCATACAAAGTGTCCAGAATGGTTGAATTTTCACCTGCATTCAAATTTATTGTGTTCACTTTACTCTTCAGTTTAATTGGACAAAAAATCCAATTTGAAACAGTGCCCATATTGCAATTAAGGCATAGTTCCAGTGTTTCATATCATAAAAGCATAAGCAGTATTTTGACAGGGTTGACAGCCATGTGGTCTAGAAAAGCTGCCCTGACCTGAGAGTTACTTTCTGCTGCTAGCCTGCTCCTCCACCAACTCCCCAAACAAACTTTTGTGATTTGTCTGTGTGACTCCTTTTGAAGACTCAGCACAGATTGCCCTTCTCCAACTCCAATTAGAATGGCAAAATCTGTTTTCCAGAACTGCAGAAATAATCCTCCCATGCTTGTTAGAAGGTCCCTGAAATAAACAGCCAGGGTAGGAGGCTGGAAATCAACTTCACTGAGGAGGCCTGCCTTTGGAAACTTTCTGCAGAAGTGCTGTTTTTAATTGGCTGGGGTTATGAACTTGCAGACATCACATGCTGCCCACAGCAGGTTAATCTGCTGCACCTTTTCTGGTGAGATTGCTAAGAATCATTTGAGCAGGAGTATGCACAGCTCTTGACAATGCTCTGTGTATGTAATTTGCTTCATCATCAATTCCTCCACAGCTGTAAAGAATGCTGGGACTGCTTCCAGCCTCCTGTAATGTCAGCAAGAATGAATTCTGCTCAGCTCTGTTGCCTATTTCTACAACTCCAAAGCCCTGAGAACTTCCTACCCCTTGCAGACGAGATATTGCTGTCACATGTATCACATTATGCTATATATTAATCCAAAGCCCTGGTGATTAACTCCTTTCTAAGAGAAGGAACATTAAAACCTGACACAGAAAGAGAGGGAGAGAGCACATTGACCTTCTGCCATGTTCATTACCAGCAAGGTTTAAAGAGGTGTTGATGATCACGGTGTGGCTGCTGGAGAGCCCCACATTAGCCATATAGGATTATTTAATTGCACCCTGCCAAATTCAGATCACTCAGTCAATTAAAAGTAACTGAGAAAGCACAATGACCTTTCTAGGTCAGCAGCATTTCTGACAAAATGAATTCCATTTTTAGATTTCAGCACGAGGGATGCTGAAACATAATATGAGGATTTGTTGCACGCAGGGTCAAGTTGTCCAGTTTTTCTTGACCAAAAGTGTTTTATGCTCTACCTTCTCCCAGATATGATGGACACACTATGGAGGGGTGTGCTGGTTTCAAACAGATTTGGGAGAAACCCTCCCACGGGGTCCCCCTCCCCTCCCCCAACCGGTTCGGGAAGAAAGACTTCCTGAGAGAGAGGTGGAAAAGGCCTGTTTATGACACAGGCAAAACACTCCTCAGCACAATACCCGATGACAAAAGCCTCGGCCGCTTACGGAGGATAACAAACTTCGGAAAGAGCAAGTGTCTTCTTGCAGATGTTACTGCTGCCCGTCTCCGCTGGTGCTGGGAGGAAAGGGAGTTGTTCTGCAGGGCTGGTCTTGATGGGGGTGGGTCCCCTGTGGAAGCCCCCGGCGCTTTCCCCGGTCCCCAGTCCGGAGAGATTGGTACAGTTTCGAGGAGAGGGAGAAAAAAAGAGGAAAAAGGAAAAAAAAACTTCTAGCTATTCTATAGATCTAACTATGCTAGCTCTAAGTTACTACTAACTACTGCTCTCCTGGAGAAAAACAGCTTCTTTTGTCTTGCGAATTCCTCCCCAGCTTCGTCTCAAGGTCCATCCGAGGAGCAGAGCTTTCCTGGGGAAAAACAAACTGTGCCTCCGCTCCTCCCCCCTTTACACCCAACAAACGATTGAGGGATAAACACATCACCCTAGGACATGAACTCTTTTTTTTCCCTTTCCTTATTGATCCAGCTGCATTTTTTTTGGCAGTGGGGTTGAAAAGGGGAAGATGCAGGGCTTGTTTGATAAAATCCTCATTTGTTGATGGCAAACAGAGTGTAACTGTTAGAATCCAAGCAACTTCCGTGGATAAAGGCTGGTAAATGTTACCATGTGATTTCATATATTCTCTTCATACATAATTAAGGCAAATACAAGGAAACAACAAGCATTTGGTTTTGCTCATAAGAATATAGGTTAAAGGATTAGCTTTCAAAAATGTCTCTGAGAAATAATGACTGTATGAACGTGGTAAACTGTAACTAAAGTATTTGAGGATTTGACATAGATTTGAAATAGATTTTGAGAAGAATGGCTTATACTTTTACATTAAGTAGGAATATAGCTTCTGTATAAATAAAGGTAATCACTTAACTACTGCTATTCTCTTCCTGTCTACAAAAGCTATTGTTTACCTAGAAGTGAAGAAAATAAGGAGTGGATAGAGGTGTGTGCAATATTGCAAAAAGATGGTTGGAGAGAATATGTTTGTTAATGAGTAAGATGTTGAGTGATTCACAACAGTAAATAGTCTCAGCTCTCCTTTCATGTGAAAAAAGCACTGGTAACATGATGTTTTTGTGTGTGTGTTGCTGAGAATAGAGGAACAGACCACATGCCTTTGTCCCAAGGAAGAAATTTTTGAATTCTTAGCTGCACTCTGAGTTTTCTCGCAGGAACACCTGGCAAAAATTACTTGGAAGTCACCATATTTACATATGTGGTTCTGCAGTTCAGAAGACATTTCTCACCATCAGCAACTGTCCTATATATGTTTCAGCAATGTACAGTAAAGTTTGGTCAGAGTGTGTTGGATAGGTCAACCACACCCAATGGCAGAGCTTTCTGGCAAAGAGAACCATTGCATGTAGAGACATAAATGTGATGCTTCTCTCCTCCCACTTTTCCAGACTGTGCTGCAGGGCAGAACTTGAACTGGTGTTGTTCTGCTGAAGCCTGTTCTTTACTGTCTTCCAGGAGCTGGGAACTGTGGGAGAATTTTTTCATGTTTTCTTCTCCTCTCTGTTTTTGCCTGCTAAGGAGACAAGATGGGAAAGAAATATCACCAACTACATGTACAGGACATGTACATTCATCATCTTTTATGTATAATTAGTGTTTGAGTGGTGAAAGTGGGTTTTGACAGCAAAGGTTTTAAGGAGGCTGTCATCATTCAAACTGTATCGCTACAGTCTCTCCTCCTGCTGAACAACTGCATAACAATATTTAGCAAGGCCTGAAAGGCATGAAAAGCAACTCTTCCTCTCTGGAATACTTTTCGCAATGAGGTGTCTGCCAGTCACTCTGAAGAGCCCAGGGTGGCAACTGACGTGCCTTACACTGCTCATCCCAATGCTGAATGCTATGCAGGATATGAACAACCACCAGGAAGTTTAGTGAGCCCTGGAGATTGAAGGCAAGTCTGGCAGAATGCCAGGAGAGTGTGTGCCATTGGCTCCTGAAAGGATCTGGCATGGTTATGTAGACTTTTGAAGGACAAAGCCAAGTCTGCTGACCTAGCAATATGATCATACATTGATGTGCCTATGTTTCATGCATGTTTCTGAAGTGTCTGAAATTCCTCCACCTCTGTGTCTTACATCTGGCAATTAATTTTCAGGAGACAGAGAACTGTGTATTCAGCAATGACAAGTTGCTCATGAGTGAACTAAGAGTGCTTCATGTGCTAAGAACCTTACCCATCCTTCGTCAACGAAGTACAGGTTTGGCTGTGCTAAATATTAAAGGCCATTAACTTGGTGGAAACTTCTGCTTCCTCTTAAAAGATCCTTTACTAGAACTTGAAGCTGTTCTCATGCTCCTGCTTTCCCCTGGTAGTGTGAAAGGGTCCCAGGACTTTCACTGAGTCAATGGTTTTACTTTGGCTCTTCCAGCCTGACTGTGGAGCTCTTTTCTGCAGGCAGGAAGACTCTCCTCCTGGGAATCTGAGGGATGCCATAGGTGTAGAAAAGAGAAGGCAAGTACTCGTTCTCATTGCCACAGGGCAATGGCTAATGGCTGTTGACTTCCCTTGCTAGACTGGCAGCCTGCTTTTCTACTGCCAGTCTGTGTCTGTTGCAGGTTTATGGCTTACACCTCTAACACAAAGTTGTAGTAGCTGAGCAAATTTAGAAGGCAGGGTGGGATCCAACACAACTTACCTTTTTTTCAGTGTAAAATTTCAGCAGCAGGATTGGGATTGCTCATTGTTGATATTAATTTCAAATTTGGAAATATTTTTCCTTATTCTGAGTCCTGTTAGTGAATTGTTGCACCAGAGGGACAAATTATGTAGTAAGTGCTCAGTTATGATGCTTTCTAATGAATCATACATCTGGAAGGACTACACCTAGATTTTAAGTACTGAATAAACTCCCCCAATAGAATCCTCCCCTTCTTTTCCTGTCCCCAGCCCCATCTTCCTCATTGAGTACCCTTCCTCTCTTCTCCTTCCTCTGCTTTGGTGGAGAAAAGTATAAATCTCACAAACTTGGATGATAAAAGCAGATGAAAACTTTGCACTGCCATTGTGTTCACCACTTACCTTTCACAGGTCAAGGACAGTTTTGTGAGGTTATGTTTTGGTTTTGAAAGAAGACAGGTATCTGCTAAAGAGAGGCAGGGCTTCTCTTGGGATGGATAATTCAAATCTCTTTCTTTCAAATTATTATAATTTAGAAAATTGAATCGGCTCTCAGGCAGAGATATGGGGATAGGAATAACAGTTCTTTACTAATAGGTATAACAAGGCAAACAAACAACAACAACTACAGCAATTAATGGCGAAAACAGAACCAGGGACCTTGATGGAGCTTGGTTTCACAAAAACCCGGGGCAGTCTGGTCTCTGGGGACTTTAAAAAAAGTACTAAGCTGGAACGGTGGGGGATCCTGGGCTGGTGGATCGGATGAAGTTCGGAGCTCCGTCGGTGGTCACTGGAGGGCAGGGATGTCTGGCAGGGAGGCCAGTGCGGGCCTGTGGTGCAGAGCAGCTCTAAAACAGCACTGAGGCAGTGGGACAGGGCTGAGACAGCTCTAGCAGGGCAGCAAAAGGAGAAATCAGGATCTTCTTGGGCACATGAGCAGATGATGGTAGCTCTCTTCAGGATCAGATCTTGGTGGTGCTAGTGAGAAACTCTTGCAGCAACGGCAGCCTTGTTTTCTCTCGATGCAGACCACATTAAGAGTGCTGCTGCCTCCCAGCCCCTATCTTTCTCCCCCACCCTCGGGGGGGAAACTCTCGGAGACAAAGGGTGTAGCTAAGTGCTAGCCTCTACGTAGCCTCCATGCTTTGTTTCACCTGAGCACTGATAAGTACTCGGCAATTAGTTGCCTTGCAACTCTGGGAAAAAATTCTATAGGTGAAAAAAATAAACAAGTCTAACCCCTAACAGGTTAAATTAAGAAAATGGGAGAAGAAGTGTCTGTGAGCAAGCAACTCAGAACTTGTGTGCCTTGTACTGCTGAAGAATCCATGTGGGAATTCCTCGTGGAACTGGGTGGTTTGTCTGTACTTGGTGATTGTTGTTTCTGTCCAGGCTGGATGCTCTGCTGGAAGCCTAGCTGTCATGTTACAGTAAGAGCAGTGACTCTGCTTGGCTATGGCACTGGGGTGGCCATGGCACAGGCTACCAATCTCAGAAGGTGATCAAAAGCTGAGACAAGCTCTTTGTCACACAACAGTCTGCACCACCCAAATGCTATGAGGACTGAGGTGCAAACATTTTATCTGTCTCTGTGTGTCAGGGTAAAATTTATGTTTCCTGCTGTGGTTCTGTGCTGATTTCTTAGGCTGCATACAAAGGTATGTAAGACAGTGCAGTGGGAGAGAAGGGATCCCTGCCACCTGAGCTTGCTTTCTAGCAAAGAAAAGAGTGTGCTTTCTAGGCAGCAGTAGACTTTGGAGATTGATTCCATGGGTGGAGATCAAGGATGAAAATTTCATCCATTTGGCAGAATATAGCATAGCTGTATGATCTGGAGAGCATCCAGATTTGTTGTGAAAAGTGAAAAGGAAAGTTTCTTCCCATCTGGTCTGTTCTTATCCTACTGCCAGGTATTGTTGCAGACTGACAGGGAAACAACAGTCACAGGAGCATCAGTGATGCAGCAACAGATGCAAAGGCTCAGGACAATGCCAGAAGAATCTGACACATGCTTTCCTGAATGCTGATCATGGTATTTGGTATATCCAACATTTTGTGTTACAAAAGCATTTAGTTTCCAAAGAGGTTGGACTATTAATGCCAGGTGCCTGTGTACCTGTCTTCTGCCAGCATTGCTATCTTAGCTGTTTTACCAGTGCTTGGTCTACAATTCTTGGGCATAAAAGGGAGTGCTGTTTTCTGAAAAAAACTAACTGTGGTCAAGTTATGACTTGCTTTTGACCAAATAACCCTGCCATAGAAGCCTGTTTGTCCCACAGTTGTGTTGTCTGGCTTTAAAGCTGGTCCACTTTAGGCTGGTGATTTCCTTTAGGACTGTGAGAAAATGTACTGGGTGCCCCTTCCATTATCCTACGAAATAATGACCTCTCCATGCTTTGATGATTATGCTTTCCACAAAGGAGTGACTATAACTCTTCCCTGCTGAAGCAAATGTTTGTACAATACCTAAACAAATTTATATGTGTTACCAATATAGTGAAATAGTGTGAATCTACAATGAATATGTAGAAAACTTATACAGTAGCAGTAGTTATGCTAAGGCTTGAGAACCTTAGTAGGCCCATGGAAAACAAGTTGAGACATGTCTGGTGTTAATGTTTAAAGGGGTTAGTCAAGCTTGCAGAGCATGTAGAGCTTGTAGATTGTTGCTTAGATGTTAAAGCTGTTTGGTGGTGGGGGATTGGGTGAGAAAGCTGATCTATAGTTCGGGGTTAGACAACCTCATAAGATTTATAGGGTAGGGGGATTGTTTTCTGAACAACGAATGTAACAGTTTATGATTCCTTGGAAATAACATACGATAAGGTTGGCATGGAGCTGTATGAGGTAATCTTTGTAAAAAGGTATAAAAACTGGGAGACTGATGGAGATTCTCGGGATTCGGATTTGGGACATTAGTCCCCAGGTCCCCGGGGCCTCCGAATAAAGCACCGCATAAACTGACTTTGTTGGTTTGTGTTTACTCTTCTATCGGGCAACATATGGACAGAGGTGGTCACAGAGCAGACTCCTAGCCCTCTCTAAGTCTCCCTTCTCCCCCAGCAGGTTTTTCTGCTCCCTTCTTTTTCATTTCTCCTGAGCTCTTCTAAAAGTCTTCAGTTTAGCACAAAATTAGTTTAAAGAGAAAAATAGCCATTGAATGCTTCTCACTTTCATCCTAAGTGGGAAACTTGAGCTGTTGCAATGCTGTAGATAATTTCTCAGTGTATTCTGTTGCCTGAAACTGCTCATGGGTAAAAAAACAGCATTCCTTTTAAACCATTTTCACATCACAGTCATCACACCTCTCCAAAACACTGCAAAGCTTCACAAAGTTCCATGTTTAGCAATAGACAGTACAAGCCTGTTGATGTTAGCTGCCACTGTGCAGGAATAACTTGAGAAAAGCATCATCATTCTTTCTCTGTGAGGTCTTTAGTCAACAAACACTTTTGCATTTTGTTTCCTCTTCTATGAACAGCACAAATGTGGACGTGCCATGCAGGAGGAATCTGTGAGGGTTAAGTGGCTTCTGTCTGCATCATGCTTCAGAAGACTCAGCAGCATTTCAGCTTATTCAACAAGATAAATATAGATTTGCATTTGTGATGGGAGTTTTAATCTCTGCAGTGTGGTTTTCAAGGAGATCTGTCTTTAGATAGTCTTACAGATGTTTTGTGTTTCCAGCTTTATGGTGAAGTGTCTGCACTTCAACTCTGGGATAAAATTCTTGTCATAACTAACCAGGAAAACTGCTTCAATGCCTCCTTTGAGGAGTTTGTGCTTGCTTTCAAACAATTCTATTTTGTCTTGAATGATGTGATGGTGCCTAATCATGGTACTTTTTCAGAATGGCTAAAATGCTGTTAGAAGTGAAAGAAATGTCTGCCCTTATGATTCTTGTTGTGAGAAAGGCATTGATGTTTTTCTGCTACCTTTAAGGCAGATGTAGTCAATAGCCCTGAAAAGGACTTGAAGAGATAACTTAGACAGGAATTAAGTTCAGTGTTTGAGCTGTGTTTCTTTTGAAAGGATGCTGGAGTTTGTCAGCAGACTATCTCTGAATAGCTGTTGCCAGGAAGCATATTTAATGACGTTTCCATGAAAATTATACTTTGAAACAAATGGCTATAGTGTGAGAAGAATTTGTGAAAGTTCTCTCATATTTCTTTACTCTTTTTTTCCAACTTGGTCTGCATTAAATTGGGGCCAACAATTTTTTACTGTATCATAATCTTCATTCTGATAAATAGGGCACTTAGGATAAAAAAATATTAAAAGAATTTGTTTCATGAAGCGGCAATTTGTTTCTAGCTCTTCATTTTCTTTTCATACACCAAGAGGTTTCTCACTTTCACTTTAACAAGTCAGTCGCCTTTTGCAAGGGCACATGCCAGTATCTCTTCAAAGTAGTGGGATTTCTGGTCACCACGTGCCTCAAATGTAATTTTTCTGAAATATGCTTGGGCTACATGGGTCCCCTGCTCTTCCCCTGCACATTTATGCTGTGTGAGGGGGCATCAAAGCATGAACACCAAGTACTGCTCTATCACAGCACCCATCACAGCACCCTAAGGATCGTGTAAGAGCTGAGAAGACTATCTACTTTAGGTCTACTGGACATGTTTGCTGAGACAGGGGCATGCTGTTCCTGCATCCAGACATATGCCCATCCCTCTCTTTGAATGACCCTAAACCTCACTGAACATTGAGTCCTCCTTCCCATGACCATCCAAGCAGGAGATTTAACAAAAGGAGTGACTCAGTAGATGCCTACTCTGTTGATGATTTTAGGTTACAGCCTTGTGATGTCTTGGGTTAGAGAAAGGGTGTGTAAGAACGAGATAAACTCTATTAAGACCTTGTTGTCAATGCTTGAAAGCATTCTCTGTATTGCTTTCCTTAAATGTTGCTTGCATGCTTCAAATAAACTTTGCAGTCGGAAAGACTTGTACAGGTGTGCAAGCTATTGTACACTGCTGTGTGTAGACATCTGATATCTGTGAACTGTTTCCTCCCTGTTTTTTTTTTCTTTTTCCTCTTCCTTTATGCAACCTGACCTAATGTAGTGTTGTTTTAAAAATGCCCGTGGAAGGCTATGTGGAAGGCTATATATACATGTCCTGTTAGTTAGTATTCAGCATAAAATCAAAGGAAAGTAATGGGAAAATGAATCACCTTCACTTAGATTAACAAGCAGGAGGTAACAGAGCACTGAAGTTCAGATATCAGCTCACTAGTTGGTGGGCAGGAACCACTCCTTGGAGAAAGTTAGACAGGAGAAATAGGAAGGGAAAAAATGAGATTACCGTGTATCTCAAAGGAGAGAGAAAATTTTTGTATGGGATATTTTTGAGTGTTGTAGGATTGTGTAAGAGATTTTTTCAAGATGACAGTGGGAATGTGTGTTACTTATCACGAGATGTTCAAGTAAGGGCCAAAGCAGGAAGTGTGGATCCATTACAGTGGATCCTTGGAGGAACGGCTGGGGTGAATGGATGGCATGGGAAGGGCTACAAACTTGCAGTTTACACAGAGTGTAAAACAGGTTGTTGGCCACAGACGTCATGTGGCTGAATCCTGCACCTGGTCAGTGCAGCCTGTCCTGCCTTGGTATGTAACAGCCTCTTCCTATTTGTTTTCACCATCTCAGTCCCTCTTCAGTGTGCATTTGTGTGGGTGTAAGCTCCAGAAAACAGACTGAGGGTCTGTTCTGGGTTACAATGTGTCTTGTAACCAAACTATGCATTCTTCTCCCACCTACATTATTCCTGGTGAAATGTGAATGGTAGGTCTCTTGCAACAATTTCCCAGCACACTGAACCTTCCTGCCTAAATCTGACCATACACAATTTGAGCACTTTGTGGACTTGGTACACTACCACCACTGGACCGATCCAGAAGAGGACCCAAACTTTCACAGGAAGACCAGACTTTCCTAAGGACCACTACGTTTGACAAGACTGCAATGATCACTTCAAGAGGACTGCAATCACCACTTAACTGGACTGTAACCACCGTCCTGACCAACAGGGTGCCAGGTTTTACTTCGACTTTATGGGTCTAAGTTAGTTTTCCTGTATCATTGCATTTATTGTAATCTTTCTATTAAATTGTAACTCCACCCTGAAATTTCTCTCAAGGTATTTGTGTGGGGTTCATTTCTCTCACTGGTTTACCTTCAAACCAGCAAAAAGTCATAGGGGGCCCATGTCATTAGCTGGGAAAGAACAGAATGTGTGCTATCTTTCCTAGAGGATTCAGTTGTCTATGTGTGTTTGTGTGCAGCAATGCCGTGAGCACCAGCAATCTGGTAGTGAACTCAGGCTGGACTTGGTCGTGAGGAGGAGACCTACACTGGGAGAGACCCGTGTTAAAGGCAATGACTGGGTAAATACACAAGGTTCATGCAAGACCACAATCTGTTCTTAAACAGTCATGGAGAAAGAACACTGAATAGGATAAATGTGTCATTTGAGGCGAGATGTTAACCCTCTTCGAAATAATACAATGCCAAAGCCAGATCCTGCCACTAACAGATTTTGGTTCTCAGACAAAAAGCTTCTGTCATATCCCATATAACTGAAATATGCAGATTGCCCTTACTAACCTGAAAAGACCTGACATCTTCAGTGTCTTTGTATGTATCTACCTGTCCTGCTGGAGGTGAATGGAAATGATTCTGTGGGTCCATTTGCAGATGCACTCTATGGAAGCCCATAGGTTAAGGGTTTGAGAGAGCAGTACTCCTCTGGAATCAATGCCAGAGCCAATATTTTCATCAATGACGTCGATAATGAACAAAATTGTGCTGGTTTGAAAGCAAAACTAGTGAGAGACTCCAAGTCAGAAACACAATTTAATAAGAAGAAACGAAAAGAAGTAAAATAAAGTAAAATGAAATAAATGCAATAGTACAAAAAACCACTGACAGAATCAGAATACAACCTGACACCCTGTTATGATGGTAGTAGCAGTCCAGATGAAATAGTCCTGTCGAAGCAGTGATCCTGTAGAAAGGTCTGGTAGCTCTTGTCCTCTGGGAGTCCAGTGGGGAAAGGCTGCCTGTGCTGTCCCAAACCCTGGATTATATCCAGGTGAGAATGCTTGGCTCCTCCCCCTGGGCGGAGCCTCTCACAATGGGATGATATCATTCTACAAGTCATGCAGTGGGTCCTTGATGGTCCATTAAACAGAGATAGCTGCTGGAGGGTGTTTTCTATGAGTCATGCAGCAAGGCATTGATGGGCCCATTAACAGAAGATAAGGAAACACTGCCCAACCTGGTTTCAACAGCTCATGAGGATGGAGATAGAATATATACTTTGGGCACATCTTACATTGTAACCTAGGACAAAAATGCACTTTATGTCCTTTGTGGATGACAAATTTGGGATGAAAGCACACTGTTTATACACTGGACGTACAGTTCCCATTACAAGAACTTAGTAATCTGGAGAAATGAACTGACAGGCCCTCAAGAAGTTCAACAAAGGAGAGTGCAAATTCCTATCTGTGACAGAATAACCACAAGCAACAACTTAGGCTGGGTTCTAACTGAATAAGGAGGACCTCTGCATAAAAGGAACCTGATGATGGACAGCAAGATGAACAAGAACCAGAAGTACTTCCTTGTAGCATTTATGGATAGACATGTATTTTGCTACATTATGAAAATTGTAGTTAGCATGTAGAGGAAAGTATTTATTCTCTCTGCTCAGCAGATTTTAGGCCTCATCTGGAATATTATGTAAAATTTTGGGCTTTTCAGTGCAAGTGAAATACTGGGAAACTGGAGTGACTCCAGCAGAAGACAGGGATTAGGTTGAGGAGTCTGGCAGAGAACAAGGTGTCTATTGGGAGAAAATGGATTTGTCTAGCCCAGAAGTGAAATTCTAAGAAGGAGTCTAATTTTGGGGGGGTATTGTTTGACAGCCATCTGAACACGATCCAGCTGTTTGGCAATAGTGTGGCCAGCAGGACCAGGGCACAGTACTCAGCTCTGGTGAGGTCACACCTAGAGTCCAGTTTTGGGACTGTCATTACAAGAATGACACTGAAGAGCTGGAGCATGTCCAGAGAAGAGCAATGGAGCTGATGAAGGATCTGGAGTGCAAAGACAATGTGGAGTGGCTGAGAGAACTTCGGGTGTTTAGTCTGGAGAAAAGGAGGCTCAAACATGACCTCACTGTCCTCTATATCCACCTAAAAGGAGATTGTAGACAGGTAGGAGTTGATGTCTTTTCCCAGGCAACAAGTGACAGTATGAAAAGAAACAGCCTCTTGTTGCATCAGGGAAGGTTTAGGTTGATATTAGGAAAAATGTGTTTTCACAGAAGGGTTGCCAATCATTGGAACAGGCTGGCTAAAAAGATGTTGGGTCACTGCCTGTGGAGGTATTTAAAAGACGTTTAGATGTAGCACTGAGGGGCATGGATTAATGGTGGTCTTGGCAGTACTGGGAAAACAGCTGGACTTGATGATTTTAAAAATGTTTTTCAACCTAAATGACCCTGTGATTCTGTGATTCTTATGCCCATCTAAAATTGCCCTTTGGAAGGTTACAGAGAAGAAAGAGATAGACTATGCTCAAAGGTGCAGAGTGAAGGGGCAGGGGATAATGGGAACAAGTTGCAGCAAGGGAAATTTTGACTGAATAGTAAAAAAAAAAAAAAAAAAAGTTCACCTGAAATCAGGATTGCCTTTGGACAGGGACCAGACTGATGAGTACAGTATAACCAGGGATATTTTCAAAAACAGGGTGTTTCAGTGAAGACACCCAGAAGTCTCATTCAACATAAATTGTTCTGTGTGATTCTCTAGAGATTCAACAAGGGGAATTTCTTAATTTCTGGCATGCTCATATCATCATTACACTGAAGGTGTATGGCTTCCCTGAGTGCTCAGAGGTACAGTTAGGGGTCTTCCACACAGCCCATGTACCCTCTGATAACACTCCTGCTATGTACATAAGAAGGTACTGGAGAAGACATTTGGACAGCATCAGAAGTCTTGTAGAATGACAATTATTCATTGCAGATAGGAAAATGCCATCTGTAGATCATCCTTCGAAAACTTAGGAAAACGAATCCTAACAGGTTATTTAACTCCTGAAACAGGCCCCAGACACATGTTGGTTCGACATAATTTTCACTGGGAATCCAACTACATCTGAAATGTATTTTTATAAAACATAATTGCATGTAAAATAAGATGTAAAAATATTGTCACTGATTTATTTCTGAAGGAAAGTCTATATGGTATTCTGGAAGCAGATAAGAGGACAATAGTTCCATTCCCTGAGCCAAAATCAGTGTAGAAGCTGTATCATTGTGATATTACTTAGGGAAGAGCCACCACACAGACACAGGACATTAACTTAGTCCCAGCAATTTCAGGCTCCCAGTCAGCACAAAAGCTGCAAATTGAGTTCTTTCTGCAAAACTCGATGAAGGTATAACTCATCTGCCATCTTCTCCAAGCAGGCACTACAATAACTTGCTGGCAGTATCTGCATGCACTTTTATTCCCTCTATGCAGAAATTTAGCCTTGCAAGTCAACAGATGTGAACCAGTTTGTAAACCAAATATTTTTTTGAGATTTTTATCATCTTCATTATTTATAGATATTTACTGAAAGGGACATATTACTAAGGAAAATGAGTCAGGCCTTCTGAGAGAGGAAGTGGTGATGAAAAAAGACTAGGCAAGCAGTTTTTAGGAACTTCTTTATTTATTTGATGTTGTCTTTCTTGCCCCACATGCCTTTCAGGTGGTCAGCAGTGTGCGAGGGGAGCTCCCCCAGCAAGAGCCCCTAGGGGTGCAACACTACTCCCTCAGCCCTGAGATTGCCTGAGCTGCTCTCCTCACACTTAATAAAGCAGAGAGGGTCCTCGCTTGCAGTCTGAGAATTTTATTAAGGGAACATAAAACACAGCCTAACTCAAACTAGAGGCAGAGGCGAGGGACCCCCCGCTTGGCTCAAGCAGGAGGTTTTGCAGGAGAGAGACAAGGGAGGAGTCAGAGGTCAGGGTCCAATGGTAAGTTTATCTGGGGGGAGTCCAGGATGGGCTGACACTGTACAAGCCAACCAGGGATTGCAAGGGGTGGATGCAAACATAACACAACCAATGATACATCGAGTTACAGAGAATTTTCAGGCTCAGGGTAGAGCCTGAGGGAAGATTGACATGAAGTGTGTATGAAAGAGAATGAGGGTAAAACCAATGCTCAGCTGTAACAAATTGCAGGGGGGGATTGGGATAAACCATTTGGGACATAGCAAATATTATGGAATTAATTAATATAAACAAAAACACACCTCTACAATTTGAATTTTTATAAAGGATTCCATACTTTTATTTAGGTTTCATTGTTTGTGGTTACTTGCCATGCTCCTGAGATGCTTTTCAAGTTATAAGTTGCTTGCTGCGAGTACTTGATATTAAAGATAAGATTTGATGTGTGTTGGTTAATTTGGAGTGGTCACATGTGGGGCATCACATGTCCCTATTCCTTTTTATTCTCTAGATTGGAAATGTAGAACAAACACTTGCCATTCACACTGAAGCCTCAGTGTATGTTCTTCAATTTTCATGTATATCCACCTGACTGCTTTTATGTTGCTGCCAAAAAAATTGTTTGTTTAGAATATGCAGGGAAAGCAAGTATGTAAGCTAAGTACTGAGGTTATTTACTTGTAATGGATTGGCAATTCTGGTGTCCTGGTAAATGGAGTTTTGATATTAAACACTGTTGGCTGTGTGAGCTTTGGCTGATTCAGCAACCAGGCTGTTGCAAATAAAACAACCAGGCTGTTTAAAAAAAAAAAAAAAGTATGAAAGAGAATGGACTTCATGCTGGAATAGCAGCACCATTTCTGAATTTCAGAGGTTTTGGAATAATCTTGCACAAAAACGTCCCCACACTATTTTATAACATCACTGTACTTTGATTTGATAAGACTTTGGGTCCGATGATGACTTTACTATTAAAGAATGGGACTTGAGTTAAGAGAGATTTCAGTTGCTAAGGCAACCATCTCACAACAGTGCAGTACTGCAGAAAACAATAACCATTGTTAAATGATGTAATGAAATTAATGATCTTGAGGAAACATGTTCTGTTCTGATGTTTTAAGCTGCTATGAGAGCAGACCATAACATGATATTAAGGTTGGTCAACATATTCTGCTACAGGCACCTGTTTTATTTTGTTTGTAACTTTTTTTCTGATTGAAGAACAAGGAGGACTTATCTTTGTTTTACTTCCGCAGTCTGGCTGTTCTGAAATGTTGTTTGGTTTTGGAACAAATATTTGAACTTTCTCTGAAATAAGATGTGGTAGGTAAGGAATATGAAAACATGTTTACCTTTAAAAAAATTTTTAAATGATCTAATTTTTTCTCCTACTTGCTTCCCTAACTTAGATTAGGAATTTGTCATTCAAGAACAGATTCATATTTTGGTAAAAAAAAATGAACCAAACCAGTGTTATGTCAATGTCTTTGCTTCTTTCTGATATACATCAAGTTGTTTTTAATGAACTGGAAAAGTGGGCTGAATCAGAAAGCTGAAATTCAGTAATGAAAGAGAAATCAAATGCTCAACTACAACAAGAGAATGTGAAAAGGATGAGGAATGTCAGGGCCTTGGATTAGGTTCTTTAGAATATATTGTTGTGAAAAAGCCAGATTTTGTCCTTGGACTTATTAATAGCATAGTCTATGAGACAGAAAAGACAATTATTCTGTGGTTGGTAAGGCTGTATTACAGTAACTCTTGAAGTTGTATACAGGCTCTAAGAAGATACAGACAAACTGGAGAGAGGTAAGCGGAAAATGTTAAAAGACTTAAAGAAAACAGAAGAAAGGCTAGAGTTTGATCTATAAAAAGGAGTGGTTAAACAGGACTCGGTAAATCTTCAGAGGTATAGAAAATATTGAAGAGGATGGCCATCAATTTTATTTTGTAGCCAAGCAAAGCAGAACAAAAAGTAATTTGTTTACTTTTAGAGACAGAAATACAGGTTAGGTGTTACAAGCTTTTTCATAGTTTTGCCATCATTACATGCTATAATTGAGGCAGTCATTAAACAGGAGTCATGAGGAAGTGGTAGGCCCTGCCTTACTGGATGCCCTCCCATATGGGCAAACCAGAGGAACATTAGTCAAGGGCAGTTTGGATGTTGTTTGTTCTGCCATGGGGTTTGGTCTTCTTATTGCTGTGTTAATGTGTGCATTATTTAAGCACACCACAACCTTACCAAGCTGTCTGCCCTTTGAATGCTCTGTTAACACAAATGTCATGAATTAAGGAAAATCAAAATTACTAGCAGCAAGTGTAGTTTCCCATTCAAATTGTATTCTCATTTGATATTAACCTATAACCAAGGAGCACAAGAAGTCATGCTATGTGTAGAAAACAGCTAAAAAGAGGAAGACCAGAGGAAGATCAAGAAAAAGAATGAAAAGGAAAGAAGAATTTTCAGCCTGGTTGAGATTTCCAGCACCCTCTGGAGAGTCAGAACTGACATGACACACAGTTTGACCACATAATTTACCTACAAATCTACAGACAGAAAAATGTGTGTGTAAATGAGGCCTGAAGAGTAGAAATTCAGGAGATATAAGTGATACTAGTACCTTGTTCCCTTAAGAAAGGTGTGTTTTTCTTGTGCTCAGACCCTGACCTGTTCAAATTAGCCCTGCTTGCAACACAAGGTATTGATTTAATTTAATGATGTAAGCCTCTTGTCCAATGAAGTTAGTTGAAACATTAGCTTTTGTTTTCTCTGATTTATTTTCTTTTACTATCATAATTGTTTTTTCTAAGATGTGTTTTTCCTAAGTATGTATATTTATTCCTCTGTAGACTTCTAAAATACAATCTTTCTTCTCAGTGTCTGTCACTAAATTCCTTGTTCATTTCTAATACCACCTACCAAAGCCCACCTAATTGTTAGTCATCTCTCCACCTCACCATCTGAAGGCCACACCATTCATGGCATCAAATCCCTGCTCACCATATTTCAGTTACTCATATCTTCCTTTCGAGGTACGATTTACTTGGGTGCTGTGGGTTTTTTTTCCTCCTTTCTGCACACGTCTCCTTCTTAAACCAGTTTTTCTTAACCTCAGGCTTCAAAGTTACAAGCAAAATGTTTGGTTGGATAATAAGAGAGATGATCTAGCACCATGGTGTGCAACAGCTTTAATCCTTCATTTCTGAGATCCAGGAGTCCCTGCATGGTGATGGCTGAGCAGTCCTCCTGTTCATTGAAACATAGAATCATTGTATTCATCATATCCTGAGTTGGAAGGAACCCATAAGGATCATCAAAATCCATCTTCTGGCTCTGCACAGGACAGCACCAAGAATCTCACCATGTTTCTGAGAGCATTGTCCAAACACTTCTCCAACTCCATCAGGCTTGGTGCTGTGACTATTTCCCTGGGGAGTCCAACCCAGTGCCCAACCACCCACTGGGTAAGGAGCTTTTTATTGTATCCAGGCATTCCTCTCACAAAGACGTTGTAGACTGCAATGAGGTCTCCCCTCAGTCTCCTCTAGGAGGAACAGACCAAGTAGCCTCAGCTGCTCCTCACATAGCTTCACCTCAAGGCCTTTCAACATCTTTGTTGCCCTCTTTGGATGCTGTCTAAGAGTTTAATATCTTTTTTATGTTGTGGAACCCAGAACTGCCCTCAGCACTCGAGGTGAGGCCACTCCAGTGCAGAGCAGACTGGGACAATCCCTTCCCTTGTCTGGCTGTGATGCTGTGTCTGATGCACCTCAGGACAGGGTTGGCCCTCCTGGCTGCCAGGGCACGGCTGGCTCATGTTCAACTTGCCATCAACCAGGACCACCTCGTCTTTTTCCATGGCACTGCTCTACACCAGCTTTTGAAAAAAAATAGCTTTCGGAATTTAATAATTGCTGGGTGGAATTCATATAGGAGCTAATGACCATTTCAGGGTATTATCTCAGTGACACAGATCACAGAATAATAGACTCATAGAATCATATGGGTTGGAAAAGAACTGTAAGGTTTTTTGTAATAAACAGGACAGGAGATTTTTCTCCTTTCAAAAGCCTTTATTGTGATCAGCTCAGGGTGGGGGCCCGATGGGTCGAGTGCACGCCGTTGCTGCTCCCAGAAGCAACTCAGCAGCTTTGTCTACTGGGGTGCAGGCTGCTCCCAGAAGCAACTCGGAGGCGGAGGTGTGCAGCAGCTCCATCCACTAGAGTGCAGGCAAGGTCGGGTTCACAGTATTCATGGCAGATCCCAAAGGCTTGATTTACTCTGAGATTCCAGGGAGTCCCTCTCTGGGCAATATCTCTGCGAGTCAGGGTGAGGGGGCAAAAACTGCTCAACCTTGGGAGGAGGCAGTCTCACTCCTTGCATGGTCCATCCATGTGTCTTGGTGGTTTGGTCTAATGAAATTTTTCTGATTTTGGATCGGTCTCTTCTTAATTTCTTCTCCCAGCTGGCACTGCATCACCTCTATTTGCATGTCCTCTGGTCTTCCCCTCCCTTGGATTTCTGGTTGCTATGTTGGGGGTAGCTACGGGGCTCAAAGGTGTAACAAAAGAAGGTGGGTGGCCCGGTATTTAACAGAGGGGGTGAACATTTAACAAGGAACATTAAACTGACAGAGACTTGACTTGCAACACAATTACCTGGTCTATCTCATTTTTGAATCCTATCACTAACATACTGCTGACAAATATTTCGTTAAACCATGTTGTTCAGTGCCACATCTACACATTTTTAAAGTACCTTTGGGGATAATGACTCAACACTTCTCTGGATAGCCTTTTCGAAAGCCTTTTGACAAACTTCTGGTGAAGAAATCTTTCCTAACATGTTTGCACTGAACTGAGAGAGTCCCTGGATCCTGAGATTTTTAGTCACGTTGGACATTTGTTGGGAGATGCAGTATTGCCTACAAGTGCTAATGAGACTGTTGGGGGTTAGGTTTGTTTCTTTTCTACTTATAGAATTTTTCCCCATAAGTTGCTAAGAGACTAACTACTGGGTACTTATGGGTGCTTAACCAAAACAAAGAAGTGGCCAAAGGACAATGTAGCACCAGGCTACACCACTTTTGGTCCCTAGGAGTTTTCTCTCTGAAGGAAAAAAAAAATACCACGAATTTTAGGGGCAAATAAAGGAAGGGGCTGGAGGCTGCTTTGCTCTCTTGCTCTCAACATCGGAGAGAGGACAGCCAGACTGCTGCTTGCTGCGGGAGGAGTTCACTATTCCACTGGGTCCGGTCCTAAGAAATCTACCACTGTCTGCTCATGTGCCCAGGTGTTCTGAGCTCACCTGCCCCTGTCCTGCTGGAGCTGGGCCGGCCCTGTCCCACTGCCGCTGCCTCTTTGGCACTGCTTTAGGGCTTTTTGCTACGCTGTACCCCTGCACCGCCCTGCCCTGCTGGGACATCCCTGCCGTTCCAGCTACCATTGATGGAGCTTCTGATTTACCCCATCCACCATTCCAGCTTAGTGCTCTCAGAGTCCCAGAAGATCAAACTGCCCAGAGCTTTGTGAAACAAAATCCCCTCAAGGTTCCTAGTTCTGTTTATCATTAATGCTGTAGTTGTTGTTGTTGTTTGTTGTCTTGTTATACATACTAGTAAAGAACAGTTATTCCTATCCCCATACCTCTGCCTGAAAGCCTCTTTAATTTTCTAAATTATAATAATTTAGAGGGAAGGGATTTGAATTCTTCATCCCTAGGGAGGCCCTGCCCCTCCCTAGCAGATATCTGTCTTTCAAACTGTAATAAATGTAATAGATAAATTCGTGCATATAATATTGTATCAAAGAATTGGTATTGTGATGAATGTAATGGATAAAATAGTGTCTATAATATTGTATCAGAAATTTGATTCACTGGGGATTTCACAAGGGCGTCTCCAGAATTCCAGAGTCCCTTGTGCAGACAAACACATTTGCAGCTGAAAAGATAAGGCCAGGGTGGAAGATTGCCCATCCATCAAGAGAGGAACCTCACCTCGCAGCTTCTCAACACCTGATACCGATCTGGGGGAGATCTGAGATGATCACATCACCCCTCCCAAGATGAATTCCGGGAAGGACCATCAAGCAAATCTTTTCATGTGACCTGAGACTCCTTTCAAGAATTGAGAAATAGATGCATACCTGGACTCACAATAGGACATAGCCTTAAGGGAAAAAAAACTGTATAAAAACCAGAGACTGGAACTGATCAGGTGTGGTAGAGGTCGGATAGTACTCTTGTGCTGTCGCTCTGCCCACCCAGCATTCGATCGATGTTTCCTTTTTATTGTGGCTTTTATTTCGGTGTTGGAAATTGTGTTTAATAAATTTTGTTATTTTATTTTGAATTGGCCTCTAACCATTTATAACAGATTGGTGCCGTGACTCGGATACAATTTGGCTGCGGAGGATCCCCTTTGCACGGGGGGCGCCCTGCCGTTACTTTTCGGCGGCCCGGCAAAGTGAGAAGTTCCCTCGCACCTATTTGTATCACGAACCAGAAATTAGATAAGCCGCCACAATAAAAAGAGGGAGAAGGCTTGGATCCAGCAGAAAAAACCCGGGGAAAGACATAGGAGTCTTTTCGGAGTCGCAGCTACTTTTCACTCGTAAAACTTTTTCTCCATGCACGAAGATCTCCAAGCAAGAAAATAGCTGTAAGTAATGCCTGGTTGAGTGGGTGATTGAGTGGGTGAGCGAGACGTGGCCTTGCCACGATACAAGGGTGGATCTGTAAGCTCTTGTACCAGATTTCCCGCAAAGGTTTTTTTTCGGCTGGCGGGGAAAAGAATTGGGGAAAACTCGTTTGCTCATCAAAGCCCAGACTCGGGGAGTCTGGGGGAATCGATCACAAGGAAGCAAAAGGGGAAGGATACGTCCCTCTGGATTTGGAGAACCGGTAAACCCTTTTGCTACGGGCTGGTAAAAGCCCAGGACGCAAACCGAAGACTTTTTCATCGGACGAACAGACCCACGGTTCAGCTCGCCGGACGGGTAAGTAATCCGAAATACGCGGAAACCCGGTTTGTGACAAAACAGTTTAGGGAAGGATCCCTGCTCTTAGCAAAGGCTAAGAAAGAGTATAGCGATCGCGTTAAGGTAAGGAAGATTTCTTTGTCGAAATGGGACAAAGCAAGAGTAAACATCAGAAAGGGTCTAAGAAAAAGGGTGCTCTCAGGAAGGAGAAAGATGCCCTTGAAATACCACGGAAAAGCCTACTGGGATGGATTCTGGAACACTGGGGAGAATGCCCCACTTTAAAAGGTAAGTCTAAGGAAAAGATAATTTATTATTGTACCAAAGCTTGGGGGGGTAAGGAAATAAGGAGCCATGTGATTTGGCCAACATTTGGTACGTTTGAAAAATGGATCTGCAAGGAGCTTTGTAGTTATGTGGCTAATAAATCCTCATCAGAGGAAGAGGTAGAATATGCCCAAGCGTGGATGGGAGCAAAAGTGGGACTATTTGCGTTAAAGGCTCAAAAGGATACTTCAGGGAAAAAGGATGAATGGGACCCACTCGAATATCTCCCTCCCCCGTACCTCATACCAGCACCGCCACAAGCCCCAGTACCTCCCTTGGCTCCCCTGGGACCCTTTAACCAGCCTGCGCCCACATCAAGCCCCTTGCAGGGGACCCTGATCACGGGAGCAGGAACCTCCGCACCTCCCCCTCACCCTAATCTTAGAAGGACCTCCCAACTGCCACCCCCGCTCTTACCCCTACCTCTGGAAAAACCCCCAGATCAGACGTCCCTCCTTATATCCTTAGAAGCCCCGTCAAAGGTTGCGGCACCGACTTTACAAACTCCCGGGGTGCCGTGTTCTCCAGCGACTGAACTACCATTCCCGAAACCCTCCTCGCAGACCCCACCCCCCCCATTCGAGGTAGATATGTCCAGGGCAAAGACTCCGGGATCTCCTCATCTACTGGTTCCCCTGCAACCGCCCATATCGCAGCCCAGGGGAGCTAGGAAGCCGACTCTGGTGGACTCTTCTCCAGCTAGCCGGACCCAGAGAAAAATTAAAAACATGAGTGAAGAGGAGAGTGAAACTGAGGAGGGGAAACATAACCTCTTCCCTTTACGGGGAGTACCTACTGCACCCGGGATTATCGGATTCGTAAATGTCCCGATTAATACTGGGGATGTGAGGTCCTTTAAGAAAGAAATGGGACGAATATTAGATGACCCCTTCGGGGTGGCAGAAAGGCTGGATGACTTTCTGGGAAGTAGCATATACACCTTTGAGGACCTTATGTCCATCTTAAGGTCGTTGTTTAATCCCGAAGAACGAAATTTATTCCGGCAGGCTGGGATTCGGGATTGGGAACGCCGTAATCCCCAAGGTACACCTGGGGACCAGAAATGGCCTAGCCACAGTCCGGGATGGAATTCCCAGACTGAGGAAGGTAGGAGGAATATGGTAGATCTTAGAAATATAATAATCCAGGGTATTCGGGAGGCGGTACCAAGGGGACAAAATATCAGCCGAGTGTTTGGGGAATGTCAAAAGAAAGAGGAATCCCCTTCAGATTGGTTGGATCACCTCTGGAAAAGCCTGCAAATATATTCAGGGACAGACCCTAATTCCCCCATTGGAGAAGTATTGCTAAAAACACAATTCCTTGCAAAATCTTAGGAGGACATAAGGAAAAAGCTAGAAAAGATAGAAAATTAGCAGGACAAAAGTTTGCAAGAATTACTAAGGGAAGCCCAGAAGGTATACATGAGGAGAGATGAGGAAAATCAAAAAATACAGGCCAAAGTCCTCGTCGCAGCTGTAAGAGAAGTACAGAAGCAAGAGAAAAACCGGGAACAGGTAAGGACAATGCAGAGAAAGCAGATGGACATGCCTGATAGGAACCCGGGGCCGAAAAGAGAGCCCCCAGAGTGCTTCTACTGCAAAAAGAAAGGACATATAAGAAGGGACTGTAGAAAGAGAATGAAAGATGAGAAAATTTTTCAAGAAGATTAGGGGTGTCGAGGGCTCTTTATTTTGGGGACCAGAACACCGAACGAACCCTTGGTAAAGTTAAAAATAGGTCCCAAAAAGGAAATAGTAACATTCTTGGTGGACATGGGGGCAGAACGAAGTACAGTGCAAAAACTGCCCTTAGGTTGTTTGGTAAGTAAAGATAAGATAACAATAGTTGGGGCAAAAGGAGGCCCATTCAAAGTATCAGAAATCAGGAATGTAGAAATTGAGTCAGACAATAAGGTTTGTATAGGGAATTTGCTTCTGGTAGAAGAAGCAGATTACAATTTGTTGGGGAGGGACATGATTATAGCCCTAGGAATAAATTTGACGGTAAGAGAGTCACAATTAGTAGTTAGCTTATACAAGCTGACGACTAAAGATGAAGATAAAATTGATCCAAAGGTCTGGTGTTCTCCAGGGGAGGTGGGAAGATTAAAAATAGAACCTATTTCAATTGAGATTGAAAGACCTGAGGAGCCTATCAGAATTAAACAATATCCCATACCTCTGGAGGGAAGGAAAGGATTGAAGCAGGTCATTGATAATTTAATTAAAGGAGGAACCCTAGAGCCGTGTATGTCAAGGCACAACACACCCATCCTGGCTGTAAAAAAGGCTGATGGGAGCTATCGGCTGGTACAAGACCTCCGAGCAGTGAATGAAAGAACAAAAACAAAGTTTCCCGTGGTAGCCAACCCATATACCCTTTTGAATAAGGTATCCCCCGAGGACATATGGTACAGTGTAATTGATCTGAAAGACGGCTTTTTTGCATGTCCTCTGGCCAAGGTAAGTCGAGATTACTTTGCATTTCAATGGGAAGATCCTGAGACCAATAGAAAGCAACAGCTTAGGTGGACATCTCTGCCTCAAGGATTTGTGGATTCTCCTAACCTTTTTGGCCAAGCCCTTGAGCAACTATTAAGTCAATTCACGCCAATTGAAGGGATCAAGCTATTACAATACGTTGATGATTTGTTAATAGCTGGGCAGAGGGAAGAACACGTAAGAGAGTGCACAGTCTTGTTGTTGAATTTTCTGGGAGAAAAAGGACTGAAGGTTTCTAAATCAAAATTACAATTCGTGGAACCAGAAGTAAAGTACCTCAGACACTGGATTTCAAAAGGTAAGAAAAGATTAGACCCGGAGAGGGTAGCAGGAATTATAGCTCTGCCTCCTCCACGAACAAAAAGGGAAATCAGGCAGTTACTGGGACTGTTGGGATACTGTAGGCAGTGGATTGAAGGGTACAGTGAAAAGGTGAAATTTCTTTATGAGAGACTAAATACAGATAGAGTGAAATGGACAGAACAAGATGAGGGAGAATTTAAGAGGCTAAAGGAGGCACTAATAAGTGCCCCTGTGCTAAGTTTGCCAGATGTCAAGAAACAATTTCAGTTATTTGTGGATGTTAGCAACCACACTGCTCATGGTGTTCTGACCCAAGACTGGGCAGGAACCAAAAAGCCTGTAGGATATGTTTCTAAGCTTCTGGACCCAGTAAGCAGGGTATGGCCTACCTGCTTACAAGCAATTGTGGCCGCAGCTCTTTTAGTAGAAGAGGCAAAGAAAGTAACATTTGGGGCTCCCCTAGTAGTTTATTCACCACATAATGTAAGGAGTATCCTGCAGCAAAAAGCAGATAAATGGCTGACAGATGCCAGGCTCCTGAAGTATGAAGCCATTCTGGTACACTCGCATGGTTTAGAACTTAAGACAACCGCTGCTCAGAATCCAGCACAGTTTCTGTTTGGAGAAGCACCGGAAGAAATTGTTCACAATTGTACTGAGATGGTGGAGCTACAGACCAAGGTAAGGCCAGACCAGGGAGAAGAGGAGCTGGATGAAGGAGAGAAATGGTTTGTAGACAGGTCAGCAAGGGTGGTGGAAGGAAAAAGAAAATCGGGATATGCCATAGTGGATGGCAGATCTGGGGAAGTGGTGGAGTCGGGGCCTCTGAATGCTAACTGGTCTGCTCAAGCCTGTGAATTATATGCAGTATTGAGAGCACTAAAAAGACTGAAAGGAAAAAGGGGCACTATCTTCATAGATTCAAAATACACTTATGGAGTTGTACACACTTTTGGTAAAATATGGGAAGAAAGGGGTTTAATTAACACACGAGGGCGAGGGCTAATTCATGGAGAAGTGATAAGACAAATTTTAGAAGCAATCAGGGAACCCAAAGAAATCTCTATTGTTCATGTCAAAGGACACCAGGTAGGTATGCAATTCCAGACCAGGGGTAATAATTTAGCAGACAAAGAGGCAAAGAGAGCAGCATTGCTCATGGTAAGTACTCCTGAAATTAAGGAGGGTGAAATTCAGGAATATCCTCCATGCCCCTCTCAGAAGGAAACTGAAGAATTTAAAAAGATATGGGGAAAACTAGAAGAAGGTAGGTGGAAACTACCCGATGGAAGAGAATTGGTATCAAAGGAATATGCCAGGAAGATTCTAAGAAGATTACATCAGCAGACACACTGGGGAATCCAGGCTCTGGCAGAACAGTTCTTAAAATTTTTTGGATGTAAAGGAATTTATGAATTAGCTAAACAAGAGGTGCATGGGTGTATGATTTGTCAGAGGGTTAATCAGGCCACATACAGACAAACAGCCTTAGGGGGACGCCCAGTTGCCTACCGTCCATTTGAAAGAATCCAGGTAGATTTTACTGATCTACCAAAGGTGGGGAGATATAAATTCTTATTGGTGTTAGTGGACAAATTAACTCATTGGGTAGAAGCCTACCCTAGGGCAAGAGCCACTGCCAAAACAGTGTCAAAGGTATTGTTAGAAGAAATTATCCCTCGCTATGGGATAGTAGGTCATATTGACTCAGATCAAGGAACACATTTCACCTCCAAAATTATCAAACAAACATCAGAGGCTTTGGGAATCCGATGGCAATATCATACCCCATGGCACCCCCAGAGCTCAGGGCAAGTAGAAAGAATGAATCAGACGTTGAAGACTCAGCTATCCAAATTAATGATAGAAACTAAAATGTCTTGGGTAAAATGTCTCCCTCTAGCCCTCCTAAATATAAGAACTATGCCTCATTCAGAAACGGGACTGTCGCCATTTGAAATGCTCTATGGAATGCCCTATAAACATGGGATGCCTGTTGGACATCCTCAAATAGAGGATGCTCAAATTCAACCATATCTAGTTGCTATAAATAAGAATTTACAAGACCTACGGAAACAGGGGCTCATTTCTCAGAGTGCCCCTTTGGGATTTGCAATACACAAAATAATTCCTGGTGATGAAGTTCTGGTAAAAACCTGGAGGGACATACCTCTGGCACCTCACTGGGAAGGTCCTTTTACTGTTCTTCTTACCACAGATACAGCTGTTAGGACGGCAGAGAAAGGCTGGACCCACGCTTCAAGAGTAAAGAAGGTAGACCCTCAAATAACTACTCAGAAGTGGAAGGTGTCCTCACCTCCGGGTGACCTGAAGATCAAATTACAGCGCCGCCACCGATGAAGGGGGGGGACCAGATAAGTTGTGAAAAAGCAAATTGCGAATGTTTTCCTTTCGTTCATTTCAAGTGCGTGTATTGTAAGATAATTTGGGTCACTCATTGTAAAGGGGGGCGCAGACCGAGGGGGTTGTGTACCAAGTGTCTGGAAAAAGAACAAAGGGAGACCAGCCAGTTTCTAGTAATCGCCACCAACTTGGGTCTGCTGGAGTTGGACTCTCCAGATTGGTATTATATTTACAAAAAAAGATTAAGGGGTCAATTAGATACTAAGGCTGAGATTCTCAGCATCGAGTGTAGAAGGACAGTTAAAGTCCCTTGTTGGTCTGATACGATCAGGCTGTCCAGGTGGGGTGCTTTTAAAAGGCGCTTTGCAGCTCGGACAATCAGGGCTCAGGAACCACAGGCCTGCTGCCAAGAAGATGGTTTACCCCGCCGCGGGCTGCAACCCCGTGGGTGAAGGGATGAGCAGAGGTATGTTGTGGCTGATAGCCCCCTTAGTCCTGAGCCTAGCCCTGAGAGGGACAGGGGGATTCCCCTTGGAGAGCCCGCAGAGGCTGACCCTCAGGGAAGGATGTAAATTCTGCTTGGACCTGGCACCTGAAGGACAGGGGAAGATTCTGAGGTATCAGACCGATTATAATTGTCCGACCAACAAAGAAAAGGGGTACTGCTCCTTTAACGGCACTCGATACAAAACTTGTGAATCAGACAAAGGGGTGGTATGTCATGACCCTGAGGCGATTACTAGGAACAGGCAGTCCAGAACCCACGAAATTCACAAACGAGAAATAGGACGGATGCCACCTATCCCTGTTTGTGATCAATGCAACCGGTCTGTATGGATAGGTGGGAAAAAGAAGTCTGTCTTTTTGGGGTATTATCAGATAAATGAGTTGTGCTATGATAAAAACAAACTGGATATGTGTATAATGGACAGGAAAATGTAGTGGGTAGGAAAGAACTTGAAACATGAAGAAAAAACTCTCTCGGGGAATGAACATATAGTACTAGATGTCCTGAAACAAGACGATGACAGGACATGTTTTCAGTTCGATGAGACCTTCTGTTTCTTAAGAGATAAAGAAGGGCAGGGCCCAGAGAGTAAAGTACAGATGCTAACACAAGAACTGAAGAGACAGGAAGCAGAGACAAGGAAAAAAAGATTAGAACAAGAAAGGCTAAAAACTTTAAGTGAACACTACGAGCAGTTGGAAAAACAATACAAAGACTGGGGGTTACCTGCCCCAAATCAAAACCTGTTTATAGATTTAATGCAAGAAATCGCCACAGAACTAGGTCTAGCAAATTGCTGGATTTGTGGAGGTTTGAAATCGGCGGAAAAATGGCCATGGAAGGGTGAGAGCTTGACTCCAGAAATGCTTTTAAAGTGGGACAATACGCAAGTATCAAAAACCATCCAGAGACCTGAAGGGTGGATCCTGGAAGAAAGGATTATTGGAACTATTTGTATCAGCAGGGAAGGTAAAGAATACACTGAGTTAGTAGGCTATACCCCCTGCATATCCACCCTAACAATAAATTCAAATAACAAATCAAAGGTATGGCAACCTGAACCCCCACTGGGGTTCTGGAGCAAAGAAAAAAAGGACAAATGTGAATGGATTGAATCAGCCAAATTATGCTGGTATAGCAGTTCTGGAGCCAACCCCTACCAGTCCCTTGAGAGCCTGAGAGAATATTGGGAAAAACCTGAGGAGCTGAACATCAGACGGAAGGCCCCAGATGGCATCTATTGGATATGTGGAAAGAAAGCTTATAGCGAGCTGCCTCAAAAATGGAAAGGATCTTGTACTTTAGGGATGATCAGGCACTTCTTCTTCATTTTACCCCGAACAGAAAGTAATCTGTTGGGGGCCCCATTATATGAGACTCTGGATAGACAGAAAAGGGACTTAAAAAAGAAAGTATTGCCTTTAGCAGGAGGGAGCCAGAAATGGGGAGAGGAGGAGTGGCCAGCTGAAAGAATAATAGAATACTACAGCCCTGCCACTTGGGCAAATGATGGGAGTTGGGGTTACAGGACTCCTATCTATCTTTTAAACAGACTCGTAAGACTTCAAGCTGTAGTAGAAATAGTCTCTAACCACACCTCAAAAGCTTTAGAGTTACTGGCCAAACAGCATTCCCAAATGAGAGCCTTCGTTTATCAAAACAGACTGGCTCTAGATTATTTGTTGGCAGAAGAAGGAGGGGTCTGCGGGAAATTTAATGAATCCGAATGTTGTATTGAAATTGATGACTATGGAGAGACAATAAGGGGATTGGCAGCCGAAATTAAAAAGGTGGCTCATGTACCTGTTCAAAAATGGAATTCTATACTTCAGGCCTCATGGTGGGATCAGCTGTTTGGGCAAGGTAACTGGTGGAAGAAGTTGGTGTTCTTTGTGTTATGTTCCATAGCTGGAATCATATTCTTACCCTGTCTCATACCGTGTTTCATTCGGCTTATTCACTCAGTGGTGCAGGGCATGCAAACTGCGGCTCTGCCTACTGACCCCGAATTAGCTGGAGGAAAAATTGGACCACTTTCCAAAACCCCTAAGCTAATGGAGTTGAGAGAACAAAACCAGGCTGCAGAAGCCTTGAAGGAGTTCGAGGACAGAATCAAGGAAGAGAGTTCATCCTTCCAGAGATATTGTCAGGTAGCACAAGGGGAATGGGATGAGTATGATGTAACCTAGAGTGATTGATAAGTAAGAAAGTAAAACACATGAATTTATTGGATAAATAAAAAGGTGGGGGACTGTAATAAATGTAATAGATAAATTCGTGCATATAATATTGTATCAAAGAATTGGTATTGTGATCAATGTAATGGATAAAATAGTGTCTATAATATTGTATCAGAAATTTGATTCACTGGGGATTGCACAAGGGCGTCTCCAGAATTCCAGAGTCCCTTGTGCAGACAAACACATTTGCAGCTGAAAAGATAAGGCCAGGGTGGAAGATTGCCCATCCATCAAGGGAGGAACCTCACCTCGCAGCTTCTCAACACCTGATACCGATCTGGGGGAGATCTGAGATGATCACATCACCCCTCCCAAGATGAATTCCGGGAAGGACCATCAAGCAAATCTTTTCATGTGACCTGAGACTCCTTTCAAGAATTGAGAAATAGATGCATACCTGGACTCACAATGGACATAGCCTTAAGGGAAAAAAAACTGTATAAAAACCAGAGACTGGAACTGATCAGGTGTGGTAGAGGTCGGATAGTACTCTTGTGCTGTCGCTCTGTCCACCCAGCATTCGATCGATGTTTCCTTTTTATTGTGGCTTTTATTTCGGTGTTGGAAATTGTGGTTAATAAATTTTGTTATTTTATTTTGAATTGGCCTCTAACCATTTATAACAAAACCAAGTCAGGGATGGAAACTGATCATCTGTAGCATTTGAGGGCTAGACATGACAGAAACAGGATAAAAGGAAAGCATGACTGTGACCTCCTGAAAACTGGAGCAGGCAAACAGTCCAATGGGCTGTAGATTTTTGATTACTGGGAAGACTGTGCCACTGTACTGGATGAGTGGACAGTGAGGTGGATTGAAAATTCACAGAATGGCAGATCACAGAGGTCCTTCACCAATGGGTCAGGGTCAAGTTGGGGGCCTGTCACTGGTGGGGTCTCACAAGGTCAGACAGGTGCAGCCACCAGGATGGTCAGTTGGACCAACACTTAACCTCCATTTAATCGCTTCATCAACAGTGAGAGAGGATAGCAGTGGATTTTGTCTATTTTATGTGATAAGTATGGTCAGTTTTTGCTGGAAAGCAAAACAGAAGGCCAAGCAATCTTTTCTGTCTCATTCTCTGATTCTGTTTGACAGTCTGATCTGAGCCATGTGTCTCATTCAGGCATGGATGTCTTCCCTGACTTGCTGGAATAAGAGTCATGCAGAAGCATTCCAGGCAGGGCTGCTGGCAAGCACATCTTACCTGAATGCTGGATGGTTGCAGGGGTGTTGTTTATACTCATGAAAGGATGAGACCCTGAGAATCAGAAATGAGAGTAATTTAGCAGTGTGAGAGTTTTGGAAGGACACATGGAGATCCTTCTCTTCTGCTATCTGTGGGAGGGAGGGTGAGTAAAAGAGATCTTTTAAACACAAAATTAGTGATTTTTAGTGACTTCTTTGAGGAAAGAAAAGACACATTTTTTTAGTCTTCCTGAGTAATTTAAAGTGACAGAATCTGGTGAGAGACAGCAACATTTTATTAGACATAAAATCCTGAAAAATATCTCAAAGTTGTAACCCTGAGACAGAAATAGAGGTGCAAAAATTTTGTTATGTTTGAATGGCTTGGTAATATCAGCATACTCAATCCTCTCTTTTCAAAAATATGTCAGTCCTCAGTGAAAGGAGTGTGGAGGGTGAGAAGTCTGGTTTGATCAGGGATGGCTAAGCTTTTTCTGAAGTTTTTCCTATAGCAAAATCCCCTTTACATCTCAGTGTGGAAGAAAATAGAGAAGGAAGGGAGATCTTTTGCCCGTTCCTGTTGTTACACCCAAATCAGAAATAATTTTCCAGACAATTTGTGTATTTACTGAAAACAATACCTGAATATGATGCTGTCCATGGGGAACAACATGATATTTTATGAAAGGGGACAATGAAACGGAGGCCCTTACAATCTTAGAAACACTTTGACATGGTAAAGAGAAAGAATACCAAGACAAAAATAATCATAGGTGTTATAAATAAGTCATATTAATTCATGTTTTTCAGCAGCCTTAGATATAGATATCAAAATCTAGTAAGTTAAATGTATTCCTCAGTGCTCAGTGCAACCCCCCCCCCCTCCTCCCCGCCTTGCAGCAAATCTATTCACGGTTGAGTAATTAGGAGGAATGCCATTCTCAAACCAAGCAGTAAGGATGGCACAACGGTGACAATAGAGGGTGGACCAACAGACTGGAGACCAAAACAACAGCAATAACGACCTAGCCATCATGCCCAGATAAGCATCACAACCAGCCATCAGGGACACCCACAGCTGAGTTTCGACCAGGAAAATTCAATCAGAACTGGACACTCGCCCTGGAACCTATTTCAACACACCTTTTTACTCTGACCAAGAAGATTTAATCAAAACTGCATGCACACCCAGAATCCATTTCAACACACCCACAGAAATAAAGAAAACCCTAGCTGCATTTCCAAAAACTGATCTGGACAATGAACTGCCTCAAGGCAGAAAAACTGTATAAAATACGTCTCTGGGAAGGCACTGGCGTGAACCGTGGGAGGAACAGTGGTCTGGTGAGGCTGTGTTTCCAGGTTCACCCAGCTCTGATCCCGGGCTCAGACCTGTCATTTGATTGTGGACTCTGTCTCATTCATTTTGCCATTTTTCCAATAAACCTCTAAAACAGAATATTGAAGAATTGTCATTTATAACAATAGGGATTGCAAAAAGGAGAGATAAGAACATTTTCAACATGGTGAGGTTTTAGAAAGATTCAGTCCAAACAACGTGCAAACCAGCTGTATCTACCACAGCATGAGAAACATTGAAAGGCAATTCTATCGCTGCTTCCCACAAGGGCAACAACTTTTCCAGCATGCTGCACGGAAAGAAGTAGGTAGGTCAGTGCTTTGCTGTTACCTTTCAGGGTGGAGATTAAAGCGCCTTGCAGCTGTGTCTGGTTGGTAAATAGCAGCAACACAGCCAGGCAGACTGTCAAGCAGGAACGCTGAGCTGCTATTCATGGTAATGGTACCAGCTGCTCTGTGCACACATGTAGTTTGTCAAGAATATGAATCAGGATCACAGAGGCACTAGCTGGCAGCTGGCACCATGAGGACCTTAAGGTGAGTTCTTGTTATGTAACTTACCACCATCCAGCCTATCCTCCACCCCTGGGTAGAGAATTCAGTCTCTCTGCTCATGGGTCCCTGCTGAGTTTTACTCCATGGTGTTTCTAAGGTATGGGAAGCTTGTTCCTGACTCAGTAGAGGTACACTTGAGTGAGTTCTTTTTTTGCAGAAAAAGTACACATTTTGTATAGCTAGACCAAGAGTTTCTATAAGCATGCGTGCAGTCCATTTATGTTGTAAGTTGCAGGTTTTACATAGACTGTGAGGAAAGTAGTGACTGATGAGAGATATTTGGTGTCAGCTGAATAATGATCACAGATTGCATCTGCATGCCTCCCATCTCTCTTTTGTCTTCTTCATCCTACCTTTGTTCATCAGACCAGTGTCCTTTTAAGTTGCCTGTGTCTCTTCATGGAAAATTGGAAGTATTTTGGAGTTTGCCTACCCCATGCAATGAAGAGGCATGGATGTTACCTCAGGTACCCAAAATAAACTCAGGTAAATATTGTGAAGGTATGTTAATACAGCCTCTATTTGAGGACAACTAGCCTAACCAAAAAGTAAATGGATTAAGTAAGATGGATTAATGTGAAGGAGCAAACTAAAGTGGCCTCTGTACTTCTCTTGTCTCAGGTCTCCATAAGCTGCCGCATCATGCTGCATAAGCTCACCCTTGCCTGAGTTTGATGGGAACTGGGTCAGACCAGTACTGCCAGTCTGAATAATTTTATTGCAAACTGTGAAATTTGGGGGTGTTTTCACAGCTTCCTCCAGAAGAATTGGATGGAAAGGTGCCCACAAATCTGCCCTTCCTTATTCAAAACCAGCCACCCTATGTAGCTGACTGTAAGACAGAGCCAAGTCAAATAGTTGCTCTTCTCCACTTATATCCTGAGGTGCTCTTCTCCACTTCTATCAATTTTCAGCTGTGTTGAAGGGACATCCAAAGGCAAAAAGAGAGCTGCTCCAAGCTTGGGGAGGGTAAGGTGCTGAGGGGAGCCTAGCACGGAAAAGTAAAAAGGTGCAAGTAGTACTGGAGGGGAAAAACAAGACAGAAAGAGAAGAGTTGATCTTGGAAAAAGGGCTAAGTGTAGCATGGCAGGTTATTGGGTCCCTGCCCAGAAAAGAAGAACAGTAATGAGGCATTACCACCCTCATTAGCCGGGGCGAGCAGGCAGGGCAGGTAGTCTCAAGGTCATAGGAGGGATACTGGTTCTCACAGTGGTCAGAGGAGAAAGGTAAAGAAGAACAAAATGTCTTTCATTCTGTTTGGGAAATCATAATTAAAAGTTTTGAAGCAATCAGGTTCAGATAAATAGAAATTATGTGCTTTGAAAGTATAGTAATAATTAAAATTACCCACTGGCTGTAATTACAGCTCCTGCCCTCTGATCAGATTAAAGTGTTTCCAACAGGTATAAATGTGGCAGCTATTATAAAAATATTATTTTAGTCTTACATGTAAAGAGCTGTGCAGTTCACACAAGACTTAACAAAAAAATCACTTGGTAACTGTATACATGAGGACAAATATTTCTTACAGTAGCTATGGCTGTTCATTTTCACTCTGTTTTCTTTGTGGAGGGAAATTTGAAACTGGGGTGAAAATGGGGAGGAAGTGGGAACTGTAAAAAAGAAAGGTTCTTGTTCCAGTAGCTTGGGAGGGTACATGGAAGGGGAAGCAAATTCCATGACCAAGCATTCAGGCTGAGTCATGGCTACTTACATAGTAAGTCACTTTTGTCTGACTTTGGAACTGAACACATTACACATGCTTTGGCAGAGGCATAAAGAGGCATAGCCATTTTAGAAGCTAGGCTGAGGCCTGTGATTTGTGTTTTCTCTTCTCTCACTTTCAATCCCACAGTGATCACAAAGATTTCATGGACATACTTTCTCATGGCATAGAGGAATCTGGACAGTTGGCAGTACTGAGGATGGCAAAAGATGACCTTGCTGAAGGCAGGGTTTCTAGAATCTTGCAGAGGTCAGACATGGGTTCCCTGCTCCCCTGAGAATCAGACATCACCCTGTGCCTGGACTACAATGCTTTCCATGCTCCTGCCTGTGTTTCCCTGTGTTCTGGAGAGGATTGCCAGTTCTCCACCTGGGCAGTACCCAGCTGCTGAAAGAAGCAGGCATGCTGATTTCTACTGTATGGACCTGAGTAAAATGATCCTGCAGACTACATGAAAAGCAAATTAGATAGCATTCGTTGAGGTACTCCTGCAGTCCAGACTCCTCACAGCATCCCAGCTTTTCTCTGATCGACAGCTTCATTAGGAAAATGAGATTTGAGCACAGCTTTGCAGGCAGTGCAGAACATGGGTCATGTGAATTTTCCACCTGAGTGTCTTCCATTATCTGTGTTCAGTCAGAGTAAAAGAGAAAGCAAAACTCTGACATTGCCAGCGTTATGCAGATTGTGTTTTCATAGATTTTACTTTAGAGTGACTTGCCAAACCTCTGATGTGACATGTGATTTGGAGATACATTTCCATAGGCTGTTTAAACCTTGTCACTATTAAACCTTGTCACTATCACAGTTCACTTGTCATTTATAAAAAGAATACTCATGCCTTAAGTGGAAATATCAACATGTAGAGTTACTGCCTTGTAGATACTGTCATCCTACAGATGTCTTGTCCCAATCCACTTCAAGTTTGTTGCAGTGTTAGATGTAATGCCAGGAATGTAACAGCTAAGCTGAAGTCTATGAATAGTGATTTATGGAGTTCTCTGTATTTCTGATACTTTTACATAGTAAAAGAAAGAAGCTTCAGCTAGGTAATTAATTGCTGAGTACCTTCGCGTCTCTGCAGCCACGTTATAATTCTTTGTAATATTCTCAATTCACCTTTCCCATCTGTTCTGTAAATATTTATTGTGCTTTCACCTACTTGATCTTTATGTTGCATTAACACTGATTTGGATATTACAGAGTCTCTGTCTCTGAATCTCATTTTTATAGCAGAACATTTTTAACCGCTTCTTGAATGAGCTTCTTTGTAACTCTGGATGTGTCCCAGAGAAGGAGGGACAGTTGCTCGGTCTAAAGTGGAAGAGACAGTCACATAAAGGTTGACAGGAACAACCTGAAAATCTTGTGAAGTGTTTGTTAGGTTCTTGTTTTTATGACCACAATGCTGTTAACATTCTCAGAATTTGTACCCATTCAAATATTGCATTTTGAATTTTCTGTTTTGCTTTTATGACAGCTGATGTGAGACAAGTGTGTTTTCTGGTCTATTAAAAGGAATGAAGAAAAATCAATATTGCAACATTTAATTGTAATTGAATACTTAAAACTACTTTTGTTATTTTTTTTGGCTTTCCAATCTGGATGCACAGAAAATATTTTTAGCCAAAGGATAAAATACAGATACGCCCTGAAAGACCATATTTATGACATGCAATTTTATTGTTCCTCTTACTTTTTTTTCCTCTATTAGCAAATTGTTGCACTAGTATTGTCTTGTTTCTGTCTATGGATCAGAATGAGAACTCTCTAGAGAAAAGAGAGTTCTGCACTATGCTGGGATGAGGGGCAAACAGGAATAAGAATATGCATCATTATTTAGCTTTTGGGTTCTGGGCATCACTGTAGTACAAAAAAAATTGCAATCTGATGTAGTCTAGAGGGAACACTAGATATCTTCCTGTCCTAAGTTCCTAAATCCCATTGAAAATGGGCTAAATCTGATTTTCTGGCAGTCATGGAATGATTAAGAAGAAGTATGAATGTTAGGATCTTTCATTTTGCTAGTCTAAGGTGCCAAAGACAATTTAAGCTCTTCATCGAAATGGGTCATGCCATTTCCCGCCATGTATTTATAGTCAGGTAATTATTAGCAGTGAGTTTTATTTATTTAGATTGCCTGAGCAGAAAGAAGCTTTGTTCACAGGATTGTTGTGGGGATGTGAAACAGCCACCTGAATAACCTCAGTTAATTCTGCTTGAGCATGAAAGGTTTTTGCCCCTGAAGAGGCAAGCGTGTGAAAAAGTCTTTGTCCGTGAAGAGGCAAGAGTGTGCACCATTCAGGAGAGAATGTCTCACCACAAAACTGTGGCAGGAATAGCAGTGGAACACTTTGTGGGATTGCTGCTCTTAAATAGTTACCAAAGGAAGGAGCGGTCATACTAACCGCACCATAGCTATGCATAATCCATTGTCCTGAAGGCAAAGGAACAAATGGGGAAACTGGGGCAAGGGGTATTCCTGGAAGGATGTTTGAGATTGACCTTTACAGGCCAAGGTCAAGTAAAGGATTTAAGACATGGATTCAGCTTTCCAGTATTTAACCAGCCTCCATATATTATGCCTATGTGGGTACAAGATTTCATCTCTATTAGGCTACAGGCTCCTCACTATACTGCCAGTCTTCCCATGTTGCAATGCCAGTTGCATTTCATCTTGTCCTGACAGTCAGTTCCCTTCTATGGACACCAACACCATTTCCAGTCCTTTTGCACAAGGATATGCTGGCTAAAACTTGCTGCCATTGTCCCCACAAAGACAGGAACTGCATGGGCTTTGACATCCTGAGGACATGGTGACATGTCTTTGTGTGTTTGGTGAGTCACAGTGGAGAGCCATGCCAGTGCAGCGCAGGCTTTGTTCAGCACAATGCAGCACTGCTTGGAATATCTCTCTCTGTGCTACCAGAAGGAAGTGGGAGATGAGAATGGCTGTAGAAGGCAAAATTAGTTGAAACAATAACCAATAATCCTGAACAGGGGTTGCTGACAGAAATAAAAGTTGCTCATGTGGGTTTTTATTGTGAAAATATATGTGGGTCAAATATGTTAGTTACCCTAGGGATGAAAGAAAACAGAGGAGCCAAAGCAATTGCAGAGGGTCACTATGAAGGTCTGCAGAAGAAAAGGGAGAAATGTATGAAAACTTTGGGTATCATGTAGACTGTGTGAAAATACTCAGCTGATTAAAACGGGGTAGATTTTTTTTTATGTTTTCATGATGGTATATTTCTTTGGAGGTCATGTCACAGAAAATGAGGCAGTTGTGTGGGAGTCATGTTGTGACACTCATCAACCTCTGTAAGAGACAAAAAACAAAGGAAGGGCCAAATAACTGTGTTTCTCTGTGAAGAAACGTTAGGAAGCCAAAGGGACTGGGAAAGTCATATGTGTGCCTTGGCATTACCACATGGATATGTCCTCCCTCTGCTGAGGGACCACAAGCCCTTAGCACCACAAGGCTGCCTCATCAGCATGTGAGTGGTGGTCAGTTTCTTGAGGTGCATTGCCTTCACTAGTTCGGGTAGCCTGGGAGTCTGGGATGGGCTGCGTTTGGAGATAATGAGCATATCTGCGCAAGCTGGGTGGGTCTGCCTCCCACCTTTCCCTCTCTACAGAATGCAAGCCTACAATTCACGTGCTAGATGTTTCTCAGGGGTCTGGTGCTGGGCTGCCTGAGCTCTTGGGAGCTTCATCCCATGTTTTCTGACTCTGACCTTCACCATCTCACGAATTTGAGACATCATCATATATGACCTCTATATTTTATAACAGTAAGGATGGCAAAAAAAAAAAAAAAAAAGAAAAAAAAAAAAAAAAAAGGCAGAGAAAAGCTTCCAGTAAGTCATTAGTTTGCAATCATTAGTTTTTTCCTCCCATGCAATGATTGTTTCCATGGAGACTAGAGGAAACCAGTGGCTAGGAGTGTGCATTCTGCTGGTCCCTGTTTCCACAGAAACATGTACACTGGATTGCCAGAAATTAAGCTGCTCTTGTCAAGACAAACAAAGTGGCACGATTCAGGAGTAACAAATTTCCTTCCAACCTTGTGCTCAGACAGTCAGTGGCAGAGTCTGGGCACGGCAGAGCCTCTCATAGCAATCCTTTTAACAGGTGCAGTGTGCTAATCCCAGAGAGTTTTGCTGGCTGTGGGGCAGGATTACAAAATTGAAGACACTGTAGAACATTACAACCTAGAAAAAAGCAGGGGTGTAATATGGTCAGTAATTGTTGCTGATTGCTCTTTCACTGGAGACTGCCCTGTCACTGCATTTGGGTGCCACCCTTGGCAAGCTGCAGGAGCAGGAAGAGTTGCCTTGTACGCTCGCACAACATACATGTGCTCTAGTGAAGGGTATCCAGCATAGGCGCAGTATAAGGATGTCCCAGAAACAAACGCTTGTTCCCTTAAGAATCTGAGGATGGCTAGTCCATTATTTTCACCAAGAAGGTCTTGGATGACCAAGCATATAATCTGCTTAGGTGACTTGTGTTTTCTGCTACTAGAAGTTCTCCCTCTGTGAGAACTGCTGAGGTTGTCTTGCTGGCTGGTACAAAACCAATGTGGATTTAGGAAGCAGACAGTTGGTTAATGTGAACTTCAAGTTGGATAGAGATTATACTATTGGGTACAACATCATCAAAAACTGAGTTTATTTAGATGCCAGGTTTGACTTAATTTCTTGTCAACCCTTATATAAACTGCTTTATATGCAACAGATAGTTAGTAGACAAGTTGATCCCTTGTGTCTCCATAAATGTACAACATTTTCTATTCTTTTGTTTGTAGGATTTCTGTCACTGAAAATTGTTGCTTCTGTCTAGAATATACACATTTTTCTACTGTAGTTTTTCCACTCTTCAGACAAACTTTAAGACTAATGTTCCTGGCACAGCAGGCCACTAGAGTAGGACTTAGAAAATGACAACCACTCTAGCTATCAATGGCTTCAGTTGGGGCAGTACATCAATTTCATGTTGATCCAATTGAATTTCTTTAGGAATAAAAAAGGAAATTATTTTGAGATTGGAGATATGGTTTTAATGTGCTGGATTGTCATTAATATCCAGATTAAGAGCCATTGTGAGGCTAAAAAGTATCTCACAAGTCTGACCCTTACCTTCAACAGGGTATTTGCAATAATTGTTGGGTTAGGTATTTTTCACTTCATTCCAGAGAAAGACAGATATGAAGGCCAGAAGACACATCCAGCCCAAACTGCTGCAATAGAGATGATACGCTTTCATCTATTACTGCTGTATACAGGACCATAACCTTGTGGAATAAACTTCCCTGCCAAGAAAATATTCTTTCTGAATTTGGGCAGAAAAAAGGAATCCACTGCTTTCAGAAATGGCTTGTCCTAATGGTTAATCATCCTTGCTGTAACAAATTGTTCCTCGTTTCTAATTTGTCTGGCATTTACTTCCAGACAGTGAGTTTATGCATGGCTTTTTTATCCATTTTAGAAATCTCTTTAATATTTGTGATTTTCACTCAGTGAGTTTGCCCATACTCTGTAATCAAGTCACCCCTGTATCTTCAGAATTTTTTTTTTTTTTGTAATAGGATAGAAACCCAGGCTCCTTGAATCACTTATACAATAAGGCTGTCCTAAAACCACAGTTTCTTTTCTCATGAAAGTCTCTTCAAATTTTTTTTTTTCTTAACTTCTCTTTGCAAGTATAAGGAAATCTATTTTTAACATCCCTTTAAAGGCGTAGACAAGAGAACAATTTATGGGATTCTGACATTGAACTCATCAGTTCTGTTTAGAAAGCTGGAAAACCTCAGTGCTAAATCCTATTCCCTCATTCAAACACATGGAAACCCATTTACTTGTTAAATATCGTGTTGCACTAGGAGCTTATGTGTAATCTTGTCTGTTGTTAGTCCTGAATCTTTTTTTTTTCACCTCCTTTCAGCATACAACTTGCTGATGTGGCTTAGGTCTTAAAGCTAGCTGGTAGTACCTATTTAAATCAGACAATAACGTAGACCTCTTAGCTCGAAGGTCTAAATTTTGTCACACAAGCATCCCTCATTTGTCCAGTTTTATGAGGAATTATGAGTGTCTAGACATGGCACTTGCTCACAGAGCTGCTCTTGTGGACCCAGTGTGGTACTGGGTCTGAGTGACCAGGTAGTGCTTGTCATAATCTGGCTTCAAAGACTCAGTCTTCCTAGAGGCCCAGCAAAGAAATTAAAATGTGCATAATACATGCGCTCTGTACATGTACATGTAGTACTCTGTACTCCTCTGTATAAGGAGTTATTCAGCTGCAGTGTGGGGAACTGGAAATGCTCTTCACATTGGAGTGGTTACCTTCCCTGGAACCATTACTCATTTATTTGCCTTCCCATGTGTTACGCTGTGCAGCCTTTCATCTTCTGCAAAGAACATTCATTTCTTCAAAAGGTATTCATTTTAAGTGGGTGTATTCTATTTTTGACACATTTATTTCATATCATTAGAATATCACCCTGCAGTGCTGGGGTGTATTTATTTATTTATTTTTAATTTTCAATTTCTCTCATATCTGCAACTGGCTGTCACTGTGACATCTTTCCTCCACGTGAGTCAGGAGGGGAGCTGAATTCTCAAGTCATGTGTATCTTCCATGTGTCAGCTGTCAGCTGTACACCAACAGGGGTGAAACAAAGTAATGAGCTGCAAATTGCTTTGGGGCTCTACTGATGGGAGAGGCATGGGCTTCTCCCACACCCCTAGGAGGTGGGGAAGCTGGGAGGGACAGCTAAATGTCCCACTAAACCCAATGCTCTCAAGTTGCTGCATCCCTGACCATGGCCATAGCTGAGGCCTGGAACTGAATTTGGCCACCTCATGCTAGGCTTTGCTTAACCACCTGGCAGTCAGGAGATGACTGAGGGCGCCCAGTAGGGCAGGCAACCTCTACCATTGGTGCAGAGAGGCGTTCAAGTGTTTTTGACCCTAGCAGAAATGGGATAGAGTACACAGAAAGTGTGCTGCTCAGGGCTACCTCTGTATCTTAGAGGTCTTTACCAACCTAAATGTTTCCATGACTCCCACATCACCCTGTGCCTGCTTTGCTCCTGCAGTTGCAAGGGCAGGTATGGAGAGGCTCAATTTTCCAGTAAACTTATTCATAAGAAAAATAACCCTTTCCTTCCTTGATCTCTGGAGTGAACTGAAAAATACCTGACCTGTTTGTTACTGCAGATAGAAGTTTGAGGGTAAGGAAAAAACTTGTGAGATTAATAATTTTTTATTGCCTTTCCAGGGTGGGCTTTTGTTATTCTGCCGTTTGCTGCCTGAACAAGATTCTGGATTAATCAGTGTTGGCTCCACTTGCTGGCAACAGTCCTCCTGTTCATAGAAATACTGATTATATGATGAGCAGAAAAGAAATGTATTAGAGTCAAAAAAAGGGAAGTGATGGGTACTGTTTGGACCAGAATTTAGAATCTGAATGGGAGAACAGCTGGAGACATTTGTTTATTTTTGTGATGTAAAGTGTTTGAAGTATTTACACAGTATTTCAAAAGCATAGCAAGAAACCAAATTACTCCTCCAGCTCCAACAGTTGAACAAGTAATTAAAAAAAAAAAAAGGTTAAATAACTTATTTTAAATCCATGACCACTTTTTGCTGAATGAGTTGTTAAGTGCACTCTGGTGCTCTTCTTTCCCTGTCAGGTTGCTTTATGGTAGCAGGGTAATACAAGCAGCAGGCTGTCTGCAGCCAGCTTGGCCTGCATGGCAGGACTGAGGGATTCCCATCCAGGAGAGGGCAGTCACTCTGTTGAAGCTCAAAAAACTCCTGTTTGATAAATCTTTGCTAATTTTGAAGGAGCATATCTGGAACAGACAAACTGAGGCAGCAGGTGAACAGAAATGCAAACAGCCTTTAATTTAATTCCTGTTTATAGGATAGCTGATTTGCTTCGGAGTGGGAGAGAAACAGAACACAGTAAAGCTAACCAGGATGTGATTGATTCCCAGGGCCTTCACTTCAGCTTATTGCAGATTATGCCCCCTTTTAAGGCTATCCTGTTGAGTGCAGAACTGACTTCAGGGCTACATAACTAAGAGTGCATACAGCTTTCTGCTGTGGCCAGGAGGACAAAAAAAAGGCTAGCTCCTGAGTGTAGAATCCTATAAGAAAAGGGGGCTCATGTGTGTGCCTCAAACACCAATAGCCAGATAGCTGTGGAACCAGCCATGGGTTGCTCATGATAACAACCAAGAATTGTTGATAATAATAAACTGAGAAAGAACAGGATGTGGCTGGAGGAGAGGCCATAAGGAGGTAGGGCAGCACATTTCTGGGACAAACGTCCTTGTTCTGGCTCCTGGAGATGAGCACAACACAGCACAACACAAGTGTGGCGATGAGGCTGAGAAGTGGGCATGGACTGCCCAAGACCCCTGAAGCCTTCCACCCCTTTTCCAGAAAAGTCTAGAGGAACGGACTCTACATGATAACAGATTGGCAAAGAAAGTAAAAAGGATGGGGAAATTATATGTACTCCCATCAAGCCCAGGTATATAGGCACCCCCAGGACACTCCAGTTGGTTTGCCACTGGAGCCAGGACTGTGATCTCTCTTTCTGTTTACCTTTCATTCTCTCTCCTCTTTAATTCATATCTCTTTCTCTCTCTTTCCTTTCACTCTATTCCTTTATCTAAAACCCACTGCCACATGTTCATAGATGATACTGGGGACTATCTTCTTCAAATTTCCATGCCAGATGGTAATTTACCAATAGAATTATGAAAGCTTTTGTGGACCTCCTGACTTTTGTCATTACTTTTGATCATGAGCATTTATGAATCTTGTGTCTTCCCTTCAAGGGAGGGATGTCACAATGAGATAAACATAAACCACCCATGAGACTGAGTGTAAATGTCGGCACAAGTTCCAACTTCTTTTTATCATCTGGCATACAGCCCCAATCCAACAAGTTTTGTTGCTTCACCAAGTTTCATCTCTGCTCTGGTAGCAAGAACATGGCATGGTACATATTTCACATTGTGTGCTTGTGGGCTGAGAATTATAATGACACATCAAACCTGTGTTCAGATCTCACTGCTGTGAGATCTGTCAGTCATTACTGCCTTCCCCAATACAGTGCATGATGGTGTTTTTTAGCACAGTCTACCTTCAAGGGTATTTTAATATGCAGAAAAGGAAAATGAGTCTGAGACACGAGTCCTGTCATCTTCTGCCAACAGCATGGCTGCTTATGGTAGGCAGCAGTGGTGGGCATGTCTTAGCCCAGCACACCCAGAGTCACAGCTCTCCCTGTAAAACAGCTGTTTGTGGGGGTCCCTGTTTGCAGATGATGCTTGCGCATGTTTTTCCACCGATATCTGATACATGTCACCTACAGCACTGACCACCTTGACATTGTGCAGGTGTTACTAAGGAAGCCATGTCCCTGTCTTCTCTTTGCCCCAAAAGAAAGTAGTAAGACAGGATAGATTACTGCTGCAATTTTGTAGAGGACAGAGTGGTGCCATAGAGTATGCACGAGAGGCTATTCTGCATGTAACTGGGATTCTGTGTTCTCTCTAACTGCATGGAAGGAGAAAGAAAGTCAGGAAGAAACCTGGTGCAAACCTGGTCCTTGGCTCTTATGTGTTTATATGAGGCATGTTCTAGATATATTGCCAAGGATTATAATGTCTCTGGAGTTAGCAGTAAATTCAGCAGTCAGCCTATTAGGTTTGCAGAAGAGGATTTACAGTTACTGTGAAACTTCCCAGGAGATGCTGTTATGTATAGGCTTAAGTTCGTCTTAATGTGGAAGTAGGGTACAACCCTCAAAGGAACACTTTTATTCTTGAATTTTTGATGTAGAAACTTCTCTGGAATATATCTGTAGCTTTCCTGGCTTTACTTTTCTCTGTGCTTTTTTTCTTTGTTTATCATCAGTTCAGGGAAACGAGGCATAATAATTTTGAGTTGTGATTTGTGAGTAATGTTGCTACTGTGTGAAAAATATACTAGTATCCTGACAGAAATAAAATTGGTTATATGGTATTATGTAAACTTCATATCTTTGACTTCTTGTCCCTTACAAATTCATGCTATAAAACTTTGACATGTGCTGCCTCCCAGCAGAGGAGCTTCTCTAAAATTTACTAAGTGCTAAACAATTTTAATCACTCCAGTTACTCCATACACTCACCAGCAAGTCAATAGTTTACTGTTAGCTTGCAAATATGCCTCTACATTATACAAAGTGTCTAGCAAGAGACAAATTCAAACATTAAAAGCTTTTGGGAATGGATTTTTCTCAACACACCATATATTGATCATTGTTTGCTAAATATGTATCAAGATGGTTAAGAAATTATGGTTTTTGTAACAGCAGAGGAAGAGAAATACTTTAGTTTATGGAAAGTCAAGGTCATATTAAAGAGACTAGTACCTTTTACGTCTTTGCTGAATACACCTGCAGAGCAGACATACTCTGGTGCTGATGCAAATGCATTGTGATTACCAGGCTGGGAGGGACACTGTCACATTGGACAAAGGAAAAGAATTCATTTTTTGGCAGTTCAGCTGCCAAGAAAATAGGTAGATAAAAGGTGAAGAACATTTCTCTTATGAGAGGAAACTGAGGACTGAGCAGTTGTAGCAACAGAGTTATTTTCACATTTATGCTGTGTGTTTGCATCAGTATACACAGAAAGAGAGAAACTGGTGCCTTTATACTCCTTTTCTGAAGAAGTCTGCATAGCTGTAATGAATCATTTTATGAGAGCATGTCTCAGCCATGATTTGTATGTCCAGGTTCACCCAAGAGATCCTGGCCCCTAGAAGTCCTGTAAGACTGTATTCAAAGCTGCAGCAGGGGTTGAGCCTTGGCTTGCTCACAAAGCAGAGGCAGCAGACACCACAGGTGAGTGAGTGGCTCAAGATACTCTTCTCTATCCCAGGGATATACAAGTGGTTAGGAGCAGTCTTACAGAAAGAAGGTTCTTTGCAAGGATGTAGGGTGTGTTGTGCTAGGTAGAGGCAGAAGAGCAAGGTAAAAACCTCATTGAAGTAGTCTGTCCCTATAGTGCCTATCCTTTCTGGCTGGAAAAGTGGAACAATGGCTCACAGCCAGTTTTTTTTGATTCCATCTAGGTACTCTGTAGCATCATCCTCATGGGCTTCTCTGAAAGCATCTTACCCAGAATGATGATTTCTTTCTGAGCTGGAGCTTTTAGCTGAAATGGGCGGGTTCCAGAAATGATGCTGTGTATGCTTTTGAAGTGAAGGTGCTGGCTAGGAAAGTTGTCCCAGCCTCATGGTGGTGATTAAACTGGATGACTGCTCTCTGCCCTACAGGTAGCAGATAATGCCTGATTGCCTACTACTTGTTTCATTTTGAACAGCTTCTTGGAAAACTCTGTGGTAGCTATATGTAATGTGGAGTGCAGAGGTTTACATTTTAGATTTCATTTTGCTCCTTAATAACAATGTGCAACAGATTTACCAAACATAGCACTCTCCAGGTTAATTTGTATTTGTTCAGCCTGATGTAGAAAATCTGAAATGTGTCTAAATAATAACCATTTGCCACAGTTCAGGCTGTAGCTTTCTGGACCACTTTCATATAAGGCATTGATGTAGCAGACAAATCTAAGAGATTCTGGGGAGAAGCATCACTTGTACATTGGGAACAATTAACAATAAGAATGAAAAAATCTCCCTAAAGATTTTGTTCAGAGATCAAATACATATTAAAGTAAGTATCCACCACTTACCAGAGGAAGGTCTGGGACTGATTATATTTTAAGCCTGAGAAAATCCATTCATTAGACATTAGACAGTTTTAAAAAACACTTGATTCTCATGCTCGTACACCAGTCAATTTGCAGATACAGGTTTTGAATACACCACTGAAAATTGTGTTTTCACAGCCCATCACAATTACAGCCTGTTAATTGATGGCAGCACCAAGGGATGAGAATTAAGAAAGAAAGGGTTTGGGATCTGAAGAAGCAGGCACACCAGGGAGGATGACAGGATGCTTGGTGGAATTGGAGAAGAAATTTCTATACTCTAGCCCTTTTTCTATTATTTAGGTAAATAAGCCTGGACTCTAAACAAGATAAGATTCCTGTCAGCCTATTTCAGTGCATTTCTCAGTACTCAGTGCAATTAAGCCCAGATGGCAACTAAGTACCATGAAGCCATTTGTTCACTCCTCTTCCCTATGGCGAGATGGGGAGGAGAATGAGAAAATGGCAAACACCATGGGTCGAGATAAGAACAGTTTAATAAATAAAATAAGGTAGCTATATAACAATAACAACAATAGTAAAGAAAAGGGATATAACAAAAAGATAAAGAGGAATAAAATTCAATCTTAAACAAATGATACACAATAAAATTGCTCAGAACCCACTTAGGACTGCTCAGTCTATCCCTGAACAGTAATGGATGCTCTCTGGCCAACTTCCCTCAGTTTATATTGTGAGTATAAAGTTCTGTGATAGGGAATATCCCTTTGGTCAGTTCAGGTCATCTGTCCTGGCCATGCTCCCTCTTAACTTCTTGTGCATCTGCTCACTGGCAGAAACTGGAGAAGACTTAGAGTAAGTACTTCTTAACAACAGCTAAAACATCAATGTCTTATAAACGTTATTCTCGCAGTAAATGCAAACCACAGCACTGCACCTGCTACTAGAAAACAAAATTAACTATCCCACTTGGAATGAAGACACTCAGGAAGCAAGAAACATGGCAGCCAATGCACCAGACTTCGTCTGAAAACTGGCAGTGATTGTGCAGACAAGGGCCACTGAGTTGGTTTATGTCTGTTGAAGAATTTGATGCATTATGCCTGTGCTGTTCACAGCAGCAGCCTCCTCCCTGGGATCTCCTATCTTCACAGGAGTTTGTAATTAAACTGCCCCTCAGAATACTGGAACTTTTCAGCAGCATTCCAGGCAGTTCACTGCTTACAGAAAACTGCTTATGCAAAAGCTATTGATTTTAACTAGATGAACAAAGCCAAGCCCTGGAGTATGGCGCATCATCCCCAGTCCCCTTTGATGGATGCCTTAGGCCCAGTTCCACCAACCTTTTCTGGGCTGTGCACCAGTTATGCAAGTTCACCTGGCCTTGGAGCTTTGAATGGGCTGGTTCCTGATGCAGCACTGCCTGGCTTAGAAACCTCTAATGCCTTTTTGCTATAGTATATATTTTTATATATACACATTTTTTATATTTTTATATATTTACACAAACATATGAGTGGCTAGGAGAAGGAAAACAAAAGTAGCAGAGTAAAGAGGCAGCAAGTCCATGCTGAACTGAACTACAAGTTTGTTAATCTCTTGTCCAGGTCACTGCCCTTAGGACTTGCCAGCACCACTTATCCTATGCTCTTCTGCTGGGCCAAAGGGACTTATATGTAGTAGTAGATTATTCCTAGGATTTGATTCCTCCTCAAATCGGTTTTCATTCTCTCCTTCTGCCTTTCCTCATGCAGAATGGAAGAACTTGGCCTATTGATGTGCTTGAACAATTCCACAAAGGGTGGCATTGCATTGCATTCAAGGGAGGCTTTGCACTGTCAGCCATCACTCTGACTAGCTCCCAGAGGGGCCAACTCCAGGCACATGAAAACAGCAGCACCATAAGAGCTGGTAGGAGTCATTGTTAAAGAAAGGAGAAAGAAAAAAAATAGCCTTGCTTTGCACCCTGTGTCATAGCAGCTGGGTATCCTCTGTCTCCACTCTCCCAGCCTCTGCATGAGTTACATATGGATCTTTGAGCAATGCACAGGGTTCATAAAACAGTAATGTTCCTTCATGAATATTTCAGTAATTTCATCAGATTACAGACACAATATTTTTTGTTCCCTATATTCTCATCATTATACCTTTTTCTGTGATCATAGATATGTACTGCAGCTCTATTTCCCCTCATGACTCTGGGCAGTAGCTTTCTACAAAAATTAGTGACATGGGTGTCTCTGTTTCATAATTTCTGGATGAAATAGGATCTCACTTTAATTGTTCAGTTCCTAGATCTTTTAACAAAGTCAGATATTGTTATCAGTTCCAGCATTTCCAGTTTTTGTTGGAGGAAGAATGCTCTTGCCTTAGCATCTCGTGTGCTGCTCATGCAGAATAATTTTCAGTAGCAGGGAGGCCAGTGCCGTCTCTGTCTTTATTGCTGATTTGCATGTCTTGTTCATGACTGAGCTCTATATCTGCCGCTTTTTATGCTGCTTCCATTGACAGTATTATTATATAGACTTTTCAATACTTTGCCCAGACATTATTGCTTCTAGCAGTGCATGGCTTCCAAGACCTGGCAGACGCCTATTGCCTTTTTGCAAGCACAAATCCATTTCCCCTAATAACCTCTCTCCCAGCCTCTTGTCAGTCACATGGAAAACAATTTTGTCTCTAAGCATATTGGTTTTGGTAATCTCAGACTGTTGCTGCTGCTCATTCTGTCTCGGTTTGGCTATATATGTGTCAATTCCATTTGTTACAATATGATGAGGCAAAAATTGGTGCTGCTCAAATACCATGTTCAATTTAGGGATACAGGGTTTCTTAAATATTTTGAAAATGTCCAGCAAAATAAATTTATCTTCTAGTTGCAGTGCTGATACTATGTGTTGATAGAGTTCAAAAACTTCCTCACCCACTATGTGGAGAGAAACCCATGCCCCATGTTGCTTGAAATTTTTCTCCTATTTCACTTAACTTCTAGGCTTTCATTACCTAGGTAAAAGCACTGACCCCCTTTCTCTAATTCTCACCTGTAACCCAGGAATTGTAGTGGCTGCCCAAATAAGTCTGGGATACACTGCTTTGGCTTTGAGCTACACAAGTAGTTTTGTGCTTTTCTCACCCTCTGTTCTCTTTTTAAACCGAATGCTGGAATCCCATGGTGAGTAATATGAATATTGTCACTATGATCATAATCCACTAGGTAAATTAGGGTCTATTACTGTGCTAAGCTTTTATTAATATTTCATAAGTTAGTGAGTGAAATGTAATATCCTTGTTTTGGCTCTGGTCATAATTTCCCCCTCTTCCTGCATATCTACCTTATAGCCTGCAGCAAGCAGGATGGGAACATATCAGGGTGCAGGCAGGGGATGGATCAGTCTCTGGCCTGCTTGAGCAGGCCTGCTGGAGGGCAACATGTCATCCCACTGCACCAGGCTGCAGAGTGACCCTGGCCATTCCCTTTGCAGGACACAGGTGGAAAGCAGAGTCATCATGACCTCACCTGATTCCTGGTTATGGTGGAAATGAGTGGCAGCAGGAGAGCCTTGCACCTTCATTGATCCTTGGGGCAATCCTGCCAGAATGGACTAATAGGTGGGGACACCAAATATATGATTTCTGCTCAGGGTACAAAAGCAGAACTAGCAGTTGCAAATTAAAGGTGTGCAAGTGCCTTTGGGCAGGCAGGGAAGGAAGGCAAATAATTTACTTTAGCAGGTGAAAGGAGTGCCCATTTATTGCTTTGCACATGCTCTTGCTAACAGCAAACCACAGATCCTGTACTGCCTGTTTCTGTATCATCCATGGCCTCAGCTGAAGGCACAAAAAAAATAGACAAGGACTTTAAACTCTCTGGCTTCCCTGAACTGATGGTAAACAAAGAGTCATTGTTCCATACCAGATATTATTTTAAAGAAATATACTAGACCATATTTTAATGAAATTTACTTGAATCCACTGCATGGTGAACAATGACATTTGTGGGAAGCAGAGGTGCATGTGGTCTTTTTGGGAAAAGTTCTTGTATAAGAACAGGTCCTGCTTTCCCTGTGGGTTTGCCTTCATGCCCAGACATTTGTGAGAGCCCCAGCTGAGGCTAGCAATGGTGTGAACAGCCTGGTGCAATTCTCTCTGGGTAACTGGGCTGGGACCATAGAGGCTGGTGCTGCTCTTCTGCATTCATGGTCTTCTTCCTTTGCAGTCTCACTGCATGCAACTAGCTGCAGCCAGCATGGCAGCCACTGCCTGAAACCTCAGCAGCAGCGTCCCTGTTCACCCACCACCACACCTCATCTGTTCCTGGGACAATGTCCATATGATGGCCAGGACCAGTTCCAGCAGCCACATCCTTCTCATAGCCAGATCTTTTGTAAGGATGCATCCAGCATAAAACAGGCAGAAGCATCAGCCATGCATGAGTGAAAAAGGTGAAGTGGGTTATCTTTTAACTCTTACAAGAAGGGCTAAGTGAGGTCAAGGTTTATAAAAGGTGTCAGACTGCTGCTCCGTTCCTGCCAGTTGCTGGCCTTACATGGGTGGAATCTCAGATATTAGGCATTTCTGTTAGGTGTATAGAGATAGACTCACCACAGCCCATGACCAAGTGCTGTGGCAAAACTAATGAGCCTGGAGCTGTTCTAAAAGATCATGTTGGTATAGCTGGCCTGGCTCTTTCTCTATTTTGTGTGAGCTCTGAATTTGTGTTAGATCTGTTAGTGGTCCTCTCTTCCTCTTTTATTTTTTGCATGCCCCTGTGTCTTCCTCTAGAATATACCACACATACAGATAAACTGTTATAATCACATTATATAGCTTATCTGAAGAAATAAATGTGGGTTTTTGCAGCACAGGAGAGATGGGAGGAAGATACTTTCCATGTGGTTTAAGTCTCAAAGAAAGGCTTATGAATCCAGTTTCCAATAATGACAAATAATTTTATAGTGGCCTTAGTTAAAAATGGAAATGAAAATTAGTATGAAGCTTATGGCCTGTAGGTAACAAATCTGCTCTTTATTTTTTTCTCTCTCTGTTCTGTAATTCAGATTCTGTTTCCTAGTTTCTTTACTATCCTGCATGTATTTTCTTTCAATTTTGTGTTGATCTGAAACATTATGAAGCCTTAGCATTCTTTCCGAACTTGTGGAGGAAAAAATATAGAGGGAATGAACAACTTAACTCAGGCTATGCTTAAACGGATGTATTTAAACAAGCATCTAGGGTGAAATAATTCCTGTAACAGGATATGACAGGGCCATGAGATTACTTGGAACTGTCTATGAAAGGAGCAGATGAGAGCTCTCTCTGTCTGAGTTCAGACCTCTCGGGAAGGTCCTGAGACAGGTACCCTAGATTTGTGCTAGTGCTAATATAGCATAAACACTCTGGTCTCAGAACTGTCTTTTAACCAGACATCTCAGACATCTGTTATCTCTGTCAAGTACCTTGCAGAGTGTCTTTTCTAGTTTTTCTCTCTGTATGATAGATATCCCTTTCCCTTACTCCAAACCAGGAGTGACTGAGATCTCAGACTAACTCTGGAATTGCCTTGGAATTGCCTCTGCTGCCCTATTCCCCTCCACACACACACTTTTCCTCCTGTTGAAGAAGTATATGGTGGGGAAGGGTAGCATGAGGACATATTACATAACTTTGTTCTGCATTTGTGTAGCTAGTGGTTACCTTCTGAATTCTGGTAATTACCATACCCATTTCAAGTCCCCTGACACCTGTATGGTTGAAGTGGAATGAGGCATTATAGTATTATCACGTTAGTCACAGAGTACATTTGTAATGCACATGGATTAGTAATTAAAAAGGTAGCTTTAGCTGTCTGGATGGGTCAGGAGGGCCTGATTTTCCAGGATCCTCCCTGTAGAAAGAATGCCAGCTGAGGCCTTTAAGGCAGCACTGGAATTACACAATGAGAGTCTTCTGTGTCAAGGTGCTTTTTTCTGAAAGAACTAGCAAACACAAGCATTTTTCTCAAATGGAGTGAGTCAAATTCAGATTAGCTCTGGCATCTCTCTAAGTGGTCCTTTAGAAGTGACTGGTGAGGATGGAGTAATGCACTTCAATCATAGGAGAGAAACAACAATATACTTCATTGACATAAAGTAGTAAGCTAACAAAATTTAATGGTAAAGTGGCAGTGGTTTAACAAGATTTGATGACACGGTTCACTTGATTATTGATTTCATAGGGACAGGGCCGGGCAAAACATTCAGGGAAATCCTGACATTGAGTCATAAGGTTCAGAAAGGACTCCACTGTTTTCTGAACTTCCCAGAAACAAGCCTAGGTGCACCTGGGTTCAATTCTAGCCCTAGACTTGACCAACAGTTTATGTCTAAAGGATTGTGTGAACACGATCATCTCTTTAAATCACTTAGCTAAAATTCCAAAGTTTAGTGGACTGTTAATCACTTACCAAGAATGTGCCAAGGAATCTCTCAGCCTCAAAGAATAATCTGAAGAGGTACCTCTCCTCAAAATGACATCCTGTTGTGCAGCCTGCTGCCATGCCAGAGAGCTCAGTGAGCTCTGGGCTGTCCACTACTTACAGAGTAACTTGAATATGGAGACAGAAACACCTTGGCAGCAGTAGAGTTTCAGCAGGTAGAAACTGTTCTACAGGAATGTTTCACTTCAGTTCCCCTGACCTTACCTTTCAATAAACATGTCTTCTGCTCTTTGCAGTGTTGAAGATCAAGGAAGATTCAATGCAGAGACCATGCAGAGTCCCAAGCCATAAGTCATCTTTGGAATGCCAGTCACTGTTTTGACTGCCTGCAGCTGAATTCCTCCTTGAGTCCTGCCAATGGACCACCTTACTGGCTTCATTTGGTTGGCACTGCACATGGTCATGGTATGATGCAGCTGAGTTCAGCAAGAGTGTCTGTAGCACCTTTTTCTGTCAGAGGATTTCTTGTTGTGATGTTCAGTAGGAAGCCATGTATTAGTGATCTGCCTCCTTTTCAGTGTTCTATGGCGCTATGTCTGGAATTGTCTGCTACTCAGTAATGGTGTAGGACATATTCAGATTGTTCAAACTGCCCTGGTTTCTGTTCAAATCCCATCTTTTAGGTATGTCTGTCACTTGGAAGCAAGATATTTTCTTTTTATATTGTGAATCACAAATTCTGTGTTACTTCATCAAATTTACTCTAGTGTTGCTTCTGATCCCATTCTAATAGAAAGTCAATAAATTACTTGAATTACAGCACTGCTTTTTTTCTCTGGGGCTTCATTTGCTCTAGATGTATATAGGAAACTGTTGGGTTTCTAAGTGGCAGTACATTCTTTGTGGAAGAGGTCTGATTCCTCCCATCTGGGATTTTCAGGTTCTGCTTGACTCATGCAGGAGTTTTGAGAAGACCATAAGCACCACTCAAGGCTTTAAGCCTTGTTCTGTAGGTATACTCACTGGTCAGTGATACTAGGAAACCTTTTGTGTATAGGGCACATACCATGACTGTATCCTTTGCACAATATCTCTGTTCATTGTAACAGAACCAAAGTCTTTGAAGTCCAGTTTGTTGTAGTTAGCTGCAAGATCAAGAAAATTGTTGAATGATCTTTCAGTGCTGTTCCCAGAGGGCTTAGGAAGTGCCCAGCATGGCTGCTATTCCAGGGATACTTACTGAAGTTGCACTGAGTCTGCTGCTTACAGTGAAATTTCAGGGTCTCTGAGCTGGGTGAAACTCTAGCTCAAGCTGCATGGATTGCACTCCCACTGAAGCTGAAGATTGCAATGGATTCAGACTGTTAAACTACTTAAACAGTGCAATTTGTGCAAATTTTCCACCAAATTGTTTCATGCAAATTGCCCACTAACTTGCCAAATTATCCTGCAATTTATTGCACTAATTTGTGACATTTAGATAGTCCAAAGGAACAGAGAATAAAAATTTACTCTAAGTCTAGAAAAGTCTTATAGTCTAGTCAAATAATGATTATTAGTCTGTTAAATGATGCTAACACTTATATTTCAAATTATATAAATTAATTATTCCAGTCCATATCTGATTTCACCATTTATGGTGACTTTTATATTGAATACCTCTTACCTGCTTTCTTTGCTGTATCTGAAGCTGGCATTACTCAGATCATAAGATTGCATTCATTTGCTGACCAGTAGCTGATTTTGTTGAGTGTTTGTAACCCTGTTATAGATCTGGTTATATTCCTATAGTCGTATTTTCAAGCCCTCTGCTTGTTTCCCCCATGCTACATTTTTCTTTCTAGGTTGATAAGTAATTAGGCAGAATACCTGCTTGCTATTGTTATCAGTCTTTCAAAAGCAACAATAATGTTTAGGGTCCTGTCCCCATGAAAGCTATATAGTTCAGGTACCCAGCTGCCATTTGTGTTTAACAATTTTATCATTTATCAATCTACTTCCAGAAGAAATCAATATAAAACCAATATAGCTATTCTTTTCATGACAAAAATGCTTCCCGTTTATTTGCTTATAGCAATGCAATGTGAAGCATCCTGAAAATCTGTAGTTCTGAAGCTCTTTAAAAATTACTATTGATGGTATTTTAAACTAATTAATTCTCTTTTATGCATTGAAACATTTGGTTTTTTAAAAATTAATAGTTCTCTTCTAGTTATAGAAAAAAATTGCCGAATGTCTGAGTCACTTTATTTTGAGTAGATAAGCTGTTCTCATTAGTTTCACCTCTTTTTTTCTTTCTTTTTCCAGTAACCCTCCTGAAACAGACTTGTTTTTTTCCCCTTGAGATTAACTGAGCTAATAGATTACAAAGGCTCACACTTAGGATACCATTTTTACTAGAGGTCTACCTTTGCAGAAAAGCATGCTATTTTGTCCCTTTCATTTAACAATGCTACTTTTCTACTTTTTTTTTTTTTAATCTTGCAGGTTTTATAGGACTTGAAATTTTTATTCTACTTCTTAATTCAATTGTGTTCAGCTAATAAGAAAAACAAAAAACATTGCAAGATTGTTTTCTTGAAGATGGAAGTGAAAAGGAACTGTAGCTATTCAATATTTGCAAAGGCTGAGAGAAGAGCCTCACCAGGACAAAAGAGCCATTTCCTGGGAAAGAAAACAGTGCAGGAACTGCACAGAAAATGAAACACTAATAGTTGGGTACGGAATACAAATTGCTAAATGTCTGCACATCTTGGCAAACCCATGTTCATGTTCAGTGCTCTGGCAGCAATAAACAGCTGCAGCTTTTATATGCAGCTTTTAAAATAGTGCAGGACTATTTTACGACCTTGCTTCCTCAGACTGAGATGGCTGTTTGCCAAAGCACCTCAACCTAAGATTCCTCCTTAGACATTTTTGTGAAATGTGAAAACACAATTTTCCAGCAAATAGGTTTTAACTCTTTTTGTGTAAAAAGTGCTACCCTCTGATCAGATTCCTTATGTTATAGAACCTTTGGTGAACGCTTGTATGGTATTTTCCCAGCCTGGACAGTCCCTTGGGGAAAATGGGTCATCTTCTCAGATAATGTATTTTCTTTCATGGTAGCTATGGTAACAGTGGCACCTGAGCTCAGAGTGACTGGAGGAGCTGCTTGGTAAGTTATGTTACCCTAATGTTTTCAGAATTTTCCCTTTCATGGAAATTGTCTGCTTCAGGCTACATGAGGGGTGGGTTTTTTTGTTTTGTTTTCATTTGGTTTTGGAGTTTTCTCCCACATTTTATGTAGGGTGAGTGAAAATCTACTGTCATTAGTTGAAAAAGAAGCTAGCAATGGCTAGTGATTCTGTTTAAGGTCTGCATGCACATTAACATTGCAGCAAATTAGTATGCACCTAAGAAAAAGAATTGGCAATTTTTTTTAAAAGGCAAACTGTTCAAACAAATATAACCTGGCTACTCCTTTCAGTGGCACTTCATAAATAGTTTATTACTTTTGAAGTTCAAAAATACCGTATCTGGATCTGTTAAACGTCCTTGATTTCTCTGCTTTTAAGTAAAAGTGATGGCACGTCAGCCATCCAACTAAGCTCTGATTAATGTGATGTCTAAGACAGTAAGTATCAAAGAGAAGTACTGTGTTTTAAATCACTCTTTCTTCCAACAGCAGAGCTCACCAGTGCCTTGAAGGCTCTGCTGTCCCTCTGGAAAACAAGAATTTCTCTTCTTTCACTTTTCAGTGATTCAGAAATATCAGTTGTTCATACAATATGCTGCAATGTGAAATGTAGCAAATGAAAATTCAGGAGAGGTTGCTTTAGTCCTGGGGTAGAACTGCAGTGGGAGTTGGTCAGTATACAGGTGGCTTTGGAAGCTCAGGTGTCCTGACTGCTCTGGGTGGGTTCTCCACTGGACAATTCTGTTCACTCTGTAGCAGAGAGCTGCCTTGCCACGAACGGAGTGGGAGCTGCACCAGGGCTGGCTGCAGGCTCCAGGAAATGCTAGTAGGATGGTTCAATGTCTCAGAGAATGTCAGCTGCAGCTCTGCCGGCAGAACTGGAAGCACATCTGTGGAAAAGTTTAGAATAGGTGATGGAAACTTTATGGTTTATTTACAACAAGGTTTCCTCTTTGAAGGGACCTTGGCCTCAGCTTGACTGTCATCTCAGACATGGAGAGAAGATAATAGATTTGCATTTGAACGTGTCCATGATTGATATTTTTTGTCTATTGACAGTGCCAGCTGGCTTAGGAAAGAGAATATGCTTGAATATCCATGAGCCTGTGCCCTATCTGCCCGCAGGGAAAATGGGCCTTGCAGAGGCTCACCTGGAGGTGGAAGGCAGCTCAGTGGGTATGCTGCCTTTTCTTGTACTGTCTGTTTGTGCTCCTCTGGCAGACCTCGTCCAGCACCCAGAAGAGAGCTGCGTGGGGTTGTTGGCAGAAAAGAGACGTGCAACATCCATAGGGTAGCCCAGCAGAAGGAAGGCAGTTTTAAAACCAACAAACCACTAAAAAGATAGTGAAAGAGGATTTTGCGGCTTTAGCTTAAACTTTGTAACACAGTATTCTTCTGGGGAGGTCTTGGTTACTCCTTTTGACACTGAGGTGGGCCCTCTGTTCTGAGAAGATGGAGGAAGGCACTTAGGCCACATTACAGAGTTCTGCCTTGGCAGGGCAGCCTGTCATACTTTACCACTCACTCAACTGAGCTGCACAAAGAAGATAAAGCAGGTCCTAGCAGCTTGCCTGACCCTTGCTGTTTTTATGAGTAATCTTTGCACAAACTATTTGTTTATATCTTGATGAAACTTATTAGTATGGTTGAGAAACTGCTGTACTATGCAATAACTCAGTAACATTTGCATTTTCTGTAAAGGCAAATTCATTCTCTGTAAAACCATTTCAAGGTTGACAGAAGGATTGATTGCTGCTGAGAAATGGATAATTTATTATTATAACCAGTTATAAAGTATTAAGCAGGTGAATTTGCTGTTACCTTAACTCTCTCCCCAATGCATATGGATTATGATTTAGTATATAATAATGCTATCAGTATTATTCAAATAATGCATTATGCTACCATATATTTTGCAAACATATTCCGGCAATTTGGTGTAGTTATCTCTTGATTTTGCCTTCTTCCATCCCCCAGTTATCTTTTGTCTATACCCTGCTTACCATAATTATTTGTTTCTAGACTGTGTCTTCTGAAAGGTGGCACTGCAGCCAAGGAAGGCAGTAGGAGAGTGTTTGTCAATATTTTAGTATTTTCTAAGGCTGAGACTGTAAGTGTTGTGTTGGGGGCATGGGGATGGAGTCTACAGTTGTGAAGGTTAGATGCTGATTACCAACACTGGCTGGGCTGTGTGTGCACAGCAAATGTTCTGCCCTGAATGAAGAACATTTGGGGTGATGGGGCAAAGGCTGTATATTTCTTTTCCTATACCATCAACTGCCTTGCTATCACCTCTTCTTCTATTTGATCCAGAGGGCAGGGCCATTAGGCAGCATCTTCTTTCCTAAGCGCATCACAGCAGTGATGCCCAAAAGCCCTCCCACTCTTTGGGTTTTTTTTCCCCATACTATTCCCTTTTCTCTTCCCTCTGGAAAGTCTTAAATACAGGGAAGGCACACAGGCTGCCCGGTAATGAGGAAAGTTCATTCCAGTTTCTACCTGGTTAGTAATAGGGGAATAGGTGTGGGTGGCCTTCACAAACTCTGAAACTAGGTAGCCTGAAAAACCAATCATGTTCTGGAAGAATGAGTGTGAGGGTCTTTGCAAACATCAAACCACACAAGTTTGTTACACAATCTAACAGGGTCTCAACTTTTGAGCTTTAGGGAAGAGTGTGGAGGCTTAATAGGCTTATGAGTAGCAACTTCTTTGCCTGGGTGGGCTTTAAGCTAATTTTAATGATGATAGGATGTATGACACGAGGGTATATGTTAAAGGAGGAATATGTATTAGGCAGTCTGGGTACCTCATATAATTGAGAAAGGAAGAGGGCAACCTGTGGTTGGGAACTTAGGATAAAAAAGAGGCTGCATGCTCCAAAAATCTTGAGACACTCCACAAGGGTATGCTCCATTGGACTCTCTGCTTATTTGAATAAAACTGATTCTTGCAGGACTTCTTTGTCTTCTTTGTGGACTCTGGCCTTTGGCAGTGTGATTTTCTGCTCAAATGGGGACTCATAAGGAAAATTTTCACCTTCCAGGGATGGCAGACAGCAAATGGAGTTCCTGGCACACCTCACCCTCTATTAGATGACCACTCCTTTTCTGTGGTGGCCGGCACTGAATGACTGACTGGGTACTTGAGAGTACCAGAGAGTGACCAAAGGGGGTCTGTGAAGAGGTCCACAGGGAGGGACCACTGAAAATCTCACCACAGATTACAACAGGAATTTCAGGGAGTAAGCATGAAAGGATGCCCAGGGAAGGCAGTGAAGGAAAGATGAGAAAGGATCTCAACAATAGTGATTACAATCATGGAATACTCCATGACAGTTCCTCAGGGAGAACGCTGAGGTTCTGAGATAGTTTGTGGATTCCCGCAGTGGCAACTAAGGAAATGATCATAGAATATTGTTATTTTATCTGACCAGAATATGATCTGCCAAGAGGATTTAAATGGCCCCATTTTGGGACAGATGGTGTTAGTATTTGTCAAAAATTTTCATTGTATTTAAATTATACTGGGAAAGAATTGGTTGAAAAGGAAAGTGGAAAAATATGGTTAAGGCAAATACCAGCAGGAGTCTATGTAGTAAGAAAAAAAGAAGAAGGAGGAGAAGAAAATGAGGAAAAGAATAAGAGTGAGGATTGGGAAGTTTTCCAGTACCTTCCCCCACCTTGTCTTCAAAATCTACAAAGATCCAGGGCCAGCTGCAGATCACCTGTATCTCCAGCTTCCAGGACAGGGAGAACAAGGATATACTGTTCCTACAGCTCCTCTCAAGGCAAAAAGACAGGATATCATATCCCTCTCCAGAACTAGAGAGGGAGCCCAGTATAAGACACCAAGTGCCTGTAGGACACTGGAGATCCACCAGATGCCCTTATGTCAGGTTGCCCTGGGGGGCCAGAGTGAAAGATTTGAGTTTTTAATTGTGCCAGTTACCACTCAGGATAAAAGAGGGTTAAAAAAGGAATTACCCTCATATTTGGATGACTCCATAGGGGTGGGGAAAAAGATAGAGGAATGTTTGGAAAATGCAGATTATATTGGAAAGATTGGGATTTCCTTTTAGTCTTTTTTTTCAGGATAAAGGAAAAATGGATGATTTGCAGAAAGCTCACCAACTGTGGGAGGATGAACACCTTAGAGGCCATGGGAAGGGCTGGACAAAATTTACCTATAGTGGCTGATGCAATTCCCCAGGCAGATCCTCAGTGAGACCTGAATAATTAAGCCAGACTGGCCTAGATTTGAGATTACAGTGGCTATTTAATTAGAGCAATTAAAACAGCGGTTCCTAGAACAAACAGTGCTATGTTGTTACAGCAAGAAAAAAATCAAGAGTCCTCATTGCCTAGAAAGCACTAGGGATGCCTTGAGGAAAGAAGGAGGGTTGGACCATGAGAGACCAGCCTTTGATACATCGCTGAACATAAAGTTTATCACCAAATTCTGCCCTGATATAAGAATACAGAAATATGAGGAGTGGCAGGATAGGCCCCTGAGCGAGTTGGTTAGAAAGGCGGAGCTGGTGTATGTAAGAAGGGACGAGGAAAAGGAAAAGGAAGGCAAGGATAATGGCAGTTTTTACAGCCCCTGAAGCGAAAAGTGCAATGATATCCAGGACAAAAGGGAAGGGGGCAGTCACCAGGATTTAACAGGAATATATCTTCCCCAGTGGTAGAGGGTAGGCCAAGAGAGCACTGAGAAGGAGTTAATGTCTTATTTGTAAAAAGAAGGGCACTGGAAGAGGGAATGTCCCCAGAAATAACTGTGCCCTTGTGACAAGGAAGTCCACTGGCTGATGGAAATGGATTGTTAGGAATGTCAGGGACTCCCATTATACCAAGGACACATCACACAGGAGCCCTTAATAACATACAAACTAGGTCTGGATCAAGAGGAAATACACTTCCCAGTAGACACAGAAGCCTTTTGGTCTACTTTGAATCTTATGCCAAAGTGGGGACAATTGTCAAAATAGCCTTTGGTTATTCAAGGGGTAGATGCATAAGATGAGGGAGTGTTTCTCATTCAACCACTCCTAGTGGATGTGGGAGATAAATACAAGATGTATGAATTTTTATTTGTTCCAAATTGTGATTGTAACCTATTGGGAAGAGAATATTGGCTAAACTGGGAATGCAAATCAATATTATAAAAGGTGATATAGAGGCCAATGCTTCTGTAACACTGTTTAAATTCTCTGACTAAGCTTAAGCTAAAGTGAACCCAGAAGTGCGGGCAATCCCGGGCAAATACGGAAAACTAGATATGGAGATTCTTCAGATTATTTTGAAACAACCTAGACAAATGTTCTTTAAGAAGCAATGCCTTATTTCAAGAGATGGAAGAAAGGGATTACAGCCTATTCTTGAGTTCTCACTAAAGACAGGTCTTTTGGAGGCATGCTTGTGTCCCTATATCTCCAATCCTGATGGTTAAAAGAAACAGATAGAACCTACAGAATGGTGCAAAACCTAAGAATAATAAATGAGATTAAAGCAAGGTCCCAAATCCTTATACCATCTTGAACCAGGTTCCCTCCTGATATCACTACTATTTAGTACTTCATTTAAAGATGTTTTCTAGGTATGCTGACTTACAGAGTATAGTAAACAGTATTCTGCTTTGGAGTGGGAACTCAAAGAGGAAGAAGAGAAAATGGGAAAGTAACAATTGACATGGGCAGAACTTCACCTGGGATATGTGGTCTTATTTGGACTAGCCTCACAGAAAATATTGAAAGAATTTTCTCTGCTCCCAGGGATTAGGTTACTGCAACATGTGGATGTCTTGATCCTATCAGGAGAATAAGAGGAAGTGGTAGAAGAAGCCACTGTGAAATCACTTAATTTTCTAGCTAAAAAGGGGCTTAGAGTACCTGAAAAGAAAGCACAAGTGGTGGAGAAAATGGTTAAATATTTGGGACATACTTTGACTGAAGGCTTGTGATGTATTGTCCTAGAATTTTGGAAGTACTGTTACTCAGGACTAAAAAGGATCTGTGACAATTTTTAGAACTAACAGGGTGTTGCAGAACCTGGATTGAGGACTTTTCTGTCTTAGCCAGATCCCTGCATGACCTTTTAACAGAAGACAGACCCAATATTGTGATATGGACATCAGAAGGGAAGCAGAGCTCCCAAGCTTTGAAAAGCAGATTAGCCAAGGCTCCAGCCCTAGCCCTCCCAGACAGGGATAAAAATTTGAATTTTGTGTGGATGTTTAACAGAGCCATGCTAAAGGTATTCTAGTGCATGAACATGGGGGTACTCGAAGGCAGGTGGTTAATTATTTGAATCCCTCCAATACCTCTGAGGGTCCAGCCCTTGCAGAGAAATGGCTTAAAATAATTAGTGAGACTTCTCTTCAGGTGTGTTTTGTAAGAGCAAAAGGTTCATGAATGAAAAATAATGAAACATTACAGAAATAAAAGAAAAGCCGAGCAGAGGTGTCTGAGAATCCTTTGACACCTTGCTAAGACACCCTAGAAAAGCCCTTGAGTTCCTTTGTGCTCTTTCTTTAGTATTCGATGGTTCAGGTGGGCCGTTTGGCCCCTGGCCCAATGAAATCAGCAACAGGCTTTGAGCTACACTTTCCAAACCCAATCAATGCCTCTGTGCTGGCACTGAGCTAGTTACAATGAAAAAGGCATAGAACTTTGTAGTTAAACTTTCTAAAATGTCTAAAGGTAAACTGAAACTCTTTCCTTATACAGAAATGCCTACTCAGGGGAAGGGAATACTTACTACAGTTAATTTTTCCAAAGTGTTAGACCCAGTGGCAAGGAGGAAGCCCCATTTTTTGCAATATTGTGCAGCCACAGCTTTACTGGTAACTGAGACACGAAAATTAACAGCAGAAGGATCTCTTATTGTTAAAGTCTCACATCAAACCAAGGCTTTGTTAACCAAAAGAGCTTCTAAATGGATGGCCAGCATTAGGTTATTACAGTATGAAACTTGTTTAATGGAGCGGGAGGATTTAGAGTTGAGAAGCAGGGAAGAGTTTAACCCTTTTGTCCTGGACAAGGACAAGGTTTAACCCAGCCTCCAGTTTAACCAGTCCCAAAATACCTGAAGGAAACTCATGGTTGTATTCAAGTAATAGATCTCCAGACCCCAGCTAGAGAAGATTTATGGGATAACACTTGGCCAAAAGATGTTTATTGATGGGTCCTCAAGAGAAATAAATGGAAAATTAGTTACTGGATATGCTATGGTAAAAGGAAGGGAATTGTATAAAGGAGGGAAGCTACCATCCACATGGTCAGCACACACTGCAGAATTGTATGCCTTAGTAAGAGCCTGCAAATTGTGTCAAAGAAAGGCAGCAATATATTTATGGATTAAAAGGATGCATATGGAGTGGTTAATGTGTTTGGAAAACTGCGACAAAAGAGGTGTATTAAATTGCAGAGGAAAAACCTTAGCTCATGAATGTTTAATGAAGGCAGATAATTTACCAGAAGAGGTGGCAATAACACTTGTTAGGGGACATTAGGTGGGACACTCAGAGGAGGCAATAGCTAATTGACTGGTGGATGAAGAAGCTCAGAAAGCAGCACTTTTCTAGAAGTCCCTAAGATCCTCCATTTGCTCCAGTGGCTCAATGGCTGATGGAGAGACTGTCTTTTCCACCAGAGGAGTTGGAGACAACAAAAAATAATGGAGCAGAGGAAAGAGGGGACAAATGGTTTACAGTGGATGGTAAACAATTGGATACTGAAGGTTTTTGCCCTACAAATATTAAAACAACTCCATGTAGTTTGAGGCTCTTGGAAGCCTTCCTCAAGATATATGCTGCCTTGGTCTTTTTCCTCTGGCAAAGTGAGCAACAGAAAGTTGCTTGATATGTGCCAAAGCCAACAGGCAGGCTATAAAGAAAGCTGTCAGGGAGGGAGACCTTGGGCTGTATATCACACCATTGTGACGCTGTCAAGAGGGTTTTACTGAAATGCCTCAAGTGGGAAGACTTAAATACCTTCTGGTAATAGTATGAGCTAACAGGATGGCCAGAAGTGTTTCCAGTTGCTTCAGCTGCTATTGAATGAGTTATTAATATAATTTTGGAACAAATAATTCCAAGATATGGGATTGCGAAAGAAATAGACTCCGATAGGGGAACTTACTCTACAGAAAAATTCTTCAAGTGGTTATGGCAGCTTTAGGAATATAATAGGACCTCCATACCCCCCGGTGCTCTCAGAGTTTGGGCCAAGTAGAAAGAATGAATGGAGAAATAAACACCTTTTGAAGCTGTTGTTAGAAACTAAGATGCCATGGTTATGGTTTTTGCTTTAGCCAGAATATAAGCCAGATATAGAGAAGATATAAGATTTTGTCCCCTTGAAGGTTCCTTACCTTGTTAATTGTCAGCCCAGTTGGGGAAGTGGAGACAAGACATGTATATTTAAAACTGAAGGTGGCCAGAATACTGTCTCTCATTAAATCTCTTCAACAGGGAGCCAAATTAGCACAGACCCTGCTTTTTTTGCTCTTCATGACATGCAACCAGGAGATTAAGTCCTGGTAAGTAAGATTTAGTTAAGAAGCACTGCTGGTGGCAAAATGGCATGGACCATACCAATTGTTATTGACCATAGAAACCATAGCTGAACATGGTTGTATCCATTATATTCAGGTCAAGGTCTCTACAGCTCCAGAGATTTGGATTTCTCAGATAGAGGAAAAAGATGGGAAAAACACTGTGGCTAACTCTCCTCAAAAGTGGACCAGATCAGTAGCCACAGAGCATATACAAGGGCCTCCCTCCACTTTGTATTTTCAATGACTGGGGGGGAAATACAAGCTGCCACTCTTCCTTTTATGCTAACTTGTTTTTATGTATTTACATGCCACATCTGGTGTGGAGGACAACATGAAAATTAAATTAGTTAATCTTGCTTGCAAATAGATGACAATGGAAAAATGTTTAAAAAAATAACAAAAGAAATGAGAAAGTTAGCACATGTACTGTTCCAGACATGGAAGGATTGGGACTGGGATGTATTTTTGTGGTTACCTGGTAGGCCATGGGTCAAACAAATGTTATTCTTTTTTCTTTGTGCAGTAACAGCTTTAATTTTTATACCATGCCAAAAGTAAAAAGTCAAGTTAATGATAATTAAAGATTATAATGACAAGTATTAAGAAATAAGAAGAGGAGGGATTGATAGGAGAATGGATGTATATGTCTTTACAAACAAACGCTGAAACTAGGTAACCTGAAAGAACCAATCATGTTCTGGAAGAATGGGTGTGAGGATCTTTACAAAGATCAAACCACACAAGTTTGTTACACAATCCAACAGGGTCTCAACTTTTGAGCTTTAGGGAAGAGTGTGGAGGCTTAATAGGCTTATGAGTAGCAACTTCTTTGCCTGGGTGGGCTTTAAGCTAATTTTAATGATCATACAATTATATGGGAGGTACATGTTAAAGGAGGAATATGTATTAGGCAGTCTGCGTACCTCAGCCAATTGAGAAATGGAGAGGACAACATGTGATTGGGAATTAACGATAAAAAAGAGGCTGCATGCTCCAAAAATCTTGAGACACTCCACAGGGGTTTGTCCCATTGGACTCTTTTTGTTTGAATAAAGTTGATTCTTGCAGGATTTCTTTGTCTCCTTTGTGGACTCTGGCCGTTGGCAGCACGATTTTCCACACATCAGCATGGGTCGGTCATGAATGGAGAAAGGAGGTTCACTTCTTCAATTCTATCAGGCTTGGTGCTGTGACCACTTCCCCGGAGAGCCTGTTCCAGTGCCCAAGCACCCTCTGGATGAGGAAACTTTTTCTAATATTCAACCTAAACCTGGCAGAGTTCATATCATTCCCTTGGGCCCTATTACTGGTGACCACAGAGAAGAGATCAGTGTCTGCCCCTCCTCTTCCCCTCACAAGGAAGTTGAAGATTACATGAGGTCTCTCCTCAGTCTCCTCCACCCCGAACAAAGTGACCTCAGCTGCCTGTACGTCTTCCCTTTGAGGCCCTTCACCATCTTCACTGCCCTCCTTTGGTCATTCTCTAAAAGCTTTTTGTCCTTCTTATATTGTGGCATCTGAAACTGCACCCAGCACTCACAGTGAGGCCACCCCAGTGCAGAACAGAGCAGAGCAGAGCAGGATCCTCTCTCCTGACTGGCTGTGCCTGATGCACCCCAGGACATAGCTGACTTACACTAATACTGGTGAATGGTTAGCTACACAGAGTCAGGGGCAGATGCCCACACCTGGAGACACATTGTGGACTTGCATGTGCCCAACTTGCTCTGGGGTAACAGATTACGGCCAAAATAAGCTCTTTTTCTCTGGCAGTTTTCTCACACAAGTCTTATTTGGAATAAAATCTTCATGTTGCAGTTAGAGGTTGGCAAATAATTGTGATGTGTTGTTACTAGACTCATTCCTGCTTGCGCTGGCCAAAGCATTAGCTGTTGAGAATATTAGGAGGTATATGCACTCCATTTTGTTTATTCAGCTTACATATCTGAGTAGTATCATTATCAGCGCGAACACCCAGAGTCAGAACTGCATTATCCACCACAATCTTCAAATACATCAAAAGACACTTGGAGAGAGACATTTTTAATTAGAAAAGCTGGGAACATATGACAGCCACAAATTAAAACTACTATCCAACATTCTATTTCAAAATTTCCTCTTGTCCAAACTCTCTGAATGGCGCTGTGAGCCCATGGCAGTGGGGGTGTTGCTTAGAATTAGGCTTGACTTTTTGGCAGGTGATTTCTCCTTCCCTCATGGGATTGTGTGTCAGTGGAGTGCCTTCCTTTTCTTTCTGTGCAGATGGAGGCTGATGGAAGGATCCCTATCAAAACTGTGCTGCTCTGACATCTTTGCTGCACATGATCTGCAAGTTGTACTGTCTTGCAGCGCCTTCAGACACTCTCTATGAAAGGAATATAACCACCTATATGCCTAAGAGCTGCTGTATTTTTCTAAGACTTAATTTATTTTAAAAAATCGCATGGCCATAATTATAATTTACAGGAACAGTCCAGAGCTAAGATTCTTTGCTGTCCTTTCTGCTGCCTTCAATTGTCCCTGCAGATTTCAAGAACCTTGTTTTATTCTACTGAGCAACATATGTCTGAATAAGACCTGTCAGCACTGTGCTGTTTTCCATTCTCTCCTGGCATCTCTCAGGAAAATGGTTTATGTAGCACAGTACTCCCAACAACCTACTTGTTTCACTTCTTTCACAGGGATATGTGGTTCTGTGTTTCCTGATGGGATTGCAGGCTGAGGAGGTTTAGGGATACTGATTATTCCCATTATTAGATTTTAGAAGATCCCACACCGATTTGGGGCCAGAATAAAGTCCATCCATGCTTATTTAGAGCAGGATGGGGTGGAGGATAGCATGATCTTTGGCAGCGGGTGATGCTCTAACCTATACAAATACGTTTTGCTTTGGAAAAGTCTTATCGGTATGCACACCTTTGCTCTGCCCTCACAGAATTTTTGCTTCTGAAGGAGGAATCAGCAACTAGTAACACAGGTGTGCTTGACTGTTGTAATTCGATGGATAAGTTCATTTAAAAATGAATTGCACCACTAATTGTTTTTTTGTCAACATAGGAGCTGTAAGTAGTCGTTGTGCATTTTTTAGGGCTTTGCAGAAGCTGGAAATTTCTCTGTGCTGGTGTGAAAGCTGTTCCAGAAAGTGCATACTCTATGAAGGTTGTAACTTTTCCTTGTACATGATCTGGACAGGCAGTTTGACACTTTCAGTGATGATTACATTGCTCTATGATAATGCTGCATTCTGTTTAGAATCCCATGAAAAAATATTTGACTGTATTAAATTTTAACTGTGATGGAAATAAAACAGATTTAGCTCCCAAGATTTACCTGTATTAAAAACATCCCCATACTAAAGCAAACCAATGAAAGATGCTTACCCATACCCTGGAGAAAATGGGTTAGTACATGCTGCCTACTTGACTGTTAATGATTGACTTCTCATGACCCTGAGTTTTGGATTGTCCTTTACATAAGGTATCACCTCTTTTCAGTACTTCACAATATGCAAACCAGAGCGAAGTTGAGACCAAAGAAGCAGTAGGTGTATGCTGCCAGGCATAGGGTTTGCACAGAAAGGTGTAGGGAGGCATTTTACTACAAGGACATCCTTTCTGTAGTCATTATCTATGTGGGCTACATTTCATTGCTTACCATCATGGCTTTGTGTTTTCTTTAGCAAAAGCAACAGTGGTTATTCGAATTACTTGTCTCCTTACTTTGGCTTTACTCCTCTCTTCATGCTCACCCAAGGTTTTTGTTAATGCAAAAACAAGTACTCAGGCTCTGAAACAACCTATAATCTTGCGGGTGATGTCTTATAACCAGCATTTTCTTGCTGCCAGCTAAGAATGGCTGAGAACCGATACATCTAGCTGTGATTTTTAATATGCTAATATAGCCTTCAAATGAAACATCTTATTGGTTTAAAGAAAGTGATTGTTAAAATTATGATGATAATTATGTTCTGTTTACAAAGTATGGGGAGGAGATCTCATGGCAGATAACATCTATCCCTCCTATTCTCAATGTGTTTCAAAGAGCTAAAACTTTTTGATTCATCTTAAAATCCACACTGGAGTTTAATAACATAGTCTCATCACAGTGCAATGTGTGCCTGTCAGCCCTGCATACTCCTCCTTGATCTGTCTGTAGTGCTTGTTTACCAGTTGAGTGGAGGAGTGTCTGGGTAAAATACAAGGAGTCTTAATGTAAGTTATCTCAGTGTTGTTAAAAGTCAAAGTTGAGATTTTTGCAAGGTCAGATTCTGGAAGCAGAATTATGGCTTAAATCAACATTTATACTTACTAACTGTACTCTGAATGTCTTTCACTGTCCTGATGCATCTGTGTCAGAATCATCATATTTATTTATATTTCAGCTAAACTTAAGTCATTATAGCCCAACAAAGACATACAGTGCTACTGATATCCAGAATATCATTGTAAATTAGAAATATCCAGACACTCTACTGTATGAAAATGTAGTGATATCAGCTGCACTTGGTGACACATAGAGCCCCTCAGTCCTCAGTCCTCTCTCACACAGAGCACATAACTGGTGGCAAGAAAAGATAATCACAATCTGTATGTGGGGTAGTGGTACTTTTTTGGCACAAGTTCTAAGTTTCCAGAGATTTACAAATCATGGCTCAGGGACTTTTGAATGAAGGTTTGGATCCCCTCGTTATATGTCAGACCCTCTAGATCTCTAGCAAAGATATGCTAGAGAAGGGTCAGAAATTGCAGTGGAAATACTGAAACTACAGTAGAGGTGTAGCAGTATCTAGTCCTTAATCCTGGGGTTGTGGAGAAAACTTTAGCTCTCTTTTAGCATTATCTCCATCTCATTCTGGCTAAATCTGTAAAACTGCACCAGGGCTGTTGCCCAAATGTAATTTCTCATTGTTTCACCAACTCTGAACATGCTCCTGGGTCATGATGGGAGGACAGGCAAGGGACACATGATCTTAACAGGCTCATCTTGGAATAATATATAAAGAAATGACTAAGGTTTTGAGAAGAGAGTGAAGATGTGGTAGTGCTATGTAACATACACTTGATTGCTTGTCTCACTGAAAAAATATTTTTCCCTAAGTCCAGAACTTGAAAATCTTTCTTTTCCAACCAAAAACTTGAAAATATTGAAAAAAATCACGTAGCATTAGGATAGGGCTTCAGATGACAAGAGTGATTCTGGCTCTGAATGTGACCATTCTAATGTCAGTGATGCAGAAGTGAGATCATTAGTGATCTTGATTGTTATTCCAGTCATATAGTTCTCCTTGCCTGTAAAGTAAATATGTAAGAGGTACTGGAAAAATAATGGCATTTTCTGAAAGTGTTAAAAAGGATCTCCTTCCTTAAGAAGGGGTAGTGATTCTCCTCTTTTTTCTTAATCATCTCTCCTTTTTTTTTGAATATTCGTGCTCCCTGAAGGACAGTGCAGAGGCTGTCTGAGGACTCACAGTACGTGATTTGTGATCAGACAAAACAGACATAAGTCAAAGGAGAAAAAGAGTAGACAACTGTAATGTAACTGTGGGTCTGACTAAAACCCTTGGCTCTGTTTCTTTACACGATTTCTTTACACAGTTTACAGAGCCTCTCACACTTGTCAGGAAAGACCTGGCCTTGAAAGAACCACCTGTAGTGGCAGAAAGAGAGTTGTTTCTCCATACCCACCCACTGGGTTCAGCGGCTCCTACTGTCACATGTTGGCGGCACCAGTGGCAGCTCAGTCGGTGTATGTGTTGCTGGGTGCCAGTGGGTAGCTTGCACAGTATTTCCCAGAAGTCTTTTTAGTCTTCTGGCTCTTCCAGGATTTTGCCACTCTTCCCTTTACAGCCATGTGGGAGGTTGGAATGGACAGAAATGGAGGCACCAGAGCCCTGAATATGCTCATTAACTGTGCCTAGTACCATTGACAGCCTATTCCCACAATCTTGTCTTGTTCTCCAATGGAACAGGAGTTTGTTTAAAGTGAAAGCTATGCTTTTGTCCCCAGACTTGTTTGTAGATGACCACAGGATTCTGGAAGATAGAACTTTATTCTTCTGTTTTCTCTCTGCTGAAAGCTTCTGCTGCATTCATCTGCTTAGAAGACATGGTTGATTCTCTGTGGGTGAAGTTTCCTCTCTAGGCAGGTGAAGGGTAGGGGCACAGTAGTTACATGTCCCATTACAGAGGAGCAGTGTTCAGCGTGGGATTTGTCAGGTAATAAAGCATTGTAACCTATTTCCTCTGCTCTCACCTTTTCCCCAATGTCCCTCAAAGGTTTCCTTGACCTGGAGGAAGTTCTTTATTGCGCTATCAGCACATTTAGGTTTCTTGTGAGTATATCCTTCACACCATGGGATTTTTGACTTCCATAGCCTTGTTATTAGTGGTTCTTTAGGATCGTGCTTTAGGATCACTCTTTTTCTAATAGTTTGGCTCTCCATTGCTCTGCCTTTCTGGCAGCCATTCTGGTCTTCCCTCCACTGTGCTCCACCCTCCTTCTCATCGAAGAAGGCAGCAACCAAAAGATCTTCCTATGACAGCCTTTTATTGTTAGAGACTTACGTGGAGGAAATGAAAGAAGGCAACCGAGAGAAGGAGAGGAAAATATTACCTCTAAGCAGAATGTGAGAATGCAGAAAGCCTTGATGGATTTTATCCTCATTTGAGCGACACTGTTGCTGCTGGATGACAAATGAGGATCTCTCTAAAGGCGGAAACTCTCCTTCAGAGAGCAATACTTTGTAAGACTTTCCTTCAAATATATTGTTAGTCTCTTGGTACATCCATCTTCATCTTTCCTTGCTGTCTTCTGAACAGTGCAAGAAAGTAAATGTTTTGTTTCTGACCAGGCTAAAGATCCTCCTAAAACTGTGAGGTATACTTTTGGAGATTTGTCTGGGCTTTTAACAACCTCCCATTTTACTTGGGGAGAAGGGTGGAAATTAGGAGGCACTACCATTGTGTAGACATTGGTGTAGACAATATTTCTTCTGGCTCACCACTGCTCTTCTCCCCTTCCCCCTGCTCCAAGATATTTTCATGGATAATGAGTGGGCTTCAACAGTTCTGAAAACACAACTGTGACTGCAGCAGAGGAGTATGTTTTCTGGGTACATTGCTACCCACAGGAAATGACAAGAAGTTTTTGTTGCTGGTTTGGGTTTTTTTTTAAATTTGATTAGAATCATGGTATACCTCTGAATCAAGTAGACTGAAACAAGTCCCATGTTTATGTTTGTTGTGTGACTTGTGGTAGCATACAATAGACCTAAATCAAGTCACACCACACGTGACTGTGGCTCAGTTCTTTCTGTAAATTCCTGTCTTCTTTTGAGCACTTTTACAATTGCATTATTATCTCTCCCTGAAGCCTGGCTCCTGTTTCTTTGTCACCAACATTCAATCTTAAAAATTACAATCAGGATATTATGATCTGCGGTCGCTTTGGGGCTATCAAGGTCTGTGACGCAAGAAACATGGTGTTCATCTCACTCTAGCCTCTGGAGACTGGAAGAAATTGTATATTGCTAAAGGTCATCAGAAGAAAGGAGCTGCTCAGTTCTATGTGCATGCAGACCACAGCACAGACAGGCCGCACTGGAGGGCAGAAGGTGATAGTGCTATGTGGGTGTCTATGATTTATGAACCTATGCCCTCAGGTCTTAGGACCTTAGCACCTTATAGGATTGAGAGAACAGAAGCCTTTGTTCTGGCTCAGATACCAAGGGACTGGTTCTGTACAGTGCTGTGCATACACAGTGGCATCCAAGCCTATATGTGAATACAGATTGGCCTGAATCCTCTTCCTGTTCCATTCTTGCTCCTGATTTGAGAAAACTTCTACTTGTTCCTCTGATGAAGCAAAGACCGTCAGGCTTTGCACAGTGATCATTCATGTCCTGACCATGCATTTCCCTGAGGCCAGGACACCATGGCATCACTGTGACTTTTCCACATAGCAGCCTCCTGCCTGGAAGGGAAAGAAACTCTCTCTCTGTGATCTCAGCATCTGAGACACCTGCATCTAAAGAGGCATCAAAACAAGAGCTTGGGAACAAAATAGTTGTCTCATGTCTGTATGGGAGGAGGAGAGTCTCTGTTTCTGTTGATCATGGCCAAACAGGAAGCAAAACCCCAGGCCTCTTCCTTGGTTGAAGGCTGGAGGATGGGGTTAGGTGTCAGGAGTAAATAGTATCAAGAATAATAACTCATCTTGCCTCTTTCATCACTTTGGGGATCTACAGGCATCCCCCCTCCCCCTCCCCGCCATGGTTTTTAATGTTGTCACAAACCTCTGAGATGTTTTGCGAAGGACCTGCAGAAAATAAAGAAAGGAGGTTCCAAAAGAAGATGGAAGCACTTGAAGAGCTCAGAAGAGTATGGAGGCCCACAAGGCAAAATATGTATTTGCTCTTTATTACTCAACTGATGATTTTCCATTCCTTAATTGTTCCTTTTCCACAGTCTACTTTTAATAAGAAAGTGAACCACTGGGAATTGAGTGATGAGTATTTCAAAGATCATGAGTTATGCGCCAAAAATTCAGGAGAGCTTTCAAAATAATGGGATAAAAAAAGAAAAATCTACATGTTTTATGTTTCCATGCTTTTCTTTTTGGTATGTGGTTCTGTAACCTGACATTTTAAAGCTTCTCTCCCTACAACTTCAAAGATATCTTTCCCTTCATGAAAACATAGTTTTTCTCCTGAATTCAGTACCTGGGATTAGAAAAGAGGAAAAACTTCCCAAATTAAATATAAAATTGTAAAAAACCAAAACAAAACAAAAAATCCCCAAGCAAAACCAAACAAACAACACACTAAAATTTTTAAAATTGTAAGTATTCTGATATAATGAAACTGAACTACTGATGACATTAGTGCATAGGTTGCATATATGTATATGTATATGTATATGTATATGTATATGTACTGGTGGGTTCAGAGCAATTAGTCAATCACGATCTCAACTTAAAGCAAACATGAAAGGATCTTTTTTAGCATTGGAATTTGGTGGAACACACAAATACTTAACAAGTTTCAATTTGCTTGCAAAATCAAACCAGAAGGATTCTCTTTTTTGTAGACCCACTATAAAATAAAATACAATTTAGCATCAGCCTTCATGCATGATGAATCAGAGTAGAGTCTGGTACATGTGAGTGGTGTAACAGCACATATATTTTTGAGCACTGAGTACCAGATGCTTTTGGGAGCATGGAGAAGCTGGTGGAAATACTGCAATGATGGTGGAGTACTATAAAAGGAGATGGATGCAGGGTCTACAGAAGCTGTAAGAAACACTGAAGGTAGAGTTCTCAAAATGCACATGTAACATTTGTTCATGCAAAAAAATAAATGGCTTTCTAAGTCCATTCTCTGTCCAAGTGGAGCAATGGGAGGTCTTGGATACATGGTGGTTCTTCCGTTCTTCCCTTCCTTCTGTGGCTGCAATAGGATGTAGGGTCAGAAAAAAAGGCCCAGGCACAATAGCAAGGCAGTCTTGCCTGGGGTCATGGTTTCTGAAAACTAGTTACTCATGCTATGGTGAGAGGAGGGAGTTTCCTGCTTGGTGGGGCAGATGCACCCCTGACCTGCATGTGGGAGCACCTGCTGGCTCTGAACAGATTACCCCTATTCACAGAAAGAGGAGCAATATACCTTCTTCTTTTCCAGTCTCCTTCCTCAGGGCAAAATGAAAGCTGTGCCTGTTATGTACACAAAGATGAGGGATATTCTTGCAATGCTCCTGTCCCACCTGCAGTGACATTTTTTCTGTCTGTTACAACCCCTCTCCAACCTCCTTATTTGTACTAGCTGGTTTCACCTAGATTTGGCAGAGGACTAGGGGTTTGGAGAATGGCAAGTAAAAAAACCCCAAAAAACAAAAGGAAAACATGGGTATAAGAAAGGGGAGAGAGGATTCCTGTTTGTGTGCCAAGCAAGGGAAAGGCAGCAGCGCTGTGAGATCAGCCTCTGCTCTGTGCTAGTGGATTTATACTGCAAACAGCACTGGTAGGAGCCAAGCTGCATTCATTCTCCTGTGGGTGGAACCATTTGTATGAAGAAAATCACTGGGTTTTTTAAACAGATTTTTACTGACTTTTCATATATTGATGGGATTGTGCAATTGTTCTTGTGCAATTTTTCTTGCCAATCACTCAGCAAAAAATCAAAAACTGGTGCTAAAACTGACTCTTTCCAGAAAGACAAAAATTTGGTTGGACTAGGACCCCATTTACCTCCCTCCCATTGCATGTCACTTTGTGTGGTGACAGCACCTTAAAAACAGATGTGTTACATCTGGGAGCTTAAGCTGGGTGGAATTGACTGTCGAAGGGTGTGGAAGGGAACGTCAGATTATTGAGTGCTTGAGAATGTCCATATTTTGTGGCTCTAAAATGCTAACTGAATAAGCAGCATAAGACATCATAATAGCATTGCATGGGTTTTACTCCTAGCACTTATGTGGCTCTTTTCTGTCTGAGATTTTACTTTCGTAGCTTAGATATTTTAGTACGATAGAGATATCCCATTGAATTGCTTAACTGTGCTACTATGAATTATTTTCATTAGTGCCTAGGAGTACTTAAGACAATAGCTCTGTTATGTTAGGCACTGCTGACACCTGTCGTAAGAGAAAATCCTTCCTACTGAGGTTTTACAATCTAAGTAAGTCATGGACTGAGAGGAGAAGGAGACAAAACTCCAAAGTGAGATTTTGGAGAAACAGAGGAAAGAAATTGGAATGATTTTCATTTTTAAACATTTAAGATTTTGAGGACCTTGTTTCATCCAAAGAACAAGCCATGTTAATTTCACATTCAGAAATTATTCAGGGAGCATCCATTAAAATTACTTTTCTCCACCATCATGGTAAAAGAATTTCTTCATACAGGAGAGAGCACGGCTACAACAGGAGCCATCCCTTGAAGCGATGCCTGTGAGGCCAAGGCCAGCTGCTGGTTTAGCCCACAGATAAGCCCAGTTTGGCACATCTCCCACTGTGTGATGTCCTTCCCAATTCTGGTGAGCACAGCACACACAAAGTCTGCCCCTATGAGTCATATGGTCAAAATGAGCCATCTTTTGCTCTTAAATTTCACTTTTCCAATGCTGTACATTTTGAATGGAGGCTTTTCAGAGCTGGTAGCATTCATTTTTTATTGTGGGAAAGTGTATTTTATCCACTTGTCTTGTACGCAAAATGTCTGTCCTGCTACAGCTCAAACTTCCATTAAAAATTTACCATGGAACAGAACTGAGCATAAAAAATGTGAGCCTGCACAGATTCCTGTGAGCCCTAGCCAGGTAACTTTCAGGGTGTGGATTTAAGGCCTTGGTAGACAAGCCCCCCCTCCCCCTTACCTATATGCAAACAATTTAGCAAGACTCAGCCCTTATGGAGAAGCTCCTCATTATGAAAATCAAGCCTTTCAGCTGCATTTGCATAATTGCGGAGCTGCATGGATGGGCTGTGTCCCTCCTCCCTAACTGTTGGAAAGGGTCGCTTTAGCATGTTTGCTGAACTGTTGAAGAGATAACAATTTTTTGAAGTGATCCTGTTTGTTCATAAGCCTATTAGACCGTGCTATTTTAAAGTATTTAATACAGTGTGTTAACAAAAAGCAAATTAACTTAGTTACCATAGCAGGTAGCCTCTTGGATTGCAATCAGTGAAGCAGATATTAACATGGAAAAAGGCTCATTACCTCTAACAAAGACCCTTTCCTTGCAGCTAATCTGTGAGTCATATAGGTACATATTTTTGCAGGAACTAGATCTTCTTCCTATCACAGTCAATTGAACTGCCCATATTTTATAGCCATCTGTCTGTTTAGGGATGTGTGTGTGTGAATTGTGTTACTTTAAAATACTAGCTTCAAAAGCAGAAGTAAGAATAAAGGATTTGTTTACTCATCAATATTTCCATTAAGGCTGGAAAAAAATCTTCTAAATACCACAGCAGTATTGCCAGATATTATGTCATTTAAGGAGCTGAATATAGTTTGTATCATATAAACTGAGTACTTATAACAGAATAACTTTTATCCTGTGACAAGGATTTTAATTATGTATCCGAGGCTCTGATCCTCATGATTCATTAACCCTCATCTAACCCTCCTCTCATTAGCTGCTGCCTGATACCTTTGTAGCTGTCCCCAGCTTCGGAAAGGGCCTGTGATAAGCAAGACTGCCCTGTGGCAAAAGGTAAAACGCTAGTATTTTGCTCTATGCCTCTTTGCATTTGGGGGGAGCTGCATAGCCTGACAGACACCTGATAAACTCTGACCAATAAGGCTGATCAGAGTTCTGTGCAAAGCACATTTCATTCCTTACCTTCCCCTTGGTCAAGTGTGAGGACTTTTTCTGCTATATCTTCTCTCAATACATTTTCTCATCTTCAAAAGTAATAATAACTTTCTGAAGATGTAAGTGATCACCACCATGTATGCCAGCCAGTCTTCACTGAGAGAGTTAATGAGAATATATAACACAGTAAAACACAAGTTTCAGCAAATCTTAGAGCTTGGCCCTCTAAGAGGATTTTCAAACTGATTTCTTTGGTTTGCCACTGAATAAATAAAGAGCATATTGGATTGTGTCATTCAATTTGTGCTACTGCTTCTTTGCATCTTCAGACCCAAATATTCCTTTTGATTTTATAACACAACACTTTCTCCTGAAAGGAGAGCAGATGAGCTTCCATGTTTAGGCTGTCAACTCCAAGGCAGCAATGGTCACAGTGAAGGCTTCGTATAGCTTAAAGAAGGGCACTAGCACTCCAAATCTGACTAGCTGTCATTTTGGTTAACCAAAGCTGTTGAGTGGTACCTGACAGGTTTTTTCTGACAATATAGAGAATTTGAATTTAGGTCCCCTACTATCAAATTTAAAAAAGTCCCCTACTCTCAAAGTGCCACAGTGGCATGATGCATGAGAAGTCATCCTGCCAATCCATGATTGTCACAGACATTCTGCCAGAGTTAAATGGGTTTGTTTTGTTTGGCTTCTTTTTTGTGCCAGAAGGCTTCTTGGTTCTCTCTTTCTGTAGCCAGAGTAAGCTAAAGTGAACCACAGGTTCTGGCTAGCACATATAATTTATACTTCTAGAATTTAAACTTCTAAACCTTCTAGCCAGGTTTGCTGGCAGTGTTCTGATGCTGGGGCCCAGGAAGCTGTGGTCTGGGTTGTTTAGCACCTGAGAACTGAAGTGTTAGACATACTCTCTGAGAAGAGAGTACCAAGACAAACTAAATTATGAGCACCTCCTCTCTGAATTCCAAAAATAAGAGCAGTGACCATTCCTTTAGTTGGTATGAATTGGGCCCTGAATGTACAGTGTCCTGTGCCTTATCCAAAAAAAGATGAAGAGACTTAGAATGTGTATGTATTTCTGAGGCATGGTGTGGATAGGTGCTTAGAATTTAAACCTCAGAAGACACAAATTGGTCAATTGGTACCTGATTGCAAGAAGAAAACACTTCTATAAGCTGTTGGACGTCTGGTCTTCCTTATTCTACTTTATATTTTTGTTCAAGACAGAAAATCAGCCAGGTATCACACAAATCATAAGAGTAAGGACATTGCTTTGGGGATCTGAAATTAACATTACTTCCACTAGAAACAACAGTCCTGGTGAACCAATCAGTGAGAAACAGAAACCACTCTCTGAACTTAAAGTTGTCTTTTTATTTCATTGTCCATGTAATTTTTTTTTAATGCAAGCACTGTCATTCTAGTATTCAAAGTACAAATTAGCCTTTGATCTAGATGGATTATTTCAGCAAACAAATGCATTGCCCTTCTACACTTGGTATATTTAGATTAGTTAGATCCTCCTTTTTTTAGAGAAAAAACTTCTTTGGGCTAAGAAATGCAGTAAAGCCTTTTGATTAAATGAGCTCACATATCACATATACACGTGGTTGATAAGAGCCATTTCCTGAGTACAAAAGAGAATTCAGCATTTTAATGTGGTTTCTATTACTGTCTTCATTAAACATTCATGTCATTTTCTTCCTTTTCCTTTACTTGTCTAATAAATATACCATTACAGCCATTAATTGTCCACAGTTAAGTTGTTAAAGTGCTGTAAGATATGCCAAGCAAATTGTTGGCTCCTGAGGTATTGGTTTTCTGTCTAGCTTTTTGGTATTTTCGCAGTCCCTTGAAACTCCAAATTCAATCATCTCCACAGCAGCAGAAAGGTAATTGAAACATTAGGCACAGCTCAATCCCCAAGGGAATGAACAAACATAAGATAGGCAAGCTTACTGTGGCATTCTACAAAGGTGGGTATATTAGGGGGGAAAAATCTTTACTATTAAAATCAAAAAGACTACTGCAGTGAGAATTCATAACATTATTGGGGTAGTACAAATGGAAACCATATTTTCCACATTAATTGCATAAACATGGTGTTATAAAATAGTTTAAGTAGCTTGGCAGGTAGATAGACATAGCTTGTGGGAGCTTTGAAATCCAGAGCTCAGGAACATTCCTGATTTGGGGAAATCTGGAAATGTCAATCCTCACCTTAGATTATTATTCCACAAAACACAAGTATTTCATTTAATGTTTAGCCTGTGCAAAGCACTTGCAGAGCTTCCAGAAGTATAGTCCACACCCCCCAAAGAAAAAGGTAGATATGCCAGCTCACATTAGGAAAAGAGGACTAGAGGTGATTCATGCACAAGTCATCTTGAGGCATTGCAAGAAGTAGGGCTGCTGCTGCTGCTATTTAGGAGGACCATGAAGTGAGAGGGAGTAGACTCTTTGTGGTAGACCTAGACAAAATAAGGCCTGAGCTACCTTTTTCACAGACTTGGAAATAGGAGAATAAGGTGGGGTTAGGCAGTGGAGACTCAGACATGAAAAGCAAGCAAATGGAGAATAACAGGGGTCTCTGAATGTAGCTCCAGGAAGAAGGAGTGAGATAGTAATTAGGGAGGAAGCCAAGAGAGTGGATGTGTGGAGGTGATTGCTTTTGGCAAAAGCCAACAGACAAGAAGGGGAAGCTGAGCATAGGAAAAATTAAAACCAGGATATGCTGGTCACTGAAGGAAGATTTAATGAGCTTGTCTTCAAGAGAGAGCACTAAAAAATAGTTTGATTTCCAAACAGAGATGCTAGGTGCCTGCTGACTTCTTCAAAAGGTGAAGCCCTAAATCCATCTGTTTCCTCTGGCTGAGTGTATGACATGGTTTCAAAACTAGTTTGGCAGGATGAATTTTAGTCTCTCCTCCAGCTTCTCCTGCAGTTCCATTGACTCAGTAGTTATCGGCAACTCTACAACAGCTGCAGATAAGAAACAGATGTGTTTGAGCTTACAGGTATTTCTCAGCCAGTGACTGCATCTGGGGTTGTCCAGATGACATGGAGCAGTAGTAAGGCTACCTGTTTGGTGTGACATGGAAAGCTACTTGGAACAAGCAGAACAACCCCTTGGCATAGAATTGTCACGAGTTCCTCACAGGAGCTCACATTTCCTGGAGACCTCATTGCCGAATGAGAAAGCATCATTTTTCCATTTGCTTTCTGCTTGGAGACCATTCTGCCTTTGTTGCAGGACGCTCTTTGTGTCAGAAGGTCTACACTTTTGTATGTACTTCTTGAACACTTCAGGAGACATGGCCTCAGTTACCCACATTAAGGCTATGAGCCTTACCACACATAAGGTTTTCAGTGTCTTCTGGGACAAGCTAGTTGGTGGGTCCTGACCTCAGCTCACTTTGGGGAATAGCAGACAAATGGCAGATGTATTACCTCTTCAGACAGATGTTTTGTGATTGAGTCTGTCACTTTGAAACTTTATATTTCTAAATTAATCCCTGCACTGTACCTCAGCAATTCATGAACAGAGGTTTTGTCTCTGTCCAGTGATTTTAGATCTATGCAGTGTGGTTTGTGGAATGCTCCCAGTTTTCTAGGATTTGTGTTTTGCTGTCCTCCCTTCTGCTTAAAAGATCTACTTTGGCAAACGACGTGCATCAGTAGCACATTATAAAACAGAGCATGTGAAGAAAATCTGCTCTCATTACATTTTAGGAAGGCCTTTTCCTCTCTCATATTTTGAGGATGTTATCAGCTTTGCAACTACTCTTCTGGCCACAAAACAACCAGGATACTCTTTGGTAGACTGATCATGATGCTGGAAAGAGGAGAACAATCTCATTACATCTATCACAGTCTTGGTGTTTTATAGGAAGGATATTGTCCTACAGGCTTTTTTGCACTGAAATGCTTCTAATATCCTCCCACTTATTAACTGTAAAGTCACCTTTTTCTTGCAGAAAAAGGAGCAAAAATATTTTTCTTTCATTGAAGGTACTATCCTCTTTCTACTCCAGTTTATCTCTAGTTAATTATAATTGTGTTAACCAAAATCACTCCTTGGGAAATAAAGGACTTGACTTACATAGCTCTCCCATCTTCCATGTGGAAAATCCTTCTGTTTAAGGGGCAGGATCCTCTGCAGGCGACCACTTTCCACCAGTCTTTACTCAGGCATGAGTCAGCTGTTTCACAAAGTCAGCAGGGGCCTTTTCAGCAGCTTCAAACAGCTGCTGGATCAGATGCTGCCTGAGTGTGCTTGCTGAATAGGAGGGAGCAGTAAGCCTCTTGCTGCCTGTGCTGTCTGAAGCTTGACAAAGCTGAATTTTACAATTTACTCCCTCTCTGCCTTGAACATGCTTTTCATAGAAAGCTGCACTAGGTACCTCCTGTTCATTGTGTGCAAGGTATGTTTCAGTCAGCTTGCCTCTACAGCACAAGTGTTCTGCTGCAGCAGAGTTTGAGCCGCACAACAGAGAAAGCCAAGTGGGAGCTGGGTGTGAGGGATGCAGTCAGATGTGGGTGCAGAGGGAAGGGACTAGGCTGTTCCCAGAGTCCTGTAAGGAACAGAGTGCCCAGGCATCATCCCTCTTCCCTGCAGTTTGCTGACTTCTTTGTCAGGCGTGTTGTGCAAGCAGTATTTCACAGAAAATCTCTGCTTGTGGTCAGAGATTTCTGACATCCCTAGTCTGTCATCCTTAAAGGTTACAACCTACATTTCTAATGAAGGTTTTTTTCCATCAGTTATAAATATTCAGCAATAACTAAATACTTAAGAATCACTTTTTATTCTTACAAAACTCCATCTTTGCATTTCCTATGAATTAATTAATGCATGTGGGAACTACAGGGATCTTGTGCCAGGAGATCTCTATCACCATGTTCTGCTGAACTACAGAGCTGAGCTGAACATTGTCATGTACATAAATTAGTTTCATATGCAAAAATTGGCAGACATAACAAATTATTTATTGAAAAATGCAGACTAATAAAGCATAGACAACCCTACTGGAATAAGCAGGATCTCCCAAAGCATGTAGCATTTTGATTGTGTGTCTTGAAGCTATCATAATGCAAGTGGAGTAAACATTCGGCCAGTAGAAAAAATGGGCATATCTCCCACTGATGAATCCTGCTGTGGTTTCTGCATTCACTCAACAAGGGCTGTGGGATTGGTTTCCATAGGAACCATGGGAAAATGAAGAAAAAGCACTTACCTGAAACCCAGTTACATAATATTACCACTGCAAGACTGTAGTGAGGCACTGGGTACAGACCACTGGCACCGATCCAACCCTTTGAAGTGTAAGGTATCCCTGCCATTTCCTCAGTATGGGAAGGCACATGGGACCTGCACCTGGTCTCTGATGTGGCTGGGTTCCAGAGCCTGTGATGGAAGATGGAGTTGCAGCAGAGAACATCCAGAATTACTGAGGCCTTTTCAAACATGAAGCATTCAGCACAACCACCTCAGAGGCCTCCTGATTTTCAGAGCAGTGTTTGGATGATGGGTGAATTGAGCACCTCCTCAATATTTCCTCTGGATGGGTATGCAAAATGCAAGGGTGTGCAGTCAGTCCAAGGACTTAATCCCAAGTGGGCTTGGCTGCTCCATCTTTGTGCTTTTAGTTCCTCTTACCTCTCAGAAAGGCAACTGCATCTGCCCCTCTTATTTTCTTCTGCTTTGCGACATCAGCTGAAGGGGAAAGGCTCAGTTTGTTCTCTCTCTGGGAATGGGGTCGCAAAAACAAATCTCTGCCTCCCTTAACTTTAGGCCCAAAGGCAGACTTCCAGTGGTCACAGTCTGGTGTGAAGAGCACACCCTGATGTGCATGATTTAATGGAGCATGTAAGGTTCATAAAGCCTGGTCCGCAAGTGGAAACCATCAGCTACCACTCCCCATTTAGACCTCCACTGTTTCTGACTTTGGAATCTCAGGGATACTTTTCTCAACCTGCAATCTACACTGTAAGATAGCAATAAGCAATTCCTTGCCCCTTTTAAGATGAAAAATACATTTGGCACTAAAATTTCTGTTCAGAATTAGCAAATTTTCTCTGCAATGCACTGTCACTGAACCAGCAACTTCTTGTGGCTTTCAAAACAGGGCAGTGTACTGTATCTAAAGGCAATACCAGCATTATGGTGACTTGAGGGAAGGTTGTGTTTAAAGGTTTCAGAAAGGGATGAATACCTTGTGGAATGTACACAGTAATTGTACCTTGTAGTCAGTACAAAGACATATACCTAAGGCACAAGTAATCACTCCCTCCTAAATACAAATATAGAAGAATGGCAAATTAAATTACTTGCTCTGTTGAGAAATTGCAGTATTTTTCAGGGCTGATACTGAATCCATTGCAAACTATGGAAGCTTATTTATGAATATGAATTTCTGGAATTTGTTTACTCACCTGGACTTCTCTGCATATGATGTAAACTGGGGAGACTACCACAAACTTGGTATTTATTATGCAGATAGGTCTGAAAAGGCAGATGAGAATTGTCTGCTTCTTAGTCTTTGAGCATCAGAAAAATAAAACTGTTTTAAAATCCTGGTGCTACTTTCTAAGATCAAGAAGAGTCACTTGCAATTTTTTTCTGTCCCATTTCAGTGGAAAGTTGCTCCCTGAAGGATATTAAGACAGTGGTGATGACTTACTGTTGAAAACAAAATGATAGTGTTTGCTGTCATACCCATCAAAGAAGCAGATCACTGGGAAAGCTACTTTGCTTAGTCTAGAAAGTAACTAGATCTGGTTTTATTTGAGTGCCATGTTTCTTTTGGTCCAACAAAAACCTCTAAATGTGCCCTGGAACCCAAAAATAGTCCTGATCAAATGATGGGATATCTGTCTATGTCTTCTGCAAGTGCCAGCAGATTAGGTCGAACTATATCTGAGAACACAGTTCATGTAATCCAGAATGAGAGAAGTCCTTGGTTTCTCCTATTTCTTTCTTTGCTGTACTTGACAGTGCCATATTAACAGTACTGAAGTTGTAGATGACTATTTATGAAGCAAGGCAAGTGTTCAGTGGCTTGAGACAAATTGGTTTGAGGAGCTATTCCCAGGAGCTCTGCTAGGAGCTATACTCATTGACTCTGGTACCCCTATAAATTGTAGGTAGGCCTTGCATTTGGTCTGGCTGCTGACATTGCAGGACTTGGCTTGTTCACTTCCCCTTCTACTTTCATATTCTGCCTACATAAAGGTCTCTGTGGAAAAAGAGGTGTTTTGGGCATGGGAAGACTTGGACTGATACTGCAGGAACCTCCAGCCTGATGACTGGCAAATGCAATCCTGATATCCAAGTGACTGCTTCAGCCCCTCTCCCTGCTCTTGTGTCTCAACACCCCTGTTATGCATAGATAGCAAGGCACCCTTCCTTGCATCCTATACTTCGCCCCAGCAGAATCTGTGCAACTGTTCCTGGATGAATGCCTAGATCTGGAGCTCATCATGTGATGAGCCAGTTCTGCCCAGCACGTAGCCTAATGCCTAAGTATTTGGCTTCCTAGTATTTGGTTTCCTTGGGATCCTAGGCAGCAGAGTTTTCTCAAGGGGAAAGGTTTACAAAAGCACTTGTCTGCAGTGGGTGATGAATGTTTCAGGAAATTCAGTGTATCTGACTATGCACTGCAGCACCTTTTCCACAGTATTTTGGAGCTGGTTTTGAGATGGGAGAAAATGGATTTTGCATGTAACATATTTTTGCATATTACTTATAACTTGCATTGAAACACACACATTAAGCAACAGCACACATCTGTACTACATATAGTAGTAGCATCCTTCGATAGACATTGAGAGTCACTGGAAGGATGTATCACTCAGGAGGCAAAAGAGGAAACAGAAAGCACTCTGCTGAAATGGCAAAGAGTAGGGATATATTCATACCAAAAATATTGTTTAAGAAATGGAAATCTAGTTCTTGTAATGCTAATGGAGTGGAAACTAATCTTCTGCTTGTGTCTTACCTGCCATAGTGGAAGCAGCATAACAGGAAATTTCAAGAGCAAATAGTCAAGGATACCAAGGGCAATAATAAATTATTTGCTGTATATCAGAAATATGAAGTTTGCAAGAGAGTTAGTGTCTGAACTAGATCATTAGAGTGTGAAATGGACAGTTACATTGCACAGATGCTAAATAGTATTTTTGTCTTGGCCTTAAAGGCAAAGGTTATTGGAAAATAAGGACTCTCAGTTTATTTTCTGATACAGCTTTAGCTGGTAAGCATGAACTATGGAGGCAAAGGCCTCACAAAACCTCAAGACATTCCTAAGTAATAGGGTACTAAAATTAAGGCAGAATTTATGTATACTAAAAGAAAGGAAAAAAGGTAACTATCTGTAGCCAACATATAGCTGTAGCAGTAGCAGAAGATATTGGAAGAGACCAGAATTGTACAATCTAAGTAGGCAAGATGAAGGGACCAGACCTCAATGAAAGCTTCAAGATGAAGAGGAGCCTATTGGGTTTGCACCCCAGTTTTCAGATTGTTTACTATTCTGTTCCTGACTTGTCCGACACAGATAATTTTTTTCTCTCTTTCTCCAAGATGCACTATCCACAGGGAAAACTACTTTTATTTTATCCTTCTCTGGTTGGGCAGGCATGGTGGCTGTACACTAACTCAGAATCCACTGGTATATTCAAGTTGCTTCAGTTGTTTCTTTTGTTGTGCACTGCCAGTTTGCAATGCCTTTCCCTAAAATTGGGTGGCCAAATAGTTATTTTCACTAGGGGCTTTCTGATGTTCTTCGTAAGGCTCTCCATGCCTCACTAATCTAAATCGTGGTGTATCATCAGGGGATCTGCCACCTAACCAGTCCCTTCCCTCTTCTAGGTCATTACAAAGCATGCTGAGGTACAGTGGCCTAATGCTTCTCCTGACAGCACTCTGCTTTCTTGCTGAAAAATGGCTGGTCTTGTGCGCTGTTCATTTCCTACCTCAGAGCCATGTTTTAATCTATGGTAAGACCTATGCATCTCACTTCTGCTTCTCTAACAGCCCTGATAAAAGCCTTCAGAAATCCTGAGCAAACATCTGTTCTGATGTAATGAGGTGGTTAATCTCAAAGCCTTCGTTTGGGGTCCAGTCACTTATCTTGCTGAAGCCACAAAAACAAAGGGTGAAGGTAGGGAAGGTGGCAAATATGACAGACATGGAAGGAATATTCTAAGATTGAGGCTGTAAGACAACCTCATCTTCTCCCTGTGATAATGATAGGATAAATAAAATAGAACTACAAAGTAAAACCACAGACATCAGGAGCACCAGTAAGATCTGCCCAAACAGTCCAATGTGTTGACTTTGCCTGGCCAGAAGGGCTCAGTTCTGCATCCATGTTGTCTCATGTGGGAAAGGTGTCCATGGCTACCTCCCTGGGTGCCCAACCACTCATTTCCCAAGGCTGGACTCACTTTTGTAGAGGTTTGGAACAGTAGTCATCAGCTGAGGACTTATCTGCGGGTCCAAAGCTGTGATTTTCCCTGCTTCAAGCACCAACACCTCTGCTGCTTTGCACTGCCTTTCCAGAGAGCCTGCATGGCCCAGAAAATGGTTCAGCCAAGTAACTATGCCTACACAGCAAGCTGGCATTCACTTCGAAAAGGCTAGTTTCATCTTACTGACATAAAGATGTCATTTGGAGTCCCTCTTTGCAAAACTCCTCTCCTCTGCCTGGCTGGTAGGAACAGGATCATTAAAATTTCACATCCTGGGACCAAGGATTCTTCACTCTACTCTTAATCTGGGCTTTTCAGTCCGTAACAAGCAAGTAACCACTTTTCTCCTTATGAACAACTTTCTACATCTTGATAAATAGCATACTCAGAGATGTGCTGTCGCTGAGGTGTCCTCATTAGCACATTCACTGTGGACAGTGGAAGCAGTCTGACAGGCATGACTGGATAGACTGAGATGGTTACAGGGTTCCTCACAGAGTTCCCTTGGGCCTCGTTTGTGGCTGTGGGAGTCCAAGCAGCTTCAGCTCATGTAAAGCAGGCAAGACAACTCCTCACATTCTTCCCCTGTGGTTCAAACCAGGGTCTTCTTATAGGCAGCACTCCACATAGATACCATGCCAAACAAATGGGTGAATGATGTTCTCCTTTCCTCTTTGCCCCATCAGGCCGTGAAGAGCTGAATTCTCTATGCAATGGACTGACATAGGATTTATCCTATGCATGCATTGCCTCAGATTGCCTCGGCAGAGGAAACTGGATGGCAACATGAGGGCTCACTTTGGTGATGTGACCTCAGTATGCACTCAGAGCACGATCATGTTAGGAATCCAATCTGGATTCTGGATGGTTTCTGTGTATTTTCTGCTGCTTACCTTTCTTTGACAATTCCTCCCTGCCTAAACTGTGATATCTGCATGATATGAATGTTTTTTTTCTCTTTGTGTGTGTAGGCTTGTAATAGCAAGTAGACGATCAGGTAGCAGATCAGTAGTACATCATATTGCACAAAGTGTGATGTTCAATGCATGAAGATTTGCAGGGAGAGTTCGTAGTTGATGACTTGCACTGATTCTAATGATAAAAAAATTACTTTTTGGTGAAAAAAATAAAATACCAGAGAGAGTAAAAGTAAAGGCAAATTTGACTAAATACTAAAAAATATTTAAGGAAAGGTTGTATCTGTGAGATATGTGTTGTCCAAAGTGCCTAGGTGCATCTCTGTGATGGGACCCAATGCTATTCAAACACAAATGTCAGGAGACAACTTGCCATCTGGCACAGGGGAGCTGTGCCCCAGAATAGTCATGGCCACGCATACACCCATTACTGGGGAAGCTGGGGCTGAGGTCTGCATAAGGGATTTGGCAGCTCTTCCCCTGGTGCTCTACTAAGTAATCTGATCCCAGTTAACTCTTTCTGCCCAGAGCTGATCTTGACCCTGGCAGAAGACTAGATCAGTTCCAGACACTGCCTTTTCTGACCCAAAAACTTGATTATTGGAAAAGAGAACTTCAAAAGTAGTTGTGATTTTTTCAAGCATCAGGTATTTGTTTTCCTTTGTAGTCTGTTGTGAAACCTTGGCTCATTACTGTTAGAATTCAATTTGGCTTCCCCTAAGGAAGAAGTACTGGAACTGGAAGAGTTTTTTGCACAGTGCTGGGTCATACTAGGCAACTTCTCAGCACTTCATATATTTAGCAGATTCTGAATCCTGCTTCTTGTGGAAGAAAGTAGTAACCCTCACAGGTACTAAATGCTCCTACGATTGAAGACAAATAATTACCAGTGGGTTGCATGATTCATCTCTACCCTCACTGCTGAATATATGAGACAAAAATAAAGTGTTCCAAAACCATATATCCTATCCCAACAAAAAATATTTAAAAATCAATACTAAAATAGTACGTTCTGGGCAAAGTTCCCCTAGAACAGTAGGACAGCAGTTTCTATTTTTAAATTGATTGTCTGTTTTTACTTTTTTTCTGTAGTACAGGAAACAGCTGCACTGTGCTATAAGAAGGAAAACTCAATCAAATAAAATGGGAGAGAAAAGTATCTTTCCTAAACACATCTTAGAGGTTCTTTACTAACACATAACTATGTTAACAACTTCTTATCATCACAACTGCTGACACAAGTGCCATGGACTCATTCTGACTCAGAATACATTCTGAGAGAAGATATGGAGTGAGATGACACCAACGTGGATGTTCTGCTCCCAATGTAGCAGCCTCTGGAGTACTCTATTTTAACCACAGTGTCTCACTTTGATACCCATGCTTTTGCTCTATTTGATGTGCAGAGGGCACTGTAACAGTGTCCTACCTGCAAAAACTAGATCAAACATAAGTGGATTCATAAAAAGGGTGTAAGTGGCAAGACAGATAACAGATATAATCTCCTGCAGATTCTCTTTAGAACAGGTTTCCCAAGAAACTGAGTTATGCCTCTGTCCCAGACCTACATTCCTGACAGGATTAACTTAGTGGGCTGAGGAAACATCACCCCTATACTCTTCTGTGAGCAAACTTTTTGCCAGCCTCAGTGGCTCTTAGCCATGTTTCCAGCATGCAAACCTGTAAAATGTTCAGCTTTTTGTAAGATGGGCTCCCTACAGCTCCATTGTTTCCCAGACATCTAATGCAGACTGTTCTTTGGTCTGCTTCTTTTTAAAACCTATCATGATGATCTGAGCTGTGCCTTTAGCTCTATTATTGATCTCCACCTCAGTGGCTGCCCATCTGTAGCTGTGAGCTACATCCATGCATCCTGCTGTTGCTGTTTGTCCCTGGGAAGCAGCACTTTGTTTGAGATTGGACCTTGCTGTGTTTCAGTATCCCTCTACTTTCTTTAAGGCCTTTGACTTGGGCCCAGTTCTCCATGGCCAGATGACACTATGATCCCAGTACCATAGATAAAATGAAAAATATGAAAGAAATAAAGAGTAGAGAGGGAATGTGTTGGTTTTGACAAAGATCCTTTATCAGGTGATGATCTAGCACTCATCAGAGGTGCCCCCTTCTCCCTTGCTGGCTGCAATCATCAGGTGATTGGCTCTGTGCACATTGGGAATTGCAGGCAGGTGCAGGGAGTACAGAGCTCTTCATTTCAGTATACTCTATTAGCAGCACCTCCTGCAGTAAGACAGTGCTGGCTATGGCTTGTGTAGGTTTCTATCTGTGGGCTTTTGCGCATAAAGCTGTGGGCTTCTGCCATGAGGCTGCCCCATCCTACTGTATCTGAGTTCAGATATCAGTTCTGCAGCACTTGGGGAAAGTAAATGCCCCAAAAATGTGAATTTGCCACCTTCTGGTATGTCCCTACTTCATACCACATATTTCAGTTGAGCAGCTCAGTTCCTTGTCCTATCTTGCCACTTTCTCTGAACCACTTTAATGTAAACAGCCCTTTAGGCAATGTTATGGAAACCACCTAGTAAATGAGCCGTATAATGAAAGAGTTAGCCATTGCCAGCACTGGTTACAGCCTAGCAAAACACTCTAACTTTACAGCAAGAAGACATTTTAGCTTGTAAGAATTAGAACCAGATAATTATCGTAGTCCTGACAGGCAATAATAATGATGATCTCTGGTCTGGGTGGCAGTGATTGTCTCCAGGGTATGGCATGGATTTTGACCTCACGCAATAAGTCACAGAAAGGCAGGAAAAAAAGTGCCTTTCACTGCCAGGAGCAAATGCCTTGACTCTCCCAGAGCTGCATTGCTGAAAACATGTGAACCAGCCATCAGTAAAGAAAACCTCCTGGTGGCTGATACTGCCTCTTTATCATGTTAAATAACCAATGGAGAGATACAGCCAGATGAGCTGAGAATTTATCAGTTTGTACACAGCTTATAATCAAGTGGAAGAAATGCTTTTGTTTTTTCATCTTTGAAGGTAAGTCCCTTGTAAGCTCTGCTCTCCCTATAAAAAAAAAGCAAAGGAATTCCTGGGAAAATTATAAATATAATGTAGGAAGGCAATGTCTTGGCTGATTGAGGGTTATTTGTGCTTCTGTTTTTCCTTTCCAGCCTGCAGTGTTATTTTGAGAAGCAGAGTTCAATATAAACATGCTTTTGGAAACTTAAAACATATTTTTGTCCTCAGCTAAAGGCCTTAGAGCCTTCATTTGCTTTCTCTTGCGCCAAATGAACTACAGTAAAAATACATGGTAGTTTGTTTCCCATTTGTTATTTAACAACCCCAGGAAGAGGGTGTACTTTGGCATGGCAGCAGCTCAGTTGGTTGAGATACCAGCTCAGAAGGAGGACTCTGCTCCCATCAGCTGACAGAGGTCACAGCTCCACTCCCCAGAGATCCCCAACACTGTGTTACATGACAAGTACAACAGAAATATACATACTTACCTCATGATTTTCTTGCTTGCAAGTCAAGCTGTATTTAAAGCAAAGCAAAACAAAAGTGGTTAACATGGACAGGTCTATTCAATTTTCATTTTGATTCTGGAACTTGGCTCAAATTGAGAGGTTTAATTCTTTTCTAGGAATACTGGTATTGCTGTGAGGAAGACCCTGAATCATCTGATGGTCACCTTATTACTGATGTCTTCTTTTGGACCGAGCAGAAGAGGACCCATGCCAGATGATGTGGCACCTTCAGGAAGGATTTGACTAGTGAAAAGGAAGGAGGGGTATGTATGACTGCTGTATATGTGGCTGCTCAGGTCTAGGTCTGAAAACTAAAAGAGGAATTCATATGGAGGAAGACCAAGTAGATATATTTCCTTGGAAGAATACACACAGTGTAAACCAGTTTGGCATATGTGATCCTGAATGGTACTCCTCAAAATAGAATAGCAGTCGAGTATCTGTCGTCAAATTTTGCCAAATTCTGCCAGCAAGTTACACCTCAATCATGTTGATTTGCTAATGAAAACTAGACTACTTTAACTACTAATGCTACAAAATTAATCCCTTGCCCAAAAAACAAAACTTTTCGTATGTTCTTCCCACATAATCACCAACCATACCTATTTTAGAGGAGAGTTGTTATACCACCAATGACTGCAGCATAATCACATGGAGGAGAGACATGACAGTGTGACTGCAGGTCTCAAATAGGGGCCACTGCCACTAAAAAATGCCAGCAGAACTTTCAAATCTGTACAGTATCTAGATACCTCTGCTAATTTCCTTTCTGTTTCAAGAAACATTGGACAACACCATCTTCCTTTGGTGCTGGTGGAAGAACTGTAGGTGGCTGAAGACCTGTACTTCTCCTCATCACTCTTTTAAGCAGAAAAGATCGCTGACATTGAAGGACTATGGTCAGCATACCCTCACCTCCTGCAGGCAGCACTGCTGAGGTCAGCAGGATGGCCTGTGTGACCAGCAATAGCAGAAAAGAGCAGAAATGGATCTCAGAGTGTCCCCAGAGTAAGGCTTTTCTGAAGAGCCTTGCACTGTGTGCCATACTGTCCATCTGCAACAGGCCTGTTACAGAGCAGCATCCCTACCCTCCCTTAAGGCACGAGAATGTTGCTACAATGCATGTTCTCTCTGTATTACCTCTGAAGAATATCTCCTTTTCTTGCCAGCCTTCCACCCATTTGGAAGCATTCAAAGTCCTTTTCTGGTTCAGTTTGTTTTGTTTTTTGTTTTGTTTTGTTTTGTTTTACTTTGCTTTGCTTTGCTTTGCTTTGCTTTCTTCTGTGTTCTTGCTCACACTGTGAGCAAGGAAGTGATTTGTAAAAACTTAAGCCTAAGATGTATTTTGTATGCTGCATTCGTACCTTAAAGGGATTTAACTTACATATTAGAACCAGGTCCTTGCCTGTAGCTGAGCATTTTGCACAAGGTCATTGCAGAAGAAATTGCTTCTTTTGTCTCTTAGCAAATGTATGCTGCTCTCCTCATATAAAATGTTCAAGAGAGAGGCATACAATTCTGTATTTAGACAGGTATACAAATAATACAGTCATGATACTTTGTACTTCTCTGCTCCCTGCTCATAAGTGACTTAATTTTTAAAAAGAACTATAAAAGATAAATACGTGAGGAGTTTTTTCTCAGCACCACCACAATGAGGCAATTTTCCCTTTTCCCTCTTCTCTGGTCTATAACTGGATCAGTTACACAATGCAACTTTAATTATCTGAATATGAAATTTATTTCAGATTCTCATGACTCAGATAAACATGAACCCTCTGAGTCTGCAAATGCTACAAGGAAAACTCTTAGAACTGCAGGGGAAAGGGTTTTGCCTTGTTTGCTAGGATTTTTTTATTTGGTTTGGTTTGCTTTTTTGTTTTTTGGAAGCATTACTATTGCTGTGGCCGCTGTCATCATCATCATCAGATTCCTCATCAGCCTGGGAGCTGGAGTTAGCAGGGTTTGGATAACCAAGGTTTTGAAGCACACAGTGACTGGGAGACCATATTTTTATTGTAGAGGGTACAGCACTCTGCCTCACCTGCCCCTGCTGTAGCAGATCTACAGAAATTTTCCACTGTATTTAAAGGGTAACTGCCTTACACAAAAGATTTTTTTTTAAATAAAACTGTTTGTTGCTGGGTCTTCAGCCAGAATCAGCTGTGTAAGTAAAGAGTGCAATCAGTTTTGTACCTGGAAAACAGATAGACTTTTACTTGTGTTCACCCATGCAGTTGTGTTTGTGCTACAGCCCAAAGCATTTGCACCAGCAAGTGGCAAAACTTACTCTGCCCTGCTGCATCTAAGAAAGCCCTTCCCAAAGGATGCACTTTAGGGTCAGAGGATACAACAGCAGGTTATTCTAATATTTCTGAGGACATTAAACACATATAGTTGATACTTCCATTTTCACTGATGCTTACTTCATGAAATGAGACACAGACTCGAGGTACTTTAGAGAGGCTTTGTATGAATATGTAGGAGTATCAGAGGCAGAACTTTCAAAGGTCTGTACCAGTCAGTGTGTTTTAAGAAGCCTGGGAGACCTCCTGCTCGGCAAAACTGTCCTTAAATGACAGGGGTGTTGCAGGCAAGTGGTGTTAACTTCATCAGAAAAAGCCCAGGCAAGTACAGATGCAGTTTTCAACTTAGTAGATACTACCTTTTTTACGCTTTTATTGTCCATAGCAGCTATGACTTAAAAGAAGTCCTTGCTTTGAAAAGTGTGGATGGAAGTGTTATATTGTCTTTGATTCTCTTTTCTGCAGGGCTATTTTATTCTCACTTTAGTGTCTCAACCCTGTCCTAGTGTAACATTTCTCCCACAGAGAGGGATAGGTTATGCTTACTGTCTAAAGAATCATTGGGTTCTTGGATGAATTATCCAAGATTATAAGGAAATTTCCTGTTGTTTTTGCATTAATTTGCTTACAGCTGGCTTTGCAATGTCCTTTAAAAAACACCCATCTGCATGCACTTGATCTTGTACTATGTAACTTGAATGAATGATGAACAACAGCTTTCCCCCACAATAAAAAAAGGAAATAAAATTAAGAGTTCCAAATTCACTAACTGTTGTGATTCAATACTTCAAAATCTTAAACAACCATTTTTTTCCGTATCTTTTAGTACAAGAAGAGGGACTTCTCACAAAAAAAGATATTTGAGAGGAAAACCTTATCAGTGATTCTTTTGATGATGACAATGACAACGACGATGAAGCAGCATTATTGTCATCCAGTACCACTAAAGTGGCTAGGAAACATAACCAAATACCATTTCAGAATGTCATGTACATTGTACTTTAGTTTCACAGTAGAGCATTAATGTTGGTCTGTCATTTGCAATGAGGAAGTCTTAGTAAATGCTTCTGAATATAGGATCTTAGTGTACACTTGAGACTGTTGATAACATCTCACTGCAATGCTGGACAAACAGATATAGACATCAGCATCCAGTGCTTTGTAAGAAACGCATTAATGTTATATTAATATGTAATATTATTACATATTAATATATCCATCTCCTCTCCACCTAGTGAAGAAATGAATACCAGTACTGGTATTAAAACTTAAAACCACTAATCACACCTTCCTTTGTTTATGTCAATGTTAATGTTACACTCACAGAGAATACAGTGATTTGAGGTGCATAAACATTCACATTATAGGTAGACGGTAAATAATAAAAATCCTAAAGTAAAAGTCAAACAGTTTATTGATAATATCTGTTAATTTTTAGATAGCCTTTCAGATTCTGTAATGCTACAGCTTTTGCCAAGTGTGTTATGAGACAGTAAAGTGCTTGTGCCTGTTGAGCTTCCCTCTGAATTACCTTGAGGCTATTTAGTGCAGCAAGGCATGTGCTATATTCTGCCAAACACAAAATGATGTGAAGCTGGGAAAGCAAACAGCAAACTGCTTTATTCCCAATCACAGAGCAGAGAAAAATAGCTATTTGCTATCTTTCATTTGAGTGATGGTTTCAAGCATTTTGTGATATATATGATTGCCTTCTTACTCTGCAGGGAACTACACTGTTAATATCCAAAAATATTTATAGAAACAAAACATGTTCTTCCCTCTGTGAGAAGGGAATATACTCCTGTGGCTGTACTTCTCTAAGCACATAAAACATTCCTCCATTTCTTCCATGATACCACTTGGTCTGGAATTTGTCACTGTAAAGTCTGAATTGAAGGGAAGGAATGGGCAGCCAGGAAGGGACCTACTGCAGCATCAAGCTCTAAACTGTGTAACGTCAGGCCTCCTTCATGGCGACTGGGAATTGTCCTCAGCAAAGGTGCAGTGGCTCTGCTGTGGTGTTTGGTGTCACAGAGAGATAGAGTGAATGGCAACTGGTAATGGATCTGGATGCCGGGGTTTATTTAAAAATCACAAAGATTAGAGCTTTTACCCTTCTTGATATCTTACATAGACATTATTTGCTCTTTGGTATTATATTTGTGAGGTCTCAACTGCTCTCCCTGCAGCAAGGTTTTTGCTGGTGCAGGATACTCCGGCAGAAAGTCGTGTTGCTTTGTGCTGTACCACTACATGGAACTAACCAACTTTGGCATCAGCAGCTGAAGACTATGTAATTTAACTTCATTTTTTTCCAATTGTCTGTCTGATCTCTAGAGGACTCTCATTTTCTTTCCTCCATCTTCCTCATTTCTCATTCTGTTTTCTTTCCAAAACCACCTCTTTAAGGGAGACTTTCCCTTTAGGCAACAAGTCTCCTTTCTAGAGACTCTGTTAGCATAGGAATAAAACATATAGTCACAGCAGCATGGCTATATGCAGTGCTTTATTTTGGGTCCAGAGAACGGGGGTCTGAGACCCAAATCTCACTCTGTGGGGATACATTTGGATTTACAATTTATACCTTTTACTTACATGAAATATCAATGATTAACTTCAATATTTTCTGTAGTGGTGCATTGAGCTGCGCTCACAAGTTTTAAGTTTATATGACTAATTTCATTAAGTTGGAAAAATGGTTTGTTCCAGACCCCCCTGTTTATGGCTGCATTTGCAGTTGGTTTACCCCTTCCAGAAAGTGCTGTTCCCCTAGCAACTCTCCTGTCCGTCAAATGTATCCCTTCCCACAGAGCCTGTCAGTCACTTAGAAGGCCTCTCCTCCTTCTGGAAAGCTCGGAGAAACCCGACTCCTGATTGGGACAGGTTCTGGAAATCCCCTAGTCCCTTTCAGGGATTGGCCCTTTGTGTGTCAATCTACCCCCCAACTCCTCCCTTTGTATCCCCCTATTGGTTGAATGTTTTTGTGCACGCCCCTTGGCGTCTGTTCCTTATAAGCTCTCGCACCTCAGAAAAAAACCGCTTTTTTTTTCTGAGGCTCTCCACGTGAATAAAGCCTCTCCCTGTTCTACCTCAGAAAAGAGTCTCCTTTTCTCCCTTTGCCAAAGCTGCGCTTCACATCCAGTGCTTGCGTGCCAAGGACCCACTGGGTGGGTACCTGCGGATCCGTCCAGTGGGGCCCTACCGAAAGCTGCGCACGCTTCC